>OX387631.1:16137500-17365000 GCA_947568825.1 Sphinx pinastri | reverse complement strand
GCAGCTGGCAGCGGCTGCTGGCAGCGAAATCAGGTAGGATCAGCGGGACGCAGCAAAATCAGCGGTTTTCAGCAGCGATCGGCTGCGTTTGGCTGAAGTTGCTGCCAGCGACCACCGTTGGCTGAGCGTGGCTGACAACGCTGACAGCGCTGCGGGCGCTGACTGTGCTGACAGCGTGACGCAGCAAATCAGCTGAAGTCAGCGGGACGCAGCTGCTGGCAGGGAAATTCAGCAGAGACCGGCCACATTTGGCTGATTCTGCTGACATCGACCACGGATAGCTGCGCGAGGCTGACTGCTGACAGCGGGACGCAGCAAGAATCAGCGGACCTCAGCAGCGATCGGCTGCGTCTGGCTGAAGTTGCTACCAGCGACCACCGTTGGCTGAGCGTGGCTGACAGCGCTGCGGGCGCTGACTGCACTGCCAGCGGGACGCAGCAAACCAACCAAACAACCACGCCAAGCTGATCGACGTGCGCCAGTTCGACCGCGGATACAGAGAGAGCCACACGCGTACATGGTGCGCTCCCCGTAACGGGGAGCCGCTAGGGCTCCGCCCGACATTAGGGCTTCGGTACAACTGTGCGAGTCGGCGTTTTGTTTCCGGGGTGCAAAAGTGGATAATCGAACATACACAGTGACAGTACAATTTGCGAAATAATAATAGTGTTACTAAAGACGGACTGTCACGTAACTTCTGTGCGCGAATAACAGTGAAGTGACGGTGGATTGTGCACCCGTATCGGATTGCAGTGGTCGACTAACTTGCAGCAGCGTGCCGGTGCACAGCCCAGCCAACAGGCTAGTGCACGACAGCAGCAGCAGTCGAGCGGCCAAGGTAGGAATACCAATGCATATTAACACAGTGTCAGCATAACATGTGCCCCGCTGCATAACAACATGTCATCGCAACCTTCAACTAGCGATGCACTCAGCGACAACGAATTCGTGGACGCCGACGCCGAGGTAACTCCCACCGCTATTGAGAAAAGAACGATCTCCGAGTGCCTTCAGGCAATAAAGAAACTCACTGACAGAATTATAACTACTATCAACACAGGGAAAAGCGTGACGTCTGAAAACAAAAGATTAACAATAAAGTGCGCCAGTGAAATCCGCGAAATAAGCAGAGAGATTGCCAACTTACACGACACCAACGTCACTTTGCTGGAAATTAAAACAGAACTAAAACAGACCATACGAGAAGAAGTGGCCAAGAACAACAGAGATACTGCGAAAACCTACGCCGCGATTGCCACCGCCTCTATAGCCACAAAACCCAACACCAACATAAAACCACCCGCTCGCATACCCACTAGTAAACCTGCCATAATAATCGCCCCAACCAACTCAGAGGCCACATCAAAAGAAGTACTCACCAGCGTCAGACAAGAAGTCACGTTCCGAGGCACCGGCTACGCACCATCCAAAATACAGCCGATATCCAAAAACAAAATCCGTATCGAGTTCGACACTCCACAACAAAGAGACGACACACTCAACAAGTTAAAAACCGTCAGCAGTGTCACAGCAGAGCCTGCCAGGAAACTAAAGCCCATGGTAATACTCAAGGGCATATCGCGTGACACAAACTCAACGGACCTCATCGACACCATCCTTGGCCAGAACCCAGAAATCAAAAACGCCTGCGACAAACCCAACAGCGACATATCTATCAGATTTATCCGCGACAACAAGAACAAGTGGCTGTATAACGCAGCTCTCATCACGTCCCCAAGTGTGTGGCGAGCTTTCACTGCCCTCGAACGGGTAAACATCGACTATCTACGCGTACACGTAGAAAACTTCTGCCCATTTTTACAGTGTTTTACCTGCCTCCAATTCGGACATACTAAGAATAGGTGCACTGCGCAAATAACACCCTGCCGATTCTGTGCTTCAGTAGCGCACAAACCCGACGACTGCCCGAACAAAACTAACGCCGCAGAAGCGCGGTGCTACAACTGCTTAGAAAACAACACGAAACGAGGACAGAACACAGACGTGCATCACACGGCTACGTCTAATCAGTGCCCATTGGTCCAACGCATAAGAAATAATATACTGGCAAAAGTAGACTATGGCCAACAATAATCGCAAACACAACAGAAACACGACACAACTCAATCTCAAAGTCGTCCAATGTAATATCGACCGTAGCTACAACAGCTTGCAGGAACTCTTACACTATCTGGACAAAAACCGTTGCGATATCGCACTAATCAGCGAACCATACGTGGGAAAAAACCTCACAATCAAGACCCCACCCGGTTATGATGTACACCAATTCCCTGGCGAGAACCATGTTAAGGCTCTTATCATAGTTAACAAAAAACTTGGCTCCACCATTGGCCTGAGCCAGTATTCCACCACCAATCTATCTATTATGAAGATAAATGTCGACGGAAAAAACGTATACATAACAAGTATATATGTCGAGCCAAACTCCGATGCGCACGACACACTGCACCAGCTCAATCATTTTCTGCATAACACACGCGACTCAGCCCACATCGTCGGTGGAGACTTTAATGGCTGGCACCAAGCATGGGGATCCCTCCGAGCCAACAAACGCGGAAACGAGCTTATGAATTTGATTATAAGCCACGACATGGCTATTTGCAACACTGGCAACTCCCCCACGTTCGAGACAGTCACCCACGGCATCTCAAGACAATCGATAATCGACCTCACTCTGGCATCAGCTAACATCGCTAACAAAATTCACCATTGGCAGGTCACCAAGGATATATGCACATCATCTCAACATAATGCAATTCAATATAATTTCATATTACATAAACTGCCTACCAAAAACAAGTGCCAAACGACCTACAAATATAACACGAAACAAGCCGATTGGGACATTTTCAAAGAACAATTGACAACCAACATCAATAGTCTCCACCTCAACGATGTAAGTGCCATTAAAACATTCAACAGTGAACAATTGGATCAATATATAACTGATATCACGAAAGCTATCCAAACCACCTGCGATCAACAGTTACCAACCAAAAGTAAATTCCGAACACACGCACCTTGGTGGACTGAACAATTGGAACAATATAAGCAACGTCTCATAAAATTGCATCACACCATCAGCGAATACAAACGCAAAGGACTGCCAATAGACGACACGATAAACGAAAGAGACGCCGTCGCTCAGGAATACTCAACCACCATACGCAATGAATCCACCACACACTTCAGACAATTTTGCAGCCTACAAGATAAAGAAAACGTATGGTCACTGACCAACAGACTTTTGAAAAGCACCCAGCCACCTAAGCCACCAGCCACGCTACGCATCGATGGTAAATACACAACAGACGCCAAAGAGACAGCCACAGCACTACTACACAGATTCTTCCCGGACGACACACAAGACGACTCTATACAGGCGGACATCAGAAGAGCATATCGCACCACACCAGACACTCACAACGACCTCGAATTCACCGAGGACGAAACCATCGAATGTCTAAAATCCATGAACCCCAACAGAGCTCCGGGTACAGATCATCTCACATCAGATATATGTCTCGCGTTTGCTGAAGCCTTTCCAACAGTCGTCACGGGCGTCATGAACCGCTGCCTAGAACTGGCGTATTTCCCGCAATCGTGGAAACTGGCCTTCGTCAAAATCCTGCCGAAACCCAACAAGACAGATCGCACGGACATGGCATCATACCGCCCCATAGGACTTATAAACGTCTTTGGCAAAACGCTTGAGAAACTAATCTCTAAACGCCTAACCTATCATCTGGGAAAAACAAACTCCATGAACACACGTCAGTATGGCTTTAAAGCCCAAAAATCGACAATTGAGGCACTACACACTGCCATAAATATCATCAACAAAGCTAAACAATCCAAACAAGTGGTACTAGCCGTGTCACTAGATATACAAGCTGCTTTCGACAACGCCTGGTGGCCGGCACTACTCAAACGATTACATATAACAAAATGCCCGAGCAACATTTTCCAACTTATAACTAATTACATCAATAACAGAAAAGTACAGATGAACTACGCAGATGCCACTGCGACGAAAATCATGACTCGCGGATGCATACAGGGCTCCGTACTCGGACCTCTCTTCTGGAACTTAATACTGGACGAATTACTTGACACCGAGCTACCAACGGGATGCCACATACAGGCATTCGCAGATGACGTGCTCCTAATAACACACAGCACTACCCCCAGAGAACTAGAACTAATCACCAACAAAGCACTCAGCATAATCACGGCATGGGGACAAAAAGTAAAACTCAAATTTGGCCCCACTAAAACACAGATGGTCGCCTTCACACCAAAAGCCAAGAAGGCTAATATACACATACTTGGACAAACTATACAATTCAACGACGAAATTAAACTGCTGGGAGTAATCATAGACAAAAACCTTCGATTCATAAAACACACACAATATATAATTAACAAAGCATACAAAATATACAACAACCTGTGCAAGATTATCCGCCCCACCTGGGGCATTCACGCAGAAAACGTGCGAATAATATACAAACATGTGATACAGCCTATAATCACTTACGCGGCTGGCATATGGCACACAGCCACCAAATACAAGCACGTGAGAGAAAAACTCAAATCGTTCCAGAGAGGATTCGCCATCAAAGCCATCAGGGGCTTTCGAACAATATCCGGCACAGCGGCCATAGCGCTAGCCGCCTTCACTCCATTACACATAAAGATCAACGAAGTAGCCTCGGTGGAACAAGCCAAACTCACTCAACAAACCACTTACCTGCCCAATGACATCACCATAGAGCGACCCGTACCGCCACATTCATTACTGCACCCTGCCGAGAGACAAACTATAACAATAACAACTGCCTACACGCAGGAGGACATCGAAGCACAGAACATCCCTGGAACCACAGCAATCTACACTGATGGCAGCAAGCAGGAAGAACGGGTGGGGGCCGCATTTGTGGCATACCACCCTAATGGCAAACACACAATAAGAGCCTATAAACTTCACAGCAGCTGCTCTGTCTATCAGGCCGAGCTACTCGCCATCACTAAAGCTTGCGATTGGATAATCCAAAAACAAATAAACAACGTCACCATATACACGGACTCCATGAGCGCCACACAGGAAATCAGTAACACAAACAGCACAAACCCGTTTGTTGCTCACATACACCTGGCACGGAAACAAATCACAGATAACAGCGGCACGTTCAAGATCGTCTGGGTCAAAGCACATGTTGGCATAGAAGGCAATGAGGCGGCGGACACTGCGGCAAAAGCCGCAGCCCACTCACATCGCAGTTATGAATACACACACTTCCCTGTCAGCTATGTCAAAAAACTAGCGAAGAAAAACAGCTACACAGCAAGCAACGCCATATACCTGGAGGGCCAACAGGGTCAACACACCCGCGACATCCTGCCCAACCTGGATGCCATTAACAAGCTCCGGGCCTCCACGGACATTGATTTCTCGTGGGCACAAATTCTCACCGGCCACGGCTACTGTCGGCAATACCTCAACCGGTTCAAAATAACATCTACGGACAAATGCCCATGCGATCCCAGCACCATCCAGAGTTTCAACCACCTGCTCCAACACTGCCCCAGATTCTCCGCCGAGAGATATCGCCACGAAACCACATGCCACCACTTCGACATCAGCCCATACACCATCACCGAGATCACCAACAATGAAAAATGCACCAAATCATACAGCCAGCTGGTGCACAGGGTGGTGCTGCAGCTGAAGGAGTACAACGCCTCTCAATCACCCACATAATAAAAGTAATTCATAAGAAATATGTAATTAGCGATTATCTAAATGTAACGTATCTAAATGTGTAATTATTCAATATATATTAAAAAAAAAAAAAAAAAAAAACAAAACAAAACAAAACAAAATTACAAAAAAGAACAAAAATACAAAAAAACAACAAAAAGCCAAAAAAAAACAAACCAACAAAAAAAAAAAAAAAAAAAAAAAAAACAAACAAACAAAAAGAAAAACTGTACTTAATATATATGAACTGACAATCGATCCGTATCTACGAAGGAAATAGAAAAAAAAAAAAAAAAAAAAAAAAAAAAAAAAAAAAAAAAAAAAAAAAACAAAAATTATTTATCTTTTTATGTCTCCCTTTTCTTACCCCTACACTTTTTCTTCCCTAGGCCCCTACAGTCGTTAAGCCGGGGGACTCCTGTATCCCATTCGCAGGTTTCCCCCGGTGTTGACTGTAGGACCGCCTACCCCAAAAAAAAAAAAACCTAACCTAACCTAACCTAACCTAACCTAACCTAACCTAACCTAACCTAACCTAACCTAACCTAACCTAACCTAACCTAACCTAACCTAACCTAACCTAACCTAACCTAACCTAACCTAACCTAACCTAACCTAACCTAACCTAACCTAACCTAACCTAACCTAACCTAACCTAACCTAACCTAACCTAACCTAACCTAACCTAACCTAACCTAACCTAACCTAACCTAACCTAACCTAACCTAACCTAACCTAACCTAACCTAACCTAACCTAACCTAACCTAACCTAACCTAACCGTCTAATTTTGAAAAATTTCTGTATGAAAACATATTTGTGTGGCACATCATTTAATAGCGTTTTATAAATACTTACCGTTGCCCATATTTTTGATATTTTCCCCCCCCAATTTCTTCCAAATTTCGTTAATTTCCTTACTTTTGCTGACGGTGAAAATTTTTTGTACCAACCGTACCTCACTTTATTCGGTATTTGTGAAGTACTCGCCGAGACGCGTCCAGCGACGTATCGTACGTCGCGCTCCGGCAAAAAATTGCCCCCCACACCCACCCTTTTGTCTTTTTTGACGAGGTAAGGTGTGGCTATACCGTCACGAAAGCCATATATAGTCAAACTCAAAAATCCAAAGTACTATATATCTAAGGGCCACACTTACTCGCTGAAAAGCTTTTTAAATATTGTACACTTACCTGGAAGGATACATACCCTATCCTGCGACGCTTCGCGATCCCGGACGGCTATTCACCTGAAAAAGAAAAAGTAAAAATTAGACATATTTTAGCTTATTGACTTACCGTGCTTGTATGCACCTAATGTAACCATATATAGTGACCTTGACTTTTAGCTAGACTAAATATAATCTTTTTAGTGATATTTTATTCTAACTTTTTATTTTTATTTTATTATCTGTGAATCGACAGTATCTATACGACCGAGCCATTTACACTTGGCGTACAGTTGATTGACAAGCGCCCCCTAGCAGCGACAAGCTCCCCCTGTCAAAATGTTCCGCACACCAGCTAAGGATGGCAGCAGAGTGGCGTCCAAATCCCCAGAGGCCAGCTCGCAGGAAACGAGCAGGACAACTGTTGCGCAAGCCCGGCGGAGTATTGAGACAAAGCTGGATTGTACAGCTGAACCTAGGTCTGCCGGGCTCGCGAAACAGAAGCCTGGAATCCTCGGAACGACCACTATGGCAAAGAAACCCGTCATACATGTTGACATGACGACTATTGATAAGTCTCCAATAAAAGAAGCTGAATATACGAGCAGGACGGCTGAGGCGAAGGCTTGTCTCATCAAGACGAAGCTTCAGATCAGCAATAGTCGGAATTTAAAAACCGAAATAAAGACGGAGGTGATAAACGCCACAGAACGTTTATATAAATTAGTGAAGGACGCGGAAGAGGGGAGACTATATAAGGGAAAAGAGACACAAAGGAATAGGACAGGAGAACAAAGAAAAGATGAGGAAGGAGAGACCATATCGAAAGAGGACAAAACCAGAAGGGAAAGAGAGGAACAGAAGGAAATTATGGAAAAATTAGAAGAAAACACGAAACTACTAAAGGAGAACAAGAAGGAAATTGAAAAGATTAACGAATTAATCACCAGAGAAGCAGAGGAGTGGAAGAAACAAAGGACCTATGCGAGTGTAGCAGCCGGCCCGCAGAATGGGAAACCACCGAGTGTGGCTACGGCGCTACACTCCATAGTAGTGACATCAAGGGACGAGCAAGAAACGGGCGATGAAGTGGTTGAAAAATTAAGGAAAGTGGTTAACGCGGCAGAGGAAGGAATCAGGGTAGATAACATCAGGAAAGGAAAAGAAAGGAAAGTGATAGTAGGATTTCAGGATAGACAAGAGCTGACGAAAGTAAAAGATAAGATAAACAAAGCTGGAAATTTGAATGTGGAGGAAGTTAAAAATAAGGACCCACTCATCGTTCTGAAGGACGTTCTAAACTGCCACTCAAACGAAGAGATAACAAAGGCTTTAAGGATGCAAAATAGGAATTTACTGGATAGGATAAGGAAAGAGGATGAAATTATGGAGGTAAAATATAGGAGAAGAGCACGGAACCCATTGATGGCGCATATTGTCCTCAGAGTTTCACCGCAAATCTGGGGAATCCTTACGGAGGCCGGCGCGGTGCATGTAGACATTCAGAGGGTCAGAGTTGCAGACCAGTCACCATTAGTCCAGTGCTCACGTTGCCTGGGCTATGGTCACGGAAAGCGATTCTGCCGTAGTGCCCTGGATGTCTGCAGTCATTGCGGGGGCCCTCATCTTAGGGCCGAATGTCCTGACTGGATGGCAGCCGAGCTACCAACATGCTGTAATTGCCAAAAGGCCAAAATGGCAGACACGAAACACAACGCATTCAGTCAGGACTGCCCGATACGCAAAAAATGGGACTCGTTAGCTCGCTCCACCATAGCGTATTGCTGAGGTGGTCTCCACAGCACCGAGCCCGACAATGTCTGACTCCGATGGAAGGCCATACCTGATGGCGCAGGCCAACCTTCAAAGAAAAAACTTAGCCACGCAAGAGTTGATGGCGTGGGCTGTTGAAAAAAGGTTGGCCGCGGCCCTAATTCAGGAGCCGTACATCGGAGGGACTGGCCGGATGAAGGGTTACGGGACCGTCAGGATTTTCCAAAGCGCGGAGCAGGAGGGTGGCCAGGTCAAGGCAGCCATTGCAGTCTTTGATGAAGACGTGGATGCCTTGATCTGCCCAGAGTTCACCACAACGAATATCGTTGTGGTGAGAATCCGCTCGAGCGCCTGGGAGATCGTGATGGTCTCGATATACTTCGAACCGGACCAGCCAATAGACGTATACCTCGAACACCTGAGGAAAATAGAAAGGCGGCTGGGCTCGAGGAGCCTATTAATTGGTGGAGACGCCAATGCAAAGAGTCTATGGTGGAGCCAGGAGATCGACCGGAGAGGAGAGCTGGTGTCCGGTTGGCTGGATGAAGCCGGGCTCCAAGTGCTGAATGAAGGCAATACGCCGACTTTCTTCACCGTAAGAGGGGGAAGGGCGTACTCCAGCCAGGTGGACATCACGGCCTGTTCGGTCGACCTCTTGGATAAAATAGGAAACTGGCGAGTCAGAGAGGATCTGACGAGTTCGGACCACAATACCATCACGTTTGACTTAAACATTAAAAGAGAAAAGGGCATCAAAATTAATAGGACTACAAGAAAATTTAATACTCGAAAAGCTAACTGGAGAGAATTTGGAAATAAAATTAAACACCTAACAGAAGAGAACAAAATAAACAAAATAGAGATAGATAAAGTAAATACAATAGTAGAGTTGGAGCACAAAATAATAAAATACACAGAAATAATAAATAGAACAAGTGAGGAAACTATACCTAAGAAGAAAAATAATACCAAATTCAACTTACCGTGGTGGTCCGGCGAACTCGAAAGACTAAAGAGAGAAATGATGAGAAGGAAACGAAGAATCCGATGGGCAGCTCCTGTAAGGAAAGAAAAGGTGATTAGGGAATATAAGACAGCAAAGGAAGAATACGAAAATGAAGCGAGGACAGCACAGGTTAAAAGCTGGAAAGAGTTTTGTAGTAAACAGGATAAAGAAGGGGTATGGGATGGGATTTACCGAGTGATGGGCAGGCTGACCAAGCGGCATGAAGACCAGCCACTCGTCAGGGACGGGAAAACCCTGGGTCAGGAGGAATCGGCAAGATTTCTTGCCGAGACCTTCTACCCGGACGACCCTGACGAGGAGGACAATGAGGATCACCGGCGCACCAGGGAGCTTGCCTCGCGAGTGAACGACTGGGTCCATGGTGAGGTACATGACCCACCGTTCACGTCGCGGGAGCTCACTGCGGCGCTGGTGACCTTCAACCCGAAAAAGGCGCCCGGTTCTGACGGCCTGACATCCGACATCTGTACGCAGGCGATCACCCAAGATCCGGAGTCCTTCCTAGCACTGGCTAACAAGTGCCTAGAATTGGCCTACTTCCCAAAGATCTGGAAGGAGGCCACGGTCGTTGTGCTGCGGAAACCGGGTAAGGACGATTACTCGGTTCCCAAGGCACACCGGCCGATAGGATTGTTGCCAGTGCTGGGAAAGATCCTGGAAAAGATGCTGGTGGGTAGGCTGAAATGGCACCTCCTCTCGAGGATGAGCCACCGCCAATACGGATTTATGCCACAAAGGGGCACCGAAGACTCCCTCTATGACCTGATGAAACATATTAGGGTGAAACTTTTAGAAAAGCGAGTCATAATTATGATATCGCTGGACATAGAGGGAGCCTTCGATAGCGCCTGGTGGCCGGCCATAAAAGTCCGGTTGGCGGAAGAAAGCTGCCCACCAAACATCAGAAGGATGGTCGCCAGCTACTTGGATGATCGGATGGTCAGGCTTCGGTACGCGGGGGCCGAAGCTGCGAAGCGGACTGTTAAGGGTTGCGTTCAGGGGTCTATCGGAGGGCCAATCCTATGGAACCTCCTCCTCGATCCCCTGTTAAAGGGGCTCGAGCGCCGGGGCGACTATTGTCAAGCTTTTGCTGACGATGTCGTCCTGGTGTTTGACGGGGGTTCCACGGGAGAAGCACAAAGACAGGCCAATGCAGCACTAGCCTATGTGCGGGATTGGGGTGTCCGAAATAAGCTGAGGTTTGCGCCAAACAAAACCAAGGCGATGGTGATAACCAATAAGTTAAAGTACGACACCCCAATCCTGCGCATGGGCGGCGTTGACATTGGCCTGTCCAACGAAATAAAGTTGCTTGGCCTGACAATAGACCGGAAACTAACCTTTAACAGTCACGTGACGCAGGCTTGCGGGAAGGCCGCAAACCTTTACAAAATGCTCGCAAGGTCAGCCAAAGTCCAGTGGGGGCTGGGACCGGAGGTTATCAGGACGATCTATACGGCAGCGGTTGAGCCCGTCATCCTCTACGCGACCAGCGCGTGGGCTCCCGCTAGCCAGAAACTAGGCATCAGGAAGCAGCTCGGAGCGATCCAGCGCAGCTTTGCGCAGAAGCTGACGAAGGCATACAGGACCGCCTCTCTCAACTCGACCCTACTGCTCGCGGGGATACTCCCCCTTGACATAAGAGTGAGGGAAACCGCACTCCTCTACGAGGTCAAGAGGGGGTACTCTCAGCGAGTGGTAGGTGATCGGGAGATAGAGGCGCCTGTAGCCTTCGCCAGTTTGGACCACCCGGCGGAACGGAGGAGCGGGACGTTTGAATGCTTGGTGGACGGGGCAGAACTGGCCCAGCACGTCGGTGAGGGTCTTAGCATCTTCACCGACGGAAGCAAAATTGATGGGAAAGTCGGAGCGGCGCTGTCCATATGGAACGGCGCCGCGGAGACGAGTACCAGAAAATTGCGGCTGGAGCCGTACTGCTCCGTCTACCAGGCGGAGCTTCTCGCCCTCCGGAAAGCCGTGGAGGAGGCGCTCCGAAGCGGGCTTCCTACGTGCGGCATCTTTAGCGATGCCAGGTCTGCTCTCGACGTCATCACCAGAGGTGATTCTCTCCACCCCATAGCGTTCGAAATAAATAAAATGTTAAAAGTAGCCGAGCAACGCACCCAGAAAATTAAATTTTTCTGGGTGAAGGCACACGTGGGGTTGGAGGGAAACGAGAGAGCGGACGTGCTCGCTAAAGAGGCCGCACAGCATCTGAAGACCCGTGCGCATTACGACAAGTGTCCGGTTTCATTCGTCAAGCGTCAGATCCGACAGGAATCGATTGACGAATGGAGCCGGAGATACGCGGACGGAGAGACGGCTTCGGTGACGAAGCTGTTCTTTCCGGACGCCGTCGAGGCGCACAGGGTCGTCAGGCGGATCGTCCTGGATCCTGTCCTTACGCAGGTGTTCACTGGGCACGGCGGGTTCTCTGAGTACTTGTACCGGTTCAAGTGCAAGGAGAGCCCGGCGTGCTTGTGTGACCCTGACGTTGAGGAGACGGTCCCACACCTCCTACTCGGTTGTCCCATACATGCCAAAGAAAGATTCGATGTAGAAAATGAAATAGATTATAAGATTATACAAGAAAATATACATAAGATAATTAGAGATAAGTTAGCAATACATAGATTCATAAAATACTGTAGGATAATAGCAAATAAGAGTATAGAACGTAATAAGTAGAAATAAGTGTTTACTAAATATATAATAATAAGTTATATATAATTAGTAATACCGTTAAACAGATAAGAATATATGTATAAGTATGAATAAGAAATAAGATAAATAGACCTAAGATAAATGGATAAGCTAAATGATTAAGTAAATAGAAATAGTCATTAAATAAAACTCAATTGTAAAAAAAAAAAAAAAAAAAAAAAAATATATAAAAGAAGATAAAAAACAAAAATATACAAAAAATCCCTTGTCCTGGATAGGGGGACCAGGAGTGGGCCGCAGAGACCCACAATAAAAAAAAAAAAAAAAAAAAAAAAAAAAAAAAAAAAAACCTAACCTAACCTAACCTAACCTAACCTAACCTAACCTAACCTAACCTAACCTAACCTAACCTAACCTAACCTAACCTAACCTAACCTAACCTAACCTAACCTAACCTAACCTAACCTAACCTAACCTAACCTAACCTAACCGGCAAAACTAAAGTTTGTCTGATTTGTCTAATTTCATAAACAATCTGTATGAAAACTATATAGTGTGGCATATCGTTTTGTAGCTTTTTGTGGATACTTACCGGTTTATATACTTACGTTATCCCCACTCTTCAAATTTTTCCAAATTTCTAACATTTACTCTGTTTTGCTGACGGTTGCAATTTTTTGTATCAACCGTACATTGTTTGTTTATATACCGTTAAAGTACTCGCCGAGACGCGTCTTTCGACGTATCGCACGTCGCGCTCCGGCGAAATTTATTTTATTCTCTTCATACATTGTCGCGGTATAGGTATTAAGAAATCCACGTAGTAAAGTGTTTGCAAAACTAAAGTTTGTCTGATTTGTCTAATTTCATAAACAATCTGTATGAAAACTATATAGTGTGGCATATCGTTTTGTAGCTTTTTGTGGATACTTACCGGTTTATATACTTACGTTATCCCCACTCTTCAAATTTTTCCAAATTTCTAACATTTACTCTGTTTTGCTGACGGTTGCAATTTTTTGTATCAACCGTACATTGTTTGTTTATATACCGTTAAAGTACTCGCCGAGACGCGTCTTTCGACGTATCGCACGTCGCGCTCCGGCGAAATTTATTTTATTCTCTTCATACATTGTCGCGGTATAGGTATTAAGAAATCCACGTAGTAAAGTGTTTGCAAAACTAAAGTTTGTCTGATTTGTCTAATTTCATAAACAATCTGTATGAAAACTATATAGTGTGGCATATCGTTTTGTAGCTTTTTGTGGATACTTACCGGTTTATATACTTACGTTATCCCCACTCTTCAAATTTTTCCAAATTTCTAACATTTACTCTGTTTTGCTGACGGTTGCAATTTTTTGTATCAACCGTACATTGTTTGTTTATATACCGTTAAAGTACTCGCCGAGACGCGTCTTTCGACGTATCGCACGTCGCGCTCCGGCGAAAAATTGCCCCCCTACACCCACCCTTTTGTCTTTTTTGACCAGGTAAGGTACGGCTATACCGTCACGAGAGCCGAAATTCTTTATTTACTTAACTTAAAATTATACTTACCGTATACTTACCGCGACGCTATACGCTACTGGAAAACCGCCACAGACCTGAAATAAAATAAGCAAATTAGACACGTATACAAACGACTAATTGTGCTGTACGCACTTAATATATTTATTGACACATATTGACCTTGTAAGCTTTATACACTTACAAGTATAACCGAAATTGACTTTAGACAGCTTCGTGAACTTTACATTCACGAAGCTACAGTTATAAATTTTCACATTTTGACGCGGACCCCAATCCAGGCAGACCATCATGCCCAGCTTCCACACACCCCAAAAGAAGGTCCTTTCCCCACCTAAGCGCAACGCTGAGACCGAAGTATCTGAGAGGGCAGGCCCTTCTCGGAGTCAAACAGTGGCTCAGGCGAGACGCTCCATCGAGTCGCGACTCGATGAAGTGGCCGAAACTAGAGCCGCTCCACCCACCATGCCGAAGACAAGATCCGCCACCACAGCGCCGATGACATCCGCGGCTTCTGCAGCACCAGCAGAGCGGAGGGGCATATCCAGGAGCCAGCCTATGCCAGAGACTTCAAGTTCAGATAGGCAGGGATCTCCAAAAAAGAGTAGCCCTGCCTATCTGAACAGGACGACTGAGGCAAAGGCATGCCTCATGAAGGCCAAGCTCCAGATAAATAACAGCAGAAATCTGAAGAGCGAAATTAAGGCCGATGTCATCGAAGCGACTGAGAGATTGTATAAGCTGGTCAAGGACTCCGAGGAGGGAAAGCCCTATAAGGGTAGGGATACAGAAGGAGCCAAGGGAAAAGAAACTGAAACGATCGAAGGAATAAAGACAGGAACAGAGGACGTAGACAAAGGAAGAGAAAAGGAAGACAGGGATAGGCTCGAAAAGGACCTGCTCAGGAAGTTGGAGGAACACGGGAGATTATTACAGGAAGGAAAGCAGGAAATGGAAAAGATCAATGAAGAGATGAAGAAACACAGGGAGGAGATGTTCGCCAGTAGGACATACGCTAATGTAGCTGCCAGTTCACATAAAAATAAATCAACTGAATTGACTACGGCGCTGCATTCCATTGTCGTAACATCTCAAGACGAACAAGAGACGGGAGACGAGGTAGTGGACAAAATTAGGAAAGCAGTTAACGCTAAAGTAGAAGGCACAAGGATAGACAAGATCAGGAAAGCGAAGGACAGGAAAGTGATCATCGGCTTCCAGGACAAGCAGGAGTTGGAAAAAGTCAAAGAAAGGCTGAGGAAGGAGGGAAAGAACCTTAACGTACAGGAAATCAAGAACAAGGATCCGATGATCATCTTGAAAGACCTTCTTAGCTGCCATTCTGACGAGGACATCGTAACGGCAATAAGGACGCAAAATAAACACCTTATGGAGCGAATGGATAGGGAGTTGGATAGGATGGAGATCCGGTTTCGCAGGAAAGCCAGGAACCCGCTAATGGTCCATGTGGTCCTTAAGGTATCGCCCGAATTATGGAAAAGATTCACAGAAGCCGGCGCGTTGCACATCGACGTCCAGAGAGTCAGGGTGGAAGACCAGTCTCCCTTGGTGCAGTGCTCGAAATGCTTGGGCTACGGCCATGGGAGGCGGTTCTGCCGTGGCTCTCTGGACGCATGTAGCCACTGTGGGGGGCCGCACTTGCGTGCAGAATGTCCCGAATGGATGGCGGCTGCAACACCAACTTGCTGTAACTGCCTGAAGGCAAAACTAACAGACACAGGGCACAATGCCTTCAGTCAGGACTGTCCAGTGCGAAAAAGGTGGGATGTGCTGGCTCGGTCCGCCATAGCTTACTGCTGAGGTGGTCTCCACAGCCACGGCTCCAACTACGTCAGACGCGGCCTCCGGCGAGCGGCCATACCAGGTGGCGCAGGCCAACCTTCAAAGAAGTGCACTTGCCACGCAAGAATTAATGGCACTGGCAACAGAGAGAAGGTTGGCCCTCGCATTAATCCAGGAGCCGTACGTCGGAGGAATCGGCCGTATGAAGGACTACGGGGCCGCCAGGATCTTTCAGTGCGCGGAACGGCAAGAGGGGCCGGTCAAGGCAGCCATAGCAGTCTTCGACAGTGACTTGGATGCCTTGATCTGTCCCAAATTTACCACGACCAATATCGTTGTGGTGAATATCCGTACCAGCGCCTGGGAGATGGTGGTGGTCTCGTACTACTTCGAACCTGACAAGCCGGTAGAGGACTACCTCAACCATCTGAGGGGCGTCTGTAGTGGCTTGGGCCCGAGGCGCCTGTTAATAGGTGGAGACACCAACGCAAAAAGCCTATGGTGGAGCCAAGAGATCGACCGAAGAGGAGAGGAGGTCTCCAGTTGGCTGGACGAAGCGGGTCTCCACGTGTTGAATCAAGGCAACATGCCAACTTTTTTCACCGTGAGGGGAGACCGCGCCTATTCCAGCCAGGTGGATGTCACCGCCTGCTCGGTCGATCTCTTGGATAAAGTAGATAATTGGGTTGTCAGAGAAGACCTGACGAGCTCGGACCACAACACAATACTATTTGAAGTTAAAATTAAAAGAGGCATGAGTATAAAAATTAATAGAACAACAAGAATATATAACACAAAAAAAGTAAATTGGAGAGAATTTGGCTTAAAAATTAAACAACTTACAGAAGAAAATGGAATTAACAAAATTGAAATAGATAAAATATTAACTACAGAAGAATTGGAAGATAACATCTTAAAGTATATAGAATTAATTATCAAAACAAGTAAAGAAATAATACCTGAGAAGAAAAATAATAAAAATTATAATATACCATGGTGGTCCAGCGAGCTCGACAATCTGAAAAAAGAGATGATGAGAAGGAAAAGAAGAATCCGTTGGACAGCTCCTGTAAGGAAACAGAGAGTTATTCAATTATACAAAGAGGCAAAACAGCAATATCAAGACGCAACTAAGACAGCACAAATTAAAAGTTGGAAGGAATTTTGCGGGAAACAGGATAAGGAAGGGCTCTGGGATGGGATTTATCGGGTAATGGGCAGACTGACCAAGCGGCACGAAGACGCGCCACTCGTGAGGGACGGGCAAATCCTGGGTCAGGAGGAATCGGCAAGGTTCCTTGCCGAGACCTTCTACCCGGACGACCCTCACGAGGAGGATAACGAGGGTCACCGGCGCACCCGGGAGCTTGCCTTACGCGTGGACGACTGGGTCCATGGTGAGGTACATGACCCACCGTTCACGATGAGGGAGCTCACGGCGGCGCTGGTGACCTTCAATCCGAAGAAGGCGCCCGGGTCGGATGGCCTGACCTCCGATATCTGTTCGCAGGCGATCGTCCAAGATCCCGAGTCTTTCCTAGCACTGGCTAACAAGTGCCTAGAACTGGCCTATTTTCCTAGGATTTGGAAGGAGGCCACGGTCGTTGTGCTGAGGAAACCGGGTAAGGACGATTACTCGGTTCCCAAGGCACACCGGCCGATAGGACTGTTACCAGTGCTGGGAAAGATCCTGGAAAAGATGCTGGTGGGTAGGCTAAAATGGCACATCCTTCCGAGGATGAGCCACCGCCAATACGGATTTATGCCACAAAGGGGCACCGAGGACTCCCTCTATGATCTGATGAGTCATATCAGGACAAAACTTCGGCAGAAGAAAGTCCTGATTATGATATCGTTGGACATAGAGGGGGCCTTCGACAGCGCCTGGTGGCCCGCCATAAAGGTCCGGTTGGCGGAAGAACGCTGCCCACCAAACATCAGAAGGATGGTCGCCAGCTATCTGGATGATCGGATGGTCAGGGTCCGATACGCGGGTGCCGAGTCAGCTCGCAGGACCGTTAAAGGTTGTGTTCAAGGCTCTATTGGAGGGCCAATCCTGTGGAACCTCCTCCTCGACCCCCTTTTACAGGGGCTCGAGCGCCGGGGCGACTATTGTCAAGCTTTTGCTGACGATGTCGTCCTGGTGTTTGATGGGGGTTCCACAGGAGAAGCTCAGAAGCAGGCCAATGCGGCACTAGCCTATGTGCGGGATTGGGGTGTCAGAAACAAGCTCAAGTTTGCGCCACACAAGACCCAGGCGATGGTGATCACTAACAAGCTTAAGTACGACACCCCGATCCTGCGCATGGGCGGAGTCGACATTGGTCTCTCCAACGAGATAAAGCTGCTCGGCCTAACAATAGACCGAAAACTGACCTTTAACGGTCACGTGACGCAGGCGTGCGCGAAGGCCATAAGCCTGTTCAAAGTGCTCGCGAGGTCGGCAAAGGTCCAGTGGGGGTTGGGACCCGAAGTGATCAGGACGATCTACACGGCTGCGGTGGAGCCCGTGATCTTGTATGCCGCAAGCGCATGGGCTCCAGCGAGCCGGAAGCTGGGTGTAAGGAAGCAGCTCGGAGCCATCCAGCGCAGTTTCGCGCAGAAGATGACGAAGGCCTACAGGACTGTCTCTCTCAACTCGGCCCTGCTGCTGGCGGGGGTGCTCCCCCTTGACATAAGGGTGCGGGAAACCGCACTCCTTTATGAGGTCAAGAAGGGGCACTCCTGCGAGGTAGTAGGAGACCGAGAGATGGAGGCACCTGTGGCCTTCGTCAACTTGGAGCACCCGGCGGAACGGAGGAACGGGACTTTCCAATGCTTGGCGGACGGGGCAGAACTGGCCCAGCACGTCGGTGAGGGTCTTAGTATCTTCACCGACGGAAGCAAGATTGACGGGAAAGTCGGAGCGGCGCTGTCCATATGGAACGGCACCGCCGAGACAAGTACCCGAAAGTTGCGGCTGGAGCCGTACTGCTCCGTCTACCAGGCGGAACTCCTCGCCCTCCGGGAAGCCGTGGTGGAGGTGCTCCGTAGCAGGCTTCCTGCGTGCGGCATCTTCAGCGATGCAAGGTCCGCCCTTGAAGTTATCACCAGAGGTGATTCCCTCCACCCCCTAGCGTTTGAAATCAAAAGTTTACTCAAAGAAGCCAGGAAACGCGCCCAGAAAGTTAAGTTCTTCTGGGTTAAGGCGCACGTGGGGTTGGAGGGAAACGAGAGGGCGGACACGCTCGCTAAGGATGCCGCACAGCACCTGAAGACCCGTGCGCATTACGACAAGTGTCCGGTTTCATTCGTCAAGCGACAGATCCGACAGGACTCGATTGACGAATGGAGCCGGAGATACGCGGACGGAGAGACGGCTTCGGTGACGAAGCTGTTCTTTCCGGAAGCTGTCGAGGCGCACAGGGTCGTCAGGCGGATCGTCCTAGATCCTGTCCTTACGCAGGTGTTCACTGGGCACGGCGGGTTCTCCGAGTACTTGTATCGATTTAAGTGCAAAGAGAGCCCGGCGTGCCAATGTGACCCTGACGTGCAGGAGACGGTCCCACACCTCCTGCTCGAATGTCCCATCCATGCCAAAGAACGATATATAATAGCACTTGAATTAGATATAGATATAGTATTAGATAATATTCCAGATATTATTAGAAATAAGAACATAGTACATAAGTTTCTAGAATACTGCAAGTGTATAGTGATTAAGGTAAACAATAGGAACAAGTAATAATTATTGTTAGCTATATAATATTGATTATATTATAAGACTAGCAATAAAATGATAGATTAGACACTATGTTAAATAAAACAGATAAATAGAATTAAGAGTGTAGTAGTATAAATTAAAATATGTATAGTATAAGGCATACAAAAGTACGTAAAATAAGATAATTAAAATATTAGATATGTAATAGTAAAAACCTAGATAGTAGTGTATAAATATAGGAATAGCATAAATATAGTATAAAATGTAAATAACAAAAAGATGTAATAAAGAAAATAGTTGAAAAGATCCCTTGTCCTGGATAGGGGGACCAAGAGTGGGACGTAGAGTCCCACAAAAAAAAAAAAAAAAAAAAAAAAAAAAAAAAAAAAAAAAAAAAAAAAAAAACCTAACCTAACCTAACCTAACCTAACCTAACCTAACCTAACCTAACCTAACCTAACCTAACCTAACCTAACCTAACCTAACCTAACCTAACCTAACCTAACCTAACCTAACCTAACCTAACCTAACCATTCGAAGCATCATGATAACGCATACCACCAGCGCATGAGAGAGGCTGCCGATCATATAAACGAAGGTCCGGATGGTGAAGATCAAGACCCGCCATTTACGATGCACGAAATGCTAACGTCAGCAGCCAGCTTCAACCCGAAGAAAGCCCCTGGTGCGGACGGCCTGACTGCAGATATCTGCAAACAGGCTATCCAGCAAGACCCAGGATTGTACCTGTCACTGGCTAACAAATGCCTCCAACTCGGCCACTTCCCGACCATCTGGAAGGAGGCGACGGTCGTAGTCCTCCGGAAACCCGGGAAGGAGGACTACACGAACCCTAAATCGTACAGACCGATAGGCTTGTTACCAGTGATGGGTAAGATCCTGGAGAAAATGCTGGTGGAAAGATTGAAGTGGCGTATAATCCCAAGGATGAGTACCCGACAGTTTGGCTTTATGCCCCAGCGAAGTACAGAAGATTCCCTCTACATCTTGACTAATTACATAAGGATGAAGATAGCCGAAAAGAAAATGGTTACCATGATCTCCTTAGATATAGAGGGGGCTTTTGACAACGCGTGGTGGCCGGCAATAAAAGTCAGACTGTCGGAGGAAGAATGTCCGAAAAATCTAAGACGGGTTATAGACAGCTACTTCAAGAGCCGCAAAGTCCGAGTTCGCTACGCCGGGGAAGAGTACACGAGATGGACCTCCAAAGGATGTGTACAGGGATCAATTGGAGGTCCACTCTTGTGGAATTTACTCCTCGACCCATTACTCAAAGAACTCGAGAGAAGAGGCAACTACTGCCAGGCTTTCGCCGACGATATCGTGTTGGTGTTTGAAGGTGAAACAGGGCAACAAATACAGAAGGAGGCCAACGCGGCGCTTGCCTATGTTCATGATTGGGGAATCCGTAACAAGCTAAATTTCGCGCCACATAAAACGAAAGCCATGGTGCTGACCAAGAAGCTAAAGTACGATCCACCAATCCTGCACATGGGTGGCGTCGACGTTGAACTCACGACACAAATTAAAATACTGGGCCTCACAATTGATAGCGCTCTAACCTTCAATGCCCATGCAGCAGAAGTGTGTAGGAAGGCTCTGAACTTTTATAAGTGTCTTTCTCGAGCCGCAAAGGTGCAGTGGGGGCTGGGACCACATCTAGTAAAAACACTATACCAGGCTGTGGTCGAACCGGTGATCATGTACGCGGCAAGCGCTTGGGCACCGGCCACAAATAAGAAGTGCATTCAAAAGCAGCTTGATGTGGTCCAGCGGGGTTTTGCACAAAAGCTCATAAGGGCTTACAGGACCGTCTCCCTAAACGGGGCCCTGCTACTCGCCGGAATACTGCCCTTAGATGTCAGAATAAGGGAGGCAGCTCTCTTATACGAGACGAGAAGGGGGTATTCTAGGCGATTAGTGGGGGACCGTGAAGTGGAAAGGCCGGTGGCCTTTGTCAACAAAAACCACCCCTCACAGCAGATGGGCCAGAGGTTCCAATGTTTGGTGGACGGTGCAGAATTGGCTCGACACGTCGGCGAGAACCGATGCATATTCACCGACGGTAGTAAGATAGAAGGAAAAGTTGGGGCGGCATTATCAATATGGGATAATGCCGTCGAAACGAAGGCAATAAAACTGAAGCTCGAGCCATTCTGCACAGTCTACCAGGCGGAGCTACTGGCCCTGCAAAGGGCAACAGAGGAGGTACTCAAGGACAGAGTCGAACGGTGCAGCATCTTTTGCGATGCCAGATCTGCCCTCGAAGAAGTCGCCAGAGGCGACTCCCTCCACCCTATAGCGTTCCAAATTAATAAAAATTTAAAAACTGCACAAGAACGCAACCACAAAATTGAGCTTTTTTGGATCAAAGCACACGTAGGGTGGGAGGGGAATGAGAGGGCCGATGCTCTCGCAAAGGATGCTGCGCTATTCCTTAAAACCAAGACACATTATGACCGGTGTCCGACCTCGTACTTGAAGCGACAGATTCGTCAGGAGTCGCTTGAGGAATGGAGCCGCAGGTACGAGGCGGGAGAAACAGCCTCAAACACAAAACTGTTTTTCCCAAATGCAATTGAGGCATATCAAATAGTTAGGAAACTTGAAGTGGACCCAATAATAACTCAGGTATTCACTGGGCACGGGGGGTTCTCCGAGTATCTGAATCGCTTCAAATGCAAGGAGAGCCCATCGTGCCCATGTGACCCTAATGTCAAAGAAACAGTGCCACATATAATAGCCGAATGCCCTATATATCTCAAGGAAAGATTCGAGACAGAACAGCATATTGAAATAGAAATAAGTGTAGAAAACTTTCATAAAATAATAAATAACAAAGACAAAATCAAAAAATTTCTTGAATATTGTAAAAAAGTAGCATCAAAAACAATAGAGAGAAATAAATAAAAGTATAAAATGTAATATTGGATTATGTAAGACTAGTTTTCAACCAAAATAATTGTAAATATTTGTCAAGAGAACATAAAAAAAAAAAAAAAAAAAAAAAAAAAAAAAAAAAAAAAAAAAAATACATATGAGGGATACAAAAAGAATATCGCATAAGGAGATAAAATGTAAAGTTATAACCCGATAAAATAGTATAAGGACAAAAGCAGATGCGAAGGCAGTATTACCGCAATTTTATAGAAATAGTGAATAGATATATATATATATAGAAAAGTAATGTTACAAATTGTATGTAACAAATACATATATTACAAATTGAAAATACATGAACAGAAAATGTCTCTGGCCGGAAAGTCAGAGGAACTAAATGCAAAACAAAGAAAAAAAAAAAAAAAAAAAACCTAACCTAACCTAACCTAACCTTGGGTCTTCACACCCAATGCACGCCCATGCGCGGGGGAACATTAGTCGCGGGCCGAGGCACACAGTCAGTGTGTATACCTCTTGGTTGCATAACACATTGAGGCCTAAAAGGGCCCGCGAACATTTCCTGGCACCCTTTTCCTTTCCGCCCATCCTGAGAACCTTTCTCCACTCCCCACCTTTCCTTCCATCATCCTTTTCCGCTTCCTTCCCAGGCCCCTGCAGTCGTCAAGCCGGGGGACTCCAGTATCCCATTCGCAGGTTTCCCCCGGTGTTGACTGCAGGATCGCCTAACGAAAAAAAAAAAACCTAACCTAACCTAACCTAACCTAACCTAACCTAACCTAACCTAACCTAACCTAACCTAACCTAACCTAACCTAACCTAACCTAACCTAACCTAACCTAACCTAACCTAACCTAACCTAACCTAACCTAACCTAACCTAACCTAACCTAACCTTTTTTTTTTTTTTTTTTTTTTTTTTTTTTTTTTTTTTTTTTGGTTTCGCGGAGAAAGTGCGTTACCACTACCGCCCGGCCTTCGTGGGGGGCGACCGAGCGGTTATGTTGGGTTCACCGTGCCTTACGACCCGGCGTTGAGCCGCCCGGAGAGATGGAAAACGTCGGGCGACCGCCGGGCCGAGTCCCTAACCTATGTACACCGCACGGCATACCAACTAAAACTCCGCGGTGGCCATCTTCGGCGCATTAGGGACGGCTGCGGGCTTCCTCTAACTAATGTCTAAGTTGTCGTCCGCAACCGCCCCTGCGCGGTGCCGCCTGGTGCGGCCCGTCTCCTGTTGTGGGGGGGCTCAGAAGCCCCCGCGCACCGAAGGACGCTCTCAGCGTCAACGGCAGCGTGAGGCCTACCTTCCACGCTGCCGTCCATCACGGGGGTCGCAACAATGTGCTAAAAAGATACACAAAACTATAGACGGACGGCCCCCTGCCGCCCGCCCGCGACCCCCGGTGGCCCCTATTAGTCGCCTCTTACGACAGGCAGGGGATACCGTGGTGGAATTCTCCAAACGCCCCCAATCCACAGGGCGGGAGACGCCGGTCAGTCGTCCACCCGGCGCCTCCTACGTCTCCTCTGGCGGCGGGAGGGATCCTCGCGCTCCCGATCCCTCTCGGCACTCTCCTTCTGCGAGAGGACCACCTCGCAGAAGTGGGCCACCGCACGCCAGGCCTCCCGACTGTCGACCATGGAAGCGACCACGGCCGGCAGCGAGAGGTCTCCTCCGACGACTGATCTGAGAGCGCTGCGCTCCTCGTCCCAGGCTGGGCAAAACTCCAATGTATGTTGGGCCGTATCCAGCGGGCAGTTGTCACAATGGTGACACACGGCCGACACCTCTGTGCCTACGATACGACACAGATACTCACCGAAGCAACCATGCCCGGTGAGTACCTGTGTCAACCGAAACGTAGCTGGGCCGTGGCGCCTGTCCAGCCACTCGGCAAAGACCGGGCGCACTGCCGCTACGACCCTGAGCCCCGCTGACGGGGTCTCCAGCCTGAGACGCCACTCCTCCACGGCGGCTCGCCGTAAGGAGGCCCTCATGGCCTCCACCTCCTTCAGGGCCGGACGCTGCCCGTGACTGAACGCCTCCTCCCGCCAATGAAAAGCATCGGACAGGGATTGGGCGTCCAGATCCCAAGGCAGGAATCCGGCCAACATGCAAGCCGCCTCGTACGAAACCGTGCGGTATGCCCTGATCGCCCGCTGCGCCACTACACGTTGAGGATTGCGCAAGAGCGCGACGCAGCGGTTGCTCAGGGAATCAGCCCAAACTGGACTGCCATACAGGGCCATGGACCGCACGACTCCGTGGTATAACCTTCGGCAAGGGATACCAGGACCTTCCAGGTTGGGCAGCAGGCTAGAAAGAGCGCCCGCTGCCCGGGACAGTTTTGTCCGCATTTTCTCGAAATGGGTACGGAATTCCCATCGGCTATCTAAAATCAAACCCAAATACTTCATGTTCTTGCCGATGGGAATCCGCACCCCCTCAACAATGATGTGGGCACCGGCCGGTGGCCCTTTCCGAGGCCTGTGAAAACAAATGGCCTCGGTTTTCTCAAGGGCCACCTTCAACCCTAGTCGTCGGATGCGACTCACGACGTCGCCGGTGCCCGCCGCCGCCAGAATTGCGGCATCCTGGAAGGTCCCAGAAGTCGCTGTGACTAGCGTGTCGTCGGCGTAACATGTCACGCCGACGCCCCGGAGATTGGTACCACGGAGGACCCAGTCGTACCCGATGTTCCACAAGAGAGGGCCTAGAACCGAGCCCTGTGGAACACCGCACGACATCGCTCTTCGGTGCCACCCATCGGCGCCCGGATACACCACGTCCCTGTCAGACAGATACGCGTGCACCAGACGCCGGAGATAGGGCGGCACCACGTGGTACCGCAGTGCCTCGTGAATGCAGGGCCAGGGCAGCGAGTTGAAAGCGTTGGAGATATCCAACGATACCGCAATTACAACTTCGCCCCTGGCCACTGCATCCTCCGCCTGTGCCTTCACCCGCAGAATCGCGTGGACGGTGGAACGTCCCCTCCTAAATCCAAACTGCTCGTCGGCCAAATTTGGACCGACCCTATCGAGATGCTCGACGAGGCGAGCATGAACGATGCGCTCGAAAAGTTTGGCGACCTCGTCGAGCAACACGATGGGCCGGTAGGCCGACGGCGACTCTGCGGGTCGTCCTTCTTTCTTCAGCAGGACGAGCTTCCCGGTTTTCCAACGTGCCGGGAAGACGCCCTGCTCCAAACAGGCGGAGAACAAACTGCGGAGCCTCGGACCCAGGTACTCGAGTGCTAGCACCCAGGCCCTCCCGGGGATGCCATCGAGCCCTGGGGCCGTGTTTTTGCTCCGCAGCCGAAGCACTGCCACCCGCATTTCAGCGGGCGAAACCTCCGGGATATCCCATGCCGAAGTCTCATACGACGACGACGCCACGTCCGGTGGCGCCATCGGTGGAGGAGTGGTTTCCACGGTGGCCGGAAACAAGGCCGCGACGACGTTGGCCAGCAAGTCTGGCCGGAGACTCTGCGACAGCGGGGGCGCCGCTGGGCGAAGCTTGTTCATCACCAAGCGATAGGGGCGCCCCCACGGGTCACCGTCGAGAGTCTCCAGGAACTCCTTCCTCGCCGCGACCTTGGCCCTGTGAACGGCCACCCGCAGCGCTCTCTTCGCCTCCTTATAGAGGCCATAGAGCTGCCGCTCCTGGTCTGCGTGATCTTCACTTCTTATTCGGCGACGGCGATGCCTGGCGTATCGACGGCGCGCAGCAACGCAAGACGCGCGCAACTGCGCAAGCTCCGCCGACCACCAGTACACCTGCCGCCGCGGCGAACGGCGGAGGGCCCGGGGCATGGCGGCGTCGCAAACGTCCGACATTGCCACCCCGAACCACTCCGCCTCCTGCTCGACCCGTACCGGCCCGTCCGGCACGGGGAGCCACGACACGACCAGAGCGGCCAACACTAGGGCCTCTTTATCGAGGCGACGTAGGACCCACCGCGGGCCGTCCTGATTCGGGGCACTCGGTACACCACTGGGCTGGACACTCGAGGACGCGGAGACGTCGAACCTGACGTAACGATGGTCCGACAACGTCTCCACGCCCACGAGGACTCTCCAGCCCCGGACACGACGTGCGACGGCGGGGCTCGCAAACGACAAGTCAACAATAGACCCGCCGTTGTGCCGCACGCACGTGTCCACCGACCCCCTATTCAGGACGACCAGGCCGATAGAGATCGCCCAGTCCTCCAGGACCTCACCGCGAACGTCGGTCGCCGGCGAACCCCAGACCACGGATTTGGCGTTGAAGTCGCCGGCGACGATCGCCGGGTGAGGTTGGCCTTGCTGCACCAGGGCCCCCAGTCGAACGAGAAAAGATTCGAACTCGTAGAGGGGTCTGTTGGGAGAGAAATAGACTCCTACAACCCATACGTCTCCCAACAGAGCCGCGACGCATCCCTGGCCCTTCGCTACTTTTTCGAAGGGCGGGGAGCCAGCGGCACCCTGGGTGATGATGGCCACCGAACCGTCGAGGTCCCCGGCCCAGTTATCCCTGGGTGGGACGAAATACGGCTCGGCGACCACGGCCACTTGCACCGACCACTGCGCCAGGCTTTGGGACAACAGGTCCTGGGCGCGGGCGCAGTGGTTGATGTTCGCCTGGAGGAACTTCAGGTCCATCACTGGGCGATCTCTTCTACTACGTCCATCTCGGCCACTTCTTGCGGTGGGTTCCTTGACTGCGGCTGGGCCGTAGCCTCAGCGGCAGCTGGTCTCCTACGCGGGCGACGTCGGGTTTTGCGGGAGGAGACGGGACACGCCTTCCCCCCGATTTGGTGCCCAGCGGGCTTACCGGAAGCCGCGCAGACTACGCAGTTCGGTGCGGCGCTACACTCGCGGGCCTTGTGGCCCTCTTGACCGCAACGGTAGCATAGCGCGCTACGGTCCACTGCGCAGTCGCAGCGCTCCCGGACGTGACCAGACTCCAGGCACCGGAAGCACCGCAGGGGCCTCGCCTCGAGCACAGTCACCCTAGGTACTGTCCACCCTATACGAAGGTGGCCTGCCTTGACCTTCTGGGCTGCCTTGATAGGCATCCTCACCCACGCTGTGCCCACACCGGAACGATCGGGACGAATTTGTCCCACCTTCACGCTCTCCAATGAACACTCACCGGTCTCGGAGAGGGCCGCTGCGACTGTTTCGGAAGTAGCTGTATAATCCAGCTCCGTCAGCCGCAGTTCCACGGTCTTTGTGGGCCGGGAGATGCGAACGTCCTCCGACCCACTGAAACACTCCTTTAGTCTCGTGGCTAGGGAGTCAGCCCTCTCTTCAGCATTGGCGCCGGGTACCTCGTACATCGGCGCACCCGTGGCCGCAAACTTCGGCCGCAACCTTGCTATGTCGAGCCCGGTAAGGTTCACCCTATTCTGGGCATCCGTCAACACTTGTTTGTACGTCAGCCCCTTGGACACTGCAGCTGGCGTCAGGGAAATGATGATTGCCGCAGAGCGCGGTGACCGCAGTTTGGGTTCCGCCCGGCGTGGTGGATTCTGCGGCTGCGGATTCGCAATTGACGCTGCAGTGTGCTTGGCCTTCCTTGTCCTCCTGCTGGCCACTACAACCCAAGGTGTTTCGGTCGATGCTGGGGCTGGCGGGAGTGGACGGGGTTCCGGAGCGGGTTGCGCTGTAGGTGCCGGTACATACTTTTTGCCCTTTGGAGGCTTTGGGGCAGGCACCACCATCTTCTTTTTTAACTGGCCCTTCTTTACGGGAGCAGTAGCGACAGTCACCGCTGCCGAAGAAGGACCTGCGATGGCTTGCGGAGATGCGTTGGAGGGCCCGGCTACGGTAATGGGGTCAGGGGGAACGGGTTGAACTGTCCTCTTCCCCTTTCCTTTTCCTATCTCTTTGGAGGTGGGATGGGATGTTCCTCCCACAAATCCACCCTGCACGGGGAGTGGGATGTCCCCGGGGGTGGATTTCCTCTCATGTGCCAGTGGTGGCCTCTGGGCTGGTCCAGCGAGGAAAGATTCCATCCTCGCCTGGACACGCGCCTCTACCAACTTCAACATCTCCTCAGTCTGACGTTGGCTTGCGGATGCCTCCAGGTCTTCGAGGCGGCGCCGGAGAGAGGAGTTCTCCTCTTGAAGCTGCTTCATAGCAGCTTCAACGCGGGCACTATTCTCCCGCCACTTCTTCACCTCATTTTCGAGGCGGGAGACCATGGTGGACTCAGGTTGGCCCACATATTGAGTGATGACGTCCGTCACGTAGTTAAGGGCCTTCTGTGAGGTCCCTTTGAGGTTTCCTGACTTTTTGACGACGGACGTCACAATTTCCCCGCAGTTCCGGAGGTCGTCACGCAGAATAACCCTGACACCATCCTCAGACGTTTTGGAAGGTGCCGGCGACTCGATGGAACGGAGCTGTTCCATCAGATCCATATCCACCTTTTTGCGGGCCTCCCCACGCTTTAGGAAGTCGCGCTGTCTTTGCGCCTTCCTGAGGACAACGACATCGCTGACCGTAGGTGGACCCCCTCTTCCACGACCGTCAATTGCCTGCGATTTCGGCGCCGGCTCGTCTGTGTCGCTTGTAGGTAGCGAGCGACTGTCTCTGGAGCGTTGGGAGTGCCTTCTCCAGAGCTTTTTGTTGCGCAGTGACGCGCAACTCCCACTCGACTCTGAGTCAACACACATTGCTTGAGGCCGCGTGAAATCAGCCTCAACCTCTGTGGGCTTAATGCCCACACTCTCCACAACAATATCGTCGGGCTTGCGCCCTCCGACCTCCGCCTCTCCTACCCCATGATCTGAAGCAGGAGGAGGCAACTTCGTCAAGATAATAATTGGTTTTTTATTTAAAAGTGATTCCATTTTTAGTCCCACGAGTATGGGGGAAATAAAAGTCCGCCCAGGCAGTGCCCCCTGTACCTGGGTAAGCCTAACGTAACCCGCCAAGAGGGTCGGCAGGTACTCTGGCGGGGGTCGCACTCGAGACCGAACTACCCATCGGCCATGCATCCCCTCGCGGTGCGCCGCCGCTTGGGATTCGGGGTAACTTTTTATAGAGGTTTTCTCCCTCGCGGTCCAGGCGGTTAAGCCAAGACCCTCGGTCCGGCAGGAGCGCGAGACATAACCACGGACCTCCATACCGGATTACGATCTGCGACGGCGACAGTGGAAGAGAAAGGTTCCCCCTCACTGCCTGCTCGGGGCGGGGTGAGCGCACACCGAGCCCGTCGACACCCCCAGGACAGAACCGGGAGTCGCCCGATGAACAGGCCCACCAAAACAAGACGACGGCCGCCGCAAGAAACGACGACCGCCAACCAACTGTTGTCAGGATATTAGCCGTCGCGCCGATCAACGTGATCGACGCGCCGTTGCCCAGGGTGCACCGCGTGGAGGTTTCCTGACTTCGCACCCCAACCTAACCTTTTTTTTTTTTTTTGGTTTCGCGGAGAAAGTGCGTTACCACTACCGCCCGGCCTTCGTGGGGGGCGACCGAGCGGTTATGTTGGGTTCACCGTGCCTTACGACCCGGCGTTGAGCCGCCCGGAGAGATGGAAAACGTCGGGCGACCGCCGGGCCGAGTCCCTAACCTATGTACAACGCACGGCATACCAACTAAAACTCCGCGGTGGCCATCTTCGGCGCATTAGGGACGGCTGCGGGCTTCCTCTGACTAATGTCTAAGTCGTCGTCCGCAACCGCCCCTGCGCGGTGCCGCCTGGTGCGGCCCGTCTCCTGTTGTGGGGGGGGCTCAGAAGCCCCCGCGCACCGAAGGACGCTCTCAGCGTCAACGGCAGCGTGAGGCCTACCTTCCACGCTGCCGTCCATCACGGGGGTCGCAACAATGTGCTAAAAAGATACACAAAACTATAGACGGACGGCCCCCTGCCGCCCGCCCGCGACCCCCGGTGGCCCCTATTAGTCGCCTTTTACGACAGGCAGGGGATACCGTGGTGGAATTCTCCAAACGCCCCCAATCCACAGGGCGGGAGACGCCGGTCAGTCGTCCACCCGGCGCCTCCTTCGTCTCCTCTGGCGGCGGGAGGGATCCTCACGCTCCCGATCCCTCTCGGCACTCTCCTTCTGCGAGAGGACCACCTCGCAGAAGTGGGCCACCGCACGCCAGGCCTCTCGACTGTCGACCATGGAAGCGACCACGGCCGGCAGCGAGAGGTCTCCTCCGACGACTGCTCTGAGAGCGCTGCGCTCCTCGTCCCAGGCTGGGCAAAACTCCAGTGTGTGCTGGGCCGTATCCAGCGGGCAGTTGTCACAATGGTGACACACGGCCGACACCTCTGTGCCTACAATACGACACAGATACTCACCGAAGCAACCATGCCCGGTGAGTACCTGTGTCAATCGAAACGTAGCCGGACCGTGGCGCCTGTCTAGCCACTCGGCAAAGACCGGGCGCACTGCCGCTACAGCCCTGAGCCCCGCTGACGGGGCCTCCAGCCTGAGACGCCACTCCTCCACGGCGGCTCGCCGTAAGGAGGCCCTCATGGCCTCCACCTCCTTCAGGGCCGGACGCTGCCCGCGACTGAACGCCTCCTCCCGCCAATGAAATGCATCGGCCAGGGATTGGGCGTCCAGATCCCAAGGCAGGAATCCGGCCAACATGCAAGCCGCCTCGTACGAAACCGTGCGGTATGCCCTGATCGCCCGCTGCGCCACTACACGCTGAGGATTGCGCAAGAGTGCGACGCAGCGGTTGCTCAGGGAATCAGCCCAAACTGGACTGCCATACAGGGCCATGGACCGCACGACTCCGTGGTATAACCTTCGGCAAGGGATACCAGGACCTTCCAGGTTGGGCAGCAGGCTAGAAAGAGCGCCCGCTGCCCGGGATAGTTTTGTCCTCATCTTTTCGAAATGGGTACGGAATTCCCATCGGCTATCTAAAATCAAACCCAAATACTTCATGTTCTTGCCGATGGGAATCCGCACCCCCTCAACAACGATGTGGGCACCGGCCGGTGGCCCTTTCCGAGGCCTGTGAAAACAAATGGCCTCGGTTTTCTCAAGGGCCACCTTCAACCCTAGTCGTCGGATACGACTCACGACGTCGCCGGTGCCCGCCGCCGCCAGAATCGCGGCATCCTGGAAGGTCCCAGAAGTCGCTGTGACTAGCGTGTCGTCGGCGTAACATGTCACGCCGACGCCCCGGAGATTGGTACCACGGAGCACCCAGTCGTACCCGATGTTCCACAAGAGAGGGCCTAGAACCGAGCCCTGTGGAACACCGCGCGACATCGCTCTTCGGTGCCACCCATCGGCGCCCGGATACACCACGTCCCTGTGAGATAGGTACGCGTGCACCAGACGCCGGAGATAGGGCGGCACCACGTGGTACCGCAGTGCTTCGTGAATGCAGGGCCAGGGCAGCGAGTTGAAAGCGTTGGAGATATCCAACGATACCGCAATTACAACTTCGCCCCTGGCCACTGCATCCTCCGCCTGTGCCTTCACCCGCAGAATCGCGTGGACGGTGGAACGTCCCCTCCTAAATCCAAACTGCTCGTCGGCCAAATTTGGTCCGACCCTATCGAGATGCTCGACGAGGCGAGCATGAACGATGCGCTCGAAAAGTTTGGCGACCTCGTCGAGCAACACGATGGGCCGGTAGGCCGACGGCGACTCTGCGGGTCGTCCTTCTTTCTTCAGCAGGACGAGCTTCCCGGTTTTCCAACGTGCCGGGAAGACGCCCTGCTCCAAACAGGCGGAGAACAAACTGCGGAGCCTCGGACCCAGGTACTCGAGAGCTAGCACCCAGGCCCTCCCGGGGATGCCATCGAGCCCTGGGGCCGTGTTTTTGCTCCGCAGCCGAAGCACTGCCACCCGCATTTCAGCGGGCGAAACCTCCGGGATATCCCTTGCCGAAGTCTCGTACGACGATGACGCCACGTCCGGTGGCGCCATCGGTGGAGGAGTGGTCTCCACGGTGGCCGGAAACAAGGCCGCGACGACGTTGGCCAGCAAGTCTGGCCGGAGACTCTGCGACAGCGGGGGCGCCGCTGGGCGAAGCTTGTTCATCACCAAGCGATAGGGGCGCCCCCACGGGTCACCGTCGAGAGTCTCCAGGAACTCCTTCCTCGCCGCGACCTTGGCCCTGTGAACGGCCACCCGCAGCGCTCTCTTCGCCTCCTTATAGAGGCCGTAGAGCTGCCGCTCCTGGTCTGCGTGATCATCCGCCCTTAATCGGCGACGGCGATGCCTGGCGTATCGACGGCGCGCAGCAACGCAAGACGCGCGCAACTGCGCTAGCTCCGCCGACCACCAGTACACCTGCCGCCGCGACGGACGGCGGAGGGCCCGGGGCATGGCGGCGTCGCAAACGTCCGACATTGCCACCCCGAACCACTCCGCCTCCTGCTCGACCCGTACCGGCCCGTCCGGCACGGGGAGCCACGACACGACCAGAGCGGCCAACACTAGGGCCTCTTTATCGAGGCGACGTAACACCCACCGCGGGCCGTCCTGATTCGGGGCACTCGGTACACCACTGGGCTGGACACTCGAGGACGCGGAGACGTCGAACCTGATGTAACGATGGTCCGACAACGTCTCCACGCCCACGAGGACTCTCCAGCCCCGGACACGACGTGCGACGGCGGGGCTCGCAAACGACAGATCCACAATAGACCCGCCGTTGTGCCGCACGCACGTGTCCACCGACCCCCTATTCAGGACGACCAGGCCGACAGAGATCGCCCAGTCCTCCAGGACCTCACCGCGAACGTCGGTCGCCGGCGAACCCCAGACCAAGGATTTGGCGTTGAAGTCGCCGGCGACGATCACTGGGTGAGGTTGGCCTTGCTGCACCAGGGCCCCCAGTCGAACGAGAAAAGACTCGAACTCATAGAGGGGTCTGTTGGGAGAGAAATAAACTCCTACAATCCATACGTCTCCCAACAGAGCCGCGACGCATCCCTGGCCCTTCGCTACTTTTTCGAAGGGCGGGGAGCCAGCGGCACCCTGGGTGATGATGGCCACCGAACCGTCGAGGTCCCCAGCCCAGTTATCTCTGGGCGGGACGAAATACGGCTCGGCGACCACGGCCACTTGCACCGACCACTGCGCCAGGCTTTGGGACAACAGGTCCTGGGCGCGGGCGCAGTGGTTGATGTTCGCCTGGAGGAACTTCAGGTCCATTACTGGGCGATCTCTTCTACTACTTCCATCTCGGCCACTTCTTGCGGTGGGCTCACTGACTGCGGCTGGGCCGTAGCCTCAGCGGCAGCTGGTCTTCTGCGCGGACGCCGCCGGGATTTACGGGAGGAGACGGGACATGCCTTCCCCCCAAGCTGATGCCCGGCGGGCTTGCCAGCTGCTGCACACACGACGCAGCTTGGTGCATCTTTGCACTGGCGGGCTTTATGGCCCGGCTTGCCGCAGCGATAACAAAGATCGCTGCGATCCGGCCCTCCATCGCAGTTATTTTGCGCATGACCGTGCTCGAGGCAACGGTAACAGCGCATCGGGCGCGCCTCGAGCACGGTTACTCTGACCACGGTCCACCCGACTATCAGGCGGCCCGCCTTGATTTTTTGGGCCGCCTTGACCGGCACTCTGGCCCAAACTGACCCCAGACCTGAGCGATCGGGCCGGATTTGCCCTACCTTCACTGCCTCTGCGGCACACTCACCGGCACTGCAGAGGGCCGCTGCGACCGTCTCGGGAGTTGCTGCGGGATCCAACTCCGACAGCCGCAGCTCCGTACACTTGGTGGGCCGGGAGACTCTGACATCTTGCGACCCACCGAAATATTCCCTCAGCCTTGCGGCGAGGGAATCGGCCCTCTGTTCCGACTGTTCTCCGGGCACCTCGTAGAGCATGGCGCCCGCAGCCGAAAACTTCGGCTTCAGCCTGTCAATGTTCAGGCCGGTGAGACTTACGCGCTGCTGAGCATCCGTCAGCACCTTGGCGTACGTCAGCCCTTTGGCAACCGCAGCTGGCGTCAACGATATGACAATCGCTGCGGAGCGTGGCGGACGAAGCTTAGGTTCAGCACGACGTGGCTGCCGCTGATGGTTTGCAGCGGGCGTCGCGGCAGGCGTGGGCTTTTTCTTCTTGCCCACAACCACCGTCCACCCTGCATCCATAGTCGCTGGGGCCGGCGGCAGTGGGCGAGGCTCCGGAGCACCTTGCACCGAGGGTGCTGGTCCATTCTTTTTTCCCCTTTGGGGCTTTTTCGCCTGCGCTGTCTGTCTAGGTTGGGCAGCTTGCTTACCTTTCCTGACAGGCACAGCAGTGGCCGGCACCTTGGATGGCCCAGCGATGGCTTGTGTTGGGGCTGTGGAGGGCCCGGCCACGGGAGTGGATATAGGGGGAGCGGACTGGGCCGAACTCTTCCCTTTTCCTTTGCCCTTGCCCTTGTCGGTAGAGGACTGCGGCTTCCCTCCCACGAATCCCCCTTGGACGGGAAGTTCCACAACCGCTGTCCTTTGTTCATGGGCCAAAGGCGGTCTTTGAGCCGGCCCGATCAGAGCAGACTCAAACCGCGCCTGCCATCGTGCCTCCATCCGCTCCAGGATGTCTTCAGCCGGCTGAGCTTTAGAAGCCGCCTCCAACTCATCCAGGCGCCGGCGAAGGGAGGCGTTCTCTTCCGTCAGTTTGGTCATTTCCAGCTCCAGACGGGCACTGTGGTCCCTCAACCTCTTAGTTTCCTCTTCGAGGCGAGCCGTCACCATCGCTTCATCGCTTCGTTGGTCGACATACTTTGCTATGGTGTCGACCACGAAATTCAGCGTCTTTTGGCTCGTGCCCTTAAGATTGCCCGATTTCCGGACAACCATTCGCACGAGCTTCCCGCAGTTGTTCAGATCCTCTCTGAGAATGACCCTCGACTCGTCTATATCCATTAAGGGTTCACCGGGCTCTGATGGAGCTTTCAGGTACGCCTGAACTCGTTCCGCCATTTCTTGCTCTGCCTCGACACGGAGAGCATCACGCCTTTGCGCGTTTATATCTCGCTTGGCTCTTGATAGCCCAGCGTATTTCCCCGCGGATGAAGGGGGGCGACTTCGGGTCTTTGAAGGTGGACCAGAGTCTTCACCACTTTCCGAATCGCCAGACCGCGATCTCACGGAGTCCACCTCGCTTCCTTCCCAAAGGCGTCCTTTACAACGCTTCGAGGTCACGCCACTTCTCCCAGGCTCGTTAATCGGTCCTGGCGCCAAAAATGGCGTATCAACATCTATAGCAGGAAGGCTGAGCGGTATAATCGCAACCTCTCCTGCACGTCTTCCATCGTCGGGACTGAGCCCTTCGACCACCGCCTCTCCAGCCCCGGATTCCGGAACGGGAGAAGGCAACCTCGTCAATTTAATTAAGGGTAATTTTGAAAAATCCATAAGATTCCCACGAGTATGGGGGAAATAAAAGTCCGCCCAGGCAGTGCCCCCTGTACCTGGGTAAGCCTAACGTAACCCGCCAAGAGGGTCGGCAGGTACTCTGGCGGGGGTCGCACTCGGGACCGAACTACCCATCGGCCATGCATCCCCTCGCGGTGCGCCGCCGCTTGGGATTCGGGGTAACTTTTTATAGAGGTTTTCTCCCTCACGGTCCGGGCGGTTAAGCCAAGACCCTCGGTCCGGCAGGAGCGCGAGACATAACCACGGACCTCCATACCGGATTACGATCTGCGACGGCGACAGCGGGAGAGAAAAGTTCCCCCCCACTGCCTGCTCGGGGCGGGGTGAGCGCACACCGAGCCCGTCGACACCCCCAGGACAGAACCGGGAGTCGCCCGATGAACGGGCCCACCAAAACAAGACGACGGCCGCCGCAAGAAACGACGACCGCCAACCAACTGTTGTCAGGATATCAGCCGTCGCGCCAATCAACGTGATCGACGCGCCGTTGCCCAGGGTGCACCGCGTGGAGGTTTCCTGACTTCGCACCCCAACCTAACCTAACCTAACCTAACCTAACCTTTTTTTTTTTTTTTTTTTTTTTTTTTTTTTTTTTGGTTTCGCGGAGAAAGTGCGTTACCACTACCGCCCGGCCTTCGTGGGGGGCGACCGAGCGGTTATGTTGGGTTCACCGTGCCTTACGACCCGGCGTTGAGCCGCCCGGAGAGATGGAAAACGTCGGGCGACCGCCGGGCCGAGTCCCTAACCTATGTACAACGCACGGCATACCAACTAAAACTCCGCGGTGGCCATCTTCGGCGCATTAGGGACGGCTGCGGGCTTCCTCTGACTAATGTCTAAGTTGTCGTCCGCAACCGCCCCTGCGCGGTGCCGCCTGGTGCGGCCCGTCTCCTGTTGTGGGGGGGCTCAGAAGCCCCCGCGCACCGAAGGACGCTCTCAGCGTCAACGGCAGCGTGAGGCCTACCTGCCACGCTGCCGTCCATCACGGGGGTCGCAACAATGTGCTAAAATAAACACAGAACTAAAGACGGACGGCCCCCTGCCGCCCGCCCGCGACCCCCGGTGGCCCCTATTAGTCGCCTCTTACGACAGGCAGGGGATACCGTGGTGGAATTCTCCAAACGCCCCCAATCCACAGGGCGGGAGACGCCGGTCAGTCGTCCACCCGGCGCCTCCTTCGTCTCCTCTGGCGGCGGGAGGGATCATCTCGCTCCCGATCCCTCTCGGCACTCTCCTTCTGCGAGAGGACCACCTCGCAGAAGTGGGCCACCGCACGCCAGGCCTCCCGACTGCCGACCATGGAAGCGACCACGGCCGGCAGCGAACCTAACCTTTTTTTTTTTTTTTTTTTTTTTTGGTTTCGCGGAGAAAGTGCGTTACCACTACCGCCCGGCCTTCGTGGAGGGCGACCGAGCGGTTATGTTGGGTTCACCGTGCCTTACGACCCGGCGTTGAGCCGCCCGGAGAGATGGAAAACGTCGGGCGACCGCCGGGCCGAGTCCCTAACCTATGTACAACGCACGGCATACCAACTAAAACTCCGCGGTGGCCATCTTCGGCGCATTAGGGACGGCTGCGGGCTTCCTCTGACTAATGTCTAAGTTGTCGTCCGCAACCGCCCCTGCGCGGTGCCGCCTGGTGCGGCCCGTCTCCTGTTGTGGGGGGGGCTCAGAAGCCCCCGCGCACCGAAGGACGCTCTCAGCGTCTACGGCAGCGTGAGGCCTACCTTCCACGCTGCCGTCCATCACGGGGGTCGCAACAATGTGCTAAAAAGATACACAAAACTATAGACGGACGGCCCCCTGCCGCCCGCCCGCGACCCCCGGTGGCCCCTATTAGTCGCCTCTTACGACAGGCAGGGGATACCGTGGTGGAATTCTCCAAACGCCCCCAATCCACAGGGCGGGAGACGCCGGTCAGTCGTCCACCCGGCGCCTCCTTCGTCTCCTCTGGCGGCGGGAGGGATCTTCACGCTCCCGATCCCTCTCGGCACTCTCCTTCTGCGAGAGGACCACCTCGCAGAAGTGGGCCACCGCACGCCAGGCCTCTCGACTGTCGACCATGGAAGCGACCACGGCCGGCAGCGAGAGGTCTCCTCCGACGACTGCTCTGAGAGCGCTGCGCTCCTCGTCCCAGGCTGGGCAAAACTCCAGTGTGTGCTGGGCCGTATCCAGCGGGCAGTTGTCACAATGGTGACACACGGCCGACACCTCTGTGCCTACAATACGACACAGATACTCACCGAAGCAACCATGCCCGGTGAGTACCTGTGTCAACCGAAACGTAGCCGGGCCGTGGCGCCTGTCCAGCCACTCGGCAAAGACCGGGCGCACTGCCGCTACGACCCTGAGCCCCGCTGACGGGGCCTCCAGCCTGAGACGCCACTCCTCCACGGCGGCTCGCCGTAAGGAGGCCCTCATGGCCTCCACCTCCTTCAGGGCCGGACGCTGCCCGCGACTGAACGCCTCCTCCCGCCAATGAAAAGCATCGGACAGGGATTGGGCGTCCAGATCCCAAGGCAGGAATCCGGCCAACATACAAGCCGCCTCGTACGAAACCGTGCGGTATGCCCTGATCGCCCGCTGCGCCACTACACGCTGAGGATTGCGCAAGAGCGCGACGCAGCGGTTGCTCAGGGAATCAGCCCAAACTGGACTGCCATACAGGGCCATGGACCGCACGACTCCGTGGTATAACCTTCGGCAAGGGACACCAGGACCTTCCAGGTTGGGCAGCAGGCTAGAAAGAGCGCCCGCTGCCCGGGACAGTTTTGTCCGCATCTTTTCAAAATGGGTGCGAAATTCCCATCGGCTATCCAGAATCAAACCCAAATACTTCATGTTCTTGCCGATGGGAATCCGCACCCCCTCAACGATGATGTGGGCACCGGCCGGTGGCCCTTTCCGAGGCCTGTGAAAACAAATGGCCTCGGTTTTCTCAAGGGCCACCTTCAACCCTAGACGTCGGATTCTATTCACGACGTCGCCGGTGCCCGCCGCCGCCAGAATTGCGGCATCCTGGAAGGTCCCAGAAGTCGCTGTAACTAGCGTGTCGTCGGCGTAACATGTCACGCCGACGCCCCGGAGATTGGTACCACGGAGCACCCAGTCGTACCCGATGTTCCACAAGAGAGGGCCTAAAACCGAGCCCTGTGGAACACCGCACGACATCGCTCTTCGGTGCCACCCGTTGGCGCCCGGATACACCACGTCCCTGTCAGACAGGTACGCGTGCACCAGACGCCGGAGATAGGGCGGCACCACGTGGTACCGCAGTGCCTCGTGGATGCAGGGCCAGGTCAGCGAATTAAAAGCATTAGAAATATCTAAAGAGATAGCTATAACTACGCTGCCTCCGGCCACTGCTTCCTCCGCCTGTGCCTTCACCCGCAGAATCGCGTGGACGGTGGAACGTCCCCTCCTAAATCCAAACTGCTCGTCGGCCAAATTCGGTCCGACCCTCTCGAGGTGCTCGACGAGGCGAGCATGAATGATGCGCTCAAAAAGTTTGGCGACCTCGTCGAGCAACACGATGGGCCGGTAGGCCGACGGCGACTCTGCGGGTCGTCCTTCTTTCTTCAGCAGGACGAGCTTCCCGGTTTTCCATCGCGCCGGGAAGACGCCCTGCTCCAAACAGGCGGAGAACAAACTGCGGAGCCTCGGACCCAGGTACTCGAGAGCTAACACCCAGGCCCTCCCGGGGATGCCATCGAGCCCTGGGGCCGTGTTTTTGCTCCGCAGCCGAAGCACTGCCACCCGCATTTCAGCGGGTGAAACCTCCGGGATATCCCTTGCCGAAGTATCGTACGACGATGACGCCACGTCCGGTGGCGCCATCGGTGGAGGAGTGGTCTCCACGGTGGCCGGAAACAAGGCCGCGACGACGTTGGCCAGCAAGTCTGGCCGGAGACTCTGCGACAGCGGGGGCGCCGCTGGGCGAAGCTTGTTCATCACCAAGCGATAGGGGCGCCCCCACGGGTCACCGTCGAGAGTCTCCAGGAACTCCTTCCTCGCCGCGACCTTGGCCCTGTGAACGGCCACCCGCAGCGCTCTCTTCGCCTCCTTATAGAGGCCGTAGAGCTGCCGCTCCTGGTCTGCGTGATCATCTACCCTCAATCGGCGACGGCGATGCCTGGCGTATCGACGGCGCGCAGCTACGCAAGACGCGCGCAACTGCGCTAGCTCCGCCGACCACCAGTACACCTGCCGCCGCGACGGACGGCGGAGGGCCCGGGGCATGGCGGCGTCGCAAACGTCCGACATTGCCACCCCGAACCACTCCGCCTCCTGCTCGACCCGTACCGGCCCGTCCGGCACGGGGAGCCACGACACGACCAGAGCGGCCAACACTAGGGCCTCTTTATCGAGGCGACGTAACACCCACCGCGGGCCGTCCTGATTCGGGGCACTCGGTACACCACTGGGCTGGACACTCGAGGACGCGGAGACGTCGAACCTAATGTAGCGATGGTCCGACAACGTCTCCACGCCCACAAGGACTCTCCAGCCCCGGACACGACGTGCGACGGCGGGGCTCGCAAACGACAAGTCAACAATAGACCCGCCGTTGTGCCGCACGCACGTGTCCACCGACCCCCTGTTCAGGACGACCAGGCCGACAGAGATCGCCCAGTCCTCCAGGACCTCACCGCGAACGTCGGTCGCCGGCGAACCCCAGACCACGGATTTGGCATTGAAGTCGCCGGCGACGATAGTCGGGTGAGGTTGGCCTTGCTGCACCAGGGCCCCCAGTCGAACGAGAAAAGTCTCGAACTCGTAGAGGGGTCTGTTGGGAGAGAAATAGACTCCTACAACCCATACGTCTCCCAACAGAGCCGCGACGCATCCCTGGCCCTTCGCTACTTTTTCGAAGGGCGGGGAGCCAGCGGCACCCTGGGTGATGATGGCCACCGAACCGTCGAGGTCCCCGGCCCAGTTATCCCTGGGCGGGACGAAATACGGCTCGGCAGCCACGGCCACTTGCACCGACCACTGCGCCAGGCTTTGAGACAACAGGTCCTGGGCGCGGGCGCAGTGGTTGATGTTCGCCTGGAGGAACTTTAGGTCCATTACTGGGCGATCTCTTCTACTACGTCCATCACGGCCACTTCTTGCGGTGGGTTCGCTGTCTGAGGCTGGGTTGAAGCCACAGCGTCAGTAGCACGTCTACGCGAGGGGCGACGTCTGTTGCGGCGGGAGGAGGCAGGACATGCCTTCCCTCCGAGTTGGTGCCCAGCGGGCTCTCCGGAAGCCGCGCAGACCACGCAGTTTGGCATGGCGTTACACTCGCGGGCCTTGTGGCCCGCTTGACCGCAGCGGTAGCATAACGTACTGCGGTCCACTGCGCAGTCACAGCGCTCCCGGACATGCCCGGACTCCAGACACCGGAAGCACCGCATGGGCCTCGCCTCGAGCACCGTCACTCGAGGCACCGTCCACCCTATACGAAGGCGGCCCGCCTTGACCTTCTGAGCCGCCTTGATGGGCATTTTCACCCACGCTGTGCCCACACCCGATCGGTCGGGACGAATTTGCCCGACCTTTACAACTTCTACGGCGCACTCACCGGCCTTAGAGAGGGCCGCTGCGACTGATTCAGGAGTGGCTGTATAGTCCAGCTCTGTCAGCCGCAGTTCCGCGGTTTTTGTGGGCCGGGATATTCGGACGTCCTCCGACCCACTGAAACACTCCCTCAGCCTATTGGCGAGGGAGTCGGCCCTCTCTTCAGAGTTGGCCCCGGGTACCTCGTACATAGGGGCACCCGTGGCCGCAAACTTTGGCTTGAGTCTTGAAATCTCAAGGCCGGTAAGGTCAACTTTTCCCTGCGCCTCTGTCAGGACTTTGGCGTATGTAAGCCCTTTTGCTACAGCCGCCGGCGTCAGAGAAATTATGACGGCCGCAGAGCGTGGTGGGCGGAGCTTGGGCTCAGCCCGGCGCGGTGGTGGCTGTGAACTAGCCGCCGGTGTCGTCCCGGACCTGGGCTTCTTTTTCTTTCCCACCACAACCGTCCATTCTGTGTCCATGGACACTGGGGCTGGCGGCAATGGGCGGGGCTCTGGTGCAGCTTTCGCTGTGTGTACTGACCCTTTCTTAGCACTCTTCTGGTGCTTTGACATGCGTCTTGTCTGTGCTGGTTGTGCAGCTCTCTGCTTGTCTTCCCTGGCAAGCATAGAAGACGCAGTAGTCGACTCCTTTGAAGACCCAGCGGTGACCTGTGGTTGTGCAGCAGAGGGCCCAGCCACGGGAGCGGGAATGGAGGGGGTGGACTGGAGCAAACTCTTCCCCTTCCCCTTACCTTTCCCCTTAACAGAGGTAGGTTGGGGAGCTCCACCCACAAATCCACCCTGTACTGGAAGGGAGATATCCCCAGGAGTGGGTCGTCGCTCATGCGCCAACGGCGGCCTCGGAGCTGGCCCTTGCAGCACCGACTCCAGCCTGGCCTGCCATCTTGCCTCCATAACTGCGAGCATTTCTTCTGTTGGGCGTTTGCTCGCAGCTGCCTCTAGCTCATCCACACGAAGACGGAGGGAGGCGTTCTCCTCCTGCAGTTGTTTAACTGCAGTCTCAAGGCGGGAACTGTTTTCCCGCCACTTCTTCACCTCCCCTTCGAGGCATGTGACCATGGCGGACTCAGGCTGTTCGACATATTTGGCTATGGTATCTGTAACAACGTTAAGGGCTTTCTGACTAGTGCCCTTTAAATTGCCAGACTTTTTCACCACGGACTTGACAATCTGTCCGCACTGTCGTAGATCCTCTCGGAGTACTGGACGGGAAATATCCATCTCCACCAATACAGGTTTCGAGGGCGATGCGTCATTTATAAAGCAGAGTTGCTTCGCCAATTCTTTTTCCGCCTTTTGGCGTGCCTCATCGCGCTTTACCTTATCGCGCTCTCTCTGCGACTTCTTTAAGCCAACAGAATTGCCAGCTGGGAGCGGACGACCCCTACCACGACCATCGGTCGTCTGCAACTTAGACGCTGGCTCGTCTGTGTCACTCGTGAGGAGCAAACAGCTATCTCGGGAGCGCTGAGAGTGTCTCCTCCAGAGCCGTTTGCTCCGTACCGACGAACCACTTTCGCTCGATTCTGAGTCAATCAGCATATTATCTAGTGGCCGAGTGAATTCGGCCTCTACCACTGTGGGTTTCGCACCCACACTCTTCTCCACACAAACATCGTCAGGCTTGCGCCCTCCGAACTCCGCCTCTCCTACCCCAGAGTCTGAAACAGGAGGAGGCAACTTCGTCAGAAGAATAATTGGTTTTTTATTTATATTTGAATCCATTTTGATTCCCACGAGTATGGGGGAAATAAAAGTCCGCCCAGGCAGTGCCCCCTGTACCTGGGTAAGCCTAACGTAACCCGCCAAGAGGGTCGGCAGGTACTCTGGCGGGGGTCGCACTCGAGACCGAACTACCCATCGGCCATGCATCCCCTCGCGGTGCGCCGCCGCTTGGGATTCGGGGTAACTTTTTATAGAGGTTTTCTCCCTCGCGGTCCGGGCGGTTAAGCCAAGACCCTCGGTCCGGCAGGAGCGCGAGACATATCCACGGACCTCCATACCGGATTACGATCTGCGACGGCGACAGCGGGAGAGAAAGGTTCCCCCCCACTGCCTGCTCGGGGCGGGGTGAGCGCACACCGAGCCCGTCGACACCCCCAGGACAGAACCGGGAGTCGCCCGATAAACGGGCCCACCGAGACAAGACGACGGCCGCCGCAAGAGACGACGACCGCCAACCAACTGTTGTCAGGATATTAGCCGTCGCGCCGATCAACGTGATCGACGCGCCGTTGCCCAGGGTGCACCGCGTGGAGGTTTCCTGACTTCGCACCCCAGCGAACCTTTTTTTTTTTTTTTTTTTTGGTTTCGCGGAGAAAGTGCATTACCACTACCGCCCGGCCTTCGTGGGGGGCGACCGAGCGGTTATGTTGGGTTCACCGTGCCTTACGACCCGGCGTTGAGCCGCCCGGAGAGATGGAAAACGTCGGGCGACCGCCGGGCCGAGTCCCTAACCTATGTACAACGCACGGCATACCAACTAAAACTCCGCGGTGGCCATCTTCGGCGCATTAGGGACGGCTGCGGGCTACCTCTGACTAATGTCTAAGTTGTCGTCCGCAACCGCCCCTGCGCGGTGCCGCCTGGTGCGGCCCGTCTCCTGTTGTGGGGGGGCTCAGAAGCCCCCGCGCACCGAAGGACGCTCTCAGCGTCAACGGCAGCGTGAGGCCTACCTGCCACGCTGCCGTCCATCACGGGGGTCGCAACAATGTGTTAAAAGAAACACAAAACTAAAGACGGACGGCCCCCTGCCGCCCGCCCGCGACCCCCGGTGGCCCCTATTAGTCGCCTTTTACGACAGGCAGGGGATACCGTGGTGGAATTCTCCAAACGCCCCCAATCCACAGGGCGGGAGACGCCAGTCAGTCGTCCACCCGGCGCCTCCTTCGTCTCCTCTGGCGGCGGGAGGGATCATCTCGCTCCCGATCCCTCTCAGCACTCTCCTTCTGCGAGAGGACCACCTCGCAGAAGTGGGCCACCGCACGCCAGGCCTCCCGACTGTCGACCATGGAAGCGACCACGGCCGGCAGCGAGAGGTCTCCTCCGACGACTGATCTGAGAGCGCTGCGCTCCTCGTCCCAGGCTGGGCAAAACTCCAAAGTATGTTGGGCCGTATCCAGCGGGCAGTTGTCACAATGGTGACACACGGCCGACACCTCTGTGCCTACGATACGACACAGATACTCACCGAAGCAACCATGCCCGGTGAGTACCTGTGTCAACCGAAACGTAGCTGGGCCGTGGCGCCTGTCCAGCCACTCGGCAAAGACCGGGCGCACTGCCGCTACGACCCTGAGCCCCGCTGACGGGGCCTCCAGCCTGAGACGCCACTCCTCCACGGCGGCTCGCCGTAAGGAGGCCCTCATGGCCTCCACCTCCTTAAGGGCCGGACGCTGCCCGCGACTGAACGCCTCCTCCCGCCAATGAAAAGCATCGGACAGGGATTGGGCGTCCAGATCCCAAGGCAGGAATCCGGCCAACATACAAGCCGCCTCATACGAAACCGTGCGGTATGCCCTGATCGCCCGCTGCGCCACTACACGCTGAGGATTGCGCAAGAGCGCGACGCAGCGGTTGCTCAGGGAATCAGCCCAAACTGGACTGCCATACAGGGCCATGGACCGCACGACTCCGTGGTATAACCTTCGGCAAGGGACACCAGGACCTTCCAGGTTGGGCAGCAGGCTAGAAAGAGCGCCCGCTGCCCGGGACAGTTTTGTCCGCATCTTTTCAAAATGGGTGCGAAATTCCCATCGGCTATCCAGAATCAAACCCAAATACTTCATGTTCTTGCCGATGGGAATCCGCACCCCCTCAACAACGATGTGGGCACCGGCCGGTGGCCCTTTCCGAGGCCTGTGAAAACAAATGGCCTCGGTTTTCTCAAGGGCCACCTTCAACCCTAGTCGTCGGATGCGACTCACGACGTCGCCGGTGCCCGCCGCCGCCAGAATTGCGGCATCCTGGAAGGTCCCAGAAGTCGCTGTGACTAGCGTGTCGTCGGCGTAACATGTCACGCCGACGCCCCGGAGATTGGTACCACGGAGGACCCAGTCGTACCCGATGTTCCACAAGAGAGGGCCTAGAACCGAGCCCTGTGGAACACCGCACGACATCGCTCTTCGGTGCCACCCATCGGCGCCCGGATACACCACGTCCCTGTCAGACAGATACGCGTGCACCAGACGCCGGAGATAGGGCGGCACCACGTGGTACCGCAGTGCCTCGTGAATGCAGGGCCAGGGCAGCGAGTTGAAAGCGTTGGAGATATCCAACGATACCGCAATTACAACTTCGCCCCTGGCCACTGCATCCTCCGCCTGTGCCTTCACCCGCAGAATCGCGTGGACGGTGGAACGTCCCCTCCTAAATCCAAACTGCTCGTCGGCCAAATTTGGACCGACCCTATCGAGATGCTCGACGAGGCGAGCATGAACGATGCGCTCGAAAAGTTTGGCGACCTCGTCGAGCAACACGATGGGCCGGTAGGCCGACGGCGACTCTGCGGGTCGTCCTTCTTTCTTCAGCAGGACGAGCTTCCCGGTTTTCCAACGCGCCGGGAAGACGCCCTGCTCCAAACAGGCGGAGAACAAACTGCGGAGCCTCGGACCCAGGTACTCGAGAGCTAGCACCCAGGCCCTCCCGGGGATGCCATCGAGCCCTGGGGCCGTGTTTTTGCTCCGCAGCCGAAGCACTGCCACCCGCATTTCCGCGGGTGAAACCTCCGGGATATCCCTTGCCGAAGTCTCGTACGACGATGACGCCACGTCCGGTGGCGCCATCGGTGGAGGAGTGGTCTCCACGGTGGCCGGAAACAAGGCCGCGACGACGTTGGCCAGCAAGTCTGGCCGGAGACTCTGCGACAGCGGGGGCGCCGCTGGGCGAAGCTTGTTCATCACCAAGCGATAGGGGCGCCCCCACGGGTCACCGTCGAGAGTCTCCAGGAACTCCTTCCTCGCCGCGACCTTGGCCCTGTGAACGGCCACCCGCAGCGCTCTCTTCGCCTCCTTATAGAGGCCGTAGAGCTGCCGCTCCTGGTCTGCGTGATCCTGACTTCTAATTCGGCGACGGCGATGCCTGGCGTATCGACGGCGCGCAGCAACGCAAGACGCGCGCAACTGCGCAAGCTCCGCCGACCACCAGTACACCTGCCGCCGCGGCGAACGGCGGAGGGCCCGGGGCATGGCGGCGTCGCAAACGTCCGACATTGCCACCCCGAACCACTCCGCCTCCTGCTCGACCCGTACCGGCCCGTCCGGCACGGGGAGCCACGACACGACCAGAGCGGCCAACACTAGGGCCTCTTTATCGAGGCGACGTAAGACCCACCGCGGGCCGTCCTGATTCGGGGCACTCGGTACACCACTGGGCTGGACACTCGAGGACGCGGAGACGTCGAACCTGATGTAACGATGGTCCGACAACGTCTCCACGCCCACGAGGACTCTCCAGCCCCGGACACGACGTGCGACGGCGGGGCTCGCAAACGACAGATCCACAATAGACCCGCCGTTGTGCCGCACGCACGTGTCCACCGACCCCCTATTCAGGACGACCAGGCCGACAGAGATCGCCCAGTCCTCCAGGACCTCACCGCGAACGTCGGTCGCCGGCGAACCCCAGACCATGGATTTGGCGTTGAAGTCGCCGGCGACGATCACTGGGTGAGGTTGGCCTTGCTGCACCAGGGCCCCCAGTCGAACGAGAAAAGACTCGAACTCATAGAGGGGTCTGTTGGGAGAGAAATAAACTCCTACAACCCATACGTCTCCCAACAGAGCCGCGACGCATCCCTGGCCCTTCGCTACTTTTTCGAAGGGCGGGGAGCCAGCGGCACCCTGGGTGATGATGGCCACCGAACCGTCGAGGTCCCCGGCCCAGTTATCCCTGGGCGGGACGAAATACGGCTCGGCAACCACGGCCACTTGCACCGACCACTGCGCCAGGCTTTGAGACAACAGGTCCTGGGCGCGGGCGCAGTGGTTGATGTTCGCCTGGAGGAACTTTAGGTCCATTACTGGGCGATCTCTTCTACTACGTCCATCACGGCCACTTCTTGCGGTGGGTTCGCCGACTGCGGCTGGGCCGTAGCCTCAGCGGCAGTTGGTCTCCTACGCGGGCGACGTCGGGTTTTGCGGGAGGAGACGGGACACGCCTTCCCCCCAAGCTGATGCCCGGCGGGCTTGCCAGCTGCGGCACATAAGGCACAGCTGGGTGCGTCTTCACACTGGCGGGCCTTGTGACCAGGCTTGCCGCAGCGATAGCAGAAATCGCTGCGGTCTACGGGACAGTCACATGTATCCCGCACATGCCCATGCTCGAGGCAGCGATAACATCGCATAGGGCGTGTCTCGAGCACGGTCACTCGGGCCACGGTCCACCCTATACGCAGGCGGCCCGCCTTAATCTTCTGGGCCCCCTTGACCGGCACCTTGGCCCAAACCGAGCCTAAGCCCGAGCGATCGGGGCGAATTTGCCCCACTTTAATTGCGTCTGCGGCACACTCACCGGCTACGCAGAGGGCCGCCGCGACTGTCTCGGGAGTAGCTGCAGGGTCCAATTCGGACAGTCGCAGCTCCGCGAATTTGGTCGGCCGGGTAACTCGGACGTCTTCCGACCCCTTAAAATATTCCCTAAGCCTTACGGCAAGGGAGTCGGCCCTCCGCTCAGATTCAGCCCCGGGTACCTCATAAATCATGGCACCCGTGGCTGCAAATTTAGGCTTAAGCCGGTCAATATTTAAGCCTTCTAGACTTACCCTTTGCTGGGCATTTGTTAGGACCCCAGCATATGTGAGGCCCTTTTTCACAGCCGCTGGAGTCAGTGAGATTATCACCGCTGCTGACTTTGGTGGGCGGAGTTTTGGCTCAGGCTTCTTTTTGCTCGACGCATTAGCTGGAGCCGCACCGGTCTTGACCTTCTTCTTATTTTTTCCCACCACCACAGTCCACTCGGTGTCCATGGACACTGGGGCCGGCGGCAATGGGCGGGGCTCTCGGGGAGCGTGCTGCGCTGGGTTTTTTCCTTTGCCGGAAATGGACGGCGCTGAAACGGATTTCTTCCCTGTTCCTTTACCTCTCTTTAGCGCATTCGGGGTGGATGTTTGAATCCCAGATGGCCCAGCAGCGACAACGCGGGATGGGGCGGTAGATTCTACCGGCAGCGCAGCGGAAGGTCCTGGAACGGCGACGGGGATTGCAGGAGCGGCAGGCTGGATGAGTCCCTTCCCCTTCCCCTTGCCTTTCCCCTTAGCAGAGGTAGGTTGGGGAGCTCCACCCACAAATCCACCCTGTACTGGAAGGGAGATATCCCCAGGAGTGGACCGTCTCTCATGAGCTAACGGCGGCCTCGGAGCTGGCCCTTGCAGCACCGACTCCAGCCTGGCCTGCCATCTTGCCTCCATAACTGCGAGCATTTCTTCGGTTGGGCGTTTACTCGCGGCTGCTTCTAGCTCGTCCAAACGAAGACGGAGGGAGGCGTTCTCCTCCTGCAGTTGTTTTACTGAAGCCTCCAGGCGGGAACTGTTTTCCCGCCATTTCTTCACCTCCCCTTCGAGGCATGCAACCATGGCGGACTCTGGCTGGTTGACATACTTAGTGATGGTATCTGTTACAACGTTAAGGGCTTTCTGACTAGTGCCCTTTAAATTGCCAGACTTTTTCACCACGGACTTGACAATTTGTCCGCATTGTCTTAAGTCCTCTCGAAGAATTGGACGGGAAACATCCATCTCCACCAATACTGATTTCGAGGACGTTGCATCATTTACGAAGCAGAGTTGCTTTGCCAACTCTTTTTCCGCCTTTTGGCGTGCCTCATCGCGCTTTACCTTATCGCGCTCTCTCTGCGACTTCTTTAAGCCAACAGGATTGCCAGCTGGGAGCGGACGACCCCTACCACGACCGTCGGTCGTCTGCAATTTGGATGCTGGCTCGTCTGTGTCACTGGTGAGGAGCAAACAGCTGTCTCGGGAGCGCTGAGAGTGTCTCCTCCAGAGCCGTTTGCTCCGTACCGACGAACCACTTTCGCTCGATTCTGAGTCAATCACCATATTATCGAGTGGCCGAGTGAATTGGGCCTCTACCTCTGTGGGTTTCACACCCACACTATCCACCACACAAACATCGTCGGGCTTGCGCCCTCCGAACTCCGCCTCTCCTACCCCAGAATCTGCAGCAGGAGGAGGCAACTTCGTCAGAAGAATTATTGGTTTTTTATTTATATTTGAATCCATTTTGATTCCCACGAGTATGGGGGAAATATAGAGTCCACCCAGGCAGTGCCCCCTGTACCTGGGTAAGCCTAGCGTAACCCGCCAAGAGGGTCGGCAGGTACTCTGGCGGGGGTCGCACTAGAGACCGAACTACCCATCGGCCATGCATCCCCTCGCGGTGCGCCGCCGCTTGGGATTCGGGGTAACTTTTTATAGAGGTTTTCTCCCTCGCGGTCCGGGCGGTTAAGCCAAGACCCTCGGTCCGGCAGGAGCGCGAGACATATCCACGGACCTCCATACCGGATTACGATCTGCGACGGCGACAGCGGGAGAGAAAGGTTCCCCCCCACTGCCTGCTCGGGGCGGGGTGAGCGCACACCGAACCCGTCGACACCCCCAGGACAGAACCGGGAGTCGCCCGATGAACGGGCCCACCAAAAACAAGACGACGGCCGCCGCAAGAGACGACGACCGCCAACCAACTGTTGTCAGGATATTAGCCGTCGCGCCGATCAACGTGATCGACGCGCCGTTGCCCAGGGTGCACCGCGTGGAGGTTTCCTGACTTCGCACCCCACCCCAGCGAACCTAACCTAACCTAACCTAACCTTTTTTTTTTTTTTTTTTTTTTGGTTTCGCGGAGAAAGTGCGTTACCACTACCGCCCGGCCTTCGTGGGGGGCGACCGAGCGGTTATGTTGGGTTCACCGTGCCTTACGACCCGGCGTTGAGCCGCCCGGAGAGATGGAAAACGTCGGGCGACCGCCGGGCCGAGTCCCTAACCTATGTACAACGCACGGCATACCAACTAAAACTCCGCGGTGGCCATCTTCGGCGCATTAGGGACGGCTGCGGGCTTCCTCTGACTAATGTCTAAGTTGTCGTCCGCAACCGCCCCTGCGCGGTGCCGCCTGGTGCGGCCCGTCTCCTGTTGTGGGGGGGGCTCAGAAGCCCCCGCGCACCGAAGGACGCTCTCGGCGTCTACGGCAGCGTGAGGCCTACCTTCCACGCTGCCGTCCATCACGGGGGTCGCAACAATGTGATAAAAGCAACACAAAACTTAAGACGGACGGCCCCCTGCCGCCCGCCCGCGACCCCCGGTGGCCCCTATTAGTCGCCTCTTACGACAGGCAGGGGATACCGTGGTGGAATTCTCCAAACGCCCCCAATCCACAGGGCGGGAGACGCCGGTCAGTCGTCCACCCGGCGCCTCCTTCGTCTCCTCTGGCGGCGGGAGGGATCCTCGCGCTCCCGATCCCTCTCGGCACTCTCCTTCTGCGAGAGGACCACCTCGCAGAAGTGGGCCACCGCACGCCAGGCCTCCCGACTGCCGACCATGGAAGCGACCACGGCCGGCAGCGAGAGGTCTCCTCCGACGACTGCTCTGAGAGCGCTGCGCTCCTCGTCCCAGGCTGGGCAAAACTCCAATGTATGTTGGGCCGTATCCAGCGGGCAGTTGTCACAATGGTGACACACGGCCGACACCTCTGTGCCTACGATACGACACAGATACTCACCGAAGCAACCATGCCCGGTGAGTACCTGTGTCAACCGAAACGTAGCTGGGCCGTGGCGCCTGTCCAGCCACTCGGCAAAGACCGGGCGCACTGCCGCTACGACCCTGAGCCCCGCTGACGGGGTCTCCAGCCTGAGACGCCACTCCTCCACGGCGGCTCGCCGTAAGGAGGCCCTCATGGCCTCCACCTCCTTCAGGGCCGGACGCTGCCCGCGACTGAACGCCTCCTCCCGCCAATGAAATGCATCGGACAGGGATTGGGCGTCCAGATCCCAAGGCAGAAATCCGGCCAACATGCAAGCCGCCTCGTACGAAATCGTGCGGTATGCCCTGATCGCCCGCTGCGCCACTACACGTTGAGGATTGCGCAAGAGCGCGACGCAGCGGTTGCTCAGGGAATCAGCCCAAACTGGACTGCCATACAGGGCCATGGACCGCACGACTCCGTGGTATAACCTTCGGCAAGGGATACCAGGACCTTCCAGGTTGGGCAGCAGGCTAGAAAGAGCGCCCGCTGCCCGGGACAATTTAGTCCGCATTTTCTCGAAATGGGTACGGAATTCCCATCGGCTATCTAAAATCAAACCCAAATACTTCATATTCTTGCCGATGGGAATCCGCACCCCCTCAACAACGATGTGGGCACCGGCCGGTGGCCCTTTCCGAGGCCTGTGAAAACAAATGGCCTCGGTTTTCTCAAGGGCCACCTTCAACCCTAGACGTCGGATTCTATTCACGACGTCGCCGGTGCCCGCCGCCGCCAGAATTGCGGCATCCTGGAAGGTCCCAGAAGTCGCTGTTACTAGCGTGTCGTCGGCGTAACATGTCACGCCGACGCCCCGGAGATTGGTACCACGGAGCACCCAGTCGTACCCGATGTTCCACAAGAGAGGGCCTAAAACCGAGCCCTGTGGAACACCGCACGACATCGCTCTTCGGTGCCACCCATTGGCGCCCGGATACACCACGTCCCTGTCAGACAGATACGCGTGCACCAGACGCCGAAGATAGGGCGGCACCACGTGGTACCGCAGTGCCTCGTGAATGCAGGGCCAGGGCAGCGAGTTGAAAGCGTTGGAGATATCCAACGATACCGCAATTACAACTTCGCCCCTGGCCACTGCATCCTCCGCCTGTGCCTTCACCCGCAGAATCGCGTGGACGGTGGAACGTCCTCTCCTAAAACCGAACTGCTCGTCGGCCAAGTTTGGTCCGACCCTCTCGAGGTGCTCGACGAGGCGAGCATGAACTATGCGCTCGAAAAGTTTGGCGACCTCGTCGAGCAACACGATGGGCCGGTAGGCCGACGGCGACTCTGCGGGCCGTCCTTCCTTCTTCAGCAGGACGAGCTTCCCGGTTTTCCAACGCGCCGGGAAGACGCCCTGCTCCAAACAGGCGGAGAACAAACTGCGGAGCCTCGGACCCAGGTACTCGAGAGCTAGCACCCAGGCCCTCCCGGGGATGCCATCGAGCCCTGGGGCCGTATTTTTGCTCCGCAGCCGAAGCACTGCCGCCCGCATTTCCGCGGGCGAAACTTCCGGGATATCCCTTGCCGAAGTCTCATACGACGATGACGCCACGTCTGGTGGCGCCATCGGTGGAGGAGTGGTCTCCACGGTGGCCGGAAACAAGGCCGCGACGACGTTGGCCAGCAAGTCTGGCCGGAGACTCTGCGACAGCGGGGGCGCCGCTGGGCGAAGCTTGTTCATCACCAAGCGATAGGGGCGCCCCCACGGGTCACCGTCGAGAGTCTCCAGGAACTCCTTCCTCGCCGCGACCTTGGCCCTGTGAACGGCCACCCGCAGCGCTCTCTTCGCCTCCTTATAGAGGCCGTAGAGCTGCCGCTCCTGGTCTGCGTGAACATCTACCCTCAATCGGCGACGGCGATGCCTGGCGTATCGACGGCGCGCAGCAACGCAAGACGCGCGCAACTGCGCTAGCTCCGCCGACCACCAGTACACCTGCCGCCGCGACGGACGGCGGAGGGCCCGGGGCATGGCGGCGTCGCAAACGTCCGACATTGCCACCCCGAACCACTCCGCCTCCTGCTCGACCCGTACCGGCCCGTCCGGCACGGGGAGCCACGACACGACCAGAGCGGCCAACACTAGGGCCTCTTTATCGAGGCGACGTAACACCCACCGCGGGCCGTCCTGATTCGGGGCACTCGGTACACCACTGGGCTGGACACTCGAGGACGCGGAGACGTCGAACCTAATGTAGCGATGGTCCGACAACGTCTCCACGCCCACGAGAACTCTCCAGCCCCGGACACGACGTGCGACGGCGGGGCTCGCAAACGACAAGTCAACAATAGACCCGCCGTTGTGCCGCACGCACGTGTCCACCGACCCCCTATTCAGGACGACCAGGCCGACAGAGATCGCCCAGTCCTCCAGGGCCTCACCGCGAACGTCGGTCGCCGGCGAACCCCAGACCACGGATTTGGCATTGAAGTCGCCGGCGACGATAGTCGGGTGAGGTTGGCCTTGCTGCACCAGGGCCCCCAGTCGAATGAGAAAAGTCTCGAACTCGTAGAGGGGTCTGTTGGGAGAGAAATAAACTCCTACAACCCATACGTCTCCCAACAGAGCCGCGACGCATCCCTGGCCCTTCGCTACCTTTTCGAAGGGCGGGGAGCCAGCGGCACCCTGGGTGATGATGGCCACCGAACCGTCGAGGTCCCCGGCCCAGTTATCCCTGGGCGGGACGAAATACGGCTCGGCGACCACGGCCACTTGCACCGACCACTGCGCCAGGCTTTGGGACAACAGGTCCTGGGCACGGGCGCAGTGGTTGATGTTCGCCTGGAGGAACTTTAGATCCATTATTGGGCGATCTCTTCTACTACTTCCATTGCGGCCTCTCCTTGCGGTGGGCTCGCCGACTGCGGCTGGGCCGTAGCCTCAGCGGTAGCCGGTCTTCTACGCGGGCGACGCCTGGTTTTGCGGGAGGAGACGGGACACGCCTTCCCCCCGATTTGGTGCCCAGCGGGCTTACCGGAAGCCGCGCAGACTACGCAGTTCGGTGCGGCGCTACACTCGCGGGCCTTGTGGCCCTCTTGACCGCAACGGTAGCATAGCGCGCTACGGTCCACTGCGCAGTCGCAGCGCTCCCGGACGTGACCAGACTCCAGGCACCGGAAGCACCGCAGGGGCCTCGCCTCGAGCACAGTCACCCTAGGTACTGTCCACCCTATACGAAGGTGGCCTGCCTTGACCTTCTGGGCTGCCTTGATAGGCATCCTCACCCACGCTGTGCCCACACCGGAACGATCGGGACGAATTTGTCCCACCTTCACGCTCTCCAATGAACACTCACCGGTCTCGGAGAGGGCCGCTGCGACTGTTTCGGAAGTAGCTGTATAATCCAGCTCCGTCAGCCGCAGTTCCACGGTCTTTGTGGGCCGGGAGATGCGAACGTCCTCCGACCCACTGAAACACTCCTTTAGTCTCGTGGCTAGGGAGTCAGCCCTCTCTTCAGCATTGGCGCCGGGTACCTCGTACATCGGCGCACCCGTGGCCGCAAACTTCGGCCGCAACCTTGCTATGTCGAGCCCGGTAAGGTTCACCCTATTCTGGGCATCCGTCAACACTTGTTTGTACGTCAGCCCCTTGGACACTGCAGCTGGCGTCAGGGAAATGATGATTGCCGCAGAGCGCGGTGGCCGCAGTTTGGGTTCCGCCCGGCGTGGTGGATTCTGCGGCTGCGGATTCGCAATTGACGCTGCAGTGTGCTTGGCCTTCCTTGTCCTCCTGCTGGCCACTACAACCCAAGGTGTTTCGGTCGATGCTGGGGCTGGCGGGAGTGGACGGGGTTCCGGAGCGGGTTGCGCTGTAGGTGCCGGTACATACTTTTTGCCCTTTGGAGGCTTTGGGGCAGGCACCACCATCTTCTTTTTTAACTGGCCCTTCTTTACGGGAGCAGTAGCGACAGTCACCGCTGCCGAAGAAGGACCTGCGATGGCTTGCGGAGATGCGTTGGAGGGCCCGGCTACGGTAATGGGGTCAGGGGGAACGGGTTGAACTGTCCTCTTCCCCTTTCCTTTTCCTATCTCTTTGGAGGTGGGATGGGATGTTCCTCCCACAAATCCACCCTGCACGGGGAGTGGGATGTCCCCGGGGGTGGATTTCCTCTCATGTGCCAGTGGTGGCCTCTGGGCTGGTCCAGCGAGGAAAGATTCCATCCTCGCCTGGACACGCGCCTCTACCAACTTCAACATCTCCTCAGTCTGACGTTGGCTTGCGGATGCCTCCAGGTCTTCGAGGCGGCGCCGGAGAGAGGAGTTCTCCTCTTGAAGCTGCTTCATAGCAGCTTCAACGCGGGCACTATTCTCCCGCCACTTCTTCACCTCATTTTCGAGGCGGGAGACCATGGTGGACTCAGGTTGGCCCACATATTGAGTGATGACGTCCGTCACGTAGTTAAGGGCCTTCTGTGAGGTCCCTTTGAGGTTTCCTGACTTTTTGACGACGGACGTCACAATTTCCCCGCAGTTCCGGAGGTCGTCACGCAGAATAACCCTGACACCATCCTCAGACGTTTTGGAAGGTGCCGGCGACTCGATGGAACGGAGCTGTTCCATCAGATCCATATCCACCTTTTTGCGGGCCTCCCCACGCTTTAGGAAGTCGCGCTGTCTTTGCGCCTTCCTGAGGACAACGACATCGCTGACCGTAGGTGGACCCCCTCTTCCACGACCGTCAATTGCCTGCGATTTCGGCGCCGGCTCGTCTGTGTCGCTTGTAGGTAGCGAGCGACTGTCTCTGGAGCGTTGGGAGTGCCTTCTCCAGAGCTTTTTGTTGCGCAGTGACGCGCAACTCCCACTCGACTCTGAGTCAACACACATTGCTTGAGGCCGCGTGAAATCAGCCTCAACCTCTGTGGGCTTAATGCCCACACTCTCCACAACAATATCGTCGGGCTTGCGCCCTCCGACCTCCGCCTCTCCTACCCCATGATCTGAAGCAGGAGGAGGCAACTTCGTCAAGATAATAATTGGTTTTTTATTTAAAAGTGATTCCATTTTTAGTCCCACGAGTATGGGGGAAATAAAAGTCCGCCCAGGCAGTGCCCCCTGTACCTGGGTAAGCCTAACGTAACCCGCCAAGAGGGTCGGCAGGTACTCTGGCGGGGGTCGCACTCGAGACCGAACTACCCATCGGCCATGCATCCCCTCGCGGTGCGCCGCCGCTTGGGATTCGGGGTAACTTTTTATAGAGGTTTTCTCCCTCGCGGTCCAGGCGGTTAAGCCAAGACCCTCGGTCCGGCAGGAGCGCGAGACATAACCACGGACCTCCATACCGGATTACGATCTGCGACGGCGACAGTGGAAGAGAAAGGTTCCCCCTCACTGCCTGCTCGGGGCGGGGTGAGCGCACACCGAGCCCGTCGACACCCCCAGGACAGAACCGGGAGTCGCCCGATGAACAGGCCCACCAAAACAAGACGACGGCCGCCGCAAGAAACGACGACCGCCAACCAACTGTTGTCAGGATATTAGCCGTCGCGCCGATCAACGTGATCGACGCGCCGTTGCCCAGGGTGCACCGCGTGGAGGTTTCCTGACTTCGCACCCCAACCTAACCTTTTTTTTTTTTTTTGGTTTCGCGGAGAAAGTGCGTTACCACTACCGCCCGGCCTTCGTGGGGGGCGACCGAGCGGTTATGTTGGGTTCACCGTGCCTTACGACCCGGCGTTGAGCCGCCCGGAGAGATGGAAAACGTCGGGCGACCGCCGGGCCGAGTCCCTAACCTATGTACAACGCACGGCATACCAACTAAAACTCCGCGGTGGCCATCTTCGGCGCATTAGGGACGGCTGCGGGCTTCCTCTGACTAATGTCTAAGTCGTCGTCCGCAACCGCCCCTGCGCGGTGCCGCCTGGTGCGGCCCGTCTCCTGTTGTGGGGGGGGCTCAGAAGCCCCCGCGCACCGAAGGACGCTCTCAGCGTCAACGGCAGCGTGAGGCCTACCTTCCACGCTGCCGTCCATCACGGGGGTCGCAACAATGTGCTAAAAAGATACACAAAACTATAGACGGACGGCCCCCTGCCGCCCGCCCGCGACCCCCGGTGGCCCCTATTAGTCGCCTTTTACGACAGGCAGGGGATACCGTGGTGGAATTCTCCAAACGCCCCCAATCCACAGGGCGGGAGACGCCGGTCAGTCGTCCACCCGGCGCCTCCTTCGTCTCCTCTGGCGGCGGGAGGGATCCTCACGCTCCCGATCCCTCTCGGCACTCTCCTTCTGCGAGAGGACCACCTCGCAGAAGTGGGCCACCGCACGCCAGGCCTCTCGACTGTCGACCATGGAAGCGACCACGGCCGGCAGCGAGAGGTCTCCTCCGACGACTGCTCTGAGAGCGCTGCGCTCCTCGTCCCAGGCTGGGCAAAACTCCAGTGTGTGCTGGGCCGTATCCAGCGGGCAGTTGTCACAATGGTGACACACGGCCGACACCTCTGTGCCTACAATACGACACAGATACTCACCGAAGCAACCATGCCCGGTGAGTACCTGTGTCAATCGAAACGTAGCCGGACCGTGGCGCCTGTCTAGCCACTCGGCAAAGACCGGGCGCACTGCCGCTACAGCCCTGAGCCCCGCTGACGGGGCCTCCAGCCTGAGACGCCACTCCTCCACGGCGGCTCGCCGTAAGGAGGCCCTCATGGCCTCCACCTCCTTCAGGGCCGGACGCTGCCCGCGACTGAACGCCTCCTCCCGCCAATGAAATGCATCGGCCAGGGATTGGGCGTCCAGATCCCAAGGCAGGAATCCGGCCAACATGCAAGCCGCCTCGTACGAAACCGTGCGGTATGCCCTGATCGCCCGCTGCGCCACTACACGCTGAGGATTGCGCAAGAGTGCGACGCAGCGGTTGCTCAGGGAATCAGCCCAAACTGGACTGCCATACAGGGCCATGGACCGCACGACTCCGTGGTATAACCTTCGGCAAGGGATACCAGGACCTTCCAGGTTGGGCAGCAGGCTAGAAAGAGCGCCCGCTGCCCGGGATAGTTTTGTCCTCATCTTTTCGAAATGGGTACGGAATTCCCATCGGCTATCTAAAATCAAACCCAAATACTTCATGTTCTTGCCGATGGGAATCCGCACCCCCTCAACAACGATGTGGGCACCGGCCGGTGGCCCTTTCCGAGGCCTGTGAAAACAAATGGCCTCGGTTTTCTCAAGGGCCACCTTCAACCCTAGTCGTCGGATACGACTCACGACGTCGCCGGTGCCCGCCGCCGCCAGAATCGCGGCATCCTGGAAGGTCCCAGAAGTCGCTGTGACTAGCGTGTCGTCGGCGTAACATGTCACGCCGACGCCCCGGAGATTGGTACCACGGAGCACCCAGTCGTACCCGATGTTCCACAAGAGAGGGCCTAGAACCGAGCCCTGTGGAACACCGCGCGACATCGCTCTTCGGTGCCACCCATCGGCGCCCGGATACACCACGTCCCTGTGAGATAGGTACGCGTGCACCAGACGCCGGAGATAGGGCGGCACCACGTGGTACCGCAGTGCTTCGTGAATGCAGGGCCAGGGCAGCGAGTTGAAAGCGTTGGAGATATCCAACGATACCGCAATTACAACTTCGCCCCTGGCCACTGCATCCTCCGCCTGTGCCTTCACCCGCAGAATCGCGTGGACGGTGGAACGTCCCCTCCTAAATCCAAACTGCTCGTCGGCCAAATTTGGTCCGACCCTATCGAGATGCTCGACGAGGCGAGCATGAACGATGCGCTCGAAAAGTTTGGCGACCTCGTCGAGCAACACGATGGGCCGGTAGGCCGACGGCGACTCTGCGGGTCGTCCTTCTTTCTTCAGCAGGACGAGCTTCCCGGTTTTCCAACGTGCCGGGAAGACGCCCTGCTCCAAACAGGCGGAGAACAAACTGCGGAGCCTCGGACCCAGGTACTCGAGAGCTAGCACCCAGGCCCTCCCGGGGATGCCATCGAGCCCTGGGGCCGTGTTTTTGCTCCGCAGCCGAAGCACTGCCACCCGCATTTCAGCGGGCGAAACCTCCGGGATATCCCTTGCCGAAGTCTCGTACGACGATGACGCCACGTCCGGTGGCGCCATCGGTGGAGGAGTGGTCTCCACGGTGGCCGGAAACAAGGCCGCGACGACGTTGGCCAGCAAGTCTGGCCGGAGACTCTGCGACAGCGGGGGCGCCGCTGGGCGAAGCTTGTTCATCACCAAGCGATAGGGGCGCCCCCACGGGTCACCGTCGAGAGTCTCCAGGAACTCCTTCCTCGCCGCGACCTTGGCCCTGTGAACGGCCACCCGCAGCGCTCTCTTCGCCTCCTTATAGAGGCCGTAGAGCTGCCGCTCCTGGTCTGCGTGATCATCCGCCCTTAATCGGCGACGGCGATGCCTGGCGTATCGACGGCGCGCAGCAACGCAAGACGCGCGCAACTGCGCTAGCTCCGCCGACCACCAGTACACCTGCCGCCGCGACGGACGGCGGAGGGCCCGGGGCATGGCGGCGTCGCAAACGTCCGACATTGCCACCCCGAACCACTCCGCCTCCTGCTCGACCCGTACCGGCCCGTCCGGCACGGGGAGCCACGACACGACCAGAGCGGCCAACACTAGGGCCTCTTTATCGAGGCGACGTAACACCCACCGCGGGCCGTCCTGATTCGGGGCACTCGGTACACCACTGGGCTGGACACTCGAGGACGCGGAGACGTCGAACCTGATGTAACGATGGTCCGACAACGTCTCCACGCCCACGAGGACTCTCCAGCCCCGGACACGACGTGCGACGGCGGGGCTCGCAAACGACAGATCCACAATAGACCCGCCGTTGTGCCGCACGCACGTGTCCACCGACCCCCTATTCAGGACGACCAGGCCGACAGAGATCGCCCAGTCCTCCAGGACCTCACCGCGAACGTCGGTCGCCGGCGAACCCCAGACCAAGGATTTGGCGTTGAAGTCGCCGGCGACGATCACTGGGTGAGGTTGGCCTTGCTGCACCAGGGCCCCCAGTCGAACGAGAAAAGACTCGAACTCATAGAGGGGTCTGTTGGGAGAGAAATAAACTCCTACAATCCATACGTCTCCCAACAGAGCCGCGACGCATCCCTGGCCCTTCGCTACTTTTTCGAAGGGCGGGGAGCCAGCGGCACCCTGGGTGATGATGGCCACCGAACCGTCGAGGTCCCCAGCCCAGTTATCTCTGGGCGGGACGAAATACGGCTCGGCGACCACGGCCACTTGCACCGACCACTGCGCCAGGCTTTGGGACAACAGGTCCTGGGCGCGGGCGCAGTGGTTGATGTTCGCCTGGAGGAACTTCAGGTCCATTACTGGGCGATCTCTTCTACTACTTCCATCTCGGCCACTTCTTGCGGTGGGCTCACTGACTGCGGCTGGGCCGTAGCCTCAGCGGCAGCTGGTCTTCTGCGCGGACGCCGCCGGGATTTACGGGAGGAGACGGGACATGCCTTCCCCCCAAGCTGATGCCCGGCGGGCTTGCCAGCTGCTGCACACACGACGCAGCTTGGTGCATCTTTGCACTGGCGGGCTTTATGGCCCGGCTTGCCGCAGCGATAACAAAGATCGCTGCGATCCGGCCCTCCATCGCAGTTATTTTGCGCATGACCGTGCTCGAGGCAACGGTAACAGCGCATCGGGCGCGCCTCGAGCACGGTTACTCTGACCACGGTCCACCCGACTATCAGGCGGCCCGCCTTGATTTTTTGGGCCGCCTTGACCGGCACTCTGGCCCAAACTGACCCCAGACCTGAGCGATCGGGCCGGATTTGCCCTACCTTCACTGCCTCTGCGGCACACTCACCGGCACTGCAGAGGGCCGCTGCGACCGTCTCGGGAGTTGCTGCGGGATCCAACTCCGACAGCCGCAGCTCCGTACACTTGGTGGGCCGGGAGACTCTGACATCTTGCGACCCACCGAAATATTCCCTCAGCCTTGCGGCGAGGGAATCGGCCCTCTGTTCCGACTGTTCTCCGGGCACCTCGTAGAGCATGGCGCCCGCAGCCGAAAACTTCGGCTTCAGCCTGTCAATGTTCAGGCCGGTGAGACTTACGCGCTGCTGAGCATCCGTCAGCACCTTGGCGTACGTCAGCCCTTTGGCAACCGCAGCTGGCGTCAACGATATGACAATCGCTGCGGAGCGTGGCGGACGAAGCTTAGGTTCAGCACGACGTGGCTGCCGCTGATGGTTTGCAGCGGGCGTCGCGGCAGGCGTGGGCTTTTTCTTCTTGCCCACAACCACCGTCCACCCTGCATCCATAGTCGCTGGGGCCGGCGGCAGTGGGCGAGGCTCCGGAGCACCTTGCACCGAGGGTGCTGGTCCATTCTTTTTTCCCCTTTGGGGCTTTTTCGCCTGCGCTGTCTGTCTAGGTTGGGCAGCTTGCTTACCTTTCCTGACAGGCACAGCAGTGGCCGGCACCTTGGATGGCCCAGCGATGGCTTGTGTTGGGGCTGTGGAGGGCCCGGCCACGGGAGTGGATATAGGGGGAGCGGACTGGGCCGAACTCTTCCCTTTTCCTTTGCCCTTGCCCTTGTCGGTAGAGGACTGCGGCTTCCCTCCCACGAATCCCCCTTGGACGGGAAGTTCCACAACCGCTGTCCTTTGTTCATGGGACAAAGGCGGTCTTTGAGCCGGCCCGATCAGAGCAGACTCAAACCGCGCCTGCCATCGTGCCTCCATCCGCTCCAGGATGTCTTCAGCCGGCTGAGCTTTAGAAGCCGCCTCCAACTCATCCAGGCGCCGGCGAAGGGAGGCGTTCTCTTCCGTCAGTTTGGTCATTTCCAGCTCCAGACGGGCACTGTGGTCCCTCAACCTCTTAGTTTCCTCTTCGAGGCGAGCCGTCACCATCGCTTCATCGCTTCGTTGGTCGACATACTTTGCTATGGTGTCGACCACGAAATTCAGCGTCTTTTGGCTCGTGCCCTTAAGATTACCCGATTTCCGGACAACCATTCGCACGAGCTTCCCGCAGTTGTTCAGATCCTCTCTGAGAATGACCCTCGACTCGTCTATATCCATTAAGGGTTCACCGGGCTCTGATGGAGCTTTCAGGTACGCCTGAACTCGTTCCGCCATTTCTTGCTCTGCCTCGACACGGAGAGCATCACGCCTTTGCGCGTTTATATCTCGCTTGGCTCTTGATAGCCCAGCGTATTTCCCCGCGGATGAAGGGGGGCGACTTCGGGTCTTTGAAGGTGGACCAGAGTCTTCACCACTTTCCGAATCGCCAGACCGCGATCTCACGGAGTCCACCTCGCTTCCTTCCCAAAGGCGTCCTTTACAACGCTTCGAGGTCACGCCACTTCTCCCAGGCTCGTTAATCGGTCCTGGCGCCAAAAATGGCGTATCAACATCTATAGCAGGAAGGCTGAGCGGTATAATCGCAACCTCTCCTGCACGTCTTCCATCGTCGGGACTGAGCCCTTCGACCACCGCCTCTCCAGCCCCGGATTCCGGAACGGGAGTAGGCAACCTCGTCAATTTAATTAAGGGTAATTTTGAAAAATCCATAAGATTCCCACGAGTATGGGGGAAATAAAAGTCCGCCCAGGCAGTGCCCCCTGTACCTGGGTAAGCCTAACGTAACCCGCCAAGAGGGTCGGCAGGTACTCTGGCGGGGGTCGCACTCGGGACCGAACTACCCATCGGCCATGCATCCCCTCGCGGTGCGCCGCCGCTTGGGATTCGGGGTAACTTTTTATAGAGGTTTTCTCCCTCACGGTCCGGGCGGTTAAGCCAAGACCCTCGGTCCGGCAGGAGCGCGAGACATAACCACGGACCTCCATACCGGATTACGATCTGCGACGGCGACAGCGGGAGAGAAAAGTTCCCCCCCACTGCCTGCTCGGGGCGGGGTGAGCGCACACCGAGCCCGTCGACACCCCCAGGACAGAACCGGGAGTCGCCCGATGAACGGGCCCACCAAAACAAGACGACGGCCGCCGCAAGAAACGACGACCGCCAACCAACTGTTGTCAGGATATCAGCCGTCGCGCCAATCAACGTGATCGACGCGCCGTTGCCCAGGGTGCACCGCGTGGAGGTTTCCTGACTTCGCACCCCACCCCAACCTAACCTAACCTTTTTTTTTTTTTTTTTTTTTTTTTTTTTTGGTTTCGCGGAGAAAGTGCTTTACCACTACCGCCCGGCCTTCGTGGGGGGCGACCGAGCGGTTATGTTGGGTTCACCGTGCCTTACGACCCGGCGTTGAGCCGCCCGGAGAGATGGAAAACGTCGGGCGACCGCCGAGCCGAGTCCCTAACCTATGTACAACGCACGGCATACCAACTAAAACTCCGCGGTGGCCATCTTCGGCGCATTAGGGACGGCTGCGGGCTTCCTCTGACTAATGTCTAAGTTGTCGTCCGCAACCGCCCCTGCGCGGTGCCGCCTGGTGCGGCCCGTCTCCTGTTGTGGGGGGGGCTCAGAAACCCCCGCGCACCGAAGGACGCTCTCAGCGTCTACGGCAGCGTGAGGCCTACCTTCCACGCTGCCGTCCATCACGGGGGTCGCAACAATGTGCAAAAAGGAACACAAAACTAAAGACGGACGGCCCCCTGCCGCCCGCCCGCGACCCCCGGTGGCCCCTATTAGTCGCCTTTTACGACAGGCAGGGGATACCGTGGTGGAATTCTCCAAACGCCCCCAATCCACAGGGCGGGAGACGCCGGTCAGTCGTCCACCCGGCGCCTCCTTCGTCTCCTCTGGCGGCGGGAGGGATCTTCGCGCTCCCGATCCCTCTCGGCACTCTCCTTCTGCGAGAGGACCACCTCGCAGAAGTGGGCCACCGCACGCCAGGCCTCCCGACTGCCGACCATGGAAGCGACCACGGCCGGCAGCGAGAGGTCTCCTCCGACGACTGATCTGAGAGCGCTGCGCTCCTCGTCCCAGGCTGGGCAAAACTCCAGTGTATGCTGGGCCGTATCCAGCGGGCAGTTGTCACAATGGTGACACACGGCCGACACCTCTGTGCCTACAATACGACACAGATACTCACCGAAGCAACCATGCCCGGTGAGTACCTGTGTCAATCGAAACGTAGCCGGGCCGTGGCGCCTGTCCAGCCACTCGGCAAAGACCGGGCGCACTGCCGCTACGACCCTTAGCCCCGCTGTCGGGGCCTCCAGCCTGAGACGCCACTCCTCCACGGCGGCTCGCCGTAAGGAGGCCCTCATGGCCTCCACCTCCTTCAGGGCCGGACGCTGCCCGCGACTGAACGCCTCCTCCCGCCAATGAAATGCATCGGACAGGGATTGGGCGTCCAGATCCCAAGGCAGAAATCCGGCCAACATACAAGCCGCCTCGTACGAAACCGTGCGGTATGCCCTGATCGCCCGCTGCGCCACTACACGCTGAGGATTGCGCAAAAGTGCGACGCAGCGGTTGCTCAGGGAATCAGCCCAAACTGGACTGCCATACAGGGCCATGGACCGCACGACTCCGTGGTATAACCTTCGGCAAGGGATACCAGGACCTTCCAGGTTGGGCAGCAGGCTAGAAAGAGCGCCCGCTGCCCGGGACAGTTTCGTCCTCATCTTCTCAAAATGGGTGCGAAATTCCCATCGGCTATCCAAAATCAAACCCAGATACTTCATACTCTTGCCGATGGGAATCCGCACCCCCTCAACAATGATGTGGGCACCGGCTGGTGGCCCTTTCCGAGGCCTGTGAAAGCAAATAGCCTCGGTTTTCTCAAGGGCCACCTTCAACCCTAGACGTCGGATTCTATTCACGACGTCGCCGGTGCCCGCCGCCGCCAGAATTGCGGCGTCCTGGAAGGTCCCAGAAGTCGCTGTCACCAGCGTGTCGTCGGCGTAACATGTCACGCCGACGTCCCGGAGATTGGCACCACGGAGCACCCAGTCGTAGCCGATGTTCCACAAGAGAGGGCCTAAAACCGAGCCCTGTGGAACACCGCACGACATCGCTCTTCGGTGCCACCCGTTGGCACCCGGATACACCACGTCCCTGTCAGACAGGTACGCGTGCACCAGGCGCCGGAGATAGGGCGGCACCACGTGGTACCGCAGTGCCTCGTGGATGCAGGGCCAGGGCAGCGAATTAAAGGCGTTAGAAATATCTAACGATATAGCAATAACTACGCTGCCTCCGGCCACTGCTTCCTCCGCCTGTGCCTTCACCCGCAGAATCGCGTGGACGGTAGAACGTCCCCTCCTAAATCCAAACTGTTCGTCGGCCAAATTTGGCCCGACCCTCTCGAGGTGCTCGACGAGGCGAGCATGAACGATGCGCTCGAAAAGTTTGGCGACCTCGTCGAGCAACACGATGGGCCGGTAGGCCGACGGCGACTCTGCGGGTAACCTTTTTTTTTTTTTTTTTTTTTTTGGTTTCGCGGAGAAAGTGCGTTACCACTACCGCCCGGCCTTCGTGGGGGGCGACCGAGCGGTTATGTTGGGTTCACCGTGCCTTACGACCCGGCGTTGAGCCGCCCGGAGAGATGGAAAACGTCGGGCGACCGCCGGGCCGAGTCCCTAACCTATGTACAACGCACGGCATACCAACTAAAACTCCGCGGTGGCCATCTTCGGCGCATTAGGGACGGCTGCGGGCTTCCTCTGACTAATGTCTAAGTTGTCGTCCGCAACCGCCCCTGCGCGGTGCCGCCTGGTGCGGCCCGTCTCCTGTTGTGGGGGGGGCTCAGAAGCCCCCGCGCACCGAAGGACGCTCTCAGCGTCAACGGCAGCGTGAGGCCTACCTGCCACGCTGCCGTCCATCACGGGGGTCGCAACAATGTGCTAAAAAGTTACACAAAACTATAGACGGACGGCCCCCTGCCGCCCGCCCGCGACCCCCGGTGGCCCCTATTAGTCGCCTCTTACGACAGGCAGGGGATACCGTGGTGGAATTCTCCAAACGCCCCCAATCCACAGGGCGGGAGACGCCGGTCAGTCGTCCACCCGGCGCCTCCTTCGTCTCCTCTGGCGGCGGGAGGGATCATCTCGCTCCCGATCCCTCTCGGCACTCTCCTTCTGCGAGAGGACCACCTCGCAGAAGTGGGCCACCGCACGCCAGGCCTCCCGACTGTCGACCATGGAAGCGACCACGGCCGGCAGCGAGAGGTCTCCTCCGACGACTGATCTGAGAGCGCTGCGCTCCTCGTCCCAGGCTGGGCAAAACTCCAATGTATGTTGGGCCGTATCCAGCGGGCAGTTGTCACAATGGTGACACACGGCCGACACCTCTGTGCCTACGATACGACACAGATACTCACCGAAGCAACCATGCCCGGTGAGTACCTGTGTCAATCGAAACGTAGCTGGGCCGTGGCGCCTGTCCAGCCACTCGGCAAAGACCGGGCGCACTGCCGCTACGGCCCTGAGCCCCGCTGACGGGGCCTCCAGCCTGAGACGCCACTCCTCCACGGCGGCTCGCCGTAAGGAGGCCCTCATGGCCTCCACCTCCTTCAGGGCCGGACGCTGCCCGTGACTGAACGCCTCCTCCCGCCAATGAAAAGCATCGGACAGGGATTGGGCGTCCAGATCCCAAGGCAGGAATCCGGCCAACATGCAAGCCGCCTCGTACGAAACCGTGCGGTATGCCCTGATCGCCCGCTGCGCCACTACACGCTGAGGATTGCGCAAGAGCGCGACGCAACGGTTGCTCAGGGAATCAGCCCAAACTGGACTGCCATACAGGGCCATGGACCGCACGACTCCGTGGTATAACCTTCGGCAAGGGATACCAGGACCTTCCAGGTTGGGCAGCAGGCTAGAAAGAGCGCCCGCTGCCCGGGACAGTTTTGTCCTTATCTTTTCGAAATGGGTACGGAATTCCCATCGGCCATCCAAAACTAAACCTAAATACTTAATATTCTTGCCGATGGGAATCCGTACCCCCTCAACATCGATGTGGGCACCGGCCGGTGGCCCTTTCCGAGGCCCGTGGAAACAAATGGCCTCGGTTTTCTCAAGGGCCACCTTCAACCCTAGACGTCGGATGCGACTCACGACGTCGCCGGTGCCCGCCGCCGCCAGAATTGCGGCATCCTGGAAGGTCCCAGAAGTCGCTATGACTAGCGTGTCGTCGGCGTAACATGTCACGCCGACGCCCCGGAGATTGGTACCACGGAGGACCCAGTCGTACCCGATGTTCCACAAGAGAGGGCCTAAAACCGAGCCCTGTGGAACACCGCACGACATCGCTCTTCGGTGCCACCCGTCGGCGCCCGGATACACCACGTCCCTGTCAGACAGATACGCGTGCACCAGACGCCGGAGATAGGGCGGCACCACGTGGTACCGCAGTGCCTCGTGGATGCAGGGCCAAGGCAGCGAGTTGAAAGCGTTGGAGATGTCCAACGATATGGCAATCACAACTTCGCCCCTGGCCACTGCATCCTCCGCCTGTGCCTTCACCCGCAGAATCGCATGGACGGTGGAACGTCCCCTCCTAAAACCAAATTGCTCGTCGGCCAAATTCGGACCGACCCTCTCGAGATGCTCGACGAGGCGAGCATGAACGATGCGCTCGAAAAGTTTGGCGACCTCGTCGAGCAGCACGATGGGCCGGTAGGCCGACGGCGACTCTGCGGGTCGTCCTTCCTTCTTCAGCAGGACGAGCTTCCCGGTTTTCCAACGCGCCGGGAAGACGCCCTGCTCCAAACAGGCGGAGAACAAACTGCGGAGCCTCGGACCCAGGTGCTCGAGGGCTAGCACCCAGGCTCTTCCGGGGATGCCATCGAGCCCTGGGGCCGTGTTTTTGCTCCGCAGCCGAAGCACTGCCACCCGCATTTCAGCGGGTGAAACCTCCGGGATATCCCTTGCCGAAGTATCGTACGACGATGACGCCACGTCCGGTGGCGCCATCGGTGGAGGAGTGGTCTCCACGGTGGCCGGGAACAAGGCCGCGACGACGTTGGCCAGCAAGTCTGGCCGGAGACTCTGCGACAGCGGGGGCGCCGCTGGGCGAAGCTTGTTCATGACCAAGCGATAGGGGCGCCCCCACGGGTCACCGTCGAGAGTCTCCAGGAACTCTTTCCTCGCCGCGACCTTGGCCCTGTGAACGGCCACCCGCAGCGCTCTCTTCGCCTCCTTATAGAGGCCGTAGAGCTGCCGCTCCTGGTCTGCGTGATCCTGACTTCTAATTCGGCGACGGCGATGCCTGGCGTATCGACGGCGCGCAGCAACGCATGACGCGCGCAACTGCGCTAGCTCCGCCGACCACCAGTACACCTGCCGCCGCGACGGACGGCGGAGGGCCCGGGGCATGGCGGCGTCGCAAACGTCCGACATTGCCACCCCGAACCACTCCGCTTCCTGCTCGACCCGTACCGGCCCGTCCGGCACGGGGAGCCACGACACGACCAGAGCGGCCAACACTAGGGCCTCTTTATCGAGGCGACGTAACACCCACCGCGGGCCGTCCTGATTCGGGGCACTCGGTACACCACTGGGCTGGACACTCGAGGACGCGGAGACGTCGAACCTGATGTAGCGATGGTCCGACAACGTCTCCACGCCCACGAGGACTCTCCAACCCCGGACACGACGTGCGACGGCGGGGCTCGCAAACGACAAGTCAACAATAGACCCGCCGTTGTGCCGCACGCACGTGTCCACCGACCCCCTATTCAGGACGACCAGGCCGACAGAGATCGCCCAGTCCTCCAGGACCTCACCGCGAACGTCGGTCGCCGGCGAACCCCAGACCACGGATTTGGCGTTGAAGTCGCCGGCGACGATCGCCGGGTGAGGTTGGCCTTGCTGCACCAGGGCCCCCAGTCGAACGAGAAAAGACTCGAACTCGTAGAGGGGTCTGTTGGGAGAGAAATAAACTCCTACAACCCATACGTCTCCCAACAGAGCCGCGACGCATCCCTGGCCCTTCGCTACCTTTTCGAAGGGCGGGGAGCCAGCGGCACCCTGGGTGATGATGGCCACCGAACCGTCGAGGTCCCCGGCCCAGTTATCTCTGGGCGGGACGAAATATGGCTCGGCGACCACGGCCACTTGCACCGACCACTGCGCCAGGCTTTGGGACAACAGGTCTTGGGCGCGGGCGCAGTGGTTGATGTTCGCCTGGAGGAACTTCAGGTCCATTACTGGGCGATCTCTTCTACTACTTCCATCTCGGCCACTTCTTGCGGTGGGCTCGCTGACTGCGGCAAGGCCGTAGCCTCAGCGGCAGCTGGTCTTCTTCGTGGACGGCGCCGGGTTTTGCGGGAGGAGACGGGACACGTCTTCCCCCCAAGCTGATGCCCGGCGGGCTTGCCAGCTGCGGCACATAAGGCACAGCTGGGTGCGTCTTCACACTGGCGGGCCTTGTGACCAGGCTTGCCGCAGCGATAGCAGAAATCGCTGCGGTCTACGGGACAGTCACATGTATCCCGCACATGCCCATGCTCGAGGCAGCGATAACATCGCATAGGGCGCGTCTCGAGCACGGTCACTCGGGCCACGGTCCACCCTATACGCAGACGGCCCGCCTTAATCTTCTGGGCCCCCTTGACCGGCACCTTGGCCCAAACCGAGCCTAAGCCCGAGCGATCGGGGCGAATTTGCCCCACTTTTATTACGTCTGCAGCACACTCACCGGCTACGCAGAGGGCCGCCGCGACTGTCTCGGGAGTAGCTGCAGGGTCCAATTCGGACAGTCGCAGCTCCGCGAATTTGGTCGGCCGGGTAACTCGGACGTCTTCCGACCCCTTAAAATATTCCCTAAGCCTTACGGCAAGGGAGTCGGCCCTCCGCTCAGATTCAGCCCCGGGTACCTCATAAATCATGGCACCCGTGGCTGCAAATTTAGGCTTAAGCCGGTCAATATTTAAGCCTTCTAGAGTTACCTTTTGCTGGGCATTTGTTAGGACCCCAGCATATGTGAGGCCCTTTTTCACAGCCGCTGGAGTCAGTGAGATTATCACCGCTGCTGACTTTGGTGGGCGGAGTTTTGGCTCAGGCTTCTTTTTGCTCGACGCATTAGCTGGAGCCGCACCGGTCTTGACCTTCTTCTTATTTTTTCCCACCACCACAGTCCACTCGGTGTCCATGGACACTGGGGCCGGCGGCAATGGGCGGGGCTCTCGGGGAGCGTGCTGCGCTGGGTTTTTTCCTTTGCCGGAAATGGACGGCGCTGAAACGGATTTCTTCCCTGTTCCTTTACCTCTCTTTAGCGCATTCGGGGTGGATGTTTGAACCCCAGATGGCCCAGCAGCGACAACGCGGGATGGGGCGGTATATTCTACCGGCAGCGCAGCGGAAGGTCCTGCAACGGCGACGGGAATTGCAGGAGCGGCAGGCTGGATGAGTCCCTTCCCCTTTCCCTTGCCTTTCCCCTTAGCAGAGGTAGGTTGGGGAGCTCCACCCACAAATCCACCCTGTACTGGAAGGGAGATATCCCCAGGAGTGGACCGTCTCTCATGAGCTAACGGCGGCCTCGGAGCTGGCCCTTGCAGCACCGACTCCAGCCTGGCCTGCCATCTTGCCTCCATAACTGCGAGCATTTCTTCGGTTGGGCGTTTGCTCGCGGCTGCTTCTAGCTCGTCCAAACGAAGACGGAGGGAGGCGTTCTCCTCCTGCAGTTGTTTTACTGAAGCCTCCAGGCGGGAACTGTTTTCCCGCCATTTCTTCACCTCCCCTTCGAGGCATGCAACCATGGCGGACTCTGGCTGGTTGACATACTTAGTGATGGTATCTGTTACAACGTTAAGGGCTTTCTGACTAGTGCCCTTTAAATTGCCAGACTTTTTCACCACGGACTTGACAATTTGTCCGCATTGTCTTAAGTCCTCTCGAAGAATTGGACGGGAAACATCCATCTCCACCAATACTGATTTCGAGGACGTTGCGTCCTTTACAAAGCTGAGTTGCTTTGCCAATTCTTTTTCTGCCTTTTGGCGTCCCTCCTCGCGCTTTTGTTTATCGCGCTCTATCTGCGTCCTCTTCAAGCTGACATACTTGCTAGCTGAGAGCGGACGACCCCTACCACGACCGTCAGTCGTCTGTAACTTAGACGCTGGCTCGTCTGTGTCGCTTGTGAGGAGCGGGCAGCTGTCCCGGGAGCGCTGGGAGTGTCTCCTCCAGAGCCGTCTGCTTCGGACTGACGAACCGCTTTCACTCGATTCTGAGTCGATCAGCATATCGAGTGGCCGAGTGAATTCGGCCTCCACCTCTGTGGGCTTCACACCCACACTCTCCACTAGACAACCATCGTCGGGCTTGCGCCCTCCGAACTCCGCCTCTCCTACCCCAGAATCTGAAGCAGGAGGAGGCAACTTCGTCAAGATTATTAAAGGTGTTTTGTTTAAATTTGAATCCATTTTGGTTCCCACGAGTATGGGGGAAATAAAAGTCCACCCAGGCAGTGCCCCCTGTACCTGGGTAAGCCTAAAGTAACCCGCCAAGAGGGTCGGCAGGTACTCTGGCGGGGGTCGCACTCGAGACCGAACTACCCATCGGCCATGCATCCCCTCGCGGTGCGCCGCCGCTTGGGATTCGGGGTAACTTTTTATAGAGGTTTTCTCCCTCGCGGTCCGGGCGGTTAAGCCAAGACCCTCGGTCCGGCAGGAGCGCGAGACATAACCACGGACCTCCATACCGGATTACGATCTGCGACGGCGACAGCGGGAGAGAAAGGTTCCCCCCCACTGCCTGCTCGGGGCGGGGTGAGCGCACACCGAGCCCGTCGACACCCCCAGGACAGAACCGGGAGTCGCCCGATGAACAGGCCCACCAAAAACAAGACGACGGCCGCCGCAAGAGACGACGACCGCCAACCAACTGTTGTCAGGATATTAGCCGTCGCGCCGATCAATCGTGATCGACGCGCCGTTGCCCAGGGTGCACCGCGTGGAGGTTTCCTGACATCGCACCCCACCTAACCTAACCTAACCTTTTTTTTTTTTTTTGGTTTCGCGGAGAAAGTGCGTTACCACTACCGCCCGGCCTTCGTGGGGGGCGACCGAGCGGTTATGTTGGGTTCACCGTGCCTTACGACCCGGCGTTGAGCCGCCCGGAGAGATGGAAAACGTCGGGCGACCGCCGGGCCGAGTCCCTAACTATATACAACGCACGGCATACCAACTAAAACTCCGCGGTGGCCATCTTCGGCGCATTAGGGACGGCTGCGGGCTTCCTCGGACTAATGTCTAAGTTGTCGTCCGCAACCGCCCCTGCGCGGTGCCGCTTGGTGCGGCCCGTCTCCTGTTGTGGGGGGGGCTCAGAAGCCCCCGCGCACCAAAGGACGCTCTCAGCGTCTACGGCAGCGTGAGGCCTACCTTCCACGCTGCCGTCCATCACGGGGGTCGCAACAATGTGCTTAAGGAACACAAAACTAAGGACGGACGGCCCCCTGCCGCCCGCCCGCGACCCCCGGTGGCCCCTATTAGTCGCCTTTTACGACAGGCAGGGGATACCGTGGTGGAATTCTCCAAACGCCCCCAATCCACAGGGCGGGAGACGCCGGTCAGTCGTCCACCCGGCGCCTCCTTCGTCTCCTCTGGCGGCGGGAGGGATCATCTCGCTCCCGGTCCCTCTCGGCACTCTCCTTCTGCGAGAGGACCACCTCGCAGAAGTGGGCCACCGCACGCCAGGCCTCCCGACTGTCGACCATGGAAGCTACCACGGCCGGCAGCGAGAGGTCTCCTCCGACGACTGCTCTGAGAGCGCTGCGCTCCTCGTCCCAGGCTGGGCAAAACTCCAATGTATGTTGGGCCGTATCCAGCGGGCAGTTGTCACAATGGTGACACACGGCCGACACCTCTGTGCCTACAATACGACACAGATACTCACCGAAGCAACCATGCCCGGTGAGTACCTGTGTCAGTCGAAACGTAGCCGGGCCGTGGCGCCTGTCCAGCCACTCGGCAAAGACCGGGCGCACTGCCGCTACGGCCCTGAGCCCCGCTGACGGGGTCTCCAGCCTGAGACGCCACTCCTCCACGGCGGCTCGCCGTAAGGAGGCCCTCATGGCCTCCACCTCCTTCAGAGCCGGACGCTGCCCGCGACTGAACGCCTCCTCCCTCCAATAAAAGGCATCGGACAGGGATTCGGCGTCCAGATCCCAGGGCAGAAATCCGGCCAACATGCAAGCCGCCTCGTACGAGACCGTGCGGTACGCCCTGATCGCCCGCTGCGCAACTACACGTTGGGGATTGCGCAAGAGCGCGACGCAGCGGTCGCTCAGGGAGTAAGCCCAAACTGGACTGCCATACAGGGCCATGGACCGCACGACTCCGTGGTATAACCTTCGGCAAGGGATACCAGGACCTTCCAGGTTGGGCAGCAGGCTAGAAAGAGCGCCCGCTGCCCGGGACAGTTTTGTCCGCATCTTCTCGAAATGGGTACGGAATTCCCATCGGCTATCCAAAACTAACCCTAAATACTTTATATTCTTGCCGATGGGAATCCGCACCCCCTCAACAACGATGTGGGCACCGGCCGGTGGCCCTTTCCGAGGCCCGTGAAAACAAATGGCCTCGGTTTTCTCAAGGGCCACCTTCAACCCTAGACGCCGGATCCTATTCACGACATCGCCGGTGCCCGCCACCGCCAGAATTGCGGCGTCCTGGAAGGTCCCAGAAGTCGCTGTGACTAGCGTGTCGTCGGCGTAACATGTCACGCCGACGCCCCGGAGATTGGCACCACGGAGCACCCAGTCGTACCCGATGTTCCACAGGAGAGGGCCCAAAACCGAGCCCTGTGGAACACCGCACGACATCGCTCTTCGGTGCCACCCGTCGGCGCCCGGATACACCACGTCCCTGTCAGACAGATACGCGTGCACCAGACGCCGGAGATAGGGCGGCACCACGTGGTACCGCAGTGCCTCGTGAATGCAGGGCCAGGGCAGCGAATTAAAGGCGTTAGAAATATCTAACGATATGGCAATCACTACACTGCCTCTGGCCACTGCATCCTCCGCCTGTGCCTTCACCCGCAGAATCGCGTGGACGGTGGAACGTCCCCTCCTAAATCCGTATTGATTGTCGGCCAAGTTCGGACCGACCCTATCGAGGTGCTCGACGAGGCGAGCATGAACGATGCGCTCGAAAAGTTTGGCGACCTCGTCGAGCAACACGATGGGCCGGTAGGCCGACGGCGACTCTGCGGGTCGTCCTTCTTTCTTCAGCAGGACGAGCTTCCCGGTTTTCCAACGCGCCGGGAAGACGCCCTGCTCCAAACAGGCGGAGAACAAACTGCGGAGCCTCGGACCCAGGTACTCGAGAGCTAACACCCAGGCCCTCCCGGGGATGCCATCGAGCCCTGGGGCCGTGTTTTTGCTCCGCAGCCGAAGCACTGCCACCCGCATTTCAGCGGGTGAAACCTCCGGGATATCCCTTGCCGAAGTATCGTACGACGATGACGCCACGTCCGGTGGCGCCATCGGTGGAGGAGTGGTCTCCACGGTGGCCGGAAACAAGGCCGCGACGACGTTGGCCAGCAAGTCTGGCCGGAGACTCTGCGACAGCGGGGGCGCCGCTGGTCGAAGCTTGTTCATCACCAAGCGATAGGGGCGCCCCCACGGGTCACCGTCGAGAGTCTCCAGGAACTCCTTCCTCGCCGCGACCTTGGCCCTGTGAACGGCCACCCGCAGCGCTCTCTTCGCCTCCTTATAGAGGCCGTAGAGCTGCCGCTCCTGGTCTGCGTGATCATCTACCCTCAATCGGCGACGGCGATGCCTGGCGTATCGACGGCGCGCAGCAACGCAAGACGCGCGCAACTGCGCTAGCTCCGCCGACCACCAGTACACCTGCCGCCGCGGCGAACGGCGGAGGGCCCGGGGCATGGCGGCGTCGCAAACGTCCGACATTGCCACCCCGAACCACTCCGCCTCCTGCTCGACCCGTACCGGCCCGTCCGGCACGGGGAGCCACGACACGACCAGAGCGGCCAACACTAGGGCCTCTTTGTTGAGGCGACGTAAAACCCACCGCGGGCCGTCCTGATTCGGGGCACTCGGTTCACCACTGGGCTGGACTCTCGCGGACGCGGAGACGTCGAACCTGATATAACGATGGTCCGACAACGTCTCCACGCCCACGAGGACTCTCCAGCCCCGGACACGACGTGCGACGGCAGGGCTCACAAACGACAAGTCAACAATGGACCCGCCGTTGTGCCGCACGCACGTGTCCACCGACCCCCTATTCAGGACGACCAGGCCGACAGAGATCGCCCAGTCCTCCAGGACCTCACCGCGAACGTCGGTCGCCGGCGAACCCCAGACCACGGATTTGGCGTTGAAGTCACCGGCGACGATCGCCGGGTGAGGTTGGCCTTGCTGCACCAGGGCCCCCAGTCGAACGAGAAAAGACTCGAACTCGTAGAGGGGTCTGTTGGGAGAGAAATAAACTCCTACAACCCATACGTCTCCCAACAGAGCCGCGACGCATCCCTGGCCCTTCGCTACCTTTTCGAAGGGCGGGGAGCCAGCGGCACCCTGGGTGATGATGGCCACCGAACCGTCGAGGTCCCCGGCCCAGTTATCTCTGGGCGGGACGAAATATGGCTCGGCGACCACGGCCACTTGCACCGACCACTGCGCCAGGCTTTGGGACAACAGGTCTTGGGCGCGGGCGCAGTGGTTGATGTTCGCCTGGAGGAACTTTAGGTCCATTATTGGGCGATCTCTTCTATTCCCTCCATCTCGGCCTCACCTTGCGGTGGGTTCCCAGCAGGTGTTCTACGTGAACGTCGCCGGACATTGCGGGAGGAGGCGGAACACGCCTTCCCCCCAAGTTGGTGTCCGGCGGGCTTACCAGCTGCGGCACATACGACGCAGTTTGGTGTATCCTTACACTGACGGGCTTTATGGCCCGGCTGGCCGCAGCGATAACAAAGGTCACTGCGATCCGGCCCTCCGTCACAGTTGTTTTGCGCATGACCGCGCTCGAGGCAACGGTAGCAGCGCATCGGGCGCCCCTCGAGTACGGTAACTCGAACCACGGTCCACCCAACTTTCAAGCGGCCCCCCTTGATCTTTTGGGCCGCCTTGACTGGCACCTTGGCCCAAACCGAGCCCAGGCCAGAGCGATCGGGCCGGATTTCCCCCACCTTAACAGCCTCTGCGGCACACTCACCGGCACTGCAGAGGGCCGCTGTGACCGTCTCGGGAGTGGCTGCGGGATCAAGATCTGACAGCCGCAGCTCCGTACATTTGGTGGGCCGGGAGACTCTGACATCTTCCGTCCCACCAAAACACTCCCTCAGCCTTGCGGCGAGGGAATCGGCCCTCTGCTCCGACTCCGCTCCGGGCACCTCATATAACATGGCACCCGCAGCGGAAACTTTCGGCTTCAGCCTGTCTATGTTCAGGCCGGTAAGACTCACGCGTTGCTGTGCATCCGTCAGCACCTTCGCGTACGTTAGCCCCTTGGCAACCGCAGCCGGCGTCAACGATATGACGATCGCTGCGGAGCGTGGCGGACGCAGTTTTGGCTCAGGCCGACGGGGCTGCCGCTGATTATTTGTAGCGGGCGTCGTGGCGGGCTTGGGCTTTTTCTTTTTGCCCACAACCATGGTCCACCCCACGTCCATAGATGCTGGGGCCGGTGGTAGTGGGCGAGGCTCTGGAGCACCTTGCACCGTGGGTGCTGGTCCTTTCTTCTTGCCCTTTTGGGGCTTATGCACCTGCGCTGTCTGTCCAGGTTGGGCAGCTCTCTGCTTGCCTTTTCCGACAGTTGTAGCAGTGGCCGGTACCTTAGACGGCCCAGCGATAGCCTGTGGTGGGTCTGTGGAGGGCCCGGCCACAGGCGCGGATATAAGGGGAGCGGGCTGGACTGAACTTTTCCCCTTTCCTTTCCCTTTTCCCTTGGTTGAAGTGGGCTGAGGTGCTCCTCCCACGAATCCACCCTGCACGGGGAGTTGTGTATCCCCGGGAGTGGACTTCTTCTCATGGGCCAGTGGTGGCCTAGGAGCCGGGCCCAAAAGTAATGACTCCATCCTGGCTTGCATCCTCTTTTCCATCAGCTCCAGTACCTCCTCCGTGGGGCGCTTATTTGCAGCCGCCTCTAAGTCTTCTAGACGCCGGCGCAGAGAGGTGTTCTCTTCCTGGAGCATCTTCAGTGACGACTCGAGATGGGCACTATGCTCCTTCCATTTTTTAGCCTCATATTCGAGGCGAACCATAACAGAGGACTCTTGCTGGCCAACATACTTTATAATGGTATCAGTCACAAAATTCAGGGCCTTTTGCGAGGTCCCCTTCAGGTTTCCTGACTTCCTCACTATCTGCTGCACCACTTCCCCGCAATGCAACAGGTCCTCCTTGAGGACAATGCGAACTTCGTCGATCTGCATTTCCTCTTCGGTCGCCGTGGATTTTCGATAGTGGAGCTTTGCCTGAAGCTCCTCCTCCATGTTTTTACGGGCCAACTCCCGCTTTTGGCTATCCAGCTCCTTTTGGGCCTTTTTCAGGCTCTTATATTGTGTGGGAGGACGACCCCTACCTCGGCCATCAGTTGTTAAGGCCTTTGGAGCCGGCTCATCTGTTTCGCTCGTTAAGTAGGTCTCCTTCGAGCGAGAGTGTCTCCTCCAGAGCTTTTTACTCCTAACAGATGAGACGCTCTCGCTTGACTCTGAGTCAATACCGACATTACTGAGAGGTCGAACAAATTCAGCCACAACCTCTGTGGGCTTCTCGCCCGTACTCCCTTCCACGATGTTACCATCAGTGAGCTTGCGCTCCCCGATCTCCGCCTCTCCTACCCCAGAATCTGAGGCAGGAGGAGGCAACTTCGTCAATCGAATAATTGGGTTTTTGTTTAAAAAGGATTCCATTTTTGTTCCCACGAGTGTGGGGGAAATAAATAGTCCGCCCAGGCAGTGCCCCCTGTACCTGGGTAAGCCTAACGTAACCCGCCAAGAGGGTCGGCCGGTACTCTGGCGGGGGTCGCACTCGGGACCGAACTACCCATCGGCCATGCATCCCCTCGCGGTGCGCCGCCGCTTGGGATTTGGGGTAACTTTTTATAGAGGTTTTCTCCCTCACGGTCCGGGCGGTTAAGCCAAGACCCTCGGTCCGGCAGGAGCGCGAGACATATCCACGGACCTCCATACCGGATTACGATCTACGACGGCGACAGCGGGAGAGAAAGGTTCCCCCTCACTGCCTGCTCGGGGCGGGGTGAGCGCACACCGAGCCCGTCGACACCCCCAGGACAGAACCGGGGGTCGCCCGATGAACGGGCCCACCGAAACGAAACGAGACGACGGCCGCCGCAAGAGACGACGACCGCCAACCAACTGTTGTCAGGATATTAGCCGTCGCGCCGATCAACGTGATCGACGCGCCGTTGCCCAGGGTGCACCGCGTGGAGGTTTCCTGACTTCGCACCCCAACCTTTTTTTTTTTTTTTGGTTTCGCGGAGAAAGTGCTTTACCACTACCGCCCGGCCTTCGTGGGGGGGCGACCGAGCGGTTATGTTGGGTTCACCGTGCCTTACGACCCGGCGTTGAGCCGCCCGGAGAGATGGAAAACGTCGGGCGACCGCCGGGCCGAGTCCCTAACCTATGTACAACGCACGGCATACCAACTAAAACTCCGCGGTGGCCATCTTCGGCGCATTAGGGACGGCTGCGGGCTTCCTCGGACGAAAAGTATCTAAGTTGTCGTCCGCAGCCGCCCCTGCGCGGTGCCGCCTGGTGCGGCCCGTCTCCTGTTGTGGGGGGGGCTCAGAAGCCCCCGCGCACCGAAGGACGCTCTCAGCGTCTACGGCAGCGTGAGGCCTACCTTCCACGCTGCCGTCCATCACGGGGGTCGCAACAATGTGCTAAAAGGAACACAAAACTTAAGACGGACGGCCCCCTGCCGCCCGCCCGCGACCGCCGGTGGCCCCTATTAGTCGCCTTTTACGACAGGCAGGGGATACCGTGGTGGAATTCTCCAAACGCCCCCAATCCACAGGGCGGGAGACGCCGGTCAGTCGTCCACCCGGCGCCTCCTTCGTCTCCTCTGGCGGCGGGAGGGATCCTCGCGCTCCCGATCCCTCTCGGCACTCTCCTTCTGCGAGAGGACCACCTCGCAGAAGTGGGCCACCGCACGCCAGGCCTCCCGACTGTCGACCATGGAAGCAACCACGGCCGGCAGCGAGAGATCTCCTCCGACGACTGCTCTGAGAGCGCTGCGCTCCTCGTCCCAGGCTGGGCAAAACTCCAATGTATGTTGGGCCGTATCCAGCGGGCAGTTGTCACAATGGTGACACACGGCCGACACCTCTGTGCCTACGATACGACACAGATACTCACCGAAGCAACCATGCCCGGTGAGTACCTGTGTCAACCGAAACGTAGCCGGGCCGTGGCGCCTGTCCAGCCACTCGGCAAAGACCGGGCGCACTGCCGCTACGACCCTGAGCCCCGCTGACGGGGCCTCCAGCCTGAGACGCCACTCCTCCACGGCGGCTCGCCGTAAGGAGGCCCTCATGGCCTCCACCTCCTTCAGGGCCGGACGCTGCCCGCGACTGAACGCCTCCTCCCGCCAATAAAAGGCATCGGACAGGGATTCGGCGTCCAGATCCCAGGGCAGAAATCCGGCCAACATACAAGCCGCCTCGTACGAAACCGTGCGGTATGCCCTGATCGCCCGCTGCGCCACTACACGCTGAGGATTGCGCAAGAGCGCGACGCAGCGGTTGCTCAGGGAATCAGCCCAAACTGGACTGCCATACAGGGCCATGGACCGCACGACTCCGTGGTATAACCTTCGGCAAGGGACACCAGGACCTTCCAGGTTGGGCAGCAGGCTAGAAAGAGCGCCCGCTGCCCGGGACAGTTTTGTCCGCATCTTTTCAAAATGGGTGCGAAATTCCCATCGGCTATCCAGAATCAAACCCAAATACTTCATGTTCTTGCCGATGGGAATCCGCACCCCCTCAACAACGATGTGGGCACCGGCCGGTGGCCCTTTCCGAGGCCTGTGAAAACAAATGGCCTCGGTTTTCTCAAGGGCCACCTTCAACCCTAGACGTCGGATGCGACTCACGACGTCGCCGGTGCCCGCCGCCGCCAGAATTGCGGCATCCTGGAAGGTCCCAGAAGTCGCTGTAACTAGCGTGTCGTCGGCGTAACATGTCACGCCGACGCCCCGGAGATTGGTACCACGGAGGACCCAGTCGTACCCGATGTTCCACAAGAGAGGGCCTAAGACCGAGCCCTGTGGAACACCGCACGACATCGCTCTTCGGTGCCACCCATCGGCACCCGGATACACCACGTCCCTGTCAGAAAGGTACGCGTGCACCAGACGCCGGAGATAGGGCGGCACCACGTGGTACCGCAGTGCCTCGTGGATGCAGGGCCAGGGCAGCGAGTTGAAAGCGTTGGAGATATCCAACGATACAGCAATAACTACGCTGCCTCCGGCCACTGCTTCCTCCGCCTGTGCCTTCACCCGCAGAATCGCGTGGACGGTAGAACGTCCCCTCCTAAATCCAAACTGTTCGTCGGCCAAATTTGGTCCGACCCTCTCAAGGTGCTCGACGAGGCGAGCATGAAGGATGCGCTCGAAAAGTTTGGCGACCTCGTCGAGCAACACGATGGGCCGGTAGGCCGACGGCGACTCTGCGGGCCGTCCTTCCTTCTTCAGCAGGACGAGCTTCCCGGTTTTCCAACGCGCCGGGAAGACGCCCTGCTCCAAACAGGCGGAGAACAAACTGCGGAGCCTCGGACCCAGGTGCTCGAGAGCTAGCACCCAAGCCCTCCCGTGGATGCCATCGAGCCCTGGGGCCGTATTTTTGCTCCGCAGCCGAAGCACTGCCGCCCGCATTTCCGCGGGCGAAACCTCCGGGATATCCCTTGCCGAAGTCTCATACGACGACGACGCCACGTCCGGTGGCGCCATCGGTGGAGGAGTGGTCTCCACGGTGGCCGGAAACAAGGCCGCGACGACGTTGGCCAGCAAGTCTGGCCGGAGACTCTGCGACAGCGGGGGCGCCGCTGGGCGAAGCTTGTTCATCACCAAGCGATAGGGGCGCCCCCACGGGTCACCGTCGAGAGTCTCCAGGAACTCCTTCCTCGCCGCGACCTTGGCCCTGTGAACGGCCACCCGCAGCGCTCTCTTCGCCTCCTTATAGAGGCCGTAGAGCCGCCGCTCCTGGTCTGCGTGATCATCTACCCTCAATCGGCGACGGCGATGCCTGGCGTATCGACGGCGCGCAGCTACGCAAGACGCGCGCAACTGCGCTAGCTCCGCCGACCACCAGTACACCTGCCGCCGCGACGGACGGCGGAGGGCCCGGGGCATGGCGGCGTCGCAAACGTCCGACATTGCCACCCCGAACCACTCCGCCTCCTGCTCGACCCGTACCGGCCCGTCCGGCACGGGGAGCCACGACACGACCAGAGCGGCCAACACTAGGGCCTCTTTATCGAGGCGACGTAACACCCACCGCGGGCCGTCCTGATTCGGGGCACTCGGTACACCACTGGGCTGGACACTCGAGGACGCGGAGACGTCGAACCTAATGTAGCGATGGTCCGACAACGTCTCCACGCCCACAAGGACTCTCCAGCCCCGGACACGACGTGCGACGGCGGGGCTCGCAAACGACAAGTCAACAATAGACCCGCCGTTGTGCCGCACGCACGTGTCCACCGACCCCCTATTCAGGACGACCAGGCCGACAGAGATCGCCCAGTCCTCCAGGACCTCACCACGAACGTCGGTCGCCGGCGAACCCCAGACCACGGATTTGGCATTGAAGTCGCCGGCGACGATAGTCGGGTGAGATTGGCCTTGCTGCACCAGGGCCCCCAGTCGAACGAGAAAAGTCTCGAACTCGTAGAGGGGTCTGTTGGGAGAGAAATAGACTCCTACAACCCATACGTCTCCCAACAGAGCCGCGACGCATCCCTGGCCCTTCGCTACCTTTTCGAAGGGCGGGGAGCCAGCGGCACCCTGGGTGATGATGGCCACCGAACCGTCGAGGTCCGCGGCCCAGTTATCCCTGGGCGGGACGAAATACGGCTCGGCGACCACGGCCACTTGCACCGACCACTGCGCCAGGCTTTGGGACAACAGGTCCTGGGCACGGGCGCAGTGGTTGATGTTCGCCTGGAGGAACTTTAGATCCATTATTGGGCGATCTCTTCTACTACTTCCATTGCGGCCTCTCCTTGCGGTGGGCTCGCCGACTGCGGCTGGGCCGTAGCCTCAGCGGTAGCCGGTCTTCTACGCGGGCGACGCCTGGTTTTGCGGGAGGAGACGGGACACGCCTTCCCCCCGATTTGGTGCCCAGCGGGCTTACCGGAAGCCGCGCAGACTACGCAGTTCGGTGCGGCACTACACTCGCGGGCCTTGTGGCCCTCTTGACCGCAACGGTAGCATAGCGCGCTACGGTCCACTGCGCAGTCGCAGCGCTCCCGGACGTGACCAGACTCCAGGCACCGGAAGCACCGCAGGGGCCTCGCCTCGAGCACAGTCACCCTAGGTACTGTCCACCCTATACGAAGGTGGCCCGCCTTGACCTTCTGGGCTGCCTTGATAGGCATCCTCACCCACGCTGTGCCCACACCGGAACGATCGGGACGAATTTGTCCCACCTTCACGCTCTCCATAGAACACTCACCGGTCTCGGAGAGGGCCGCTGCGACTGTTTCGGAAGTAGCTGTATAATCCAGCTCCGTCAGCCGCAGTTCCACGGTCTTTGTGGGCCGGGAGATGCGAACGTCCTCCGACCCACTGAAACACTCCCTTAGTCTCGTGGCTAGGGAGTCAGCCCTCTCTTCAGCATTGGCGCCGGGTACCTCGTACATCGGCGCACCCGTGGCCGCAAACTTCGGCCGCAACCTTGCTATGTCGAGGCCGGTAAGGTTCACCCTATTCTGGGCATCCGTCAACACTTGTTTGTACGTCAGCCCCTTGGACACTGCAGCTGGCGTCAGGGAAATGATGATTGCCGCAGAGCGCGGTGGCCGCAGTTTGGGTTCCGCCCGGCGTGGCGGATTCTGCGGCTGCGGATTCGCAGTTGACGCTGCAGTGTGCTTGGCCTTCCTTGTCCTCCTGCTGGCCACTACAACCCAAGGTGTTTCGGTCGATGCTGGGGCTGGCGGGAGTGGACGGGGTTCCGGAGCGGGTTGCGCTGTGGGTGCCGGTACATACTTTTTGCCCTTTGGAGGCTTTGGGGCAGTTACCTTCGTTTTCGTTATTGTGCCCTTCTTAACTGGTGCAGCGACAGTTACCGGTGCCGAAGAAGGACCTGCAGCGGCGGCTTGCAGCGGTGCTTTTGAGGGCCCGGCTACGGGAATGGGATCCGGGAGAACGGGTTGGACTGTCCCCTTTCCCTTTCCTTTCCCTTTCCCTTTGTTAGAAGTGGGCAGGGATGCTCCACCCACAAATCCATCCTGCACAGGGAGTGGGATGTCCCCGGGAGTCGACCTCTTTTCGTGTGCCAGGGGTGGCCTCTGGGCTGGTCCAGCGAGGAAAGATTCCATCCTCGCCTGGACACGCGCCTCTACCAACTTCAACATCTCCTCAGTCTGACGTTGGCTTGCGGATGCCTCCAGGTCTTCGAGGCGGCGCCGGAGAGAGGAGTTCTCCTCTTGAAGCTGCTTCATAGCAGCTTCAACGCAGGCACTATTCTCCCGCCACTTCTTTACCTCACTTTCGAGGCGGGAGACCATGGTGGACTCAGGTTGGCCCACATATTGTGTGATGACGTCCGTCACGTAGTTAAGGGCCTTCTGTGAGGTCCCTTTGAGGTTACCTGACTTTTTAACGACGGACGTCACAATCTGCCCGCAGTTCCGGAGGTCGTCGCGCAGAATAACCCTGACACCCGCCTCAGCCGCTTTGGAAGGTGCCGGCGACTCGATGGAACGGAGCTGCTCCATTAAATCCATTTCCGTCTTTTTACGGGCCTCTCCGCGCTTTAGGAAGTCACGCTGTCTTTGCGCCTTCCTGAGGACAACGACATCGCTGACCGATGGTGGACCCCCTCTTCCACGACCGTCAATCGCTTGCGATTTCGGCGCTGGCTCGTCTGTGTCGCTAGTAGGAAGCGAGCGACTGTCTCTGGAGCGCTGGGAGTGTCTCCTCCAGAGCTTTTTACTGCGCAGTGACGAGCAACTCTCACTCGACTCTGAGTCGACACACATCGCTTGGGGCCGGATGAACTCGGCCTCCACCTCTGTGGGCTTCACACCCACACTCTCTACTACACAACCATCGTCGGGCTTACGCCCTCCGAACTCCGCCTCTCCTACCCCAGAATCTGAAGCAGGAGGAGGCAACTTCGTCAAGATAATTAAAGGTTTTTTTAAATTCGAATCCATTTTGGTTCCCACGAGTATGGGGGAAATAAACAGTCCACCCAGGCAGTGCCCCCTGTACCTGGGTAAGCCTAACGTAACCCGCCAAGAGGGTCGGCAGGTACTCTGGCGGGGGTCGCACTCGAGACCGAACAACCCATCGGCCATGCATCCCCTCGCGGTGCGCCGCCGCTTGGGATTCGGGGTAACTTTTTATAGAGGTTTTCTCCCTCACGGTCCGGGCGGTTAAGCCAAGACCCTCGGTCCGGCAGGAGCGCGAGACATAACCACAGACCTCCATACCGGATTACGATCTGCGACGGCGACAGCGGGAGAGAAAGGTTCCCCCACTGCCTGCTCGGGGCGGGGTGAGCGCACACCGAGCCCGTCGACACCCCCAGGACAGAACCGGGAGTCGCCCGATGAACAGGCCCACTCAAACGTAAGACGACGGCCGACGCAACAGACGACGACCGCCAACCAACTGTTGTCAGGATATTAGCCGTCGCGCCGATCAACGTGATCGACGCGCCGTTGCCCAGGGTGCACCGCGTGGAGGTTTCCTGACTTCGCACCCCAACCTAACCTAACCTAACCTAACCTTTTTTTTTTTTTTTGGTTTCGCGGAGAAAGTGCGTTACCACTACCGCCCGGCCTTCGTGGGGGGCGACCGAGCGGTTATGTTGGGTTCACCGTGCCTTACGACCCGGCGTTGAGCCGCCCGGAGAGATGGAAAACGTCGGGCGACCGTCGGGCCGAGTCCCTAACCTATTTACAACGCACGGCATACCAACTAAAACTCCGCGGTGGCCATCTTCGGCGCATTAGGGACGGCTGCGGGCTTCCTCTGACTAATGTCTAAGTTGTCGTCCGCAACCGCCCCTGCGCGGTGCCGCCTGATGCGGCCCGTCTCCTGTTGTGGGGGGGGCTCAGAAGCCCCCGCGCACCGAAGGACGCTCTCAGCGTCTACGGCAGCGTGAGGCCTACCTTCCACGCTGCCGTCCATCACGGGGGTCGCAACAATGTGCTAAAAGGAACACAAAACTTAAGACGGACGGCCCCCTGCCGCCCGCCCGCGACCCCCGGTGGCCCCTATTAGTCGCCTTTTACGACAGGCAGGGGATACCGTGGTGGAATTCTCCAAACGCCCCCAATCCACAGGGCGGGAGACGCCGGTCAGTCGTCCACCCGGCGCCTCCTTCGTCTCCTCTGGCGGCGGGAGGGATCCTCGCGCTCCCGATCCCTCTCGGCACTCTCCTTCTGCGAGAGGACCACCTCGCAGAAGTGGGCCACCGCACGCCAGGCCTCCCGACTGTCGACCATGGAAGCGACCACGGCCGGCAGCGAGAGGTCTCCTCCGACGACTGCTCTGAGAGCGCTGCGCTCCTCGTCCCAGGCTGGGCAAAACTCCAGTGTGTGCTGGGCCGTATCCAGCGGGCAGTTGTCACAATGGTGACACACGGCCGACACCTCTGTGCCTACAATACGACACAGATACTCACCGAAGCAACCATGCCCGGTGAGTACCTGTGTCAATCGAAACGTAGCCGGACCGTGGCGCCTGTCTAGCCACTCGGCAAAGACCGGGCGCACTGCCGCTACAGCCCTGAGCCCCGCTGACGGGGCCTCCAGCCTGAGACGCCACTCCTCCACGGCGGCTCGCCGTAAGGAGGCCCTCATGGCCTCCACTTCCTTCAGGGCCGGACGCTGCCCGCGACTGAACGCCTCCTCCCGCCAATGAAAAGCATCGGACAGGGATTGAGCGTCCAGATCCCAAGGCAGGAATCCGGCCAACATGCAAGCCGCCTCGTACGAAACCGTGCGGTATGCCCTGATCGCCCGCTGCGCCACTACACGCTGAGGATTGCGCAAGAGTGCGACGCAGCGGTTGCTCAGGGAATCAGCCCAAACTGGACTGCCATACAGGGCCATGGACCGCACGACTCCGTGGTATAACCTTCGGCAAGGGATACCAGGACCTTCCAGGTTGGGCAGCAGGCTAGAAAGAGCGCCCGCTGCCCGGGACAGTTTCGTCCTCATCTTCTCAAAATGGGTGCGAAATTCCCATCGGCTATCCAAAATCAAACCCAGATACTTCATACTCTTGCCGATGGGAATCCGCACCCCCTCAACGATGATGTGGGCACCGGCCGGTGGCCCTTTCCGAGGCCTGTGAAAACAAATGGCCTCGGTTTTCTCAAGGGCCACCTTCAACCCTAGACGTCGGATTCTATTCACGACGTCGCCGGTGCCCGCCGCCGCCAGAATTGCGGCATCCTGGAAGGTCCCAGAAGTCGCTGTAACTAGCGTGTCGTCGGCGTAACATGTCACGCCGACGCCCCGGAGATTGGTACCACGGAGCACCCAGTCGTACCCGATGTTCCACAAGAGAGGGCCTAAAACCGAGCCCTGTGGAACACCGCACGACATCGCTCTTCGGTGCCACCCGTTGGCGCCCGGATACACCACGTCCCTGTCAGACAGGTACGCGTGCACCAGACGCTGGAGATAGGGCGGCACCACGTGGTACCGCAGTGCCTCGTGGATGCAGGGCCAGGGCAGCGAGTTGAAAGCATTGGAGATGTCCAACGAGACAGCGATAACAACTTCGCCCCCGGCCACTGCATCCTCCGCCTGTGCCTTCACCCGCAGAATCGCGTGGACGGTGGAACGTCCCCTCCTAAATCCGTACTGATTGTCGGCCAAGTTCGGACCGACCCTATCGAGGTGCTCGACGAGGCGAGCATGAACGATGCGCTCGAAAAGTTTGGCGACCTCGTCGAGCAACACGATGGGCCGGTAGGCCGACGGCGACTCTGCGGGTCGTCCTTCTTTCTTCAGCAGGACGAGCTTCCCGGTTTTCCAACGCGCCGGGAAGACGCCCTGCTCCAAACAGGCGGAGAACAAACTGCGGAGCCTAGGACCCAGGTACTCGAGAGCTAGCACCCAGGCCCTCCCGGGGATGCCATCGAGCCCTGGGGCCGTGTTTTTGCTCCGCAGCCGAAGCACTGCCACCCGCATTTCAGCGGGCGAAACCTCCGGGATATCCCTTGCCGAAGTCTCGTACGACGATGACGCCACGTCCGGTGGCGCCATCGGTGGAGGAGTGGTCTCCACGGTGGCCGGAAACAAGGCCGCGACGACGTTGGCCAGCAAGTCTGGCCGGAGACTCTGCGACAGCGGGGGCGCCGCTGGGCGAAGCTTGTTCATCACCAAGCGATAGGGGCGCCCCCACGGGTCACCGTCGAGAGTCTCCAGGAACTCCTTCCTCGCCGCGACCTTGGCCCTGTGAACGGCCACCCGCAGCGCTCTCTTCGCCTCCTTATAGAGGCCGTAGAGCTGCCGCTCCTGGTCTGCGTGATCCTGACTTCTGATTCGGCGACGGCGATGCCTGGCGTATCGACGGCGCGCAGCAACGCAAGACGCGCGCAACTGCGCTAGCTCCGCCGACCACCAGTACACCTGCCGCCGCGGCGAACGGCGGAGGGCCCGGGGCATGGCGGCGTCGCAAACGTCCGACATTGCCACCCCAAACCACTCCGCCTCCTGCTCGACCCGTACCGGCCCGTCCGGCACGGGGAGCCACGACACGACCAGAGCGGCCAACACTAGGGCCTCTTTATTGAGGCGACGTATTACCCACCGCGGGCCGTCCTGATTCGGGGCACTCGGTACACCACTGGGCTGGACACTCGAGGACGCGGAGACGTCGAACCTGATGTAACGATGGTCCGACAACGTCTCCACGCCCACGAGGACTCTCCAGCCCCGGACACGACGTGCGACGGCGGGGCTCGCAAACGACAGATCCACAATAGACCCGCCATTGTGCCGCACGCACGTGTCCACCGACCCCCTATTCAGGACGACCAGGCCGACAGCGATCGCCCAGTCCTCCAGGACCTCACCGCGAACGTCGGTCGCCGGCGAACCCCAGACCACAGATTTGGCATTGAAGTCGCCGGCGACGATCGCCGGATGAGGTTGGCCTTGCTCCACCAGGGCCCCCAGTCGAACGAGAAAAGACTCGAACTCGTAGAGGGGTCTGTTGGGAGAGAAATAAACTCCTACAACCCATACGTCTCCCAACAGAGCCGCGACGCATCCCTGGCCCTTCGCTACTTTTTCGAAGGGCGGGGAGCCAGCGGCACCCTGGGTGATGATGGCCACCGAACCGTCGAGGTCCCCGGCCCAGTTATCCCTAGGCGGGACGAAATACGGCTCGGCGACCACGGCCACTTGCACCGACCACTGCGCCAGGCTTTGAGACAACAGGTCCTGGGCGCGGGCGCAGTGGTTGATGTTCGCCTGGAGGAACTTCAGGTCCATTACTGGGCGATCTCTTCTACTACGTCCATCACGGCCACTTCTTGCGGTGGGTTTGCTGTCTGAGGCTGGGTTGAAGCCACAGCGTCAGTAGCACGTCTACGCGAGGGGCGACGTCGGTTGCGGCGGGAGGACGCAGGACATGCCTTCCCCCCGAGTTGGTGCCCAGCGGGCTTTCCGGAAGCCGCGCAGACCACGCAGTTTGGCATGGCTATACACTCGCGGGCCTTGTGGCCCGCTTGTCCGCAGCGGTAGCATAACGCGCTGCGGTCCACTGCGCAGTCACAGCGCTCCCGGACGTGCCCGGACTCCAGACACCGGAAGCACCGCATGGGCCTCGCCTCGAGCACCGTCACTCGAGGCACCGTCCACCCTATACGAAGGCGGCCCGCTTTGACCTTCTGGGCCGCCTTGATGGGCATCTTCACCCACGCTGTGCCCACACCCGAACGGTCGGGACGAATTTGCCCGACCTTTATAACTTCTACGGCGCACTCACCGGCCTTAGAGAGGGCCGCTGCGACTGATTCAGGAGTGGCTGTATAGTCCAGCTCCGTCAGTCGCAGTTCCACAGTTTTTGTGGGCCGGGATATCCGGACGTCCTCCGACCCACTGAAACACTCCCTCAGCCTATTGGCGAGGGAGTCAGCCCTCTCATCAGAATTGGCCCCGGGCACCTCATACATTGGGGCACCCGTGGCCGCAAACTTTGGCCTCAGCCTTGTTATCTCAAGACCGGTAAGGTCCACTTTTCCCTGTGCCTCTGTCAGGACTTTAGCGTAAGTTAACCCTTTTGCTACAGCCGACGGTGTTAACGAAATTATGACAGCCGCAGACCGTGGTGGGCGGAGCTTGGGCTCGGCCCGGCGTGGCGGTTTCAGCGGTTTCGGATTCGCAGCAGCTGACGCTGCAGCAAGTTTCGCCTTCTTTGTCCTTCTGCTAGCCACAACGACCCAAGGTGTTTCGGTCGATACTGGGGCTGGCGGAAGTGGACGGGACTCCGGAGCGGGTTTTGCTGTAGGTGCCGGTACAATCTTTTTGCCCTTAGGAGGCTTTGGGGCAGGCACCACCATCTTCTTTTTTAATTGGCCCTTCTTAACTGGAGCAGCAGCGACAGTCACCGCTGCCGAAGAAGGACCTGCGATGGCTTCCGGCGGTGCGTTTGAGGGTCCGGCTACGGCAGTGGAGTCAGGGGGAACGGGTTGGACTGTCCTCTTCCCCTTTCCTTTCCCTTTCTCTTTGGAGGTGGGATGGGATGGTCCTCCCACAAATCCACCCTGCACGGGGAGTGGGATGTCCCCGGAGGTGGATTTCCTCTCATGTGCCAGTGGTGGCCTCTGGGCTGGTCCAGCAAGGAAAGACTCCATCCTGGCCTGGACACGCGCCTCTACCAACTTTAACATCTCCTCAGTCTGACGTTGGCTCGCGGATGCCTCCAGATCTTCGAGGCGGCGCCGGAGAGAGGAGTTCTCCTCTTGAAGCTGTTTCATAGCAGCTTCAACGCGGGCACTATTCTCCCGCCACTTCTTCACCTCATTTTCGAGGCGGGAGACCATGGTGGACTCAGGTTGGCCCACATATTGAGTGATGACGTCCGTCACGTAGTTAAGGGCCTTCTGTGAGGTCCCTTTGAGGTTTCCTGACTTTTTGACGACGGACGTCACAATTTCCCCGCAGTTCCGGAGGTCGTCACGCAGAATAACCCTGACACCATCCTCAGACGTTTTGGAAGGTGCCGGCGACTCGATGGAACGGAGCTGTTCCATCAGATCCATATCCACCTTTTTGCGGGCCTCCCCACGCTTTAGGAAGTCGCGCTGTCTTTGCGCCTTCCTGAGGACAACGACATCGCTGACCGTAGGTGGACCCCCTCTTCCACGACCGTCAATCGCTTGCGATTTCGGCGCTGGCTCATCTGTGTCGCTAGTAGGCATCGAGCGACTGTCTCTGGAGCGCTGGGAGTGTTTTCTCCAGAGCTTCTTGCTGCGCAGTGACGAGCAACTCTCACTCGATTCTGAGTCGACACACATCGCTTGGGGCCGGATGAACTCGGCCTCCACCTCTGTAGGTTTCGCACCCACATTCTCTACTACAACATCGCCATCGTCGGGCTTATGCCCTCCGATCTCCGCCTTTCCTACCCCAGAATCTGAAGCAGGAAGAGGCAACTTCGTCAATAGAATTTTTGGTGTTTTTATAAAGGATTCCATTTTAGTCCCACGAGTATGGGGGAAATAAAAGTCCACCCAGGCAGTGCCCCCTGTACCTGGGTAAGCCTAACGTAACCCGCCAAGAGGGTCGGCAGGTACTCTGGCGGGGGTCGCACTCGAGACCGAACTACCCATCGGCCATGCATCCCCTCGCGGTGCGCCGCCGCTTGGGATTCGGGGTAACTTTTTATAGAGGTTTTCTCCCTCGCGGTCCGGGCGGTTAAGCCAAGACCCTCGGTCCGGCAGGAGCGCGAGACATAACCACGGACCTCCATACCGGATTACGATCTGCGACGGCGACAGCGGGAGAGGGGTTCCCCCCCACTGCCTGCTCGGGGCGGGGTGAGCGCACACCGAGCCCGTCGACACCCCCAGGACAGAACCGGGAGTCGCCCGATGAACGGGCCCACCAAAACAAGACGACGGCCGCCGCAATAGACGACGACCGCCAACCAACTGTTGTCAGGATATTAGCCGTCGCGCCGATCAACGTGATCGACGCGCCGTTGCCCAGGGTGCACCACGTGGAGGTTTCCTGACTTCGCACCCCAACCTAACCTAACCTAACCTAACCTAACCTAACCAGTTGCACTCGAATCGTGGTCGCGAGAGCAGTGAAAATCGATCGCTCCGTGCGGAAAAAATCACTAAAAATAGTTAAAGTGAACGAATTGTGCCGTGTTATACATCGTTGTGTGCGGAAAGTGAAGCACCACATTCGTATCCAGTTGTTTACAACCGGACGATAGTTGTTGAAGTACAATACCCAAAAAACCAACATTTTGAGGTTAAAAAATTTAAACTTTTGCCCGGCGCTCGGAAACGCGATCGCGAACATAGAAATTTTTTGGTGCCTTCGTGTAGTGTTTGACGAGACGCATCTATCGATACCCCAGTTTCCGCGAGCCGATTAAAGCTCGCGGAAAAAACAGCAAAAAAACAAGTACCACGTGGCCACGAGGTACCACTTCTGGCTGTGTGCGGACACTTTCAACACTAGGATCGACTGCGCGACGTTAATTGCTGGCGGGAGGCACTTCAAGTTTCGAAGAATTTATTATAAGTAGCCCAATAAGTCAAAAACTCTGAAAAGTTGTAAAAATTTGGAACTTTAACTGTTGATAACTCTTTCAAACGATCTTTTACATACCATTTTAAAAATTAAATTTTAAAGGGCTTCACCCAACGAATATACCATAAAAATTTTGGATTTTTCCCATGTATAATTATAGAGTTATTAATAAAATTGTAAAAAATTAAAAACACGTGGTCAGTGAAATACCTACATTTTAATTAAAATTATATAACATTAAAATAGCGCACAAAACTAGGATCATTTGGATACTTTTTAAAAAATTTTTGCACTTATAGTTTTAGAGATATTGCATTTTATATCAAAAAATCATAATTATTCTTTTAATATAACATTATTTTTAAAATAAATAGGCTTACTAAATAGAAAATAAAAATTCATGAAGTTTGATACCAAGCACGGTTATTCTACGATGAATAGGACGTAAGATACGAAAACTCCACAAAAGTGGCCGCCATCTTGAAATTTTTAAAACCCTTGTATCTCAAAAACTATTTATCGTAGAGACTTACGGTTTTCAACGCTCATAATCCTCTGACCAGGTGAATATTATTAAGACCTAAAAATAGGCCCAAAAATTTTTATTTTTCTGGGTCTAAAACTTATTTCTCTGCATGCGCTAAGTCGCGACAAATCAAACGAGCACAAACTCGGGTACTTTTGGACTTTCGGAAGCAAAATACTTCAATATACTTATAATCTGACCGCCATATTGGGAAATTTTAATCACTCATAACTTGGCCATTATTGAAGCTAGACCACCCGTGTTTGGGTTCTTTTGAATCGGAACAAATACGACAATCGATTGGACTACTCTACATAGAGTCTATAAATAAAAAATTTTAATGACTACTTTTTTATTATGTTAAATCTGACACATTTATGTATTTTGGCATAATCCTGACTATTGTTTTACAATATTTGTGACTCTACATTTTAAATTTTTTTTTTTTTTTTTTTTTTTTTTTTTTTTTTCTTAATCAATTCTATTTCTTGTTCTTTTATATTAGAAACTGACTGTGACAAACTACCTGAACTAGATTTTATATACATTTGACGACGCCTGCACGACCAAGCCATTTACACTTGGCGTACAGAACATCTGATTGACGAGTTCCCCCTAACAGCTTAAACTCCCCTCCTAAGATGTTTGGTTTCCGTACACCAGCGAAGGAAGGCAACAAAGCGGCTTCAAAATCACCAGAGGTTCGTTCTCAAGAAACGAGCAGGACTACTGTCGCGCAAGTCCGACGTAGCATCGAAACGAAGCTGGACAGCACAGCAGAACCCAAGACTGCCGGACTTGCGAAACAGAAGTCCGGAATGCTCGGAGCAACCACCATAGCGAAAAAGCCTATTATAAATGTGGACATGACGGGGATTGAAAAGTCACCCATAAAAGAAATGGAGTACACAAGCAGGACGGCTGAGGCGAAGGCTTGTCTCATTAAGACGAAACTTCAAATAAGTAATAGTCGGAATCTTAAAACCGAAATAAAGACAGAGGTAATTAACGCCGCCGAAAGATTATACAAGTTAGTAAAGGACGCGGAAGAGGGGAGATCATATAAGGGAAAAGAGACACAAAGGAATAGGACAGGAGACCAAAGGAAAGATGACGAAGTAGAGACCGTATCGAAAGAGAACAAAACCGGCAGGGAAAGAGAAGAACAAAAGGATATAATGGAAAAACTAGACGAAAACACAAGATTACTGAAAGAAAACAAGAAGGAAATTGAAAAGATTAACGAATTAATAATAAAAGAAGTACAGGAATGGAAACACCAAAGGTCATATGCGAATGTGGCTGCCGGCTCACAAAGTGGGAAACCACCGAGTGCGGTTACGGCGCTGCATTCCATAGTGGTGACATCGAGGGACGAACAAGAAACGGGCGATGAAGTGGTGGAAAAATTAAGGAAAGTGGTTAATGCGGCAGAGGAAGGAATCAGAGTAGATAATATCAGGAAAGGAAAAGAAAGGAAAGTCATAGTAGGATTTCAGGATAGAAAAGAGCTAACGAAAGTTAAAGACAAAATAAATAAGGCAGGCAATTTGAATGTTGAGGAAGTCAAAAACAAGGACCCACTCATCGCCCTGAAGGACGTCTTGAACTGTCATTCAAACGATGAAATATTAAAGGCCATAAGAACGCAGAATAGGCATATCCTAGATGCGGTAAAGAAAGAGGATGACAGGATGGAAGTGAAGTATAGGCGGAAAGCGCGGAACCCGCTGATGGCGCACATCGTCCTTAAGGTTTCACCGCAGATTTGGGGAATCCTTACAGAAGCCGGCGCAGTGCATGTAGACATCCAGAGGGTCAGAGTCGCGGACCAGTCACCACTAGTCCAGTGCTCGCGTTGCCTGGGCTATGGTCACGGAAAGCGGTTCTGTCGAAGCTCCCTGGATGTCTGCAGTCACTGCGGGGGCTCACATTTAAGGGCCGAATGTCCTGACTGGATGGCAGCCGAGTTGCCAACTTGCTGCAACTGCCAAAAGGCCAAAATGGCAGATACTAAGCACAATGCATTCAGTCAGGACTGCCCGATACGGAAAAAGTGGGACGCGCTAGCACGCTCCGCCATAGCGTATTGCTAAGGTGGTCTCCACAGCCCCGGGCCCGACCCTGCCTGACTCCGACGGAAGGCCATACCTGATGGCGCAGGCCAACCTTCAAAGAAAAAACCTAGCCACACAAGAACTGATGTCGTGGGCAGTTGAAAAAAGGTTGGCCGCAGCCCTTATTCAGGAGCCGTACGTCGGAGGGACTGGCCGGATGAAGGACTACGGGACCGTCAGGATCTTCCAATGCGCGGGACGGGAGGGTGGCCAGGTCAAGGCAGCCATTGCCGTCTTTGACGAAGACGTGGATGCCTTGATCTGTCCAGAGTTCACCACTACGAATATCGTTGTGGTGAAAATCCGCTCCAGCGCCTGGGAGATCGTGATGGTCTCGATATACTTCGAACCGGACCAGCCAATAGACGTATACCTCGAACACCTGAGGAAAATAGAAAGGAGGCTGGGCTCGAGGAGCCTATTGATTGGTGGAGACGCCAATGCAAAGAGCCTATGGTGGAGCCAGGAGATCGACCGAAGAGGAGAGTTGGTGTCCAGTTGGCTGGATGAAGCCGGGCTCCATGTGCTAAACGAAGGCAATATGCCGACGTTTTTCACCGTCAGAGGAGGAAGGGCGTACTCCAGCCAGGTGGACATCACGGCCTGTTCGGTCGACCTCTTGGATAAGATAGGAAATTGGCAAGTCAAAGAGGATCTGACGAGTTCGGACCACAACACCATTACGTTTGATCTGAATATAAAAAGAGAAAAAAGTATCAAAATTATTAGAACAACTAGAAAATTTAACACTAAAAAGGCTAACTGGGTAGAATTTCGAAGTAAAATTAAACATTTAACACAAGAAAACAAAATTAATAAAATAGAGATAGATAAAGTAAATACAATAGTAGAATTAGAGCATAAAATAATAAAATACACAGAAATAATAAATAGAACAAGTGAAGAAACAATACCTAGAAAGAAAAACAATAGTAAATTTAACTTACCGTGGTGGTCCGACGAACTCGAAAGATTGAAGAGAGAAATGATGAGGAGAAAACGTAGAATCCGATGGGCAGCTCCTGTAAGGAAAGAAAAGGTGATTAGAGAATATAAGACAGCAAAGGAAGAGTATGAAAACGAAGCAAGGATAGCGCAGGTCAAGAGTTGGAAGGAGTTTTGCGGGAAACAGGATAAAGAAGGGGTATGGGATGGAATATATCGAGTGATGGGCAGGCTGACCAAGCGGCATGAAGACCAGCCACTCGTCAGGGACGGTAAAACCCTGGGTCAGGAGGAATCGGCAAGATTTCTTGCCGAGACCTTCTACCCGGACGACCCTGACGAGGGGGACAATGAGGATCACCGGCGCACCAGGGAGCTCGCCTCGCGAGTGAACGACTGGGTCCATGATGAGGTACATGACCCACCTTTCACGTCGCGGGAGCTCACTGCGGCGCTGGTGACCTTCAACCCGAAAAAGGCGCCCGGTTCTGATGGCCTGACCTCCGATATCTGTGCGCAGGCGATCGCCCAAGATCCGGAGTCTTTCCTATCACTGGCCAACAAGTGCCTAGAATTGGCCTACTTTCCGAAGATTTGGAAAGAGGCCACGGTCGTTGTGCTTCGGAAACCGGGTAAGGACGATTACACGGTTCCCAAAGCGCATCGACCGATAGGATTGTTGCCAGTGATGGGAAAGATACTGGAAAAGATGCTGGTGGGCAGACTCAAATGGCACCTCCTCCGGAGGATGAGCCACCGCCAATTCGGATTTATGCCACAAAGGGGCACCGAGGACTCCCTCTATGTCTTGGTAAATCATATTAGGAAAAAACTTAATGAAAAGAAAATTATAATATTGGTGTCGCTAGACATAGAGGGAGCCTTCGATAGCGCCTGGTGGCCCGCTATCAAAGTCCGATTGGCGGAAGAGCAATGCCCACCAAACATCCGTAGGTTGATCGCCAGCTATCTAGATGATCGGATGGTCAGGGTTAGGTACGCGGGTGCCGAAGCCGCGAAACGGACTGTTAAGGGTTGCGTTCAAGGGTCCATCGGAGGGCCAATCCTGTGGAACCTCCTCCTCGATCCCCTATTACAGGGGCTCGAGCGCCGGGGCGACTATTGTCAGGCTTTTGCCGATGATGTCGTCCTGGTGTTCGATGGGGGTTCCACAGGAGAAGTGCAAAAGCAGGCCAATGCGGCACTAGCCTATGTGCGGGATTGGGGTATCCGAAATAAACTCAAATTTGCGCCAAACAAGACCAAGGCCATGGTCATTACGAATAAATTAAAGTACGATACCCCAATCCTACACATGGGTGGCGTCGACATTGGTCTGTCAGACGAAATAAAGATGCTTGGCCTGATAATGGACCGGAAACTCACCTTTAACAGTCACGTGACGCAGGTTTGCGGGAAGGCCGCAACCCTCTACAAAATGCTCGCGAGGTCAGCCAAAGTCCAGTGGGGGTTGGGACCGGAGGTTATTAGGACGATCTATACGGCAGCGATTGAGCCAGTTATACTTTACGCGGCCAGTGCGTGGGCTCCCGCTAGCCAAAAACTCGGCATCAGGAAGCAGCTCGGAGCGATCCAGCGCAGCTTTGCGCAGAAGCTGACGAAGGCATATAGGACCGCCTCTCTCAACTCGACCCTATTGCTCGCGGGGATACTCCCCCTTGACATAAGAGTGAGGGAAACCGCACTCCTCTACGAGGTCAAGAGGGGGTACTCCCAGCGAGTAGTCGGTGATCGGGAGATAGAGGCTCCTGTAGCCTTCGCCAGCTTGGACCACCCGGCGGAACGGAGGACCGGGACGTTTGAATGCTTGGTGGACGGAGCGGAACTGGCTCAGCACGTCGGTGAGGGTCTTAGTATCTTCACCGACGGAAGCAAGATAGATGGGAAAGTTGGAGCGGCGCTGTCCATATGGAACGGCACCGCCGAGACGAGTACCAGAAAGCTGCGGCTCGAGCCGTACTGCTCCGTCTACCAGGCGGAACTTCTCGCCCTCCGGAAAGCCGTGGAGGAGGCGCTCCGAAGCGGGCTTCCTACGTGCGGCATCTTTAGCGATGCCAGGTCTGCTCTCGACGTCATCACCAGAGGTGATTCTCTCCACCCCATAGCGTTCGAAATAAATAATATGTTAAAAGAAGCCGAGCAACGCACCCAGAAAATTAAATTTTTCTGGGTGAAGGCACACGTGGGGTTGGAGGGAAACGAGAGGGCGGACGTGCTCGCTAAAGAGGCCGCACAGCATCTGAAGACCCGTGCGCATTACGACAAGTGTCCGGTTTCATTCGTCAAGAGACAGATCCGTCAGGACTCTATTGACGAATGGAGCCGGAGATACGCGGACGGAGAGACGGCTTCGGTAACGAAGCTGTTCTTTCCGGACGCCGTCGAGGCGCACAGGGTCGTCAGACGGATCGTCCTGGATCCTGTCCTGACGCAGGTGTTCACCGGGCACGGCGGGTTCTCTGAGTACTTGCATCGGTTCAAGTGCAAGGAGAGCCCGGCGTGCTTGTGTGACCCTGACGTTCGGGAGACGGTCCCACACCTCCTGCTCGATTGTCCCATACATGCCATAGATAGATTCGAAGTTGAAAATCAGATAGATTATAAGATAATAAAAGATAATTTACATAAGATAATTAAGGACAAGTTAGTAGTACAGAGATTCATAAAATATTGTAGATCAATAGGAAATATAGTAATAAGTAGAAATAAGTAAACAAAAAATTGTTACTAAATATATAATGTATAATTATATATAATTAGTAATAAGATAGACAGTAAGAATGTATGTACGATAAAGTAAATAGACATAAGAAAAATGAACCCTAGACGTAGAAACATTAAGATATTAAGTTAAGTTGAATAGACAGAAGATTACTAAGAAGATGATAAGACTGTATGTACCGTAAATATTATGTTGTTAAACAATGTAAAAAAAAAAAAAAAAAAAAAAAAAAAAAAAAAAACAAAGAAAAAGAGAAAAGAAACAAAAAGAAAATATATATACAAAAAATCCCTTGTCCTGGATAGGGGGACCAGGAGTGGGCCGCAGAGACCCACAAAAAAAAAAAAAAAAAAAAAACCTAACCTAACCTAACCTAACCTAACCTAACCTTTTTTTTTTTTTTTTTTTTTTTTTTTTTGTTTCGCGGAGAAAGTGCGTTACCACTACCGCCCGGCCTTCGTGGGGGGCGACCGAGCGGTTATGTTGGGTTCACCGTGCCTTACGACCCGGCGTTGAGCCGCCCGGAGAGATGGAAAACGTCGGGCGACCGCCGGGCCGAGTCCCTAACCTATGTACAACGCACGGCATACCAACTAAAACTCCGCGGTGGCCATCTTCGGCGCATTAGGGACGGCTGCGGGCTTCCTCTGACTAATGTCTAAGTTGTCGTCCGCAACCGCCCCTGCGCGGTGCCGCCTGGTGCGGCCCGTCTCCTGTTGTGGGGGGGCTCAGAAGCCCCCGCGCACCGAAGGACGCTCTCAGCGTCAACGGCAGCGTGAGGCCTACCTTCCACGCTGCCGTCCATCACGGGGGTCGCAACAATGTGCTAAAAAGATACACAAAACTATAGACGGACGGCCCCCTGCCGCCCGCCCGCGACCCCCGGTGGCCCCTATTAGTCGCCTCTTACGACAGGCAGGGGATACCGTGGTGGAATTCTCCAAACGCCCCCAATCCACAGGGCGGGAGACGCCGGTCAGTCGTCCACCCGGCGCCTCCTTCGTCTCCTCTGGCGGCGGGAGGGATCATCTCGCTCCCGATCCCTCTCGGCACTCTCCTTCTGCGAGAGGACCACCTCGCAGAAGTGGGCCACCGCACGCCAGGCCTCCCGACTGTCGACCATGGAAGCGACCACGGCCGGCAGCGAGAGGTCTCCTCCGACGACTGATCTGAGAGCGCTGCGCTCCTCGTCCCAGGCTGGGCAAAACTCCAATGTATGTTGGGCCGTATCCAGCGGGCAGTTGTCACAATGGTGACACACGGCCGACACCTCTGTGCCTACGATACGACACAGATACTCACCGAAGCAACCATGCCCGGTGAGTACCTGTGTCAACCGAAACGTAGCTGGGCCGTGGCGCCTGTCCAGCCACTCGGCAAAGACCGGGCGCACTGCCGCTACGACCCTGAGCCCCGCTGACGGGGTCTCCAGCCTGAGACGCCACTCCTCCACGGCGGCTCGCCGTAAGGAGGCCCTCATGGCCTCCACCTCCTTCAAGGCCGGACGCTGCCCGCGACTGAACGCCTCCTCCCGCCAATAAAAGGCATCGGACAGGGATTCGGCGTCCAGATCCCAGGGCAGGAATCCGGCCAACATGCAAGCCGCCTCGTACGAGACCGTGCGGTACGCCCTGATCGCCCGCTGCGCAACTACACGTTGAGGGTTGCGCAAGAGCACGACGCAGCGGTCGCTCAGGGAGTAAGCCCAAACGGGACTGCCGTAAAGGGCCATGGACCGCACGACTCCGTGATAGAGTCTTCGGCAAGGGAACCTAACCTTTTTTTTTTTTTTTTTTTTTTTTTTTTTTTTTTTTTTTTTTTTTTTTTTTTTTTGGTTTCGCGGAGAAAGTGCGTTACCACTACCGCCCGGCCTTCGTGGAGGGCGACCGAGCGGTTATGTTGGGTTCACCGTGCCTTACGACCCGGCGTTGAGCCGCCCGGAGAGATGGAAAACGTCAGGCGACCGCCGGGCCGAGTCCCTAACCTATGTACAACGCACGGCATACCAACTAAAACTCCGCGGTGGCCATCTTCGGCGCATTAGGGACGGCTGCGGGCTTCCTCTGACTAATGTCTAAGTTGTCGTCCGCAACCGCCCCTGCGCGGTGCCGCCTGGTGCGGCCCGTCTCCTGTTGTGGGGGGGGCTCAGAAGCCCCCGCGCACCGAAGGACGCTCTCAGCGTCTACGGCAGCGTGAGGCCTACCTTCCACGCTGCCGTCCATCACGGGGGTCGCAACAATGAGCTAAAAAGATACACAAAACTATAGACGGACGGCCCCCTGCCGCCCGCCCGCGACCCCCGGTGGCCCCTATTAGTCGCCTCTTACGACAGGCAGGGGATACCGTGGTGGAATTCTCCAAACGCCCCCAATCCACAGGGCGGGAGACGCCGGTCAGTCGTCCACCCGGCGCCTCCTTCGTCTCCTCTGGCGGCGGGAGGGATCTTCACGCTCCCGATCCCTCTCGGCACTCTCCTTCTGCGAGAGGACCACCTCGCAGAAGTGGGCCACCGCACGCCAGGCCTCTCGACTGTCGACCATGGAAGCGACCACGGCCGGCAGCGAGAGGTCTCCTCCGACGACTGCTCTGAGAGCGCTGCGCTCCTCGTCCCAGGCTGGGCAAAACTCCAGTGTGTGCTGGGCCGTATCCAGCGGGCAGTTGTCACAATGGTGACACACGGCCGACACCTCTGTGCCTACAATACGACACAGATACTCACCGAAGCAACCATGCCCGGTGAGTACCTGTGTCAACCGAAACGTAGCCGGGCCGTGGCGCCTGTCCAGCCACTCGGCAAAGACCGGGCGCACTGCCGCTACGACCCTGAGCCCCGCTGACGGGGCCTCCAGCCTGAGACGCCACTCCTCCACGGCGGCTCGCCGTAAGGAGGCCCTCATGGCCTCCACCTCCTTCAGGGCCGGACGCTGCCCGCGACTGAACGCCTCCTCCCGCCAATGAAAAGCATCGGACAGGGATTGGGCGTCCAGATCCCAAGGCAGGAATCCGGCCAACATACAAGCCGCCTCGTACGAAACCGTGCGGTATGCCCTGATCGCCCGCTGCGCCACTACACGCTGAGGATTGCGCAAGAGCGCGACGCAGCGGTTGCTCAGGGAATCAGCCCAAACTGGACTGCCATACAGGGCCATGGACCGCACGACTCCGTGGTATAACCTTTGGCAAGGGACACCAGGACCTTCCAGGTTGGGCAGCAGGCTAGAAAGAGCGCCCGCTGCCCGGGACAGTTTTGTCCGCATCTTTTCAAAATGGGTGCGAAATTCCCATCGGCTATCCAGAATCAAACCCAAATACTTCATGTTCTTGCCGATGGGAATCCGCACCCCCTCAACGATGATGTGGGCACCGGCCGGTGGCCCTTTCCGAGGCCTGTGAAAACAAATGGCCTCGGTTTTCTCAAGGGCCACCTTCAACCCTAGACGTCGGATTCTATTCACGACGTCGCCGGTGCCCGCCGCCGCCAGAATTGCGGCATCCTGGAAGGTCCCAGAAGTCGCTGTAACTAGCGTGTCGTCGGCGTAACATGTCACGCCGACGCCCCGGAGATTGGTACCACGGAGCACCCAGTCGTACCCGATGTTCCACAAGAGAGGGCCTAAAACCGAGCCCTGTGGAACACCGCACGACATCGCTCTTCGGTGCCACCCGTTGGCGCCCGGATACACCACGTCCCTGTCAGACAGGTACGCGTGCACCAGACGCCGGAGATAGGGCGGCACCACGTGGTACCGCAGTGCCTCGTGGATGCAGGGCCAGGTCAGCGAATTAAAAGCATTAGAAATATCTAAAGAGATAGCTATAACTACGCTGCCTCCGGCCACTGCTTCCTCCGCCTGTGCCTTCACCCGCAGAATCGCGTGGACGGTGGAACGTCCCCTCCTAAATCCAAACTGCTCGCCGGCCAAATTCGGTCCGACCCTCTCGAGGTGCTCGACGAGGCGAGCATGAATGATGCGCTCAAAAAGTTTGGCGACCTCGTCGAGCAACACGATGGGCCGGTAGGCCGACGGCGACTCTGCGGGTCGTCCTTCTTTCTTCAGCAGGACGAGCTTCCCGGTTTTCCATCGCGCCGGGAAGACGCCCTGCTCCAAACAGGCGGAGAACAAACTGCGGAGCCTCGGACCCAGGTACTCGAGAGCTAACACCCAGGCCCTCCCGGGGATGCCATCGAGCCCTGGGGCCGTGTTTTTGCTCCGCAGCCGAAGCACTGCCACCCGCATTTCAGCGGGTGAAACCTCCGGGATATCCCTTGCCGAAGTATCGTACGACGATGACGCCACGTCCGGTGGCGCCATCGGTGGAGGAGTGGTCTCCACGGTGGCCGGAAACAAGGCCGCGACGACGTTGGCCAGCAAGTCTGGCCGGAGACTCTGCGACAGCGGGGGCGCCGCTGGGCGAAGCTTGTTCATCACCAAGCGATAGGGGCGCCCCCACGGGTCACCGTCGAGAGTCTCCAGGAACTCCTTCCTCGCCGCGACCTTGGCCCTGTGAACGGCCACCCGCAGCGCTCTCTTCGCCTCCTTATAGAGGCCGTAGAGCTGCCGCTCCTGGTCTGCGTGATCATCTACCCTCAATCGGCGACGGCGATGCCTGGCGTATCGACGGCGCGCAGCTACGCAAGACGCGCGCAACTGCGCTAGCTCCGCCGACCACCAGTACACCTGCCGCCGCGACGGACGGCGGAGGGCCCGGGGCATGGCGGCGTCGCAAACGTCCGACATTGCCACCCCGAACCACTCCGCCTCCTGCTCGACCCGTACCGGCCCGTCCGGCACGGGGAGCCACGACACGACCAGAGCGGCCAACACTAGGGCCTCTTTATCGAGGCGACGTAACACCCACCGCGGGCCGTCCTGATTCGGGGCACTCGGTACACCACTGGGCTGGACACTCGAGGACGCGGAGACGTCGAACCTAATGTAGCGATGGTCCGACAACGTCTCCACGCCCACAAGGACTCTCCAGCCCCGGACACGACGTGCGACGGCGGGGCTCGCAAACGACAAGTCAACAATAGACCCGCCGTTGTGCCGCACGCACGTGTCCACCGACCCCCTGTTCAGGACGACCAGGCCGACAGAGATCGCCCAGTCCTCCAGGACCTCACCGCGAACGTCGGTCGCCGGCGAACCCCAGACCACGGATTTGGCATTGAAGTCGCCGGCGACGATAGTCGGGTGAGGTTGGCCTTGCTGCACCAGGGCCCCCAGTCGAACGAGAAAAGTCTCGAACTCGTAGAGGGGTCTGTTGGGAGAGAAATAGACTCCTACAACCCATACGTCTCCCAACAGAGCCGCGACGCATCCCTGGCCCTTCGCTACTTTTTCGAAGGGCGGGGAGCCAGCGGCACCCTGGGTGATGATGGCCACCGAACCGTCGAGGTCCCCGGCCCAGTTATCCCTGGGCGGGACGAAATACGGCTCGGCAACCACGGCCACTTGCACCGACCACTGCGCCAGGCTTTGAGACAACAGGTCCTGGGCGCGGGCGCAGTGGTTGATGTTCGCCTGGAGGAACTTTAGGTCCATTACTGGGCGATCTCTTCTACTACGTCCATCACGGCCACTTCTTGCGGTGGGTTCGCTGTCTGAGGCTGGGTTGAAGCCACAGCGTCAGTAGCACGTCTACGCGAGGGGCGACGTCTGTTGCGGCGGGAGGAGGCAGGACATGCCTTCCCTCCGAGTTGGTGCCCAGCGGGCTCTCCGGAAGCCGCGCAGACCACGCAGTTTGGCATGGCGTTACACTCGCGGGCCTTGTGGCCCGCTTGACCGCAGCGGTAGCATAACGTACTGCGGTCCACTGCGCAGTCACAGCGCTCCCGGACATGCCCGGACTCCAGACACCGGAAGCACCGCATGGGCCTCGCCTCGAGCACCGTCACTCGAGGCACCGTCCACCCTATACGAAGGCGGCCCGCCTTGACCTTCTGAGCCGCCTTGATGGGCATTTTCACCCACGCTGTGCCCACACCCGATCGGTCGGGACGAATTTGCCCGACCTTTACAACTTCTACGGCGCACTCACCGGCCTTAGAGAGGGCCGCTGCGACTGATTCAGGAGTGGCTGTATAGTCCAGCTCTGTCAGCCGCAGTTCCGCGGTTTTTGTGGGCCGGGATATTCGGACGTCCTCCGACCCACTGAAACACTCCCTCAGCCTATTGGCGAGGGAGTCGGCCCTCTCTTCAGAGTTGGCCCCGGGTACCTCGTACATAGGGGCACCCGTGGCCGCAAACTTTGGCTTGAGTCTTGAAATCTCAAGGCCGGTAAGGTCAACTTTTCCCTGCGCCTCTGTCAGGACTTTGGCGTATGTAAGCCCTTTTGCTACAGCCGCCGGCGTCAGAGAAATTATGACGGCCGCAGAGCGTGGTGGGCGGAGCTTGGGCTCAGCCCGGCGCGGTGGTGGCTGTGAACTTGCCGCCGGTGTCGTCCCGGACCTGGGCTTCTTTTTCTTTCCCACCACAACCGTCCATTCTGTGTCCATGGACACTGGGGCTGGCGGCAATGGGCGGGGCTCTGGTGCAGCTTTCGCTGTGTGTACTGACCCTTTCTTAGCACTCTTCTGGTGCTTTGACATGCGTCTTGTCTGTGCTGGTTGTGCAGCTCTCTGCTTGTCTTCCCTGGCAAGCATAGAAGACGCAGTAGTCGACTCCTTTGAAGACCCAGCGGTGACCTGTGGTTGTGCAGCAGAGGGCCCAGCCACGGGAGCGGGAATGGAGGGGGTGGACTGGAGCAAACTCTTCCCCTTCCCCTTACCTTTCCCCTTAACAGAGGTAGGTTGGGGAGCTCCACCCACAAATCCACCCTGTACTGGAAGGGAGATATCCCCAGGAGTGGGTCGTCGCTCATGCGCCAACGGCGGCCTCGGAGCTGGCCCTTGCAGCACCGACTCCAGCCTGGCCTGCCATCTTGCCTCCATAACTGCGAGCATTTCTTCTGTTGGGCGTTTGCTCGCAGCTGCCTCTAGCTCATCCACACGAAGACGGAGGGAGGCGTTCTCCTCCTGCAGTTGTTTAACTGCAGTCTCAAGGCGGGAACTGTTTTCCCGCCACTTCTTCACCTCCCCTTCGAGGCATGTGACCATGGCGGACTCAGGCTGTTCGACATATTTGGCTATGGTATCTGTAACAACGTTAAGGGCTTTCTGACTAGTGCCCTTTAAATTGCCAGACTTTTTCACCACGGACTTGACAATCTGTCCGCACTGTCGTAGATCCTCTCGGAGTACTGGACGGGAAATATCCATCTCCACCAATACAGGTTTCGAGGGCGATGCGTCATTTATAAAGCAGAGTTGCTTCGCCAATTCTTTTTCCGCCTTTTGGCGTGCCTCATCGCGCTTTACCTTATCGCGCTCTCTCTGCGACTTCTTTAAGCCAACAGAATTGCCAGCTGGGAGCGGACGACCCCTACCACGACCATCGGTCGTCTGCAACTTAGACGCTGGCTCGTCTGTGTCACTCGTGAGGAGCAAACAGCTATCTCGGGAGCGCTGAGAGTGTCTCCTCCAGAGCCGTTTGCTCCGTACCGACGAACCACTTTCGCTCGATTCTGAGTCAATCAGCATATTATCTAGTGGCCGAGTGAATTCGGCCTCTACCACTGTGGGTTTCGCACCCACACTCTTCTCCACACAAACATCGTCAGGCTTGCGCCCTCCGAACTCCGCCTCTCCTACCCCAGAGTCTGAAACAGGAGGAGGCAACTTCGTCAGAAGAATAATTGGTTTTTTATTTATATTTGAATCCATTTTGATTCCCACGAGTATGGGGGAAATAAAAGTCCGCCCAGGCAGTGCCCCCTGTACCTGGGTAAGCCTAACGTAACCCGCCAAGAGGGTCGGCAGGTACTCTGGCGGGGGTCGCACTCGAGACCGAACTACCCATCGGCCATGCATCCCCTCGCGGTGCGCCGCCGCTTGGGATTCGGGGTAACTTTTTATAGAGGTTTTCTCCCTCGCGGTCCGGGCGGTTAAGCCAAGACCCTCGGTCCGGCAGGAGCGCGAGACATATCCACGGACCTCCATACCGGATTACGATCTGCGACGGCGACAGCGGGAGAGAAAGGTTCCCCCCCACTGCCTGCTCGGGGCGGGGTGAGCGCACACCGAGCCCGTCGAAACCCCTAGGACAGAACCGGGAGTCGCCCGATAAACGGGCCCACCGAGACAAGACGACGGCCGCCGCAAGAGACGACGACCGCCAACCAACTGTTGTCAGGATATTAGCCGTCGCGCCGATCAACGTGATCGACGCGCCGTTGCCCAGGGTGCACCGCGTGGAGGTTTCCTGACTTCGCACCCCAAGGGAACCTAACCTAACCTTTTTTTTTTTTTTTTTTTGGTTTCGCGGAGAAAGTGCTTTACCACTACCGCCCGGCCTTCGTGGGGGGCGACCGAGCGGTTATGTTGGGTTCACCGTGCCTTACGACCCGGCGTTGAGCCGCCCGGAGAGATGGAAAACGTCGGGCGACCGCCGAGCCGAGTCCCTAACCTATGTACAACGCACGGCATACCAACTAAAACTCCGCGGTGGCCATCTTCGGCGCATTAGGGACGGCTGCGGGCTTCCTCTGACTAATGTCTAAGTTGTCGTCCGCAACCGCCCCTGCGCGGTGCCGCCTGGTGCGGCCCGTCTCCTGTTGTGGGGGGGGCTCAGAAGCCCCCGCGCACCGAAGGACGCTCTCAGCGTCTACGGCAGCGTGAGGCCTACCTTCCACGCTGCCGTCCATCACGGGGGTCGCAACAATGTGCAAAAAGGAACACAAAACTAAAGACGGACGGCCCCCTGCCGCCCGCCCGCGACCCCCGGTGGCCCCTATTAGTCGCCTTTTACGACAGGCAGGGGATACCGTGGTGGAATTCTCCAAACGCCCCCAATCCACAGGGCGGGAGACGCCGGTCAGTCGTCCACCCGGCGCCTCCTTCGTCTCCTCTGGCGGCGGGAGGGATCTTCGCGCTCCCGATCCCTCTCGGCACTCTCCTTCTGCGAGAGGACCACCTCGCAGAAGTGGGCCACCGCACGCCAGGCCTCCCGACTGCCGACCATGGAAGCGACCACGGCCGGCAGCGAGAGGTCTCCTCCGACGACTGATCTGAGAGCGCTGCGCTCCTCGTCCCAGGCTGGGCAAAACTCCAGTGTGTGCTGGGCCGTATCCAGCGGGCAGTTGTCACAATGGTGACACACGGCCGACACCTCTGTGCCTACAATACGACACAGATACTCACCGAAGCAACCATGCCCGGTGAGTACCTGTGTCAATCGAAACGTAGCCGGGCCGTGGCGCCTGTCCAGCCACTCGGCAAAGACCGGGCGCACTGCCGCTACGACCCTTAGCCCCGCTGTCGGGGCCTCCAGCCTGAGACGCCACTCCTCCACGGCGGCTCGCCGTAAGGAGGCCCTCATGGCCTCCACCTCCTTCAGGGCCGGACGCTGCCCGCGACTGAACGCCTCCTCCCGCCAATGAAATGCATCGGACAGGGATTGGGCGTCCAGATCCCAAGGCAGAAATCCGGCCAACATGCAAGCCGCCTCGTACGAAACCGTGCGGTATGCCCTGATCGCCCGCTGCGCCACTACACGTTGAGGATTGCGCAAGAGCGCGACGCAGCGGTTGCTCAGGGAATCAGCCCAAACTGGACTGCCATACAGGGCCATGGACCGCACGACTCCGTGGTATAACCTTCGGCAAGGGATACCAGGACCTTCCAGGTTGGGCAGCAGGCTAGAAAGAGCGCCCGCTGCCCGGGACAGTTTTGTCCGCATTTTCTCGAAATGGGTACGGAATTCCCATCGGCTATCTAAAATCAAACCCAAATACTTCATGTTCTTGCCGATGGGAATCCGCACCCCCTCAACAACGATGTGGGCACCGGCCGGTGGCCCTTTCCGAGGCCTGTGAAAACAAATGGCCTCGGTTTTCTCAAGGGCCACCTTCAACCCTAGTCGTCGGATGCGACTCACGACGTCGCCGGTGCCCGCCGCCGCCAAAATTGCGGCATCCTGGAAGGTCCCAGAAGTCGCTGTGACTAGCGTGTCGTCGGCGTAACATGTCACGCCGACGCCCCGGAGATTGGTACCACGGAGGACCCAGTCGTACCCGATGTTCCACAAGAGAGGGCCTAGAACCGAGCCCTGTGGAACACCGCACGACATCGCTCTTCGATGCCACCCATCGGCGCCCGGATACACCACGTCCCTGTCAGACAGATACGCGTGCACCAGACGCCGGAGATAGGGCGGCACCACGTGGTACCGCAGTGCCTCGTGAATGCAGGGCCAGGGCAGCGAGTTGAAAGCGTTGGAGATATCCAACGATACCGCAATTACAACTTCGCCCCTGGCCACTGCATCCTCCGCCTGTGCCTTCACCCGCAGAATCGCGTGGACGGTGGAACGTCCCCTCCTAAATCCAAACTGCTCGTCGGCCAAATTTGGACCGACCCTATCGAGATGCTCGACGAGGCGAGCATGAACGATGCGCTCGAAAAGTTTGGCGACCTCGTCGAGCAACACGATGGGCCGGTAGGCCGACGGCGACTCTGCGGGTCGTCCTTCTTTCTTCAGCAGGACGAGCTTCCCGGTTTTCCAACGTGCCGGGAAGACGCCCTGCTCCAAACAGGCGGAGAACAAACTGCGGAGCCTCGGACCCAGGTACTCGAGTGCTAGCACCCAGGCCCTCCCGGGGATGCCATCGAGCCCTGGGGCCGTGTTTTTGCTCCGCAGCCGAAGCACTGCCACCCGCATTTCAGCGGGCGAAACCTCCGGGATATCCCTTGCCGAAGTCTCGTACGACGATGACGCCACTTCCGGTGGCGCCATCGGTGGAGGAGTGGTCTCCACGGTGGCCGGAAACAAGGCCGCGACGACGTTGGCCAGCAAGTCTGGCCGGAGACTCTGCGACAGCGGGGGCGCCGCTGGGCGAAGCTTGTTCATCACCAAGCGATAGGGGCGCCCCCACGGGTCACCGTCGAGAGTCTCCAGGAACTCCTTCCTCGCCGCGACCTTGGCCCTGTGAACGGCCACCCGCAGCGCTCTCTTCGCCTCCTTATAGAGGCCATAGAGCTGCCGCTCCTGGTCTGCGTGATCTTCACTTCTTATTCGGCGACGGCGATGCCTGGCGTATCGACGGCGCGCAGCAACACAAGACGCGCGCAACTGCGCTAGTTCCGCCGACCACCAGTACACCTGCCGCCGCGGCGAACGGCGGAGGGCCCGGGGCATGGCGGCGTCGCAAACGTCCGACATTGCCACCCCGAACCACTCCACCTCCTGCTCGACCCGTACCGGCCCGTCCGGCACGGGGAGCCACGACACGACCAGAGCGGCCAACACTAGGGCCTCTTTATCGAGGCGACGTAAGACCCACCGCGGGCCGTCCTGATTCGGGGCACTCGGTACACCACTGGGCTGGACACTCGAGGACGCGGAGACGTCGAACCTGATGTAGCGATGGTCCGACAACGTCTCCACGCCCACAAGGACCCTCCAGCCCCGGACACGACGTGCGACGGCGGGGCTCGCAAACGACAAGTCAACAATAGACCCGCCGTTGTGCCGCACGCACGTGTCCACCGACCCCCTATTCAGGACGACCAGGCCGATAGAGATCGCCCAGTCCTCCAGGACCTCACCGCGAACGTCGGTCGCCGGCGAACCCCAGACCATGGATTTGGCGTTGAAGTCGCCGGCGACGATCGCCGGGTGAGGTTGACCTTGCTGCACCAGGGCCCCCAGTCGAACGAGAAAAGACTCGAACTCGTAGAGGGGTCTGTTGGGAGAGAAATAAACTCCTACAACCCATACGTCTCCCAACAGAGCCGCGACGCATCCCTGGCCCTTCGCTACTTTTTCGAAGGGCGGGGAGCCAGCGGCACCCTGGGTGATGATGGCCACCGAACCGTCGAGGTCCCCAGCCCAGTTATCTCTGGGCGGGACGAAATACGGCTCGGCGACCACGGCCACTTGCACCGACCACTGCGCCAGGCTTTGGGACAACAGGTCCTGGGCGCGGGCGCAGTGGTTGATGTTCGCCTGGAGGAACTTCAGGTCCATTACTGGGCGATCTCTTCTACTACCATCTCGGCCACTTCTGGCGGTGGGCTCACCGACTGTGGCTGGGCCGTAGCCTCAGCGGCAGCTGGTCTTCTGCGCGGACGCCGCCGGGTTTTGCGGGAGGAGACGGGACACGCCTTCCCCCCGAGTTGGTGCCCGGCGGGCTTGCCAGCTGCAGCACATAAGGCACAGTTGGGTGTAGCTTCACATTGGCGGGCCTTGTGACCCGCCTTGCCGCAGCGATAGCAGAGGTCACTGCGGTCTACGGGACAATCGCAAGCGTCCCTCACGTGCCCTTGCTCGAGGCAGCGATAACACCGCATAGGGCGTCTCTCAAGCACCGTCACTCGAGGCACAGTCCACCCTATACGAAGTCGGCCCGCCTTAATTTTCTGTGCCGCCTTGACCGGCACCTTAGTCCAAACCGAGCCTAAACCCGAGCGATCGAGGCGAATTAGTCCCACCTTTATTTGCTCCATGGCACACTCACCGGCAGTGCTGAGAGCCGCTGCGACCGTTTCAAGAGTGGCTGTAGGGTCCAGTTCTGACAGTCGCAGCTCTGCAAATTTGATGGGCCGGTAGATTCTAACGTCTTCCGACCCCTTAAAATGCTCACTCAGCCTTACGGCAAGGGAGTCGGCCTTCTGCTCTGATTCAGCCCCGGGTACCTCATAAATCATGGCACCCGTGGCTGCAAATTTTGGCTTAAGCCGGTCTATATTTAAGCCGTCTAGGCTTACCCCTTGCTGCGCATTCGTCAGGACCCCAGCATATGTGAGGCCCTTCTTAACAGCTGCTGGGGTCAGTGCGATTACTACCGCTGCTGACCTCGGTGGGCGGAGCTTCGGCTCGGACTTCTTTTTTGTAGCCAAGACTGCACCGGTCTTGGCTTTCTTCTTTTTGCCCACCACCACGGTCCATTCAGTGTCCATAGACACTGGGGCCGGTGGTAATGGGCGGGGCTCCTGGGGAGTGTGTTGCGCAGTGGGGGGAGTTGCTTTATTTCCTCCCGCCTTGCTCTTGGGCTTTGGAGGGACTGCGGCGTTCCGTGGTGTTGGGGCAGGGGCAGAAACGGTTCCTTTTTTTGTTCCTTTGCCCTTATTTAGCACTGCCGCCTGCCCCAAGGATAACCCAGAGACGGGCGGAGTGCTGGAGGGACCGGCAATTGAGGTCGCGATCAGATTATTGGGTTGGGCAGCTCCTTTGCCCTTCCCTTTTCCCTTGCCCTTGCCAGTTAAGAGCTGGGGTTGTCCGCCTACAAAACCACCCTGCACGGGGAGTGCAATGTCCCCAGGGGTGGTCCTCCTCTCATGGGCCAGCGATGGCCTCTGGGCCGGACCTGCAAGCGCCGACTCCAGTCGAGCCTGCCATCTGGCCTCGATTCGCTCCAGCAACTCCTCTGTGCGCCTGCTGGCAGCCGCCTCCGCCTCCTCGAAGCTACGACGGAAGGAAGCGTTTTCTTCTTGCAGCCCTTTCAATGCTGCCTCGAGGCGGGAACTATTTTCCCGCCATTTCTTCGCCTCGTCTTCAAGGCGAACAACCAATGAGGACTGGGGTTGGTTCACATATTGCGCGATCACGTCCGAAACATAATTCAGCGCCTTTTGTGAGGTCCCTTTCAGGTTTCCGGATTTCCTCACGATGGACCTCACAATATCCTCACAGTTCCGGAGGTCATCACGCAATATGACACCGATCTCTTTCGCCTTGAGCGCCTTGGAAGGCGTTGGCGACTTATGCTGTTCCGCCTTTTGGCAGGCCTCCTGGCGCTTAAACAGGTCGCGCTGCCTTTGGGCCTTCTCTAAGCCAACATCACTGTCGACCGGAGGCGGGCCCCCTCTTCCGTGACCCTTCGTTGCGCGTGACTTCGGCCTCGGCTCATCTGTGTCACTCTCAAGAGGCGAGTGACTACTTCTCGAGGGGTGTGAACGTCTCTTCCATAGTCTTTTGCTCCTAACAGAAGAGACACTTTCACTCGTAACCGAGTCGACACACAAGTCAATCGGCCGAATGAATTCGGCTGTAACCTTCGTGGGCTTTTCACCCACTCTCTCTCCACCATCTACAAACTCCGCCTCTCCAGCAGGAACTGGAGTAGGCAATCTCGTCAAAATAATTTTAGGGTATAAGTTTTCCATATTGATCCCACGAGTATGGGGGAAATAAAGAGTCCACCCAGGCAGTGCCCCCTGTACCTGGGTAAGCCTAGCGTAACCCGCCAAAGGGTCGGCTGGTACTCTGGCGGGGGTCGCACTAGAGACCGAACTACCCATCGGCCATGCATCCCCTCGCGGTGCGCCGCCGCTTGGGATTCGGGGTAACTTTTTATAGAGGTTTTCTCCCTCGCGGTCCGGGCGGTTAAGCCAAGACCCTCGGTCCGGCAGGAGCGCGAGACATAACCACGGACCTCCATACCGGATTACGATATGCGACGGCGACAGCGGGAGAGAAAGGTTCCCTCCCACTGCCTGCTCGGGGCGGGGTGAGCGCACACCGAGCCCGTCGACGCCCCCAGGACAGAACTGGGAGTCGCCCGAATGAACGGGCCCACCAAACAAGACGACGGCCGCCGCAAGAAACGACGACCGCCAACCAACTGTTGTCAGGATATTAGCCGTCGCGCCGATCAACGTGATCGACGCGCCGTTGCCCAGGGTGCACCGCGTGGAGGTTTCCTGACTTCGCACCCCAACCTAACCTAACCTTTTTTTTTTTTTTTTTTTTGGTTTCGCGGAGAAAGTGCCTTACCACTACCGCCCGGCCTTCGTGGGGGGCGACCGAGCGGTTATGTTGGGTTCACCGTGCCTTACGACCCGGCGTTGAGCCGCCCGGAGAGATGGAAAACGTCGGGCGACCGCCGGGCCGAGTCCCTAACCTATGTACAACGCACGGCATACCAACTAAAACTCCGCGGTGGCCATCTTCGGCGCATTAGGGACGGCTGCGGGCTTCCTCTGACTAATGTCTAAGTTTTCGTCCGCAACCGCCCCTGCGCGGTGCCGCCTGGTGCGGCCCGTCTCCTCTTGTGGGGGGGCTCAGAAGCCCCCGCGCACCGAAGGACGCTCTCAGCGTCAACGGCAGCGTGAGGCCTACCTTCCACGCTGCCGTCCATCACGGGGGTCGCAACAATGTGCTAAAAGAAGATACACAAAACTATAGACGGACGGCCCCCTGCCGCCCGCCCGCGACCCCCGGTGGCCCCTATTAGTCGCCTCTTACGACAGGCAGGGGATACCGTGGTGGAATTCTCCAAACGCCCCCAATCCACAGGGCGGGAGACGCCGGTCAGTCGTCCACCCGGCGCCTCCTTCGTCTCCTCTGGCGGCGGGAGGGATCATCTCGCTCCCGATCCCTCTCGGCACTCTCCTTCTGCGAGAGGACCACCTCGCAGAAGTGGGCCACCGCACGCCAGGCCTCCCGACTGTCGACCATGGAAGCGACCACGGCCGGCAGCGAGAGGTCTCCTCCGACGACTGCTCTGAGAGCGCTGCGCTCCTCGTCCCAGGCTGGGCAAAACTCCAATGTATGTTGGGCCGTATCCAGCGGGCAGTTGTCACAATGGTGACACACGGCCGACACCTCTGTGCCTACGATACGACACAGATACTCACCGAAGCAACCATGCCCGGTGAGTATCTGTGTCAACCGGAACGTAGCTGGGCCGTGGCGCCTGTCCAGCCACTCGGCAAAGACCGGGCGCACTGCCGCTACGACCCTTAGCCCCGCTGACGGGGCCTCCAGCCTGAGACGCCACTCCTCCACGGCGGCTCGCCGTAAGGAGGCCCTCATGGCCTCCACCTCCTTCAGGGCCGGACGCTGCCCGCGACTGAACGCCTCCTCCCGCCAATAAAAGGCATCGGACAGGGATTCGGCGTCCAGATCCCAGGGCAGAAATCCGGCCAACATGCAAGCCGCCTCGTACGAGACCGTGCGGTACGCCCTGATCGCCCGCTGCGCAACTACACGTTGGGGATTGCGCAAGAGCGCGACGCAGCGGTCGCTCAGGGAGTAAGCCCAAACTGGACTGCCATACAGGGCCATGGACCGCACGACTCCGTGGTATAACCTTCGGCAAGGGATACCAGGACCTTCCAGGTTGGGCAGCAGGCTAGAAAGAGCGCCCGCTGCCCGGGACAGTTTTGTCCGCATCTTCTCGAAATGGGTACGGAATTCCCATCGGCTATCCAAAACTAACCCTAAATACTTTATATTCTTGCCGATGGGAATCCGCACCCCCTCAACAACGATGTGGGCACCGGCCGGTGGCCCTTTCCGAGGCCCGTGAAAACAAATAGCCTCGGTTTTCTCAAGGGCCACCTTCAACCCTAGACGCCGGATCCTATTCACGACATCGCCGGTGCCCGCCGCTGCCAGAATTGCGGCGTCCTGGAAGGTCCCAGAAGTCGCTGTGACTAGCGTGTCGTCGGCGTAACATGTCACGCCGACGCCCCGGAGATTGGCACCACGGAGCACCCAGTCGTACCCGATGTTCCACAGGAGAGGGCCCAAAACCGAGCCCTGTGGAACACCGCACGACATCGCTCTTCGGTGCCACCCGTCGGCGCCCGGATACACCACGTCCCTGTCAGACAGGTACGCGTGCACCAGACGCCGGAGATAGGGCGGCACCACGTGGTACCGCAGTGCCTCGTGAATGCAGGGCCAGGGCAGCGAATTAAAGGCGTTAGAAATATCTAACGATATGGCAATCACTACACTGCCTCTGGCCACTGCATCCTCCGCCTGTGCCTTCACCCGCAGAATCGCGTGGACGGTGGAACGTCCCCTCCTAAATCCGTATTGATTGTCGGCCAAGTTCGGACCGACCCTATCGAGGTGCTCGACGAGGCGAGCATGAACGATGCGCTCGAAAAGTTTGGCGACCTCGTCGAGCAACACGATGGGCCGGTAGGCCGACGGCGACTCTGCGGGTCGTCCTTCTTTCTTCAGCAGGACGAGCTTCCCGGTTTTCCAATGCGCCGGGAAGACGCCCTGCTCCAAACAGGCGGAGAACAAACTGCGGAGCCTCGGACCCAAGTACTCGAGAGCTAGCACCCAGGCCCTCCCGGGGATGCCATCGAGCCCTGGGGCCGTGTTCTTGCTCCGCAGCCGAAGCACTGCCGCCCGCATTTCAGCGGGCGAAACCTCCGGGATATCCCTTGCCGAAGTATCGTACGACGATGACGCCACGTCCGGTGGCGCCATCGGTGGAGGAGTGGTCTCCACGGTGGCCGGAAACAAGGCCGCGACGATGTTGGCCAGCAAGTCTGGCCGGAGACTCTGCGACAGCGGGGGCGCCGCTGGGCGAAGCTTGTTCATGACCAAGCGATAGGGGCGCCCCCACGGGTCACCGTCGAGAGTCTCCAGGAACTCCTTCCTCGCCGCGACCTTGGCCCTGTGAACGGCCACCCGCAGCGCTCTCTTCGCCTCCTTATAGAGGCCGTAGAGCTGCCGCTCTTGGTCTGCGTGATCTTCACTTCTAATTCGGCGACGGCGATGCCTGGCGTATCGACGGCGCGCAGCAACGCAAGACGCGCGCAACTTTTTTTTTTTTTTTTTTTTTTTGGTTTCGCGGAGAAAGTGCGTTACCACTACCGCCCGGCCTTCGTGGGGGGCGACCGAGCGGTTATGTTGGGTTCACCGTGCCTTACGACCCGGCGTTGAGCCGCCCGGAGAGATGGAAAACGTCGGGCGACCGCCGGGCCGAGTCCCTAACCTATGTACAACGCACGGCATACCAACTAAAACTCCGCGGTGGCCATCTTCGGCGCATTAGGGACGGCTGCGGGCTTCCTCTGACTAATGTCTAAGTTGTCGTCCGCAACCGCCCCTGCGCGGTGCCGCCTGGTGCGGCCCGTCTCCTGTTATGGGGGGGCTCAGAAGCCCCCGCGCACCGAAGGACGCTCTCAGCGTCAACGGCAGCGTGAGGCCTACCTGCCATGCTGCCGTCCATCACGGGGGTCGCAACAATGTGCTAAAATAAACACAAAACTAAAGACGGACGGCCCCCTGCCGCCCGCCCGCGACCCCCGGTGGCCCCTATTAGTCGCCTTTTACGACAGGCAGGGGATACCGTGGTGGAATTCTCCAAACGCCCCCAATCCACAGGGCGGGAGACGCCGGTCAGTCGTCCACCCGGCGCCTCCTTCGTCTCCTCTGGCGGCGGGAGGGATCATCTCGCTCCCGATCCCTCTCGGCACTCTCCTTCTGCGAGAGGACCACCTCGCAGAAGTGGGCCACCGCACGCCAGGCCTCCCGACTGTCGACCATGGAAGCGACCACGGCCGGCAGCGAGAGGTCTCCTCCGACGACTGCTCTGAGAGCGCTGCGCTCCTCGTCCCAGGCTGGGCAAAACTCCAATGTATGTTGGGCCGTATCCAGCGGGCAGTTGTCACAATGGTGACACACGGCCGACACCTCTGTGCCTACGATACGACACAGATACTCACCGAAGCAACCATGCCCGGTGAGTACCTGTGTCAACCGAAACGTAGCTGGGCCGTGGCGCCTGTCCAGCCACTCGGCAAAGACCGGGCGCACTGCCGCTACGACCCTTAGCCCCGCTGACGGGGCCTCCAGCCTGAGACGCCACTCCTCCACGGCGGCTCGCCGTAAGGAGGCCCTCATGGCCTCCACCTCCTTCAACGCCGGACGCTGCCCGCGACTGAACGCCTCCTCCCGCCAATAAAAGGCATCGGACAGGGATTCGGCGTCCAGATCCCAGGGCAGAAATCCGGCCAACATGCAAGCCGCCTCGTACGAGACCGTGCGGTACGCCCTGATCGCCCGCTGCGCAACTACACGTTGAGGATTGCGCAAGAGCGCGGCGCAGCGGTCGCTCAGGGAGTAAGCCCAAACAGGACTGCCATACAGGGCCATGGACCGCACGACTCCGTGGTATAACCTTCGGCAAGGGATACCAGGACCTTCCAGGTTGGGCAGCAGGCTAGAGAGAGCGCCCGCTGCCCGGGACAGTTTTGTCCGCATTTTCTCGAAATGGGTACGGAATTCCCATCGGCTATCCAAAACTAGCCCTAAATACTTTATATTCTTGCCGATGGGAATCCGCACCCCCTCAACAACGATGTGGGCACCGGCCGGTGGCCCTTTCCGAGGCCCGTGAAAACAAATAGCCTCGGTTTTCTCAAGGGCCACCTTCAACCCTAGACGCCGGATCCTATTCACGACATCGCCGGTGCCCGCCGCTGCCAGAATTGCGGCGTCCTGGAAGGTCCCAGAAGTCGCTGTGACTAGCGTGTCGTCGGCGTAACATGTCACGCCGACGCCCCGGAGATTGGCACCACGGAGCACCCAGTCGTACCCGATGTTCCACAGGAGAGGGCCCAAAACCGAGCCCTGTGGAACACCGCACGACATCGCTCTTCGGTGCCACCCGTCGGCGCCCGGATACACCACGTCCCTGTCAGACAGGTACGCGTGCACCAGACGCCGGAGATAGGGCGGCACCACGTGGTACCGCAGTGCCTCGTGAATGCAGGGCCAGGGCAGCGAATTAAAGGCGTTAGAAATATCTAACGATATGGCAATCACTACACTGCCTCTGGCCACTGCATCCTCCGCCTGTGCCTTCACCCGCAGAATCGCGTGGACGGTGGAACGTCCCCTCCTAAATCCGTATTGATTGTCGGCCAAGTTCGGACCGACCCTATCGAGGTGCTCGACGAGGCGAGCATGAACGATGCGCTCGAAAAGTTTGGCGACCTCGTCGAGCAACACGATGGGCCGGTAGGCCGACGGCGACTCTGCGGGTCGTCCTTCTTTCTTCAGCAGGACGAGCTTCCCGGTTTTCCAATGCGCCGGGAAGACGCCCTGCTCCAAACAGGCGGAGAACAAACTGCGGAGCCTCGGACCCAAGTACTCGAGAGCTAGCACCCAGGCCCTCCCGGGGATGCCATCGAGCCCTGGGGCCGTGTTCTTGCTCCGCAGCCGAAGCACTGCCGCCCGCATTTCAGCGGGCGAAACCTCCGGGATATCCCTTGCCGAAGTATCGTACGACGATGACGCCACGTCCGGTGGCGCCATCGGTGGAGGAGTGGTCTCCACGGTGGCCGGAAACAAGGCCGCGACGATGTTGGCCAGCAAGTCTGGCCGGAGACTCTGCGACAGCGGGGGCGCCGCTGGGCGAAGCTTGTTCATGACCAAGCGATAGGGGCGCCCCCACGGGTCACCGTCGAGAGTCTCCAGGAACTCCTTCCTCGCCGCGACCTTGGCCCTGTGAACGGCCACCCGCAGCGCTCTCTTCGCCTCCTTATAGAGGCCGTAGAGCTGCCGCTCTTGGTCTGCGTGATCTTCACTTCTAATTCGGCGACGGCGATGCCTGGCGTATCGACGGCGCGCAGCAACGCAAGACGCGCGCAACTGCGCTAGCTCCGCCGACCACCAGTACACCTGCCGCCGCGACGGACGGCGGAGGGCCCGGGGCATGGCGGCGTCGCAAACGTCCGACATAGCCACCCCGAACCACTCCGCCTCCTGCTCGACCCGTACCGGCCCGTCCGGCACGGGGAGCCACGACACGACCAGAGCGGCCAACACTAGGGCCTCTTTATCGAGGCGACGTAACACCCACCGCGGGCCGTCCTGATTCGGGGCACTCGGTACGCCACTGGGCTGGACACTCGAGGACGCGGAGACGTCGAACCTGATGTAACGATGGTCCGACAACGTCTCCACGCCCACGAGGACTCTCCAGCCCCGGACACGACGTGCGACGGCGGGGCTCGCAAACGACAAGTCAACAATAGACCCGCCGTTGTGCCGCACGCACGTGTCCACCGACCCCCTATTCAGGACGACCAGGCCGACAGAGATCGCCCAGTCCTCCAGGACCTCACCGCGAACGTCGGTCGCCGGCGAACCCCAGACCACGGATTTGGCGTTGAAGTCGCCGGCGACGATCGCCGGGTGAGGTTGACCTTGCTGCACCAGGGCCCCCAGTCGAACGAGAAAAGACTCGAACTCGTAGAGGGGTCTGTTGGGAGAGAAATAAACTCCTACAACCCATACGTCTCCCAACAGAGCCGCGACGCATCCCTGGCCCTTCGCTACCTTTTCGAAGGGCGGGGAGCCAGCGGCACCCTGGGTGATGATGGCCACCGAACCGTCGAGGTCCCCGGCCCAGTTATCCCTGGGTGGGACGAAATACGGCTCGGCGACCACGGCCACTTGCACCGACCACTGCGCCAGGCTTTGGGACAACAGGTCCTGGGCGCGGGCGCAGTGGTTGATGTTCGCCTGGAGGAACTTCAGGTCCATTACTGGGCGATCTCTTCTACTACTTCCATCTCGGCCACTTCTTGCGGTGGGCTCACCGACTGCGGCTGGGCCTTAGCCTCAGCGGCAGCTGGTTTCCTGCGCGGACGCCGCCGGGTTTTGCGGGGGGAGACGGGACACGCCTTCCCCCCGAGTTGGTGCCCGGCGGGCTTACCAGCTGCGGCACATAAAGCACAGCTGGGTGTATCTTGACATTGGCGGGCCTTGTGACCCGCCTTGCCGCAGCGATAGCAGAGATCGCTGCGGTCTACGGGACAATCGCAGGCGTCCCGCACGTGCCCTTGCTCGAGGCAGCGATAACATCGCATAGGGCGCGTCTCAAGCACGGTCACTCGGGCCACGGTCCACCCTATACGCAGACGGCCTGCCTTAATCTTCTGTGCCGCCTTAACCGGCACCTTAGCCCAGACCGAGCCTAGACCCGAGCGATTGGGGCGAATTTGCCCCACTTTTATTGTTTCGGCGGCACACTCACCGGCTGCGCAAAGGGCCGCCGCGACTGTCTCGGTTGTAGCTGCAGGGTCCAATTCGGACAGTCGCAGCTCCGCGAATTTTGTTGGCCGAGTAACTCGTACATCTTCCGACTCTTTAAAATATTCCCTCAGCCTTACGGCAAGGGAGTCGGCCCTCTGCTCAGATTCAGCCCCGGGTACCTCATAGATCATGGCACCCGTGGCTGCAAATTTAGGCTTAAGCCGGTCAATATTAAGGCCTTCTAGGCTAACTCTTTGCTGCGCATTTGTTAGGACCCCAGCATATGTGAGGCCCTTTTTCACAGCCGCTGGAGTCAGTGAAATTATCACCGCTGCTGACTTCGGTGGGCGGAGTTTCGGCTCAGGCTTCTTTTTGATCAGCGTATTAGCTGGAGCCGCGCTGGTCTTGGCCTTCTTCTTATTTTTCCCCACCACCACAGTCCACTCGGTGTCCATGGACACTGGGGCCGGTGGTAATGGGCGGGGCTCTCGGGGAGCGTGCCGCGCAGGGTTTTTTCCTTTGCCGGAAATGGACGGCGCTGTAACGGATTTCTTCCCCGTCCCTTTACTTTTTTTGAGCGCATTGGGGGTGGTTGTTGGAACCCCAGATGGCCCAGCAGCGACAACACGGGATGGGGCGGTGGATTCTTCCAGCAGTGCAGTAGAAGGTCCTGCAACGGCGACGGAAATTGCAGGAGCGGCAGGCTGGATGAGTCCCTTCCCCTTTCCCTTACCTTTCCCCTTCGCAGAGTTAGGTTGGGGAGCTCCACCCACAAATCCACCCTGTACTGGGAGGGAGATATCCCCAGGAGTGGGCCGTTTCTCATGCGCCAACGGCGGCCTCGGAGCCGGCCCTTGTAGCACCGACTCCAGCCTGGCCTGCCATCTTGCCTCCATAACTGCGAGCATTTCTTCTGTTGGCTGTTTGCTCGCGGCTGCCTCTAGCTCGTCCAAACGAAGACGGAGAGAGGCGTTCTCCTCCTGCAATTGTTTCACTGCAGCCTCGAGGCGGGAACTGTTTTCTCGCCACTTTTTCACCTCCCCTTCGAGGCATGTGACCATGGCGGACTCCGGCTGGTTAACATACTTGGTGATGGTATCTGTTACGACGTTAAGGGCTTTCTGACTAGTGCCCTTTAGATTGCCAGACTTTTTCACCACCGACTTGACAATTTGCCCGCATTGTCTTAGATCCTCTCGAAGAACGGGACGGGAAACATCCATCTCCACCAATACGGATTTCGAGGACGTTGCGTCATTTACAAAGCAGAGTTGCTTTGCCAGTTCTGCTTCCGCCTTTTGGCGTCCCTCCTCGCGCTTTTGCTTATCGCGCTCTATCTGCGTCCTCTTCAAGCTGACATACTTGCTAGCTGAGAGCGGACGACCCCTACCACGACCGTCAGTCGTCTGTAACTTAGACGCTGGCTCGTCTGTGTCACTTGTGAGGAGCGGGCAGCTGTCCCGGGAGCGCTGAGAGTGTCTCCTCCAGAGCCGTCTGCTTCGGACTGACGAACCGCTTTCACTCGATTCTGAGTCGATCAGCATATCGAGTGGCCGAGTGAATTCGGCCTCCACCTCTGTGGGCTTCACACCCACACTCTCCACTACACAACCATCGTCGGGCTTGCGCCCTCCGAACTCCGCCTCTCCTACCCCAGAATCTGAAGCAGGAGGAGGCAACTTCGTCAAGATAATTAAAGGTGTTTTGTTAAAATTTGAATCCATTTTGGTTCCCACGAGTATGGGGGAAATAAAAGTCCGCCCAGGCAGTGCCCCCTGTACCTGGGTAAGCCTAACGTAACCCGCCAAGAGGGTCGGCAGGTACTCTGGCGGGGGTCGCACTCGAGACCGAACTACCCATCGGCCATGCATCCCCTCGCGGTGCGCCGCCGCTTGGGATTCGGGGTAACTTTTTATAGAGGTTTTCTCCCTCGTGGTCCGGGCGGTTAAGCCAAGACCCTCGGTCCGGCAGGAGCGCGAGACATAACCACGGACCTCCATACCGGATTACGATCTGCGACGGCGACAGCGGGAGAGAAAAGTTCCCCCCACTGCCTGCTCGGGGCGGGGTGAGCGCACACCGAGCCCGTCGACACCCCCAGGACAGAACCGGGAGTCGCCCGATGAACGGGCCCACCAAAACAAGACGACGGCCGCCGCAATAGACGACGACCGCCAACCAACTGTTGTCAGGATATTAGCCGTCGCGCCGATCAACGTGATCGACGCGCCGTTGCCCAGGGTGCACCGCGTGGAGGTTTCCTGACTTCGCACCCCAACCTAACCTAACCTAACCTTTTTTTTTTTTTTTTTTTTTTTTTTGGTTTCGCGGAGAAAGTGCTTTACCACTACCGCCCGGCCTTCGTGGGGGGCGACCGAGCGGTTATGTTGGGTTCACCGTGCCTTACGACCCGGCGTTGAGCCGCCCGGAGAGATGGAAAACGTCGGGCGACCGCCGGGCCGAGTCCCTAACCTATGTACAACGCACGGCATACCAACTAAAACTCCGCGGTGGCCATCTTCGGCGCATTAGGGACGGCTGCGGGCTTCCTCGGACGAAAAGTATCTAAGTTGTCGTCCGCAGCCGCCCCTGCGCGGTGCCGCCTGGTGCGGCCCGTCTCCTGTTGTGGGGGGGGCTCAGAAGCCCCCGCGCACCGAAGGACGCTCTCAGCGTCTACGGCAGCGTGAGGCCTACCTTCCACGCTGCCGTCCATCACGGGGGTCGCAACAATGTGCTAAAAGGAACACAAAACTTAAGACGGACGGCCCCCTGCCGCCCGCCCGCGACCCCCGGTGGCCCCTATTAGTCGCCTTTTACGACAGGCAGGGGATACCGTGGTGGAATTCTCCAAACGCCCCCAATCCACAGGGCGGGAGACGCCGGTCAGTCGTCCACCCGGCGCCTCCTTCGTCTCCTCTGGCGGCGGGAGGGATCCTCGCGCTCCCGATCCCTCTCGGCACTCTCCTTCTGCGAGAGGACCACCTCGCAGAAGTGGGCCACCGCACGCCAGGCCTCCCGACTGTCGACCATGGAAGCGACCACGGCCGGCAGCGAGAGATCTCCTCCGACGACTGCTCTGAGAGCGCTGCGCTCCTCGTCCCAGGCTGGGCAAAACTCCAATGTATGTTGGGCCGTATCCAGCGGGCAGTTGTCACAATGGTGACACACGGCCGACACCTCTGTGCCTACGATACGACACAGATACTCACCGAAGCAACCATGCCCGGTGAGTACCTGTGTCAACCGAAACGTAGCCGGGCCGTGGCGCCTGTCCAGCCACTCGGCAAAGACCGGGCGCACTGCCGCTACGACCCTGAGCCCCGCTGACGGGGCCTCCAGCCTGAGACGCCACTCCTCCACGGCGGCTCGCCGTAAGGAGGCCCTCATGGCCTCCACCTCCTTCAGGGCCGGACGCTGCCCGCGACTGAACGCCTCCTCCCGCCAATAAAAGGCATCGGACAGGGATTCGGCGTCCAGATCCCAGGGCAGAAATCCGGCCAACATACAAGCCGCCTCGTACGAAACCGTGCGGTATGCCCTGATCGCCCGCTGCGCCACTACACGCTGAGGATTGCGCAAGAGCGCGACGCAACGGTTGCTCAGGGAATCAGCCCAAACTGGACTGCCATACAGGGCCATGGACCGCACGACTCCGTGGTATAACCTTCGGCAAGGGACACCAGGACCTTCCAGGTTGGGCAGCAGGCTAGAAAGAGCGCCCGCTGCCCGGGACAGTTTTGTCCGCATCTTTTCAAAATGGGTGCGAAATTCCCATCGGCTATCCAGAATCAAACCCAAATACTTCATGTTCTTGCCGATGGGAATCCGCACCCCCTCAACAACGATGTGGGCACCGGCCGGTGGCCCTTTCCGAGGCCTGTGAAAACAAATGGCCTCGGTTTTCTCAAGGGCCACCTTCAACCCTAGACGTCGGATGCGACTCACGACGTCGCCGGTGCCCGCCGCCGCCAGAATTGCGGCATCCTGGAAGGTCCCAGAAGTCGCTGTAACTAGCGTGTCGTCGGCGTAACATGTCACGCCGACGCCCCGGAGATTGGTACCACGGAGGACCCAGTCGTACCCGATGTTCCACAAGAGAGGGCCTAAGACCGAGCCCTGTGGAACACCGCACGACATCGCTCTTCGGTGCCACCCATCGGCACCCGGATACACCACGTCCCTGTCAGAAAGGTACGCGTGCACCAGACGCCGGAGATAGGGCGGCACCACGTGGTACCGCAGTGCCTCGTGGATGCAGGGCCAGGGCAGCGAGTTGAAAGCGTTGGAGATATCCAACGATACAGCAATAACTACGCTGCCTCCGGCCACTGCTTCCTCCGCCTGTGCCTTCACCCGCAGAATCGCGTGGACGGTAGAACGTCCCCTCCTAAATCCAAACTGTTCGTCGGCCAAATTTGGTCCGACCCTCTCAAGGTGCTCGACGAGGCGAGCATGAAGGATGCGCTCGAAAAGTTTGGCGACCTCGTCGAGCAACACGATGGGCCGGTAGGCCGACGGCGACTCTGCGGGTCGTCCTTCTTTCTTCAGCAGGACGAGCTTCCCGGTTTTCCAACGTGCCGGGAAGACGCCCTGCTCCAAACAGGCGGAGAACAAACTGCGGAGCCTCGGACCCAGGTGCTCGAGGGCTAGCACCCAGGCTCTTCCGGGGATGCCATCGAGCCCTGGGGCCGTGTTTTTGCTCCGCAGCCGAAGCACTGCCGCCCGCATTTCCGCGGGCGAAACCTCCGGGATATCCCTTGCCGAAGTCTCGTACGACGATGACGCCACGTCCGGTGGCGCCATCGGTGGAGGAGTGGTCTCCACGGTGGCCGGAAACAAGGCCGCGACGACGTTGGCCAGCAAGTCTGGCCGGAGACTCTGCGACAGTGGGGGCGCCGCTGGGCGAAGCTTGTTCATCACCAAGCGATAGGGGCGCCCCCACGGGTCACCGTCGAGAGTCTCCAGGAACTCCTTCCTCGCCGCGACCTTGGCCCTGTGAACGGCCACCCGCAGCGCTCTCTTCGCCTCCTTATAGAGGCCATAGAGCTGCCGCTCCTGGTCTGCGTGATCTTCACTTCTTATTCGGCGACGGCGATGCCTGGCGTATCGACGGCGCGCAGCAACGCAAGACTCGCGCAACTGCGCAAGCTCCGCCGACCACCAGTACACCTGCCGCCGCGGCGAACGGCGGAGGGCCCGGGGCATGGCGGCGTCGCAAACGTCCGACATTGCCACCCCGAACCACTCCGCCTCCTGCTCGACCCGTACCGGCCCGTCCGGCACGGGGAGCCACGACACGACCAGAGCGGCCAACACTAGGGCCTCTTTGTTGAGGCGACGTAAAACCCACCGCGGGCCGTCCTGATTCGGGGCACTCGGTACACCACTGGGCTGGACACTCGAAGACGCGGAGACGTCGAACCTGATGTAGCGATGGTCCGACAACGTCTCCACGCCCACGAGGACTCTCCAGCCCCGGACACGACGTGCGACGGCGGGGCTCGCAAACGACAGATCCACAATAGACCCGCCGTTGTGCCGCACACACGTATCCACCGACCCCCTGTTCAGGACGACCAGGCCGACAGAGATCGCCCAGTCCTCCAGGACCTCACCGCGAACGTCTGTCGCCGGCGAACCCCAGACCACGGATTTGGCGTTGAAGTCGCCGGCAACTATCGCCGGGTGAGGTTGGCCTTGCTCCACCAGGGCCCCCAGTCGAACGAGAAAAGACTCGAACTCGTAGAGGGGTCTGTTGGGAGAGAAATAAACTCCTACAACCCATACGTCTCCCAACAGAGCCGCGACGCATCCCTGGCCCTTCGCTACTTTTTCGAAGGGCGGGGAGCCAGCGGCACCCTGGGTGATGATGGCCACCGAACCGTCGAGGTCCCCAGCCCAGTTATCCCTGGGCGGGACGAAATACGGCTCGGCAACCACGGCCACTTGCACCGACCACTGCGCCAGGCTTTGAGACAACAGGTCCTGGGCGCGGGCGCAGTGGTTGATGTTCGCCTGGAGGAACTTTAGGTCCATTACTGGGCGATCTCTTCTACTACGTCCATCACGGCCACTTCTTGCGGTGGGTTCGCTGTCTGAGGCTGGGTTGAAGCCACAGCGTCAGTAGCACGTCTACGCGAGGGGCGACGTCGGTTGCGGCGGGAGGAGGCAGGACATGCCTTCCCTCCGAGTTGGTGCCCAGCGGGCTTTCCGGAAGCCGCGCAGACCACGCAGTTTGGCATGGCGTTACACTCGCGGGCCTTGTGGCCCGCGTGACCGCAGCGGTAGCATAACGTACTGCGGTCCACTGCGCAGTCACAGCGCTCCCGGACGTGCCCGGACTCCAGACACCGGAAGCACCGCATGGGCCTCGCCTCGAGCACCGTCACTCGAGGCACCGTCCACCCTATACGAAGGCGGCCCGCCTTGACCTTCTGAGCCGCCTTGATGGGCATTTTCACCCACGCTGTGCCCACACCCGATCGGTCGGGACGAATTTGCCCGACCTTTACAACTTCTACGGCGCACTCACCGGCCTTAGAGAGGGCCGCTGCGACTGATTCAGGAGTGGCTGTATAGTCCAGCTCTGTCAGCCGCAGTTCCGCGGTTTTTGTGGGCCGGGATATTCGGACGTCCTCCGACCCACTGAAACACTCCCTCAGCCTATTGGCGAGGGAGTCGGCCCTCTCTTCAGAGTTGGCCCCGGGTACCTCGTACATAGGGGCACCCGTGGCCGCAAACTTTGGCTTGAGTCTTGAAATCTCAAGGCCGGTAAGGTCAACTTTTCCCTGCGCCTCTGTCAGGACTTTGGCGTATGTAAGCCCTTTTGCTACAGCCGCCGGCGTCAGAGAAATTATGACGGCCGCAGAGCGTGGTGGGCGGAGCTTGGGCTCAGCCCGGCGCGGTGGTGGCTGTGAACTAGCCGCCGGTGTCGTCCCGGACCTGGGCTTCTTTTTCTTTCCCACCACAACCGTCCATTCTGTGTCCATGGACACTGGGGCTGGCGGCAATGGGCGGGGCTCTGGTGCAGCTTTCGCTGTGTGTACTGACCCTTTCTTAGCACTCTTCTGGTGCTTTGACATGCGTCTTGTCTGTGCTGGTTGTGCAGCTCTCTGCTTGTCTTCCCTGGCAAGCATAGAAGACGCAGTAGTCGACTCTTTTGAAGACCCAGCGATGACCTGTGGTTGTGCAGTAGAGGGCCCAGCCACGGGAGCGGGAATGGAGGGGGTGGACTGGGCCGAACTCTTCCCCTTCCCCTTACCTTTCCCCTTAACAGAGGTAGGTTGGGGAGCTCCACCCACAAATCCACCCTGTACTGGGAGGGAGATATCCCCAGGAGTAGGCCGTCGCTCATGCGCCAACGGCGGCCTTGGAGCTGGCCCTTGCAGCACCGACTCCAGCCTGGCCTGCCATCTTGCCTCCATAACTGCGAGCATTTCTTCTGTTGGGCGTTTGCTCGCAGCTGCCTCTAGCTCATCCACACGAAGACGGAGGGAGGCGTTCTCCTCCTGCAGTTGTTTAACTGCAGTCTCAAGGCGGGAACTGTTTTCCCGCCACTTCTTCACCTCCCCTTCGAGGCATGTGACCATGGCGGACTCAGGCTGTTCGACATATTTGGCTATGGTATCTGTAACAACGTTAAGGGCTTTCTGACTAGTGCCCTTTAAATTGCCAGACTTTTTCACCACGGACTTGACAATCTGTCCGCACTGTCGTAAATCCTCTCGGAGTACTGGACGGGAAACATCCATCTCCACCAACACAGGTTTCGAGGGCGTTGCGTCATTTATAAAGCAGATTTGCTTCGCCAATTCTTTTTCCGCCTTTTGGCGTGCCTCTTCGCGCTTTAATTTATCGCGCTCTCTCTGAGTCTTCTTTATGCCGACGTAATTGGCAACTGGGAGCGGACGACCCCTACCACGACCGTCGGTCGTCTGCAACTTAGACGCTGGCTCGTCTGTGTCGCTGGTGAGGAGCGAACAGCTGTCCCGGGAGCGCTGAGAGTGTCTCCTCCAGAGCCTTTTGCTCCGTACCGATGAACCGCTTTCGCTCGACTCTGAGTCGATAATCATATCAAGTGGCCGAGTGAATTCGACCTCCACCTCTGTGGGCTTCGAGCCCATATTCTCCTCCACCGCATAACCATCGTCGGGCTTGCACCCTTCGATCTCCGCCGCTCCTACCCCAGAATCTGAAGCAGGAGGAGGCAACTTCGTCAAAAGTATAATAGGTTGTTGTATAATTGATTCCATTATGGTTCCCACGAGTATGGGGGAAATAAAAGTCCACCCAGGCAGTGCCCCCTGTACCTGGGTAAGCCTAACGTAACCCGCCAAGAGGGTCGGCAGGTACTCTGGCGGGGGTCGCACTCGAGACCGAACTACCCATCGGCCATGCATCCCCTCGCGGTGCGCCGCCGCTTGGGATTCGGGGTAACTTTTTATAGAGGTTTTCTCCCTCACGGTCCGGGCGGTTAAGCCAAGACCCTCGGTCCGGCAGGAGCGCGAGACATAACCACGGACCTCCATACCGGATTACGATCTGCGACGGCGACAGCGGGAGAGAAAGGTTCCCCCCCACTGCCTGCTCGGGGCGGGGTGAGCGCACACCGAGCCCGTCGACACCCCCAGGACAGAACCGGGAGTCGCCCGATGAACAGGCCCACCAAAAACAAGACGACGGCCGCCGCAAGAGACGACGACCGCCAACCAACTGTTGTCAGGATATCAGCCGTCGCGCCGATCAACGTGATCGACGCGCCGTTGCCCAGGGTGCACCGCGTGGAGGTTTCCTGACTTCGCACCCCAACCTAACCTAACCTAACCTAACCTAACCTAACCGTCTTAGTTTGTCTGATTTCTTAGAAAATTTGTATGAAAACTATCTAGTGTGGCACATCGTTGTGTAGCATTTTGTTGTTACTTACCGTTTAATATATTTTTGTCATCCCCACCACTAAATTTTTTTCCAAATTTTTAACTTTTACACTGTTTTGCTGACGGTTGCAAATTTTTGTATCAACCGTACATAGTCTGCTTATATACTGTTGAAGTACTCGCCGAGACGCGTCCAACGGCGTATCGCACGTCGCGCTCCGGCGAAATTTAATTTCTTCCCTTAGTACCACTGACGCAGTATATAAAGAAATCAACGTGGTAAAGTGTTTGCAGAAATAAAGTTTGTCTTAGTTTGTCTGATTTCTTAGAAAATTTGTATGAAAACTATCTAGTGTGGCACATCGTTGTGTAGCATTTTGTTGTTACTTACCGTTTAATATATTTTTGTCATCCCCACCACTAAAATTTTTCCAAATTTTTAACTTTTACACTGTTTTGCTGACGGTTGCAAATTTTTGTATCAACCGTACATAGTCTGCTTATATACTGTTGAAGTACTCGCCGAGACGCGTCCAACGGCGTATCGCACGTCGCGCTCCGGCGAAATTTAATTTCTTTCCTTAGTACCACTGACGCAGTATATAAAGAAATCAACGTGGTAAAGTGTTTGCAGAAATAAAGTTTGTCTTAGTTTGTCTGATTTCTTAGAAAATTTGTATGAAAACTATCTAGTGTGGCACATCGTTGTGTAGCATTTTGTTGTTACTTACCGTTTAATATATTTTTGTCATCCCCACCACTAAATTTTTTCCAAATTTTTAACTTTTACACTGTTTTGCTGACGGTTGCAAATTTTTGTATCAACCGTACATAGTCTGCTTATATACTGTTGAAGTACTCGCCGAGACGCGTCCAACGGCGTATCGCACGTCGCGCTCCGGCGAAATTTAATTTCTTCCCTTAGTACCACTGACGCAGTATATAAAGAAATCAACGTGGTAAAGTGTTTCCCCGAAAAAGAGTAACCCTGCCTATCTGAACAGGACGACTGAAGCAAAGGCGTGTCTCATGAAGGCGAAGCTCCAGATAAATAATAGCCGCAACCTCAAGAGCGAAATAAAGGCCGATGTCATCGAAGCTACCGAGAGACTGTATAGGCTGGTCAAGGACTCCGAGGAGGGAAAGCCTTACAAGGGTAGGGATATAGAAGGAGCCACTGGAAAGGAAACTGAAAGAATTGAAGGAATAACGGCAGGAACAGAGGATGTTGACAAAGGAAGAGAAAAGGAAGACAGGGACAGGATCGAAAGGGACCTGCTCAAGAAGTTAGAGGAACACGGGAGATTATTACAGGAAGGAAGGCAAGAAATGGAAAGGATTAATGAGGAAATGAAGAAACACAGGGAAGAGATGATAGCAAATAGGACATATGCGAATGTAGCAGCCGGTTCACACAAAAATAAAACAGTTGAAATGACTACGGCGCTACATTCCATTGTCGTGACATCGCAGAATGAGCAGGAAACTGGAGACGAGGTGGTGGAGAAGATTAGGAAGGTAGTCAATGCGAAGGAAGAAGGAACTAGAATAGACAAAATTAGGAAAGCGAAGGACAGAAAGGTAATCATCGGCTTCCAGGATAAACAAGAGTTGGAAAAGGTTAAGAAGAGACTGGGGAAAGAGGGGAATAATCTTAAGGTTGAAAGCATCAAAAATAAGGATCCGTTGATAATCATTAAGGACCTACTCAACTGTCACACCGACGACGACATCATTAAAGCCATTAGAGCCCAAAACAAACACCTTTTGGAGCTCATTGATAAGGAGTGTGACAGAATGGAGATTAGGTACCGAAGGAAAGCCAGGAACGCACTCATGGCACACGTGATCCTTAAGGTATCACCCCAGATATGGAGCACTTTTACAGGGGCGGGCGCGTTACATATCGACGTCCAGAGAGTCAGGGTAGAAGACCAGTCTCCCTTGGTACAGTGCTCAAAATGTTTGGGCTATGGCCACGGGAGGCGGTTCTGCCGTGGCTCTCTGGACGCGTGTAGCCATTGCGGAGGACCGCACTTGAGAGCGGAATGTCCTGACTGGATGGCGGCCGCAACACCATCTTGTTGCAATTGCCAAAAGGCAAAATTCACTGACACGGGGCATAACGCCTTCAGTCAGGACTGCCCGGTGCGGAGGAAGTGGGACGCGCTGGCTCGATCCACCATAGCTTATTGCTGAAGTGGTCTCCACAGCCCCTGGCCCGAATGTATCTGACCCCGACTCCGATGCTAGGCCATACCTGGTGGCTCAGGCCAACCTCCAAAGGAAAGCACTAGCTACTCAAGAGCTCATGTTGTTCGCTACGGAGAAGAGGCTGGCCTTTGCTCTAATCCAGGAGCCATACGTCGGAGGATCCGGCCGCGTGAAGGACTACGGGACCGTCAGGATTTTTCAGTGTGCGGAACGGATGGAGGGACAGGTCAAGGCAGCCATAGCGGTCTTTGACGAACGCATGGATGCTTTGATCTGCCCGGAACTCACCACGACCAACATCGTAGTGGTGAACATCCGCTCCAGCGCCTGGGAGATCGTGGCGGTCTCGTGCTACTTCGAACCGGATAGGCCGGTGGACGGGTATCTAGACCAGCTAAGGACCATCTGCAGCAAGGTGGGCCCGAGACGCTTGCTAATAGGGGGAGACTACAACGCAAAAAGCCTATGGTGGAGCCAGGAGATCGATCGAAGAGGAGAGGAGGTGTCCAACTGGCTGGATGAAGCCGGGCTCCACGTGTTAAATGAAGGCAATACGCCAACGTTTTTCACCGTAAGAGGAGGAAGGGCGTACTCCAGCCGGGTGGACGTCACCGCCTGCTCGGTCGATCTCCTGGATAAGATAGATGACTGGAGAGTCAGAGAAGACCTCACAAGTTCGGACCATAATACAATTACATTTAACTTAAAATTAAAAATAGAAAAAGGAATAAGAATCAATAGTACTACAAGAAAATACAACACACAGAAAGCTAAGTGGAACCAATTTGGAACAAAAATCAAACAACTTTTAGACACGAGTAAAATAAACAAAATAGAAATAGAAAGAATAGCAACAACAGAAGAATTAGAACATAAAACAATAGCATACACAGAAATAATAACCAAAACAAGCGAAGAGACAATACCTAAAAAAGAAAATAAAAGTACTTACCGAATACCATGGTGGTCCAGCGAACTTGAGAGGCTAAAGAGAGAAATGATGCGAAGGAAGAGAAGAATCCGATGGGCAGCATCTGTAAGAAAGGAAAAAGTCATTAGAGAATACAAAGAAGCGAAAGAAACATATGAAAATGAGGCAAGGACAGCACAAGTCAAAAGCTGGAAGGATTTTTGTGGACAACAGGACAAGGAAGGGGTATGGGATGGGATATACCGAGTAATGGGCAGGCTGACCAAGCGGCATGAAGACCATCCACTCGTCAGGGACGGTAAAACCCTGGGTCAGGAGGAATCGGCAAGATTTCTTGCCGAAACCTTCTACCCGGACGACCCTGACGAGGAGGACGATGAGGATCACCGGCGCACCAGGGAGTTGGCCTCGCGAGTGAACGACTGGGTCCATGGTGAGGTACATGACCCACCGTTCACGTCGCGGGAGCTCACTGCGGCGCTGGTGACCTTCAACCCGAAAAAGGCACCCGGCTCGGATGGCCTGACCTCCGACATCTGTTCGCAGGCGATCGCCCAAGATCCGGAGTCTTTCCTAGCACTGGCCAACAAGTGCCTAGAACTGGCCTACTTTCCAAGGATTTGGAAAGAGGCCACGGTCGTTGTGCTGCGGAAGCCGGGTAAGGACGATTACTCGGTTCCCAAGGCACATCGGCCGATAGGACTGTTGCCAGTGCTGGGAAAGATTCTGGAAAAGATGATGGTGGGTAGGCTAAAATGGCACATCCTTTCGAGGATGAGCCACCGCCAATACGGCTTTATGCCACAAAGGGGCACCGAGGACTCCCTCTACGACCTAATGAATCATATCAGGACAAAACTTCGGGAGAAGAAAGTCCTGATTATGATATCGTTGGACATAGAGGGGGCCTTCGATAGCGCCTGGTGGCCGGCTATAAAGGTCCGATTGGCGGAAGAACGCTGCCCACCAAACATCAGAAGGATGGTCGCCAGCTATCTAGATGATCGGATGGTCAGGGTCCGATACGCGGGCGCCGAGTCAGCGCGCAGGACCGTTAAAGGTTGCGTTCAAGGTTCTATTGGGGGGCCAATCCTGTGGAATCTCCTCCTAGACCCTCTTTTACAGGGGCTCGAGCGCCGGGGCGACTATTGTCAAGCTTTTGCTGACGATGTCGTCCTGGTGTTCGATGGGGGTTCCACAGGAGAAGCTCAGAAGCAGGCCAATGCGGCTCTAGCCTATGTGCGGGACTGGGGTGTCCGAAACAAACTGAAATTTGCGCCACATAAGACCCAGGCGATGGTGATAACGAACAAGTTGAAGTACGACACCCCGATCCTGCGCATGGGCGGAGTCGACATTGGTCTCTCTAATGAGATCAAGCTGCTTGGCCTAACAATGGACCGAAAACTGACCTTTAACGGTCACGTGACGCAGGCGTGCGCAAAGGCTATAAGCCTCTATAAAGTGCTCGCGAGGTCGGCCAAGGTCCAGTGGGGGTTGGGACCCGAAGTGATCAGGACGATCTACACGGCTGCGGTGGAGCCCGTGATCTTGTATGCCGCAAGCGCATGGGCTCCAGCCAGCCGTAAGCTGGGTGTAAGGAAGCAGCTCGGAGCCATCCAGCGCAGTTTCGCGCAAAAGATGACGAAGGCCTACAGGACTGTCTCTCTCAACTCGGCTCTGCTGCTGTCGGGGGTGCTCCCTCTTGACATAAGGGTGCGGGAAACCGCACTCCTTTATCAGGTCAAGAAGGGGCACTCTCGCGAGGTAGTAGGAGACCGGGAGGTGGAGACTCCTGTGGCCTTCGTCAACTTGGAGCACCCGGCGGAACGGAGGAACGGGACGTTCCAATGCCTGGCGGACGGGGCGGAACTGGCCCAGCACGTCGGTGAGGGTCTTAGTATCTTCACCGACGGAAGCAAGATTGACGGGAAAGTTGGAGCGGCACTGTCCATTTGGAACGGCGCCGCCGAGACAAGTACCCGAAAGTTGCGGCTGGAGCCATACTGCTCCGTCTACCAGGCGGAACTTCTCGCCCTCCGGAAAGCCGTGGAGGAGGCGCTCCGAAGCGGGCTTCCTACGTGCGGCATCTTTAGCGATGCCAGGTCTGCCCTCGACGTCATCACCAGAGGTGATTCTCTCCACCCCATAGCGTTCGAAATTAGCCAATTATTAAAAGAAGCCGAGCAACGCACCCAGAAAATTAAATTTTTCTGGGTGAAGGCACACGTGGGGTTGGAGGGAAACGAGAGGGCGGACGTGCTCGCTAAAGAGGCCGCACAACATCTGAAGACCCGTGCGCATTACGACAAGTGTCCGGTTTCATTCGTCAAGAGACAGATCCGTCAGGACTCTATTGATGAGTGGAGCCGGAGATATGCGGACGGAGAGACGGCTTCGGTGACGAAGCTGTTCTTTCCGGACGCAGTCGAGGCGCACAGGGTCGTCAGGCGGATTGTCCTGGATCCCGTCCTCACGCAGGTGTTCACTGGGCACGGCGGGTTCTCCGAGTACTTGCATCGGTTCAAGTGCAAGGAGAGCCCGGCGTGCTTGTGTGACCCTGACGTTCAGGAGACGGTCCCACACCTCCTACTCGATTGTCCCATCCATGCCAAAGAAAGATTCGACGTAGAAAATGAAATAGATTATAAGATTATACATGAAAATATACATAAGATAATTAGAGATAAGTTAGCAATACATAGATTCATAAAATACTGTAGGATAATAGCAAATAAGAGTATAGAACGTAATAAGTAGAAATAAGTGTTTACTAAATATATAATAATAAGTTATATATAATTAGTAATACCGTTAAACAGATAAGAATATATGTATAAGTATGAATAAGAAATAAGATAAATAGACCTAAGATAAATGGATAAGCTAAATGATTAAGTAAATAGAAATAGTCATTAAATAAAACTCAATTGTAAAAAAATATATAAAAGAAGATAAAAAACAAAAATATACAAAAAATCCCTTGTCCTGGATAGGGGGACCAGGAGTGGGCCGCAGAGACCCACCAAAAAAAAAAAAAAAAAAAAAAAAAAAAAAAAACCTAACCTAACCAACTCATGTCAGTGGCAACTGAGAGGAGATTGGCCTTCGCATTGATCCAGGAGCCGTATGTCGGGTGCACCGGCCGGGTGAAGAATTACGGGGCTGCCAGGATCTTCCAGTGCGCGGAACGGGAAGACGGGCGGGCCAAGGCAGCCATTGTGGTCTACGATGGAGACCTGGATGCCTTGGTCTGCCCGGAATTCACCACGACTAACATAGTTGTGGTGAAAATCCGTACCAGCGTCTGGGAGATGGTGGTGGTCTCGTACTACTTCGAACCTGATAAGCCGGTTGAGGAATACCTCAATCAACTGAGGTGCGTCTGCCGTTGCCTGGGACCGAGGTACCTGCTAATCGGAGGGGACGCCAACGCGAGAAGCCCATGGTGGAGCCGAGAGATCGACCGAAGAGGAGAGGAGGTGTCCGGTTGGCTGGACGAAGCGGGTCTCCATGTGTTGAACGTAGGCAATACGCTGACGTTCTTCACCGTAAGAGGAGACAGAGCCTACTCCAGCCAGGTGGATGTCACCGCCTGTTCGGTCGATCTCCTGGATCGGATCTGCGACTGGAAGGTCGAGGAGGACCTGACGAGCTCTGACCATAACACCATTACCCTTAAAATCATTATGCAGAAAAGCCAAGGAATCGCAACCAAAAGAACCACTAGAATATATCGTACTAAAAAAGCAAACTGGGTTGAATTTAGGCAGAAATTTCAAAATTATATAGGACAACATGGAATTAACAAAACTGATATATATAAAATAAATGAAGTAGACGATCTTGAAAAAATCATTAAAAATTATACGAAATTAGCAATAAAAACTAGCGAAGAAACTATACCTAAACTAACACAAAACACGAGGTATGCGATTCCTTGGTGGTCCAAAGAGCTCGACGGGTCCAAACGCGACATGATGCGGAAGAAACGCCGCATCAGATGGGCGGCACCGGTGAGGAAAGCACGGGTCATCCGAGAGTATAAGGCGGCGAAGGAGAAGTATGAGCGGGAGACAAGGGAAGCCCAGACCAAAAGCTGGATGCAGTTTTGTGGCAGGCAAAACAAAGAAGGTCTATGGGATGGGATATATCGAGTAATGGGCAGGCTGACCAAGCGGCACGAAGATGCGCCACTCGTGAGGGACGGGCAAATCCTGGGTCAGGAGGAATCGGCAAGATTCCTTGCCGAGACCTTCTACCCAGACGACCCTCACGAGGAGGATAATGAGGATCACCGGCGCACCAGGGAGCTCGCCTCAAGCGTGAACGACTGGGTCCATGGTGAGGTACATGACCCACCGTTCACGTTAGGGGAGCTCACGGCGGCGCTGGTGACCTTCAATCCTAAGAAGGCGCCCGGCTCGGATGGCCTGACCTCCGATATCTGCTCGCAGGCGATCGGCCAAGATCCGGAGTCTTTCCTATCACTGACCAACAAATGCCTAGAATTGGCCTATTTTCCGAAGATTTGGAAAGAGGCCACGGTCGTTGTGCTGAGGAAGCCGGGTAAGGATGATTACTCGGTTCCCAAAGCGCATCGGCCGATAGGACTGTTGCCAGTGATGGGAAAGATTCTGGAAAAGATGCTGGTGGGTAGACTGAAATGGCACATCCTTCCGAGGATGAGCCACCGCCAATACGGCTTTATGCCACAAAGGGGCACCGAGGACTCCCTCTACGACCTAGTGAATCATATCAGGACTAAACTTCGACAGAAGAAAGTCCTGATTATGATATCGCTGGACATAGAGGGAGCCTTCGATAGCGCCTGGTGGCCGGCCATAAAGGTCCGATTGGCGGAAGAACGCTGCCCACCAAACATCAGGAGGATGGTCGCCAGCTATCTGGATGATCGGATGGTCAGGGTCCGATACGCGGGCGCCGAGTCAGCGCGCAGGACCGTTAAAGGTTGTGTTCAAGGCTCTATTGGAGGGCCAATCCTGTGGAACCTCCTCCTCGACCCCCTTTTACAGGGGCTCGAGCGCCGGGGCGACTATTGTCAAGCTTTTGCTGACGATGTCGTCCTGGTGTTTGATGGGGGTTCCACAGGAGAAGCACAGAAGCAGGCCAATGCGGCACTTGCCTATGTGCGGGATTGGGGTGTCAAAAATAAGCTCAAGTTCGCGCCGCACAAGACCCAGGCGATGCTTATTACTAATAAGCTGAAGTACGACACCCCGATCCTGCGCATGGGCGGAGTTGACATTGGTCTCTCAAACGAGATTAAGCTGCTTGGCCTAACAATAGACCGAAAACTGACCTTTAACGGTCACGTGACGCAGGCGTGCGCTAAGGCCATAGGCCTGTATAAAGTGCTCGCGAGGTCGGCCAAGGTCCAGTGGGGGTTGGGACCCGAAGTGATCAGGACGATCTACACGGCTGCGGTGGAGCCCGTGATCTTGTATGCCGCAAGCGCATGGGCTCCAGCCAGCCGTAAGCTGGGTGTAAGGAAGCAGCTCGGAGCCATCCAGCGCAGTTTCGCGCAGAAGATGACGAAGGCCTACAGGACTGTCTCTCTCAACTCGGCCCTGCTGCTGGCGGGAGTGCTCCCTCTGGACATAAGGGTGCGGGAAACCGCACTCCTTTATGAGGTCAAGAAGGGGCACTCCTGCGAGGTAGTAGGAGACCGGGAGGTGGAGACTCCTGTGGCCTTCGTCAACTTGGAGCACCCGGCGGAACGGAGGAGCGGGTCGTTCCAATGTCTGGCGGACGGGGCAGAACTGGCCCAGCACGTCGGTGAGGGTCTCAGCATCTTCACCGACGGAAGCAAGATTGACGGGAAAGTCGGAGCGGCGCTGTCCATATGGAACGGCGCCGCCGAGACGAGTACCCGAAAATTGCGGCTGGAGCCGTACTGCTCCGTCTACCAGGCGGAACTACTCGCCCTCCGGGAAGCCGTGGTGGAGGCGCTCCGCAGCGGGCTTCCTGCGTGCGGCATTTTCAGTGATGCCAGGTCCGCTCTCGAAGTCGTCACCAGAGGTGATTCCCTTCACCCCCTAGCGTTTGAAATTAAGAAATTATTAAAAACAGCCGAGAAACGCGCCCAGAAAATTGGACTTTTCTGGGTCAAGGCGCACGTGGGGTTGGAGGGAAACGAGAGGGCGGATCGGCTCGCTAAAGATGCCGCACAGCACTTGAAGACCCGTGCGCACTACGACAAGTGTCCGGTTTCATTCGTCAAACGACAGATCCGAAAGGACTCGATTGACGAATGGAGCCGGAGATACGCGGACGGAGAGACTGCTTCGGTAACGAAGCTGTTCTTTCCGAACGCTGTCGAGGCGCACAGGGTCGTAAGGCGGATCGTCCTGGATCCGATACTGACGCAGGTGTTCACGGGGCATGGCGGCTTCTCCGAGTACTTGCACCGGTTCAAGTGCAAGGAGAACCCGGCGTGCCAATGTGACCCTGACGTTCAGGAGACGGTCCCACACCTCCTGCTCGAATGTCCCATCCACGCAGCTGAACGATTTGACATGGAACAATGTATAGAGTGTAAGATAGACAGTAGCAATATACATAGGATAATAAGCGATAAATTGATAGTAGATAAGTTTTTGAAATACTGTAAACAAATAGTTATTAAGGCAAACAATAGGAATAAGTAACAATTAGAATTACTAAGTATATAATAAGATTATATATTATTAGTAATTAAGACGCCATAGAGATACAAATAGGATAAATAGATTAAGAGAAACAGAAAAAAAAAAACGTATTAATACTGAGATATAAGTAAATAGATAGTAAATACAATTAAGCCAAAACAATGTAAAACTATATATAAAGAATAAAATGATAGAAAAATACCCTTGTCCAGGATAGGGGGACCGAGAGTGGGACGTAGAGTCCCACAAAAAAAAAAAAAAAAAAAAAAAAAAAAAAAAAAAAAAAAAAAAAAAAACCTAACCTAACCTTTTTTTTTTTTTTTTTTTTTTTTTTTTTTTGGTTTCGCGGAGAAAGTGCGTTACCACTACCGCCCGGCCTTCGTGGAGGGCGACCGAGCGGTTATGTTGGGTTCACCGTGCCTTACGACCCGGCGTTGAGCCGCCCGGAGAGATGGAAAACGTCGGGCGACCGCCGGGCCGAGTCCCTAACCTATGTACAACGCACGGCATACCAACTAAAACTCCGCGGTGGCCATCTTCGGCGCATTAGGGACGGCTGCGGGCTTCCTCTGACTAATGTCTAAGTTGTCGTCCGCAACCGCCCCTGCGCGGTGCCGCCTGGTGCGGCCCGTCTCCTGTTGTGGGGGGGGCTCAGAAGCCCCCGCGCACCGAAGGACGCTCTCAGCGTCTACGGCAGCGTGAGGCCTACCTTCCACGCTGCCGTCCATCACGGGGGTCGCAACAATGTGCTAAAAAGATACACAAAACTATAGACGGACGGCCCCCTGCCGCCCGCCCGCGACCCCCGGTGGCCCCTATTAGTCGCCTCTTACGACAGGCAGGGGATACCGTGGTGGAATTCTCCAAACGCCCCCAATCCACAGGGCGGGAGACGCCGGTCAGTCGTCCACCCGGCGCCTCCTTCGTCTCCTCTGGCGGCGGGAGGGATCTTCACGCTCCCGATCCCTCTCGGCACTCTCCTTCTGCGAGAGGACCACCTCGCAGAAGTGGGCCACCGCACGCCAGGCCTCTCGACTGTCGACCATGGAAGCGACCACGGCCGGCAGCGAGAGGTCTCCTCCGACGACTGCTCTGAGAGCGCTGCGCTCCTCGTCCCAGGCTGGGCAAAACTCCAGTGTGTGCTGGGCCGTATCCAGCGGGCAGTTGTCACAATGGTGACACACGGCCGACACCTCTGTGCCTACAATACGACACAGATACTCACCGAAGCAACCATGCCCGGTGAGTACCTGTGTCAACCGAAACGTAGCCGGGCCGTGGCGCCTGTCCAGCCACTCGGCAAAGACCGGGCGCACTGCCGCTACGACCCTGAGCCCCGCTGACGGGGCCTCCAGCCTGAGACGCCACTCCTCCACGGCGGCTCGCCGTAAGGAGGCCCTCATGGCCTCCACCTCCTTCAGGGCCGGACGCTGCCCGCGACTGAACGCCTCCTCCCGCCAATGAAAAGCATCGGACAGGGATTGGGCGTCCAGATCCCAAGGCAGGAATCCGGCCAACATACAAGCCGCCTCGTACGAAACCGTGCGGTATGCCCTGATCGCCCGCTGCGCCACTACACGCTGAGGATTGCGCAAGAGCGCGACGCAGCGGTTGCTCAGGGAATCAGCCCAAACTGGACTGCCATACAGGGCCATGGACCGCACGACTCCGTGGTATAACCTTTGGCAAGGGACACCAGGACCTTCCAGGTTGGGCAGCAGGCTAGAAAGAGCGCCCGCTGCCCGGGACAGTTTTGTCCGCATCTTTTCAAAATGGGTGCGAAATTCCCATCGGCTATCCAGAATCAAACCCAAATACTTCATGTTCTTGCCGATGGGAATCCGCACCCCCTCAACGATGATGTGGGCACCGGCCGGTGGCCCTTTCCGAGGCCTGTGAAAACAAATGGCCTCGGTTTTCTCAAGGGCCACCTTCAACCCTAGACGTCGGATTCTATTCACGACGTCGCCGGTGCCCGCCGCCGCCAGAATTGCGGCATCCTGGAAGGTCCCAGAAGTCGCTGTAACTAGCGTGTCGTCGGCGTAACATGTCACGCCGACGCCCCGGAGATTGGTACCACGGAGCACCCAGTCGTACCCGATGTTCCACAAGAGAGGGCCTAAAACCGAGCCCTGTGGAACACCGCACGACATCGCTCTTCGGTGCCACCCGTTGGCGCCCGGATACACCACGTCCCTGTCAGACAGGTACGCGTGCACCAGACGCCGGAGATAGGGCGGCACCACGTGGTACCGCAGTGCCTCGTGGATGCAGGGCCAGGGCAGCGAATTAAAAGCATTAGAAATATCTAAAGAGATAGCTATAACTACGCTGCCTCCGGCCACTGCTTCCTCCGCCTGTGCCTTCACCCGCAGAATCGCGTGGACGGTGGAACGTCCCCTCCTAAATCCAAACTGCTCGCCGGCCAAATTCGGTCCGACCCTCTCGAGGTGCTCGACGAGGCGAGCATGAATGATGCGCTCAAAAAGTTTGGCGACCTCGTCGAGCAACACGATGGGCCGGTAGGCCGACGGCGACTCTGCGGGTCGTCCTTCTTTCTTCAGCAGGACGAGCTTCCCGGTTTTCCATCGCGCCGGGAAGACGCCCTGCTCCAAACAGGCGGAGAACAAACTGCGGAGCCTCGGACCCAGGTACTCGAGAGCTAACACCCAGGCCCTCCCGGGGATGCCATCGAGCCCTGGGGCCGTGTTTTTGCTCCGCAGCCGAAGCACTGCCACCCGCATTTCAGCGGGTGAAACCTCCGGGATATCCCTTGCCGAAGTATCGTACGACGATGACGCCACGTCCGGTGGCGCCATCGGTGGAGGAGTGGTCTCCACGGTGGCCGGAAACAAGGCCGCGACGACGTTGGCCAGCAAGTCTGGCCGGAGACTCTGCGACAGCGGGGGCGCCGCTGGGCGAAGCTTGTTCATTACCAAGCGATAGGGGCGCCCCCACGGGTCACCGTCGAGAGTCTCCAGGAACTCCTTCCTCGCCGCGACCTTGGCCCTGTGAACGGCCACCCGCAGCGCTCTCTTCGCCTCCTTATAGAGGCCGTAGAGCTGCCGCTCCTGGTCTGCGTGATCATCTACCCTCAATCGGCGACGGCGATGCCTGGCGTATCGACGGCGCGCAGCTACGCAAGACGCGCGCAACTGCGCTAGCTCCGCCGACCACCAGTACACCTGCCGCCGCGACGGACGGCGGAGGGCCCGGGGCATGGCGGCGTCGCAAACGTCCGACATTGCCACCCCGAACCACTCCGCCTCCTGCTCGACCCGTACCGGCCCGTCCGGCACGGGGAGCCACGACACGACCAGAGCGGCCAACACTAGGGCCTCTTTATCGAGGCGACGTAACACCCACCGCGGGCCGTCCTGATTCGGGGCACTCGGTACACCACTGGGCTGGACACTCGAGGACGCGGAGACGTCGAACCTAATGTAGCGATGGTCCGACAACGTCTCCACGCCCACAAGGACTCTCCAGCCCCGGACACGACGTGCGACGGCGGGGCTCGCAAACGACAAGTCAACAATAGACCCGCCGTTGTGCCGCACGCACGTGTCCACCGACCCCCTGTTCAGGACGACCAGGCCGACAGAGATCGCCCAGTCCTCCAGGACCTCACCGCGAACGTCGGTCGCCGGCGAACCCCAGACCACGGATTTGGCATTGAAGTCGCCGGCGACGATAGTCGGGTGAGGTTGGCCTTGCTGCACCAGGGCCCCCAGTCGAACGAGAAAAGTCTCGAACTCGTAGAGGGGTCTGTTGGGAGAGAAATAGACTCCTACAACCCATACGTCTCCCAACAGAGCCGCGACGCATCCCTGGCCCTTCGCTACTTTTTCGAAGGGCGGGGAGCCAGCGGCACCCTGGGTGATGATGGCCACCGAACCGTCGAGGTCCCCGGCCCAGTTATCCCTGGGCGGGACGAAATACGGCTCGGCAGCCACGGCCACTTGCACCGACCACTGCGCCAGGCTTTGAGACAACAGGTCCTGGGCGCGGGCGCAGTGGTTGATGTTCGCCTGGAGGAACTTTAGGTCCATTACTGGGCGATCTCTTCTACTACGTCCATCACGGCCACTTCTTGCGGTGGGTTCGCTGTCTGAGGCTGGGTTGAAGCCACAGCGTCAGTAGCACGTCTACGCGAGGGGCGACGTCTGTTGCGGCGGGAGGAGGCAGGACATGCCTTCCCTCCGAGTTGGTGCCCAGCGGGCTCTCCGGAAGCCGCGCAGACCACGCAGTTTGGCATGGCGTTACACTCGCGGGCCTTGTGGCCCGCTTGACCGCAGCGGTAGCATAACGTACTGCGGTCCACTGCGCAGTCACAGCGCTCCCGGACATGCCCGGACTCCAGACACCGGAAGCACCGCATGGGCCTCGCCTCGAGCACCGTCACTCGAGGCACCGTCCACCCTATACGAAGGCGGCCCGCCTTGACCTTCTGAGCCGCCTTGATGGGCATTTTCACCCACGCTGTGCCCACACCCGATCGGTCGGGACGAATTTGCCCGACCTTTACAACTTCTACGGCGCACTCACCGGCCTTAGAGAGGGCCGCTGCGACTGATTCAGGAGTGGCTGTATAGTCCAGCTCTGTCAGCCGCAGTTCCGCGGTTTTTGTGGGCCGGGATATTCGGACGTCCTCCGACCCACTGAAACACTCCCTCAGCCTATTGGCGAGGGAGTCGGCCCTCTCTTCAGAGTTGGCCCCGGGTACCTCGTACATAGGGGCACCCGTGGCCGCAAACTTTGGCTTGAGTCTTGAAATCTCAAGGCCGGTAAGGTCAACTTTTCCCTGCGCCTCTGTCAGGACTTTGGCGTATGTAAGCCCTTTTGCTACAGCCGCCGGCGTCAGAGAAATTATGACGGCCGCAGAGCGTGGTGGGCGGAGCTTGGGCTCAGCCCGGCGCGGTGGTGGCTGTGAACTAGCCGCCGGTGTCGTCCCGGACCTGGGCTTCTTTTTCTTTCCCACCACAACCGTCCATTCTGTGTCCATGGACACTGGGGCTGGCGGCAATGGGCGGGGCTCTGGTGCAGCTTTCGCTGTGTGTACTGACCCTTTCTTAGCACTCTTCTGGTGCTTTGACATGCGTCTTGTCTGTGCTGGTTGTGCAGCTCTCTGCTTGTCTTCCCTGGCAAGCATAGAAGACGCAGTAGTCGACTCCTTTGAAGACCCAGCGGTGACCTGTGGTTGTGCAGCAGAGGGCCCAGCCACGGGAGCGGGAATGGAGGGGGTGGACTGGAGCAAACTCTTCCCCTTCCCCTTACCTTTCCCCTTAACAGAGGTAGGTTGGGGAGCTCCACCCACAAATCCACCCTGTACTGGAAGGGAGATATCCCCAGGAGTGGGTCGTCGCTCATGCGCCAACGGCGGCCTCGGAGCTGGCCCTTGCAGCACCGACTCCAGCCTGGCCTGCCATCTTGCCTCCATAACTGCGAGCATTTCTTCTGTTGGGCGTTTGCTCGCAGCTGCCTCTAGCTCATCCACACGAAGACGGAGGGAGGCGTTCTCCTCCTGCAGTTGTTTAACTGCAGTCTCAAGGCGGGAACTGTTTTCCCGCCACTTCTTCACCTCCCCTTCGAGGCATGTGACCATGGCGGACTCAGGCTGTTCGACATATTTGGCTATGGTATCTGTAACAACGTTAAGGGCTTTCTGACTAGTGCCCTTTAAATTGCCAGACTTTTTCACCACGGACTTGACAATCTGTCCGCACTGTCGTAGATCCTCTCGGAGTACTGGACGGGAAATATCCATCTCCACCAATACAGGTTTCGAGGGCGATGCGTCATTTATAAAGCAGAGTTGCTTCGCCAATTCTTTTTCCGCCTTTTGGCGTGCCTCATCGCGCTTTACCTTATCGCGCTCTCTCTGCGACTTCTTTAAGCCAACAGAATTGCCAGCTGGGAGCGGACGACCCCTACCACGACCATCGGTCGTCTGCAACTTAGACGCTGGCTCGTCTGTGTCACTCGTGAGGAGCAAACAGCTATCTCGGGAGCGCTGAGAGTGTCTCCTCCAGAGCCGTTTGCTCCGTACCGACGAACCACTTTCGCTCGATTCTGAGTCAATCAGCATATTATCTAGTGGCCGAGTGAATTCGGCCTCTACCACTGTGGGTTTCGCACCCACACTCTTCTCCACACAAACATCGTCAGGCTTGCGCCCTCCGAACTCCGCCTCTCCTACCCCAGAGTCTGAAACAGGAGGAGGCAACTTCGTCAGAAGAATAATTGGTTTTTTATTTATATTTGAATCCATTTTGATTCCCACGAGTATGGGGGAAATAAAAGTCCGCCCAGGCAGTGCCCCCTGTACCTGGGTAAGCCTAACGTAACCCGCCAAGAGGGTCGGCAGTATTGTGATTATATCAAAATAACATTTTGTGTTTAACGCCATCTTGCGTGAATCATGTTACGTGTGTTCACTGTGATTGATTTTATTGTCTATGTTACTTTTGTCTGGTTGTCTTTGAATATAAAATATACGATCTCTTTGTGTGTTCCAAGTACCGATCAAGCACGTTGTTTTATTAGGTTATGGGCCCAGACCCATGTTTAATTTAGTAAAAGTAGTTGTGACTGAATTAGGAGTTGTTTAAATTAGCATCCGCGATGTCTAATAACTACCTGGTCAACGTGCCAAAATTTAAAGGCCGAGATAACTACAGTGAGTGGACGTTTGCTGCGGAAAACTTCCTGGTGCTAGAAGGAATGCTTCACTGCATTAAGCCAGTGGGAGAGAAACCCGTTCCCCCCGAAGACGATGAAAAAACCAAAGCTAAACTTATTATGACGATTGACTCGAAACTGTATGTCCACATCAAGGATGTGTCATCATCAAAAATGCTGTGGGATAAACTAAAGAGTTTATTTGATGATTCGGGATTTTCAAGGAAAATAAGCCTGCTTCGCACATTAACCTCAATTCGTCTAGAAAACAGTGATACAATGGCGTCGTACATCACACAAATGATCGAAACCGGTCAGAAATTGTGTGGAACCGGATTCCAAATTAGTGACGAGTGGATCGGATGCCTATTACTTGCTGGTTTGACTGAAAAGTACATGCCGATGATTATGGCCATTGAACACTCTGGCCTTCGCATTACAACGGACGTCATTAAAGCAAAGTTGTTGGATATGGCGGGAAAAGATGGTGGCGAACATCGTGAAGGGAACGCTGCTTTCGCTAGTTCCCAGAAGTGGCAACATTCAAATAATAAAAAATATGGCTCTATGGTACACAAAGAAAACGGATTCATAGAAAGTACCAAAGTAAAAGATGGCCGCTCGTACAGCAAAAATGTCAATGTGAAATGTTATAAGTGCAAACAACCCGGTCATTACAGGAACCAGTGCCCAAATAATTATTCGAGTACAAGTAATGAAAAGAAAGTGTCAAGAAAATCTACCAATGCATTTAGTGCTGTGTTTTTAAACGGCAATTACAACAAAGAAGATTGGTACATAGACTCGGGGGCAAGTGCGCACTTAACCGCAAACAAGGATTGGGTTATCAATCCGTGCTACAAGAAAACGGAGGATATTGTTATTGCAAACAATAATATGTTGCGGGTCCTGTGCACCGGTGATGTCAACATCATCACACAGACGGATGAATGCGAATACGAAGTACCTATCAAGGACATATTATGCATTCCGGAATTGACAACAAATTTATTGTCTGTAAATCAATTAATAAGAAATGGCAATCAAGTCAACTTTACCAAGGATGGCTGCAGTATTTACAACAGGAATGGTCATTTGGTTGCTGTGGCTGACGTGTTTAATGGAGTGTACAAGCTGAGGATGCCGAAATATGTGTATGCGATGTCTACAGTGTCTGGTGAAGTGTGGCACCGTCGATTAGGACATGTAAACAGTAACTATTTGAATAAGATGACATCAGCCGTAGAAGGTATGAATCTGCATGATAAAGTCAACATATCTAAAATGACGTGCTCCATTTGCTGTGAAGGTAAGCAGTGTAGACTACCTTTTTCACATGTGGGTTCCAGGAGTAAAGAAGTACTTGAATTAGTGCACACTGATCTTTGTGGGCCCATGGAAGTACCATCCATCGGAGGTTCTAAATACTTTTTACTGTTCGTAGATGATTATTCACGAATGATATTTGTTTATTTTTTGAGGCATAAGAGTGAAGTTTTGACATACTTCAAGGAATTTAAGGCTAAGATAGAAAACCAAATAAACAAATGTATTAAGGCTATTAGAAGTGATAATGGTCTTGAATTCTGTAACAAAGAATTTGAATTATTTTTGCAGAAAGAAGGAATTCACCATCAAAAGACAAACCCTTACACGCCTGAACAGAATGGTTTATGCGAGAGGTGTAATCGTACAGTAGTTGAAAAGGCAAGGTGCTTGTTGTTCGATGCTGATCTAGGCAAGGAATTTTGGGCCGAAGCAACAAACACAGCAGTATATCTACATAATCGCATCATAGCTTCGGGCTTGGAAGGTAAAACACCTTATGAGGTGTGGACAGGAACAAAACCAATGGTGAGTCATTTAAGAATCTTTGGCAGTAAAGTGATGGTATACATTCCCAAACAGAAACGTCAAAAATGGGACAAAAAGTCTGTTGAACATATATTAGTGGGCTACCCAGAAAATGTTAAAGGGTACAGAGTCTACAATCCTGTAACTAAATTAGTAACGACTAGTAGAGATGTTATAATTACAGAGCCACAAAGTAATTATGTTACCATACCTATAAGTGAAACTAAATTTGATGAGAGGGAAGAGCCGCAAAGTAATGATGTTACCATGCATGTAAATGAAACTGAGCCTGATGAGAATGCATCGGACTCTACACAATTAGATACTGATACATCAATTATGAATGAATCTTCTGATGAAACATATGTGCCAAGTGGCAGTGACTATGAGGATGGTGTAGATACACCAGTAAGACCTAGCTCCAGACCTGTCAGAGAAAGGAGGATACCAGCGAGGTATAGAATGTCAAACATGTGTATCAGTGAAGAAAACTTTGATGATGCAAATGGTCTTACCCTAAAAGAAGCCCTTAAGGGACCTGATAGAGATAAGTGGTTAAAGGCTGTAAATGAAGAAATTCAGTGCTTTGAAGAAAACAAAGCGTGGGAGCTAGTCGAAGCTCCAGCTGATGCTAACATAGTAAAATGCAAATGGGTCTTGAAGAAAAAATATGATGGTGCGAATATTCGATACCGTGCAAGACTTGTGGCCAAGGGATTTATGCAAAAAGAAGGCATAGACTATACCGAGACCTTCTCTCCTGTAGTCAGGCACACAACACTAAGACTTTTATTTGCATTAGCTGTGCAGTTAAACTTAAATATATCTCATTTAGATGTTACAACGGCTTTTCTGAATGGGGACCTTGAAGAAGTAATATACATGCAGAAGCCAAATAATTATCCTAATTATGTAAATGATGGAAAAGTTTTAAGATTAAAAAAGGCCATTTACGGGCTCAAACAATCTTCAAGGGCCTGGTACAGAAAGGTTGATGACTGTCTTACTAGTATGGGCTATAAAGCATCTAAAATTGAACCTTGTTTATATACTAAAAATGTTAATAATTGTAAAACTATAGTCACATTGTATGTTGATGATTTTTTTGTTTTCTCAAATGATGTCTGTGAAACAAATAATTTGAAAAGTGTTTTAGCTTCACATTTTAAACTCAAAGATTTAGGAGAGGTTAAACAGTGCCTAGGAATGAGTATAAATATAGATAAAGTTAATGGTGTCATAAAATTGAGTCAGGAAAATTATATAACTCAGTTATTACAAAGATTTAATATGACAGAATGTAAACCAGCTGATACCCCAATGGAAGTTAATTTAAAATTAAATAAAAATGAAAAATGTAATGAGTTGCTTCCATTCCAAAAACTTATTGGTAGCTTAATGTATTTAGCAGTTTTAACTAGACCAGACATAGCTTTTTCTGTGGGCTTTCTAAGCCAATTTAATAATTGTTATGGTTCAGAACATTGGCAATATGCCAAAAGAATATTAAAATACTTAAAGAAAACAAAACACTTTGGATTAACATATACCAAAAATAAGAATTTTAAATTGGAAGGTTATGTTGATGCTGACTGGGGAAATAATGTAACAGATAGAAAATCATATACGGGTTTATGTTTCACCATGTCAGGTGGTGCAGTTTCATGGGCTTCAAAGAAGCAAAAAAGTGTTGCCTTATCAAGCACCGAAGCAGAGTATATGGGTTTTACAGAGGCATGTAAAGAGGCTATATATTTACGCCGCTTATTATTTGAAATAACTGACGAATTGTATACCATTAATATATTTAATGATAACCAAGGTGCTTTAAAATTGTCAGCAAGCGATGCCTTCCACATTCGTACAAAACATATAGATTTGCGTTTTCATTTTTGTCGTGATTGTGTTAAAAATAATATAATTAAGTTTCAATATTTAGAGACTGGCAAGATGCCAGCTGATTTATTAACAAAAGGTTTGTGTAGCGTTAAACATAAATCTCACATAAAAGTATTGGGAATCCATTGACTGTCCCGTTGTTTGTCAATTGTTAATTTAGAGACTTTTATTTTAATAGTTGCTGATAAGAGGCTAAATTGTTTTATTATTTTGATAAGTGGGAGTATTGTGATTATATCAAAATAACATTTTGTGTTTAACGCCATCTTGCGTGAATCATGTTACGTGTGTTCACTGTGATTGATTTTATTGTCTATGTTACTTTTGTCTGGTTGTCTTTGAATATAAAATATACGATCTCTTTGTGTGTTCCAAGTACCGATCAAGCACGTTGTTTTATTAGGCAGGTACTCTGGCGGGGGTCGCACTCGAGACCGAACTACCCATCGGCCATGCATCCCCTCGCGGTGCGCCGCCGCTTGGGATTCGGGGTAACTTTTTATAGAGGTTTTCTCCCTCGCGGTCCGGGCGGTTAAGCCAAGACCCTCGGTCCGGCAGGAGCGCGAGACATATCCACGGACCTCCATACCGGATTACGATCTGCGACGGCGACAGCGGGAGAGAAAGGTTCCCCCCCACTGCCTGCTCGGGGCGGGGTGAGCGCACACCGAGCCCGTCGACACCCCCAGGACAGAACCGGGAGTCGCCCGATAAACGGGCCCACCGAGACAAGACGACGGCCGCCGCAAGAGACGACGACCGCCAACCAACTGTTGTCAGGATATTAGCCGTCGCGCCGATCAACGTGATCGACGCGCCGTTGCCCAGGGTGCACCGCGTGGAGGTTTCCTGACTTCGCACCCCAACCTAACCTAACCTAACCTAACCTTTTTTTTTTTTTTTTTTTTGGTTTCGCGGAGAAAGTGCCTTACCACTACCGCCCGGCCTTCGTGGGGGGCGACCGAGCGGTTATGTTGGGTTCACCGTGCCTTACGACCCGGCGTTGAGCCGCCCGGAGAGATGGAAAACGTCGGGCGACCGCCGGGCCGAGTCCCTAACCTATGTACAACGCACGGCATACCAACTAAAACTCCGCGGTGGCCATCTTCGGCGCATTAGGGACGGCTGCGGGCTTCCTCTGACTAATGTCTAAGTTTTCGTCCGCAACCGCCCCTGCGCGGTGCCGCCTGGTGCGGCCCGTCTCCTCTTGTGGGGGGGCTCAGAAGCCCCCGCGCACCGAAGGACGCTCTCAGCGTCAACGGCAGCGTGAGGCCTACCTTCCACGCTGCCGTCCATCACGGGGGTCGCAACAATGTGCTAAAAGAAGATACACAAAACTATAGACGGACGGCCCCCTGCCGCCCGCCCGCGACCCCCGGTGGCCCCTATTAGTCGCCTCTTACGACAGGCAGGGGATACCGTGGTGGAATTCTCCAAACGCCCCCAATCCACAGGGCGGGAGACGCCGGTCAGTCGTCCACCCGGCGCCTCCTTTGTCTCCTCTGGCGGCGGGAGGGATCATCTCGCTCCCGATCCCTCTCGGCACTCTCCTTCTGCGAGAGGACCACCTCGCAGAAGTGGGCCACCGCACGCCAGGCCTCCCGACTGTCGACCATGGAAGCGACCACGGCCGGCAGCGAGAGGTCTCCTCCGACGACTGCTCTGAGAGCGCTGCGCTCCTCGTCCCAGGCTGGGCAAAACTCCAATGTATGTTGGGCCGTATCCAGCGGGCAGTTGTCACAATGGTGACACACGGCCGACACCTCTGTGCCTACGATACGACACAGATACTCACCGAAGCAACCATGCCCGGTGAGTATCTGTGTCAACCGGAACGTAGCTGGGCCGTGGCGCCTGTCCAGCCACTCGGCAAAGACCGGGCGCACTGCCGCTACGACCCTTAGCCCCGCTGACGGGGCCTCCAGCCTGAGACGCCACTCCTCCACGGCGGCTCGCCGTAAGGAGGCCCTCATGGCCTCCACCTCCTTCAGGGCCGGACGCTGCCCGCGACTGAACGCCTCCTCCCGCCAATAAAAGGCATCGGACAGGGATTCGGCGTCCAGATCCCAGGGCAGAAATCCGGCCAACATGCAAGCCGCCTCGTACGAGACCGTGCGGTACGCCCTGATCGCCCGCTGCGCAACTACACGTTGGGGATTGCGCAAGAGCGCGACGCAGCGGTCGCTCAGGGAGTAAGCCCAAACTGGACTGCCATACAGGGCCATGGACCGCACGACTCCGTGGTATAACCTTCGGCAAGGGATACCAGGACCTTCCAGGTTGGGCAGCAGGCTAGAAAGAGCGCCCGCTGCCCGGGACAGTTTTGTCCGCATCTTCTCGAAATGGGTACGGAATTCCCATCGGCTATCCAAAACTAACCCTAAATACTTTATATTCTTGCCGATGGGAATCCGCACCCCCTCAACAACGATGTGGGCACCGGCCGGTGGCCCTTTCCGAGGCCCGTGAAAACAAATAGCCTCGGTTTTCTCAAGGGCCACCTTCAACCCTAGACGCCGGATCCTATTCACGACATCGCCGGTGCCCGCCGCTGCCAGAATTGCGGCGTCCTGGAAGGTCCCAGAAGTCGCTGTGACTAGCGTGTCGTCGGCGTAACATGTCACGCCGACGCCCCGGAGATTGGCACCACGGAGCACCCAGTCGTACCCGATGTTCCACAGGAGAGGGCCCAAAACCGAGCCCTGTGGAACACCGCACGACATCGCTCTTCGGTGCCACCCGTCGGCGCCCGGATACACCACGTCCCTGTCAGACAGGTACGCGTGCACCAGACGCCGGAGATAGGGCGGCACCACGTGGTACCGCAGTGCCTCGTGAATGCAGGGCCAGGGCAGCGAATTAAAGGCGTTAGAAATATCTAACGATATGGCAATCACTACACTGCCTCTGGCCACTGCATCCTCCGCCTGTGCCTTCACCCGCAGAATCGCGTGGACGGTGGAACGTCCCCTCCTAAATCCGTATTGATTGTCGGCCAAGTTCGGACCGACCCTATCGAGGTGCTCGACGAGGCGAGCATGAACGATGCGCTCGAAAAGTTTGGCGACCTCGTCGAGCAACACGATGGGCCGGTAGGCCGACGGCGACTCTGCGGGTCGTCCTTCTTTCTTCAGCAGGACGAGCTTCCCGGTTTTCCAATGCGCCGGGAAGACGCCCTGCTCCAAACAGGCGGAGAACAAACTGCGGAGCCTCGGACCCAAGTACTCGAGAGCTAGCACCCAGGCCCTCCCGGGGATGCCATCGAGCCCTGGGGCCGTGTTCTTGCTCCGCAGCCGAAGCACTGCCGCCCGCATTTCAGCGGGCGAAACCTCCGGGATATCCCTTGCCGAAGTATCGTACGACGATGACGCCACGTCCGGTGGCGCCATCGGTGGAGGAGTGGTCTCCACGGTGGCCGGAAACAAGGCCGCGACGATGTTGGCCAGCAAGTCTGGCCGGAGACTCTGCGACAGCGGGGGCGCCGCTGGGCGAAGCTTGTTCATGACCAAGCGATAGGGGCGCCCCCACGGGTCACCGTCGAGAGTCTCCAGGAACTCCTTCCTCGCCGCGACCTTGGCCCTGTGAACGGCCACCCGCAGCGCTCTCTTCGCCTCCTTATAGAGGCCGTAGAGCTGCCGCTCTTGGTCTGCGTGATCTTCACTTCTAATTCGGCGACGGCGATGCCTGGCGTATCGACGGCGCGCAGCAACGCAAGACGCGCGCAACTGCGCTAGCTCCACCGACCACCAGTACACCTGCCACCGCGACGGACGGCGGAGGGCCCGGGGCATGGCGGCGTCGCAAACGTCCGACATAGCCACCCCGAACCACTCCGCCTCCTGCTCGACCCGTACCGGCCCGTCCGGCACGGGGAGCCACGACACGACCAGAGCGGCCAACACTAGGGCCTCTTTATCGAGGCGACGTAACACCCACCGCGGGCCGTCCTGATTCGGGGCACTCGGTACGCCACTGGGCTGGACACTCGAGGACGCGGAGACGTCGAACCTGATGTAACGATGGTCCGACAACGTCTCCACGCCCACGAGGACTCTCCAGCCCCGGACACGACGTGCGACGGCGGGGCTCGCAAACGACAAGTCAACAATAGACCCGCCGTTGTGCCGCACGCACGTGTCCACCGACCCCCTATTCAGGACGACCAGGCCGACAGAGATCGCCCAGTCCTCCAGGACCTCACCGCGAACGTCGGTCGCCGGCGAACCCCAGACCACGGATTTGGCGTTGAAGTCGCCGGCGACGATCGCCGGGTGAGGTTGACCTTGCTGCACCAGGGCCCCCAGTCGAACGAGAAAAGACTCGAACTCGTAGAGGGGTCTGTTGGGAGAGAAATAAACTCCTACAACCCATACGTCTCCCAACAGAGCCGCGACGCATCCCTGGCCCTTCGCTACCTTTTCGAAGGGCGGGGAGCCAGCGGCACCCTGGGTGATGATGGCCACCGAACCGTCGAGGTCCCCGGCCCAGTTATCCCTGGGTGGGACGAAATACGGCTCGGCGACCACGGCCACTTGCACCGACCACTGCGCCAGGCTTTGGGACAACAGGTCCTGGGCGCGGGCGCAGTGGTTGATGTTCGCCTGGAGGAACTTCAGGTCCATTACTGGGCGATCTCTTCTACTACTTCCATCTCGGCCACTTCTTGCGGTGGGCTCACCGACTGCGGCTGGGCCTTAGCCTCAGCGGCAGCTGGTTTCCTGCGCGGACGCCGCCGGGTTTTGCGGGGGGAGACGGGACACGCCTTCCCCCCGAGTTGGTGCCCGGCGGGCTTACCAGCTGCGGCACATAAAGCACAGCTGGGTGTATCTTGACATTGGCGGGCCTTGTGACCCGCCTTGCCGCAGCGATAGCAGAGATCGCTGCGGTCTACGGGACAATCGCAGGCGTCCCGCACGTGCCCTTGCTCGAGGCAGCGATAACATCGCATAGGGCGCGTCTCAAGCACGGTCACTCGGGCCACGGTCCACCCTATACGCAGACGGCCTGCCTTAATCTTCTGTGCCGCCTTAACCGGCACCTTAGCCCAGACCGAGCCTAGATCCGAGCGATTGGGGCGAATTTGCCCCACTTTTATTGTTTCGGCGGCACACTCACCGGCTGCGCAAAGGGCCGCCGCGACTGTCTCGGTTGTAGCTGCAGGGTCCAATTCGGACAGTCGCAGCTCCGCGAATTTTGTTGGCCGAGTAACTCGTACATCTTCCGACTCTTTAAAATATTCCCTCAGCCTTACGGCAAGGGAGTCGGCCCTCTGCTCAGATTCAGCCCCGGGTACCTCATAGATCATGGCACCCGTGGCTGCAAATTTAGGCTTAAGCCGGTCAATATTAAGGCCTTCTAGGCTAACTCTTTGCTGCGCATTTGTTAGGACCCCAGCATATGTGAGGCCCTTTTTCACAGCCGCTGGAGTCAGTGAAATTATCACCGCTGCTGACTTCGGTGGGCGGAGTTTCGGCTCAGGCTTCTTTTTGATCAGCGTATTAGCTGGAGCCGCGCTGGTCTTGGCCTTCTTCTTATTTTTCCCCACCACCACAGTCCACTCGGTGTCCATGGACACTGGGGCCGGTGGTAATGGGCGGGGCTCTCGGGGAGCGTGCCGCGCAGGGTTTTTTCCTTTGCCGGAAATGGACGGCGCTGTAACGGATTTCTTCCCCGTCCCTTTACTTTTTTTGAGCGCATTGGGGGTGGTTGTTGGAACCCCAGATGGCCCAGCAGCGACAACACGGGATGGGGCGGTGGATTCTTCCAGCAGTGCAGTAGAAGGTCCTGCAACGGCGACGGAAATTGCAGGAGCGGCAGGCTGGATGAGTCCCTTCCCCTTTCCCTTACCTTTCCCCTTCGCAGAGTTAGGTTGGGGAGCTCCACCCACAAATCCACCCTGTACTGGGAGGGAGATATCCCCAGGAGTGGGCCGTTTCTCATGCGCCAACGGCGGCCTCGGAGCCGGCCCTTGTAGCACCGACTCCAGCCTGGCCTGCCATCTTGCCTCCATAACTGCGAGCATTTCTTCTGTTGGCTGTTTGCTCGCGGCTGCCTCTAGCTCGTCCAAACGAAGACGGAGAGAGGCGTTCTCCTCCTGCAATTGTTTCACTGCAGCCTCGAGGCGGGAACTGTTTTCTCGCCACTTTTTCACCTCCCCTTCGAGGCATGTGACCATGGCGGACTCCGGCTGGTTAACATACTTGGTGATGGTATCTGTTACGACGTTAAGGGCTTTCTGACTAGTGCCCTTTAGATTGCCAGACTTTTTCACCACCGACTTGACAATTTGCCCGCATTGTCTTAGATCCTCTCGAAGAACGGGACGGGAAACATCCATCTCCACCAATACGGATTTCGAGGACGTTGCGTCATTTACAAAGCAGAGTTGCTTTGCCAGTTCTGCTTCCGCCTTTTGGCGTCCCTCCTCGCGCTTTTGCTTATCGCGCTCTATCTGCGTCCTCTTCAAGCTGACATACTTGCTAGCTGAGAGCGGACGACCCCTACCACGACCGTCAGTCGTCTGTAACTTAGACGCTGGCTCGTCTGTGTCACTTGTGAGGAGCGGGCAGCTGTCCCGGGAGCGCTGAGAGTGTCTCCTCCAGAGCCGTCTGCTTCGGACTGACGAACCGCTTTCACTCGATTCTGAGTCGATCAGCATATCGAGTGGCCGAGTGAATTCGGCCTCCACCTCTGTGGGCTTCACACCCACACTCTCCACTACACAACCATCGTCGGGCTTGCGCCCTCCGAACTCCGCCTCTCCTACCCCAGAATCTGAAGCAGGAGGAGGCAACTTCGTCAAGATAATTAAAGGTGTTTTGTTAAAATTTGAATCCATTTTGGTTCCCACGAGTATGGGGGAAATAAAAGTCCGCCCAGGCAGTGCCCCCTGTACCTGGGTAAGCCTAACGTAACCCGCCAAGAGGGTCGGCAGGTACTCTGGCGGGGGTCGCACTCGAGACCGAACTACCCATCGGCCATGCATCCCCTCGCGGTGCGCCGCCGCTTGGGATTCGGGGTAACTTTTTATAGAGGTTTTCTCCCTCGTGGTCCGGGCGGTTAAGCCAAGACCCTCGGTCCGGCAGGAGCGCGAGACATAACCACGGACCTCCATACCGGATTACGATCTGCGACGGCGACAGCGGGAGAGAAAAGTTCCCCCCACTGCCTGCTCGGGGCGGGGTGAGCGCACACCGAGCCCGTCGACACCCCCAGGACAGAACCGGGAGTCGCCCGATGAACGGGCCCACCAAAACAAGACGACGGCCGCCGCAAGAGACGACGACCGCCAACCAACTGTTGTCAGGATATCAGCCGTCGCGCCGATCAACGTGATCGACGCGCCGTTGCCCAGGGTGCACCGCGTGGAGGTTTCCTGACTTCGCACCCCACCCCAACCTAACCTAACCTTTTTTTTTTTTTTTTTGGTTTCGCGGAGAAAGTGCGTTACCACTACCGCCCGGCCTTCGTGGGGGGCGACCGAGCGGTTATGTTGGGTTCACCGTGCCTTACGACCCGGCGTTGAGCCGCCCGGAGAGATGGAAAACGTCGGGCAACCGCCGGGCCGAGTCCCTAACCTATGTACAACGCACGGCATACCAACTAAAACTCCGCGGTGGCCATCTTCGGCGCATTAGGGACGGCTGCGGGCTTCCTCTGACTAATGTCTAAGTTGTCGTCCGCAACCGCCCCTGCGCGGTGCCGCCTGGTGCGGCCCGTCTCCTGTTGTGGGGGGGGGGCTCAGAAGCCCCCGCGCACCGAAGGACGCTCTCAGCGTCAACGGCAACGTGAGGCCTACCTTCCACGCTGCCGTCCATCACGGGGGTCGCAACAATGTGATAAGAGCAACACAAAACTTAAGACGGACGGCCCCCTGCCGCCCGCCCGCGACCCCCGGTGGCCCCTATTAGTCGCCTCTTACGACAGGCAGGGGATACCGTGGTGGAATTCTCCAAACGCCCCCAATCCACAGGGCGGGAGACGCCGGTCAGTCGTCCACCCGGCGCCTCCTTCGTCTCCTCTGGCGGCGGGAGGGATCATCACGCTCCCGATCCCTCTCGGCACTCTCCTTCTGCGAGAGGACCACCTCGCAGAAGTGGGCCACCGCACGCCAGGCCTCCCGACTGCCGACCATGGAAGCGACCACGGCCGGCAGCGAGAGGTCTCCTCCGACGACTGATCTGAGAGCGCTGCGCTCCTCGTCCCAGGCTGGGCAAAACTCCAGTGTGTGCTGGGCCGTATCCAGCGGGCAGTTGTCACAATGGTGACACACGGCCGACACCTCTGTGCCTACAATACGACACAGATACTCACCGAAGCAACCATGCCCGGTGAGTACCTGTGTCAATCGAAACGTAGCCGGGCCGTGGCGCCTGTCCAGCCACTCGGCAAAGACCGGGCGCACTGCCGCTACGACCCTTAGCCCCGCTGACGGGGCCTCCAGCCTGAGACGCCACTCCTCCACGGCGGCTCGCCGTAAGGAGGCCCTCATGGCCTCCACCTCCTTCAGGGCCGGACGCTGCCCGCGACTGAACGCCTCCTCCCGCCAATGAAATGCATCGGACAGGGATTGGGCGTCCAGATCCCAAGGCAGAAATCCGGCCAACATACAAGCCGCCTCGTACGAAACCGTGCGGTATGCCCTGATCGCCCGCTGCGCCACTACACGCTGAGGATTGCGCAAAAGTGCGACGCAGCGGTTGCTCAGGGAATCAGCCCAAACTGGACTGCCATACAGGGCCATGGACCGCACGACTCCGTGGTATAACCTTCGGCAAGGGATACCAGGACCTTCCAGGTTGGGCAGCAGGCTAGAAAGAGCGCCCGCTGCCCGGGACAGTTTCGTCCTCATCTTCTCAAAATGGGTGCGAAATTCCCATCGGCTATCCAAAATCAAACCCAGATACTTCATACTCTTGCCGATGGGAATCCGCACCCCCTCAACGATGATGTGGGCACCGGCCGGTGGCCCTTTCCGAGGCCTGTGAAAACAAATGGCCTCGGTTTTCTCAAGGGCCACCTTCAACCCTAGACGTCGGATTCTATTCACGACGTCGCCGGTGCCCGCCGCCGCCAGAATTGCGGCATCCTGGAAGGTCCCAGAAGTCGCTGTAACTAGCGTGTCGTCGGCGTAACATGTCACGCCGACGCCCCGGAGATTGGTACCACGGAGCACCCAGTCGTACCCGATGTTCCACAAGAGAGGGCCTAAAACCGAGCCCTGTGGAACACCGCACGACATCGCTCTTCGGTGCCACCCGTTGGCGCCCGGATACACCACGTCCCTGTCAGACAGGTACGCGTGCACCAGACGCCGGAGATAGGGCGGCACCACGTGGTACCGCAGTGCCTCGTGAATGCAGGGCCAGGGCAGCGAGTTGAAAGCGTTGGATATGTCCAACGAGACAGCAATAACAACTTCGCCCCTGGCCACTGCATCCTCCGCCTGTGCCTTCACCCGCAGAATCGCGTGGACGGTGGAACGTCCCCTCCTAAAACCGAACTGCTCGTCGGCCAAGTTTGGTCCGACCCTCTCGAGGTGCTCGACGAGGCGAGCATGAACTATGCGCTCGAAAAGTTTGGCGACCTCGTCGAGCAACACGATGGGCCGGTAGGCCGACGGCGACTCTGCGGGCCGTCCTTCTTTCTTCAGCAGGACGAGCTTCCCGGTTTTCCAACGCGCCGGGAAGACGCCCTGCTCCAAACAGGCGGAGAACAAACTGCGGAGCCTCGGACCCAGGTACTCGAGAGCTAGCACCCAGGCCCTCCCGGGGATGCCATCGAGCCCTGGGGCCGTGTTTTTGCTCCGCAGCCGAAGCACTGCCACCCGCATTTCAGCGGGCGAAACCTCCGGGATATCCCTTGCCGAAGTATCGTACGACGATGACGCCACGTCCGGTGGCGCCATCGGTGGAGGAGTGGTCTCCACGGTGGCCGGAAACAAGGCCGCGACGACGTTGGCCAGCAAGTCTGGCCGGAGACTCTGCGACAGCGGGGGCGCCGCTGGGCGAAGCTTGTTCATCACCAAGCGATAGGGGCGCCCCCACGGGTCACCGTCGAGAGTCTCCAGGAACTCCTTCCTCGCCGCGACCTTGGCCCTGTGAACGGCCACCCGCAGCGCTCTCTTCGCCTCCTTATAGAGGCCGTAGAGCTGCCGCTCCTGGTCTGCGTGATCATCTGCCCTCAATCGGCGACGGCGATGCCTGGCGTATCGACGGCGCGCAGCTACGCAAGACGCACGCAACTGCGCTAGCTCCGCCGACCACCAGTACACCTGCCGCCGCGGCGAACGGCGGAGGGCCCGGGGCATGGCGGCGTCGCAAACGTCCGACATTGCCACCCCGAACCACTCCGCCTCCTGCTCGACCCGTACCGGCCCGTCCGGCACGGGGAGCCACGACACGACCAGAGCGGCCAACACTAGGGCCTCTTTATCGAGGCGACGTAAGACCCACCGCGGGCCGTCCTGATTCGGGGCACTCGGTACACCACTGGGCTGGACACTCGAGGACGCGGAGACGTCGAACCTGATGTAACGATGGTCCGACAACGTCTCCACGCCCACGAGGACTCTCCAGCCCCGGACACGACGTGCGACGGCGGGGCTCGCAAACGACAGATCCACAATAGACCCGCCGTTGTGCCGCACGCACGTGTCCACCGACCCCCTATTCAGGACGACCAGGCCGACAGAGATCGCCCAGTCCTCCAGGACCTCACCACGAACGTCGGTCGCCGGCGAACCCCAGACCACGGATTTGGCGTTGAAGTCGCCGGCGACGATCACTGGGTGAGGTTGGCCTTGCTGCACCAGGGCCCCCAGTCGAACGAGAAAAGACTCGAACTCATAGAGGGGTCTGTTGGGAGAGAAATAAACTCCTACAACCCATACGTCTCCCAACAGAGCCGCGACGCATCCCTGGCCCTTCGCTACTTTTTCGAAGGGCGGGGAGCCAGCGGCACCCTGGGTGATGATGGCCACCGAACCGTCGAGGTCCCCAGCCCAGTTATCTCTGGGCGGGACGAAATACGGCTCGGCGACCACGGCCACTTGCACCGACCACTGCGCCAGGCTTTGGGACAACAGGTCCTGGGCCCGGGCGCAGTGGTTGATGTTCGCCTGGAGGAACTTCAGGTCCATTACTGGGCGATCTCTTCTACTCCTTCCATTGCGGCCTCTCCTTGCGGTGGGCTCACCGACTGCGGCTGGGCCGTAGCCTCAGCGGCAGCCGGTCTTCTACGCGGGCGACGGCGGTTGCGGCGTGAGAAGGCGGGACACGCCTTCCCTCCGAGTTGGTGCCCAGCGGGCTTACCGGAAGCCGCGCAGACTACACAGTTTGCCACGGCGTTACACTCGCGGGCCTTGTGGCCCGCTTGACCGCAGCGGTAGCATAACGCGCTGCGGTCCACTGCGCAGTCACAGCGCTCCCGGACATGTCCGGACTCCAGACACCGGAAGCACCGCATGGGCCTCGCCTCGAGCACCGTCACTCGAGGCACAGTCCACCCTATACGAAGGCGGCCCGCCTTGACCTTCTGGGCCGCCTTGATAGGCATCTTCACCCACGCTGTGCCCACACCCGAACGGTCGGGACGAATTTGCCCGACCTTGATTGCTTCCACGGCGCACTCACCGGCCTTAGAGAGGGCCGCTGCGACTGATTCAGGAGTGGCTGTATAGTCCAGCTCTGTCAGCCGCAGTTCCGCGGTTTTTGTGGGCCGGGATATTCGGACGTCCTCCGACCCACTGAAACACTCCCTCAGCCTAGTGGCGAGGGAGTCGGCCCTCTCGTCAGAGTTGGCCCCGGGCACCTCGTACATAGGGGCACCCGTGGCCGCAAACTTTGGCCTCAGCCTTGTTATTTCAAGGCCGGTAAGGTCCACCTTACCCTGCGCTTCTGTCAGGACTTTAGCATAGGTAAGCCCTTTTGCTACAGCCGCCGGCGTCAGAGAAATTATGACGGCCGCAGAGCGTGGTGGGCGGAGCTTGGGCTCGGCCCGGCGCGGTGGTGGCTGTGAACTAGCCGCCGGTGTCGTCCCGGACCTGGGCTTCTTTTTCTTTCCCACCACGACCGTCCATTCCGTGTCCATGGACACTGGGGCCGGCGGCAATGGGCGGGGTTCTGGTGCAGCTTGCGCCGTAGGTGCTGACCCTTTCTTTCTGGTCTTTTGGGGTTTTGGCAAGCGTCCTGTCTGCGTTCTTTGCTTGTCTTCCCTGACAGGCATAGAAGAGGCAGTGGCCGGCTCTTTTGACGACCCCGTGATGACTTGTGGTGGTGCAGTAGAGGGCCCAGCCACGGGGGCGGGAATAGAGGTAGTGGATTGGACCAAACTCTTCCCCTTTCCTTTTCCTTTGCCCTTGCTCGAAGAGGGCTGAGGTGCTCCTCCCACGAATCCGCCCTGCACGGGGAGTTGGGTAACCCCGGGAGTGGCCTTCTTTTCATGGGCCAGTGGTGGCCTGGGAGCCGGCCCTTGCAGCACCGAGTCTAGCCTGGCCTGCCATCTTGCCTCCATAACTGCGAGCATTTCGTCAGTTGGGCGTTTGCTCGCGGCTGCCTCTAGCTCGTCCAAACGAAGACGGAGGGAGGCGTTCGCCTCCTGCAATTCTTTTACTGCAGCCTCAAGGCGGGAGCTGTTTTCCCGCCACTTTTTAACCTCCCCTTCGAGGCACGTGACCATGGCGGACTCGGGCTGGTCGACAAATTTGGCGATGGTATCTGTCACTACGTTAAGGGCTTTCTGACTAGTGCCCTTTAAATTGCCAGACTTTTTTACCACGGACTTGACAATTTGTCCGCATTGTCTTAAGTCCTCTCGGAGAACGGGACGGGAAACATCCATCTCCACCAGCACAGATTTCGAGAGCGTTGTGTCTTTTACAAAGCGGAGAGAGTTTGCCAATTCTTTTTCCGCCTTTTGGCGTGCCTCTTCGCGCTTTAGCTTATCGCGCTCCCTCTGCGTCTTCTTTAAGCCGACATAATTGCCAGCTGGGAGCGGACGACCCCTACCACGACCGTCGGTCGTCTGCAACTTAGACGCAGGCTCGTCTGTGTCACTGGTGACGATTGAACAGCTGTCCCGGGAACGCTGAGAATGTCGCCTCCAGAGCCTTTTACTTCGTACCGACGAACCGCTTTCACTCGATTCTGAGTCAATCAGCATATCGAGTGGCCGAATGAATTCAGCCTCCACGTCTGTAGGCTTTGAGCCCACTTTATCCTCCACCACATAAACATCGTCGGGCTTGCACCCTTCGATCTCCGCCGCTCCTACCCCAGAAACTGAAGCAGGAGGAGGCAACTTCGTCAAAAGTATGATAGGTTGTTTTTCTTTTACAATTGATTCCATTATTGTTCCCACGAGTATGGGGGAAATAAACAGTCCACCCAGGCAGTGCCCCCTGTACCTGGGTAAGCCTAACGTAACCCGCCAAGAGGGTCGGCAGGTACTCTGGCGGGGGTCGCACTCGAGACCGAACTACCCATCGGCCATGCATCCCCTCGCGGTGCGCCGCCGCTTGGGATTCGGGGTAACTTTTTATAGAGGTTTTCTCCCTCACGGTCCGGGCGGTTAAGCCAAGACCCTCGGTCCGGCAGGAGCGCGAGACATAACCACGGACCTCCATACCGGATTACGATCTGCGACGGCGACAGCGGGAGAGAAAGGTTCCCCCCCACTGCCTGCTCGGGGCGGGGTGAGCGCACACCGAGCCCGTCGACACCCCCAGGACAGAACCGGGAGTCGCCCGATGAACAGGCCCACTCAAACGTAAGACGACGGCCGCCGCAAGAGACGACGACCGCCAACCAACTGTTGTCAGGATATTAGCCGTCGCGCCGATCAACGTGACCGACGCGCCGTTGCCCAGGGTGCACCGCGTGGAGGTTTCCTGACTTCGCACCCCAACCTAACCTAACCTTTTTTTTTTTTTTTTTTTTTTTTTTTTTTTTTTTTTTTTTTTTTTTTGTTTTTTTTTTTGGTTTCGCGGAGAAAGTGCTTTACCACTACCGCCCGGCCTTCATGGGGGGCGACCGAGCGGTTATGTTGGGTTCACCGTGCCTTACGACCCGGCGTTGAGCCGCCCGGAGAGATGGAAAACGTCGGGCGACCGCCGAGCCGAGTCCCTAACCTATGTACAACGCACGGCATACCAACTAAAACTCCGCGGTGGCCATCTTCGGCGCATTAGGGACGGCTGCGGGCTTCCTCTGACTAATGTCTAAGTTGTCGTCCGCAACCGCCCCTGCGCGGTGCCGCCTGGTGCGGCCCGTCTCCTGTTGTGGGGGGGGGCTCAGAAGCCCCCGCGCACCGAAGGACGCTCTCAGCGTCTACGGCAGCGTGAGGCCTACCTTCCACGCTGCCGTCCATCACGGGGGTCGCAACAATGTGCAAAAAGGAACACAAAACTAAAGACGGACGGCCCCCTGCCGCCCGCCCGCGACCCCCGGTGGCCCCTATTAGTCGCCTTTTACGACAGGCAGGGGATACCGTGGTGGAATTCTCCAAACGCCCCCAATCCACAGGGCGGGAGACGCCGGTCAGTCGTCCACCCGGCGCCTCCTTCGTCTCCTCTGGCGGCGGGAGGGATCTTCGCGCTCCCGATCCCTCTCGGCACTCTCCTTCTGCGAGAGGACCACCTCGCAGAAGTGGGCCACCGCACGCCAGGCCTCCCGACTGCCGACCATGGAAGCGACCACGGCCGGCAGCGAGAGGTCTCCTCCGACGACTGATCTGAGAGCGCTGCGCTCCTCGTCCCAGGCTGGGCAAAACTCCAGTGTGTGCTGGGCCGTATCCAGCGGGCAGTTGTCACAATGGTGACACACGGCCGACACCTCTGTGCCTACAATACGACACAGATACTCACCGAAGCAACCATGCCCGGTGAGTACCTGTGTCAATCGAAACGTAGCCGGGCCGTGGCGCCTGTCCAGCCACTCGGCAAAGACCGGGCGCACTGCCGCTACGACCCTTAGCCCCGCTGTCGGGGCCTCCAGCCTGAGACGCCACTCCTCCACGGCGGCTCGCCGTAAGGAGGCCCTCATGGCCTCCACCTCCTAAAATCAAACCCAAATACTTCATGTTCTTGCCGATGGGAATCCGCACCCCCTCAACAACGATGTGGGCACCGGCCGGTGGCCCTTTCCGAGGCCTGTGAAAACAAATGGCCTCGGTTTTCTCAAGGGCCACCTTCAACCCTAGTCGTCGGATGCGACTCACGACGTCGCCGGTGCCCGCCGCCGCCAGAATTGCGGCATCCTGGAAGGTCCCAGAAGTCGCTGTGACTAGCGTGTCGTCGGCGTAACATGTCACGCCGACGCCCCGGAGATTGGTACCACGGAGGACCCAGTCGTACCCGATGTTCCACAAGAGAGGGCCTAGAACCGAGCCCTGTGGAACACCGCACGACATCGCTCTTCGATGCCACCCATCGGCGCCCGGATACACCACGTCCCTGTCAGACAGATACGCGTGCACCAGACGCCGGAGATAGGGCGGCACCACGTGGTACCGCAGTGCCTCGTGAATGCAGGGCCAGGGCAGCGAGTTGAAAGCGTTGGAGATATCCAACGATACCGCAATTACAACTTCGCCCCTGGCCACTGCATCCTCCGCCTGTGCCTTCACCCGCAGAATCGCGTGGACGGTGGAACGTCCCCTCCTAAATCCAAACTGCTCGTCGGCCAAATTTGGACCGACCCTATCGAGATGCTCGACGAGGCGAGCATGAACGATGCGCTCGAAAAGTTTGGCGACCTCGTCGAGCAACACGATGGGCCGGTAGGCCGACGGCGACTCTGCGGGTCGTCCTTCTTTCTTCAGCAGGACGAGCTTCCCGGTTTTCCAACGTGCCGGGAAGACGCCCTGCTCCAAACAGGCGGAGAACAAACTGCGGAGCCTCGGACCCAGGTACTCGAGTGCTAGCACCCAGGCCCTCCCGGGGATGCCATCGAGCCCTGGGGCCGTGTTTTTGCTCCGCAGCCGAAGCACTGCCACCCGCATTTCAGCGGGTGAAACCTCCGGGATATCCCTTGCCGAAGTATCGTACGACGATGACGCCACGTCCGGTGGCGCCATCGGTGGAGGAGTGGTCTCCACGGTGGCCGGAAACAAGGCCGCGACGACGTTGGCCAGCAAGTCTGGCCGGAGACTCTGCGACAGCGGGGGCGCCGCTGGGCGAAGCTTGTTCATCACCAAGCGATAGGGGCGCCCCCACGGGTCACCGTCGAGAGTCTCCAGGAACTCCTTCCTCGCCGCGACCTTGGCCCTGTGAACGGCCACCCGCAGCGCTCTCTTCGCCTCCTTATAGAGGCCGTAGAGCTGCCGCTCCTGGTCTGCGTGATCATCTACCCTCAATCGGCGACGGCGATGCCTGGCGTATCGACGGCGCGCAGCTACGCAAGACGCGCGCAACTGCGCTAGCTCCGCCGACCACCAGTACACCTGCCGCCGCGACGGACGGCGGAGGGCCCGGGGCATGGCGGCGTCGCAAACGTCCGACATTGCCACCCCGAACCACTCCGCCTCCTGCTCGACCCGTACCGGCCCGTCCGGCACGGGGAGCCACGACACGACCAGAGCGGCCAACACTAGGGCCTCTTTATCGAGGCGACGTAACACCCACCGCGGGCCGTCCTGATTCGGGGCACTCGGTACACCACTGGGCTGGACACTCGAGGACGCGGAGACGTCGAACCTAATGTAGCGATGGTCCGACAACGTCTCCACGCCCACAAGGACTCTCCAGCCCCGGACACGACGTGCGACGGCGGGGCTCGCAAACGACAGATCCACAATAGACCCGCCGTTGTGCCGCACGCACGTGTCCACCGACCCCCTATTCAGGACGACCAGGCCGACAGAGATCGCCCAGTCCTCCAGGACCTCACCACGAACGTCGGTCGCCGGCGAACCCCAGACCACGGATTTGGCGTTGAAGTCGCCGGCGACGATCACTGGGTGAGGTTGGCCTTGCTGCACCAGGGCCCCCAGTCGAACGAGAAAAGACTCGAACTCATAGAGGGGTCTGTTGGGAGAGAAATAAACTCCTACAACCCATACGTCTCCCAACAGAGCCGCGACGCATCCCTGGCCCTTCGCTACTTTTTCGAAGGGCGGGGAGCCAGCGGCACCCTGGGTGATGATGGCCACCGAACCGTCGAGGTCCCCAGCCCAGTTATCTCTGGGCGGGACGAAATACGGCTCGGCGACCACGGCCACTTGCACCGACCACTGCGCCAGGCTTTGGGACAACAGGTCCTGGGCCCGGGCGCAGTGGTTGATGTTCGCCTGGAGGAACTTCAGGTCCATTACTGGGCGATCTCTTCTACTCCTTCCATTGCGGCCTCTCCTTGCGGTGGGCTCACCGACTGCGGCTGGGCCGTAGCCTCAGCGGCAGCCGGTCTTCTACGCGGGCGACGGCGGTTGCGGCGTGAGAAGGCGGGACACGCCTTCCCTCCGAGTTGGTGCCCAGCGGGCTTACCGGAAGCCGCGCAGACTACACAGTTTGCCACGGCGTTACACTCGCGGGCCTTGTGGCCCGCTTGACCGCAGCGGTAGCATAACGCGCTGCGGTCCACTGCGCAGTCACAGCGCTCCCGGACATGTCCGGACTCCAGACACCGGAAGCACCGCATGGGCCTCGCCTCGAGCACCGTCACTCGAGGCACAGTCCACCCTATACGAAGGCGGCCCGCCTTGACCTTCTGGGCCGCCTTGATAGGCATCTTCACCCACGCTGTGCCCACACCCGAACGGTCGGGACGAATTTGCCCGACCTTGATTGCTTCCACGGCGCACTCACCGGCCTTAGAGAGGGCCGCTGCGACTGATTCAGGAGTGGCTGTATAGTCCAGCTCTGTCAGCCGCAGTTCCGCGGTTTTTGTGGGCCGGGATATTCGGACGTCCTCCGACCCACTGAAACACTCCCTCAGCCTAGTGGCGAGGGAGTCGGCCCTCTCGTCAGAGTTGGCCCCGGGCACCTCGTACATAGGGGCACCCGTGGCCGCAAACTTTGGCCTCAGCCTTGTTATTTCAAGGCCGGTAAGGTCCACCTTACCCTGCGCTTCTGTCAGGACTTTAGCATAGGTAAGCCCTTTTGCTACAGCCGCCGGCGTCAGAGAAATTATGACGGCCGCAGAGCGTGGTGGGCGGAGCTTGGGCTCGGCCCGGCGCGGTGGTGGCTGTGAACTAGCCGCCGGTGTCGTCCCGGACCTGGGCTTCTTTTTCTTTCCCACCACGACCGTCCATTCCGTGTCCATGGACACTGGGGCCGGCGGCAATGGGCGGGGTTCTGGTGCAGCTTGCGCCGTAGGTGCTGACCCTTTCTTTCTGGTCTTTTGGGGTTTTGGCAAGCGTCCTGTCTGCGTTCTTTGCTTGTCTTCCCTGACAGGCATAGAAGAGGCAGTGGCCGGCTCTTTTGACGACCCCGTGATGACTTGTGGTGGTGCAGTAGAGGGCCCAGCCACGGGGGCGGGAATAGAGGTAGTGGATTGGACCAAACTCTTCCCCTTTCCTTTTCCTTTGCCCTTGCTCGAAGAGGGCTGAGGTGCTCCTCCCACGAATCCGCCCTGCACGGGGAGTTGGGTAACCCCGGGAGTGGCCTTCTTTTCATGGGCCAGTGGTGGCCTGGGAGCCGGCCCTTGCAGCACCGAGTCTAGCCTGGCCTGCCATCTTGCCTCCATAACTGCGAGCATTTCGTCAGTTGGGCGTTTGCTCGCGGCTGCCTCTAGCTCGTCCAAACGAAGACGGAGGGAGGCGTTCGCCTCCTGCAATTCTTTTACTGCAGCCTCAAGGCGGGAGCTGTTTTCCCGCCACTTTTTAACCTCCCCTTCGAGGCACGTGACCATGGCGGACTCGGGCTGGTCGACAAATTTGGCGATGGTATCTGTCACTACGTTAAGGGCTTTCTGACTAGTGCCCTTTAAATTGCCAGACTTTTTTACCACGGACTTGACAATTTGTCCGCATTGTCTTAAGTCCTCTCGGAGAACGGGACGGGAAACATCCATCTCCACCAGCACAGATTTCGAGAGCGTTGTGTCTTTTACAAAGCGGAGAGAGTTTGCCAATTCTTTTTCCGCCTTTTGGCGTGCCTCTTCGCGCTTTAGCTTATCGCGCTCCCTCTGCGTCTTCTTTAAGCCGACATAATTGCCAGCTGGGAGCGGACGACCCCTACCACGACCGTCGGTCGTCTGCAACTTAGACGCAGGCTCGTCTGTGTCACTGGTGACGATTGAACAGCTGTCCCGGGAACGCTGAGAATGTCGCCTCCAGAGCCTTTTACTTCGTACCGACGAACCGCTTTCACTCGATTCTGAGTCAATCAGCATATCGAGTGGCCGAATGAATTCAGCCTCCACGTCTGTAGGCTTTGAGCCCACTTTATCCTCCACCACATAAACATCGTCGGGCTTGCACCCTTCGATCTCCGCCGCTCCTACCCCAGAAACTGAAGCAGGAGGAGGCAACTTCGTCAAAAGTATGATAGGTTGTTTTTCTTTTACAATTGATTCCATTATTGTTCCCACGAGTATGGGGGAAATAAACAGTCCACCCAGGCAGTGCCCCCTGTACCTGGGTAAGCCTAACGTAACCCGCCAAGAGGGTCGGCAGGTACTCTGGCGGGGGTCGCACTCGAGACCGAACTACCCATCGGCCATGCATCCCCTCGCGGTGCGCCGCCGCTTGGGATTCGGGGTAACTTTTTATAGAGGTTTTCTCCCTCACGGTCCGGGCGGTTAAGCCAAGACCCTCGGTCCGGCAGGAGCGCGAGACATAACCACGGACCTCCATACCGAAAGAGAGAGAAAGAGGATGAAATTATGGAGGTAAAATATAGGAGAAGAGCACGGAACCCATTGATGGCGCATATTGTCCTCAGAGTTTCACCGCAAATCTGGGGAATCCTTACGGAGGCCGGCGCGGTGCATGTAGACATTCAGAGGGTCAGAGTTGCAGACCAGTCACCATTAGTCCAGTGCTCACGTTGCCTGGGCTATGGTCACGGAAAGCGATTCTGCCGTAGTGCCCTGGATGTCTGCAGTCATTGCGGGGGCCCTCATCTAAGGGCCGAATGTCCTGACTGGATGGCAGCCGAGCTACCAACATGCTGTAATTGCCAAAAGGCCAAAATGGCAGACACGAAACACAACGCATTCAGTCAGGACTGCCCGATACGCAAAAAATGGGACTCGTTAGCTCGCTCCACCATAGCGTATTGCTGAGGTGGTCTCCACAGCACCGAGCCCGACAATGTCTGACTCCGATGGAAGGCCATACCTGATGGCGCAGGCCAACCTTCAAAGAAAAAACTTAGCCACGCAAGAGTTGATGGCGTGGGCTGTTGAAAAAAGGCTGGCCGCGGCCCTAATTCAGGAGCCGTACATCGGAGGGACTGGCCGGATGAAGGGTTACGGGACCGTCAGGATTTTCCAAAGCGCGGAGCAGGAGGGTGGCCAGGTCAAGGCAGCCATTGCAGTCTTTGATGAAGACGTGGATGCCTTGATCTGCCCAGAGTTCACCACAACGAATATCGTTGTGGTGAGAATCCGCTCGAGCGCCTGGGAGATCGTGATGGTCTCGATATACTTCGAACCGGACCAGCCAATAGACGTATACCTCGAACACCTGAGGAAAATAGAAAGGCGGCTGGGCTCGAGGAGCCTATTAATTGGTGGAGACGCCAATGCAAAGAGTCTATGGTGGAGCCAGGAGATCGACCGGAGAGGAGAGCTGGTGTCCGGTTGGCTGGATGAAGCCGGGCTCCAAGTGCTGAATGAAGGCAATACGCCGACTTTCTTCACCGTAAGAGGGGGAAGGGCGTACTCCAGCCAGGTGGACATCACGGCCTGTTCGGTCGACCTCTTGTATAAAATAGGAAACTGGCGAGTCAGAGAGGATCTGACGAGTTCGGACCACAATACCATCACGTTTGACTTAAACATTAAAAGAGAAAAGGGCATCAAAATTACTAGGACTACAAGAAAATTTAATACTCGAAAAGCTAACTGGAGAGAATTTGGAAATAAAATTAAACATCTAACAGAAGAGAACAAAATAAACAAAATAGAGATAGATAAAGTAAATACAATAGTAGAGTTGGAGCACAAAATAATAAAATACACAGAAATAATAAATAGAACAAGTGAGGAAACTATACCTAAGAAGAAAAATAATACCAAATTCAACTTACCGTGGTGGTCCGGCGAACTCGAAAGACTGAAGAGAGAAATGATGAGAAGGAAACGAAGAATCCGATGGGCAGCTCCTGTAAGGAAAGAAAAGGTGATTAGGGAATATAAGACAGCAAAGGAAGAATATGAAAATGAAGCGAGGATAGCGCAGGTCAAGAGTTGGAAAGAGTTTTGCGGGAAACAGGATAAAGAAGGGGTATGGGATGGGATATACCGAGTAATGGGCAGGCTGACCAAGCGGCATGAAGACCATCCACTCGTCAGGGACGGTAAAACCCTGGGTCAGGAGGAATCGGCAAGATTTCTTGCCGAAACCTTCTACCCGGACGACCCTGACGAGGAGGACGATGAGGATCACCGGCGCACCAGGGAGTTGGCCTCGCGAGTGAACGACTGGGTCCATGGTGAGGTACATGACCCACCGTTCACGTCGCGGGAGCTCACTGCGGCGCTGGTGACCTTCAACCCGAAAAAGGCTCCCGGCTCGGATGGCCTGACCTCCGACATCTGTTCGCAGGCGATCGCCCAAGACCCGGAGTCTTTCCTAGCACTGGCCAACAAGTGCCTAGAATTGGCCTACTTCCCAAGGATTTGGAAAGAGGCCACGGTCGTTGTGCTGCGGAAGCCGGGTAAGGATGATTACTCGGTTCCCAAGGCACACCGGCCGATAGGACTGTTGCCAGTGCTGGGAAAGGTTCTGGAAAAGATGCTGGTGGGTAGGCTAAAATGGCACATCCTTCCTAGGATGAGCCACCGCCAATACGGCTTTATGCCACAGAGGGGCACCGAAGACTCCCTCTATGATCTGATGAGTCATGTCAGGACTAAACTTCGGCAGAAGAAAGTCCTGATTATGATATCACTAGACATAGAGGGGGCCTTCGATAGCGCCTGGTGGCCGGCTATAAAGGTCCGATTGGCGGAAGAACGCTGCCCACCAAACATCAGAAGGATGGTCGCCAGCTATCTAGATGATCGGATGGTCAGGGTCCGATACGCGGGCGCCGAGTCAGCGCGCAGGACCGTTAAAGGTTGCGTTCAAGGTTCTATTGGGGGGCCAATCCTGTGGAATCTCCTCCTAGACCCTCTTTTACAGGGGCTCGAGCGCCGGGGCGACTATTGTCAAGCTTTTGCTGACGATGTCGTCCTTGTGTTCGATGGAGGTTCCACAGGAGAAGCTCAGAAGCAGGCCAATGCGGCTCTAGCCTATGTGCGGGACTGGGGTGTCCGAAACAAACTGAAATTTGCGCCACATAAGACCCAGGCGATGGTGATAACGAACAAGTTGAAGTACGACACCCCGATCCTGCGCATGGGCGGAGTCGACATTGGTCTCTCTAATGAGATCAAGCTGCTTGGCCTAACAATGGACCGAAAACTGACCTTTAACGGTCACGTGACGCAGGCGTGCGCAAAGGCTATAAGCCTCTATAAAGTGCTCGCGAGGTCGGCCAAGGTCCAGTGGGGGTTGGGACCCGAAGTGATCAGGACGATCTACACGGCTGCGGTGGAGCCCGTGATCTTGTATGCCGCAAGCGCATGGGCTCCAGCCAGCCGTAAGCTGGGTGTAAGGAAGCAGCTCGGAGCCATCCAGCGCAGTTTCGCGCAAAAGATGACGAAGGCCTACAGGACTGTCTCTCTCAACTCGGCTCTGCTGCTGTCGGGGGTGCTCCCTCTTGACATAAGGGTGCGGGAAACCGCACTCCTTTATGAGGTCAAGAAGGGGCACTCTCGCGAGGTAGTAGGAGACCGGGAGGTGGAGACTCCTGTGGCCTTCGTCAACTTGGAGCACCCGGCGGAACGGAGGAACGGGACGTTCCAATGCCTGGCGGACGGGGCGGAACTGGCCCAGCACGTCGGTGAGGGTCTTAGTATCTTCACCGACGGAAGCAAGATTGACGGGAAAGTTGGAGCGGCACTGTCCATTTGGAACGGCGCCGCCGAGACAAGTACCCGAAAGTTGCGGCTGGAGCCATACTGCTCCGTCTACCAGGCGGAACTTCTCGCCCTCCGGAAAGCCGTGGAGGAGGCGCTCCGAAGCGGGCTTCCTACGTGCGGCATCTTTAGCGATGCCAGGTCTGCCCTCGACGTCATCACCAGAGGTGATTCTCTCCACCCCATAGCGTTCGAAATTAGCCAATTATTAAAAGAAGCCGAGCAACGCACCCAGAAAATTAAATTTTTCTGGGTGAAGGCACACGTGGGGTTGGAGGGAAACGAGAGGGCGGACGTGCTCGCTAAAGAGGCCGCACAACATCTGAAGATCCGTGCGCATTACGACAAGTGTCCGGTTTCATTCGTCAAGAGACAGATCCGTCAGGACTCTATTGACGAGTGGAGCCGGAGATATGCGGACGGAGAGACGGCTTCGGTGACGAAGCTGTTCTTTCCGGACGCAGTCGAGGCGCACAGGGTCGTCAGGCGGATCGTCCTGGATCCCGTCCTCACGCAGGTGTTCACTGGGCACGGCGGGTTCTCCGAGTACTTGCATCGGTTCAAGTGCAAGGAGAGCCCGGCGTGCTTGTGTGACCCTGACGTTCAGGAGACGGTCCCACACCTCCTACTCGATTGTCCCATCCATGCCAAAGAAAGATTCGATGTAGAAAATGAAATAGATTATAAGATTATACATGAAAATATACATAAGATAATAAGAGATAAGTTAGCAATACATAGATTCATAAAATACTGTAGGATAATAGCAAATAAGAGTATAGAACGTAATAAGTAGAAATAAGTGTTTACTAAATATATAATAATAAGTTATATATAATTAGTAATACCGTTAAACAGATAAGAATATATGTATAAGTATGAATAAGAAATAAGATAAATAGACCTAAGATAAATGGATAAGCTAAATGATTAAGTAAATAGAAATAGTCATTAAATAAAACTCAATTGTAAAAAAAATATATAAAAGAAGATAAAAAACAAAAATATAAAAAAAAAATCCCTTGTCCTGGATAGGGGGAACGAGGGTGGGACGCAGAGTCCCACAAAAAAAAAAAAAAAAAAAAAAAAAAAAACCTAACCTAACCTAACCTAACCTAACCTAACCGTTAGCGTTGAAATGAAAGGTCTCGCAGGTGCCAGAGTATACCAAAACACTAGCAACAAGGGCAGAGTCAAAGCAGCTGTAGTTGTATTTGACAATAACATCAAAGCGACACAATGCCCGGATCTCACCACAAACAACATCGTGGTGGTGAGACTACAAATGCCCACCAAAGAGTTCGCCTTAGTCTCCCTCTATTTCGAGCCGGACGAGCCCATAGAGCCGTACCTTGACCAGCTGAGGAATATAGTTACAAAAATGAGACCAGCCTGTTTCCTCATCGGCGGAGATACAAACGCGAAAAGCACGTGGTGGGGTAGCATCAAAACAGACAGAAGAGGAGAAGAGATGTCCGGAATATTAGAGGAACTGGGCTTGCAGGTGCTAAACGAAGGAACAACACCAACCTTTGATACCATCAGAGGGAATGTGAGATACAGCAGTCACGTGGACGTGACGGCGTGCTCGCTAAGTCTCTTAGACCAGATAGAAGACTGGACGGTGGATGAGGGCGTAGTGAGTTCAGACCACAACACTATTTTATTTAAAATTTACCTACACAAAGTACAAAACATAAAAATCGAAAGTACAACTAGGAAGTATAACACCAAGAAAGCCAATTGGGAGGAATTTAATGAAAAATTCGCTCAATTAAAACTTAATAAAAATTTAAATTTAACCGAAATAGAGAATATAAAAACTAAAATAGAAATAGATACAAAAATAGAAGAATATACAGAAACCATTTTACTTACCTGCGACAGCTCCATACCCTGCAAGAAAGGAAATATTTATAAGAAACTTACCGTTCCATGGTGGACAGAAGAACTCACCGCGTTGAAAAAAGCTGCCGTCACGAGGAAAAGAAGAATCCGCTGCGCCGCGCCGGTCCGAAGAATGATGGTCATCGAAGAGTACCTGAAAGCCAAAGAAAAGTATGAAACGGAGGTAAGGAAAGCAGAAATAAAGAGCTGGAAAGAATTCTGCGGAAAACAGGGAAAAGAAGGAATATGGGATGGAATATATAGGGCAATAAGGAGAGTGACGAAACGCCAAGAAGACCTTCCCCTTGTAAAAGAGGGAGCGGTACTAAACCCAGAAGAGTCGGTGAAGCTTCTGGCGGAAGTTTTTTACCCGGAGGATTCGAAGCATCATGATAACGCATACCACCAGTGCATGAGAGAGGCTGCCGATCATATAAACGAAGGTCCGGATGGTGAAGATCAAGACCCGCCATTTACGATGCACGAAATGCTAACGTCAGCAGCCAGCTTCAACCCGAAGAAAGCCCCTGGTGCGGACGGCCTGACTGCAGATATCTGCAAACAGGCTATCCAGCAAGACCCAGGATTGTACCTGTCACTGGCTAACAAATGCCTCCAACTCGGCCACTTCCCGACCATCTGGAAGGAGGCGACGGTCGTAGTCCTCCGGAAACCCGGGAAGGAGGACTACACGCACCCTAAATCCTACAGACCGATAGGCTTGTTACCAGTGATGGGTAAGATCCTGGAGAAAATGCTGGTGGAAAGATTGAAGTGGCGTATAATCCCAAGGATGAGTACCCGACAGTTTGGCTTTATGCCCCAGCGAAGTACAGAAGATTCCCTCTACATCTTGACTAATTACATAAGGATGAAGATAGCCGAAAAGAAAATGGTTACCATGATCTCCTTAGATATAGAGGGGGCTTTTGACAACGCGTGGTGGCCGGCAATAAAAGTCAGACTGTCGGAGGAAGAATGTCCGAAAAATCTAAGACGGGTTATAGACAGCTACTTCAAGAGCCGCAAAGTCCGAGTTCGTTACGCCGGGGAAGAGTACACGTGATGGACCTCCAAAGGATGTGTACAGGGATCAATTGGAGGTCCACTCTTGTGGAATTTACTCCTCGACCCATTACTCAAAGAACTCGAGAGAAGAGGCAACTACTGCCAGGCTTTCGCCGACGATATCGTGTTGGTGTTTGAAGGTGAAACAGGGCAACAAATACAGAAGGAGGCCAACGCGGCGCTTGCCTATGTTCATGATTGGGGAATCCGTAACAAGCTAAATTTCGCGCCACATAAAACGAAAGCCATGGTGCTGACCAAGAAGCTAAAGTACGATCCACCAATCCTGCACATGGGTGGCGTCGACGTTGAACTCACGACACAAATTAAAATACTGGGCCTCACAATTGATAGCGCTCTAACCTTCAATGCCCATGCAGCAGAAGTGTGTAGGAAGGCTCTGAACTTTTATAAGTGTCTTTCTCGAGCCGCAAAGGTGCAGTGGGGGCTGGGACCACATCTAGTAAAAACACTATACCAGGCTGTGGTCGAACCGGTGATCATGTACGCGGCAAGCGCTTGGGCACCGGCCACAAATAAGAAGTGCATTCAAAAGCAGCTTGATGTGGTCCAGCGGGGTTTTGCACAAAAGCTCATAAGGGCTTACAGGACCGTCTCCCTAAACGGGGCCCTGCTACTCGCCGGAATACTGCCCTTAGATGTCAGAATAAGGGAGGCAGCTCTCTTATACGAGACGAGAAAGGGGCATTCTAGGCGATTAGTGGGGGACCGTGAAGTGGAGAGGCCGGTGGCCTTTGTCAACAAAAACCACCCCTCACAGCAGATGGGCCAGAGGTTCCAATGTTTGGTGGACGGTGCAGAATTGGCTCGACACGTCGGCGAGAACCGATGCATATTCACCGACGGTAGTAAGATAGAAGGAAAAGTTGGGGCGGCATTATCAATATGGGATAATGCCGTCGAAACGAAGGCAATAAAACTGAAGCTCGAGCCATTCTGCACAGTCTACCAGGCGGAGCTACTGGCCCTGCAAAGGGCAACAGAGGAGGTACTCAAGGACAGAGTCGAACGGTGCAGCATCTTTTGCGATGCCAGATCTGCCCTCGAAGAAGTCGCCAGAGGCGACTCCCTCCACCCTATAGCGTTCCAAATTAATAAAAATTTAAAAACTGCACAAGAACGCAACCACAAAATTGAGCTTTTTTGGATCAAAGCACACGTAGGGTGGGAGGGGAATGAGAGGGCCGATGCTCTCGCAAAGGATGCTGCGCTATTCCTTAAAACCAAGACACATTATGACCGGTGTCCGACCTCGTACTTGAAGCGACAAATTCGTCAGGAGTCGCTTGAGGAATGGAGCCGCAGGTACGAGGCGGGAGAAACAGCCTCAAACACAAAACTGTTTTTCCCAAATGCAATTGAGGCACATAAAATAGTTAGGAAACTTGAAGTGGACCCAATAATAACTCAGGTATTCACTGGGCACGGGGGGTTCTCCGAGTATCTGAATCGCTTCAAATGCAAGGAGAGCCCATCGTGCCCATGTGACCCTAATGTCAAAGAAACAGTGCCACATATAATAGCCGAATGCCCTATATATCTCAAGGAAAGATTCGAGACAGAACAGCATATTGAAATGGAAATAAGTGTAGAAAACTTTCATAAAATAATAAATAACAAAGACAAAATCCAAAAATTTCTTGAATATTGTAAAAAAGTAGCATCAAAAACAATAGAGAGAAATAAATAAAACTATAAAATGTAATATTGGATTATGCAAGACTAGTTTTCAACCAAAATAATTGTAAATATTTGTCAAGAGAACATAAGAAACAACAGGAAACATTAAATTATATAATAAATACATATGAGGGATACAAAAAGAATATCGCATAAGGAGATAAAATGTAAAGTTATAACCCGCTAAAATAGTATAAGGATAAAAGTAGATGCGAAGGCAGTATTGCCGCAATTTTATAGAAATAGTGAATAGATATATATATATAGAAAAGTAATGTTACAAATTGTATGTAACAAATACATATATTACAAATTGAAAATACATGAACAGAAAATGTCTCTGGCCGGAAAGTCAGAGGAACTTAATGTAAAACAAAGAAAAAAAAAAAAAAACCTAACCTAACCTAACCTTTTTTTTTTTTTTTTTGGTTTCGCGGAGAAAGTGCGTTACCACTACCGCCCGGCCTTCGTGGGGGGCGACCGAGCGGTTATGTTGGGTTCACCGTGCCTTACGACCCGGCGTTGAGCCGCCCGGAGAGATGGAAAACGTCGGGCGACCGCCGGGCCGAGTCCCTAACCTATGTACAACGCACGGCATACCAACTAAAACTCCGCGGTGGCCATCTTCGGCGCATTAGGGACGGCTGCGGGCTTCCTCGGACTAATGTCTAAGTTTTCGTCCGCAACCGCCCCTGCGCGGTGCCGCCTGGTGCGGCCCGTCTCCTGTTGTGGGGGGGCTCAGAAGCCCCCGCGCACCGAAGGACGCTCTCAGCGTCAACGGCAGCGTGAGGCCTACCTTCCACGCTGCCGTCCATCACGGGGGTCGCAACAATGTGCTAAAAAGATACACAAAACTATAGACGGACGGCCCCCTGCCGCCCGCCCGCGACCCCCGGTGGCCCCTATTAGTCGCCTCTTACGACAGGCAGGGGATACCGTGGTGGAATTCTCCAAACGCCCCCAATCCACAGGGCGGGAGACGCCGGTCAGTCGTCCACCCGGCGCCTCCTTCGTCTCCTCTGGCGGCGGGAGGGATCATCTCGCTCCCGATCCCTCTCGGCACTCTCCTTCTGCGAGAGGACCACCTCGCAGAAGTGGGCCACCGCACGCCAGGCCTCCCGACTGTCGACCATGGAAGCGACCACGGCCGGCAGCGAGAGGTCTCCTCCGACGACTGCTCTGAGAGCGCTGCGCTCCTCGTCCCAGGCTGGGCAAAACTCCAATGTATGTTGGGCCGTATCCAGCGGGCAGTTGTCACAATGGTGACACACGGCCGACACCTCTGTGCCTACGATACGACACAGATACTCACCGAAGCAACCATGCCCGGTGAGTACCTGTGTCAACCGAAACGTAGCTGGGCCGTGGCGCCTGTCCAGCCACTCGGCAAAGACCGGGCGCACTGCCGCTACGACCCTGAGCCCCGCTGACGGGGTCTCCAGCCTGAGACGCCACTCCTCCACGGCGGCTCGCCGTAAGGAGGCCCTCATGGCCTCCACCTCCTTCAGGGCCGGACGCTGCCCGTGACTGAACGCCTCCTCCCGCCAATGAAAAGCATCGGACAGGGATTCGGCGTCCAGATCCCAGGGCAGAAATCCGGCCAACATGCAAGCCGCCTCGTACGAGACCGTGCGGTACGCCCTGATCGCCCGCTGCGCAACTACACGTTGAGGATTGCGCAAGAGCGCGGCGCAGCGGTCGCTCAGGGAGTAAGCCCAAACAGGACTGCCATACAGGGCCATGGACCGCACGACTCCGTGGTATAACCTTCGGCAAGGGAACCAGGACCTTCCAGGTTGGGCAGCAGGCTAGAAAGAGCGCCCGCTGCCCGGGACAGTTTCGTCCTCATCTTCTCAAAATGGGTGCGAAATTCCCATCGGCTATACAAAATCAAACCCAGATACTTCATACTCTTGCCGATGGGAATCCGCACCCCCTCAACGATGATGTGGGCACCGGCCGGTGGCCCTTTCCGAGGCCTGTGAAAACAAATGGCCTCGGTTTTCTCAAGGGCCACCTTCAACCCTAGACGTCGGATTCTATTCACGACGTCGCCGGTGCCCGCCGCCGCCAGAATTGCGGCGTCCTGGAAGGTCCCAGAAGTCGCTGTCACTAGCGTGTCGTCGGCGTAACATGTCACGCCGACGCCCCGGAGATTGGCACCACGGAGCACCCAGTCGTACCCGATGTTCCACAGGAGAGGGCCCAAAACCGAGCCCTGTGGAACACCGCACGACATCGCTCTTCGGTGCCACCCATTGGCGCCCGGATACACCACGTCCCTGTCAGACAGATACGCGTGCACCAGACGCCGGAGATAGGGCGGCACCACGTGGTACCGCAGTGCCTCGTGGATGCAGGGCCAAGGCAGCGAGTTGAAAGCGTTGGAGATATCCAACGATACAGCAATAACTACGCTGCCTCCGGCCACTGCTTCCTCCGCCTGTGCCTTCACCCGCAGAATCGCGTGGACGGTAGAACGTCCCCTCCTAAATCCAAACTGTTCGTCGGCCAAATTCGGACCGACCCTATCGAGGTGCTCGACGAGGCGAGCATGAACGATGCGCTCGAAAAGTTTGGCGACCTCGTCGAGCAACACGATGGGCCGGTAGGCCGACGGCGACTCTGCGGGTCGTCCTTCTTTCTTCAGCAGGACGAGCTTCCCGGTTTTCCAACGCGCCGGGAAGACGCCCTGCTCCAAACAGGCGGAGAACAAACTGCGGAGCCTCGGACCCAGGTGCTCGAGGGCTAGCACCCAGGCTCTTCCGGGGATGCCATCGAGCCCTGGGGCCGTGTTTTTGCTCCGCAGCCGAAGCACTGCCGCCCGCATTTCCGCGGGCGAAACCTCCGGGATATCCCTTGCCGAAGTCTCGTACGACGATGACGCCACGTCCGGTGGCGCCATCGGTGGAGGAGTGGACTCCACGGTGGCCGGAAACAAGGCCGCGACGACGTTGGCCAGCAAGTCTGGCCGGAGACTCTGCGACAGCGGGGGCGCCGCTGGGCGAAGCTTGTTCATCACCAAGCGATAGGGGCGCCCCCACGGGTCACTGTCGAGAGTCTCCAGGAACTCCTTCCTCGCCGCGACCTTGGCCCTGTGAACGGCCACCCGCAGCGCTCTCTTCGCCTCCTTATAGAGGCCGTAGAGCTGCCGCTCCTGGTCTGCGTGATCATCACTTCTTATTCGGCGACGGCGATGCCTGGCGTATCGACGGCGCGCAGCTACGCAAGACGCGCGCAACTGCGCTAGCTCCGCCGACCACCAGTACACCTGCCGCCGCGGCGAACGGCGGAGGGCCCGGGGCATGGCGGCGTCGCAAACGTCCGACATTGCCACCCCGAACCACTCCGCCTCCTGCTCGACCCGTACCGGCCCGTCCGGCACGGGGAGCCACGACACGACCAGAGCGGCCAACACTAGGGCCTCTTTATCGAGGCGACGTATGACCCACCGCGGGCCGTCCTGATTCGGGGCACTCGGTACACCACTGGGCTGGACACTCGAGGACGCGGAGACGTCGAACCTGATGTAGCGATGGTCCGACAACGTCTCCACGCCCACGAGGACTCTCCAGCCCCGGACACGACGTGCGACGGCGGGGCTCGCAAACGACAGATCCACAATAGACCCGCCGTTGTGCCGCACGCACGTGTCCACCGACCCCCTGTTCAGGACGACCAGGCCGACAGAGATCGCCCAGTCCTCCAGGACCTCACCGCGAACGTCGGTCGCCGGCGAACCCCAGACCACAGATTTGGCATTGAAGTCGCCGGCGACGATCGCCGGATGAGGTTGGCCTTGCTCCACCAGGGCCCCCAGTCGAACGAGAAAAGACTCGAACTCGTAGAGGGGTCTGTTGGGAGAGAAATAAACTCCTACAACCCATACGTCTCCCAACAGAGCCGCGACGCATCCCTGGCCCTTCGCTACTTTTTCGAAGGGCGGGGAGCCAGCGGCACCCTGGGTGATGATGGCCACCGAACCGTCGAGGTCCCCGGCCCAGTTATCTCTGGGCGGGACGAAATACGGCTCGGCGACCACGGCCACTTGCACCGACCACTGCGCCAGGCTTTGGGACAACAGGTCCTGGGCGCGGGCGCAGTGGTTGATGTTCGCCTGGAGGAACTTTAGGTCCATTACTGGGCGATCTCTTCTACTACGTCCATCTCGGCCACTTGTTGCGGTGGGCTCACCGAGTGCGGCTGGGCCGTAGCCTCAGCGGCAGCTGGTCTTCTGCGCGGACGCCGCCGGGATTTGCGGGAGGAGACAGGACACGCCTTCCCCCCAAGCTGATGCCCAGCGGGCTTGCCAGCTGCTGCACACACTACGCAGCTTGGTGCATCTTTGCACTGGCGGGCTTTGTGGCCCGGCTTGCCGCAGCGATAACAGAGATCGCTGCGATCCGGCCCTCCATCGCAGTTATTCTGCGCATGACCGTGCTCGAGGCAACGGTAACAGCGCATCGGGCGCGCCTCGAGCACGGTCACTCTGACCACGGTCCACCCGACTATCAGGCGGCCCGCCTTGATTTTCTGGGCCGCTTTGACCGGCACCCTGGCCCAAACTGAGCCCAGACCTGAGCGGTCGGGCCGGATTTGCCCCACCTTTACTGCCTCTGAGGCACACTCACCGGCACTGCAGAGGGCCGCCGCGACCGTCTCGGGAGTTGCTGCGGGATCCAGCTCCGACAGCCGCAGCTCCGTACACTTGGTGGGCCGGGAGACTCTGACATCTTCCGTCCCACCAAAACACTCCCTCAGCCTTGCGGCGAGGGAATCGGCCCTCTGTTCCGACTCCGCTCCGGGCACCTCGTAGAGCATGGCGCCCGCAGCCGAAACCTTCGGCTTCAGCCTGTCAATGTTCAGGCCGGTGAGACTTACGCGCTGCTGAGCATCCGTCAGCACCTTGGCGTACGTCAGCCCCTTGGCAACCGCAGCTGGTGTCAACGATATGACAATCGCTGCGGAGCGTGGCGGACGAAGCTTGGGCTCAGCACGACGTGGCTGCCGCTGATGGTTTGCAGCGGGCGTCGCGGCAGGCGTGGGCTTTTTCTTCTTGCCCACAACCACCGTCCACCCCACATCCATAGACGCTGGGGCCGGCGGCAGTGGGCGAGGCTCCGGAGCACCGTGCACCGTGGGTGCTGGTCCGTTCTTTTTTCCCTTTTGGGGCTTTTTCACCTGCGCTGTCTGTCCAGGTTGGGCAGCTTGCTTACCTTTCCTGACAGGCACAGCAGTGTCCGGCTTCTTGGACGGCCCAGCGATGGCCTGTGGTGGGGCTGTGGAGGGCCCGGCCACGGGAGCGGATATAGAGGAAGCGGACTGGGCTGAACTCTTCCCTTTTCCTTTCCCCTTGCCCTTGTTTGCAGAGGACTGAGGCTTCCCTCCAACGAATCCACCTTGAACGGGAAGTTCCACAATCGCCGTTCTTTGCTCATGGGCCAAAGGCGGTCTTTGAGCCGGCCCAATCAGAGCAGACTCAAACCGCGCCTGCCATCGCGCCTCCATCCGCTCCAGTATGTCATCAGCCGGCTGAGCTTTAGAAGCTGCCTCCAACTCGTCCAGTCGCCGCCGAAGGGAGGCGTTCTCTTCCGTCAGCTTTGTCATTGCTGACTCCAGACGGGCACTGTGGTCCCTCAACCTCTTGGTCTCTTCTTCGAGGCTAGCCGTCACCATTGCTTCATCTCTTCGTTGGTCGACATATTTTGTTATGGTGTCGACCACGAAATTAAGCGTTTTTTGGCTCGTGCCCTTAAGATTGCCCGATTTCCGGACAACCATTCGCACGAGCTCACTACAATTAGTAAGGTCCTCCCGTAAAATGACCCTCTGTTCGTCCATCAAGGGTAGACCAGGTTCCGATGGATCTTTCAGGTACGCCTGAACCCGATCCACCATTTGTTGCTCTGCCTCAGCACGGAGAGCTTCACGCCTTTGTGCGTTTAAATCCCGCTGGACTCTGGATAGCCCACCGTATTTCCTCGCAGATGAGGGGGGGCGACTTCGAGTCTTCGAAGGTGGACCACTCTCTTCACTTTCCGACTCGCCAGACCGCGATCTCACGGAGTCCGCCTCACTGTCATCCCAAAAGCGTCCTTTATAACGCCTCGAGGTCACGACACTTCTCCCAGGCTCGATGATAGGCCCTGGCGCCAAAAATGGCGATTCCACAACTACAGCAGGAAGGCTGAGCGGTGCACTCACACCCTCTCCTGCACGTCTTCCATCGTCGGGACTGAGCCCTTCGACCTCCGCCCCTCCAGCCCCGGATTCCGGAACGGGAGTAGGCAATCTCGTCAGTTTAATTAAAGGTTGTTTAGTAAAATCCATAAGATTCCTACGAGTATGGGGGAAATAAAAGTCCGCCCAGGCAGTGCCCCCTGTACCTGGGTAAGCCTAACGTTACCCGCCAAGAGGGTCGGCAGGTACTCTGGCGGGGGTCGCACTCGAGACCGAACTACCCATCGGCCATGCATCCCCTCGCGGTGCGCCGCCGCTTGGGATTCGGGGTAACTTTTTATAGAGGTTTTCTCCCTCACGGTCCGGGCGGTTAAGCCAAGACCCTCGGTCCGGCAGGAGCGCGAGACATAACCACGGACCTCCATACCGGATTACGATCTGCGACGGCAACAGCGGGAGAGAAAAAAGTTCCCCCCCACTGCCTGCTCGGGGCGGGGTGAGCGCACACCGAGCCCGTCGACACCCCCAGGACAGAACCGGGAGTCGCCCGATGAACGGGCCCACCAAAACAAGACGACGGCCGCCGCAATAGACGACGACCGCCAACCAACTGTTGTCAGGATATTAGCCGTCGCGCCGATCAACGTGACCGACGCGCCGTTGCCCAGGGTGCACCGCGTGGAGGTTTCCTGACATCGCACCCCTTTTTTTTTTTTTTTTTTTGGTTTCGCGGAGAAAGTGCGTTACCACTACCGCCCGGCCTTCGTGGGGGGCGACCGAGCGGTTATGTTGGGTTCACCGTGCCTTACGACCCGGCGTTGAGCCGCCCGGAGAGATGGAAAACGTCGGGCGACCGCCGGGCCGAGTCCCTAACCTATGTACACCGCACCGCATACCAACTAAAACTCCGCGGTGGCCATCTTCGGCGCATTAGGGACGGCTGCGGGCTTCCTCGGACTAATGTCTAAGTTTTCGTCCGCAACCGCCCCTGCGCGGTGCCGCCTGGTGCGGCCCGTCTCCTGTTGTGGGGGGGGCTCAGAAGCCCCCGCGCACCGAAGGACGCTCTCAGCGTCAACGGCAGCGTGAGGCCTACCTGCCACGCTGCCGTCCATCACGGGGGTCGCAACAATGTGCTAAAACACATAAAACTAAGGACGGACAGCCCCCTGCCGCCCGCCCGCGACCCCCGGTGGCCCCTATTAGTCGCCTTTTACGACAGGCAGGGGATACCATGGTGGAATTCTCCAAACGCCCCCAATCCACAGGGCGGGAGACGCCGGTCAGTCGTCCACCCGGCGCCTCCTTCGTCTTCGAAGGGCCCGGGGCATGGCAGCGTCACACACGTCTGACATTGCCACCCCGAACCACTTCGCCTCCTGCTCGACCCCTACCGGCCCGTCCGGCACGGGGAGCCACGACATTGCCAGGGCGGCCAACTCTACGGCCTCTTTATTGAGGCGACGAAGAACCCATCGCGGGCCGTCCCGATTCGGGGCACTCGGTTCACCACTGGGCTGGACGCTCGGGGACGCGGAGACGTCGAACCTTATATAACGATGGTCCGACAAAGTCTCCACGCCCACGAGAACTTTCCAGCCCCGGACACGGTGTGCGACGGCGGGACTCCCAAACGACAAATCGACAATAGACCCGCCGTTGTGCCGCACACACGTCTCCACCGACCCCCTATTCAGGACGACCAGGCCGACAGAGATCGCCCAGTCCTCCAGGACCTCACCGCGAACGCCGGTCACCGGCGAACCCCAGACCACCGATTTGGCGTTGAAGTCGCCGGCGACGATCGCCGGGTGAGGTTGGCCTTGTTCCACCAGGGACCCCAGCTGGAAAAGAAAGGTCTCAAATTCAGCTAGGGGCCTGTTGGGAGAGAAATAAACTCCGACAACCCAGATGTCTCCCAACAGAACCGCCACGCATCCCCGGCCCTTCGCTACTTTTTCGAAGGGCGGGGAGCCAGCGGCTCCCTGGGTGATGATAGCCACCGAACCGTCGAGGTCCCCGGCCCAGTTATCCCTGGGTGGGACAAAGTACGGCTCAGCGACTACGGCCACTTGCACCAACCACTGCACCAGGCTCTGGGACAAGAGGTCCTGAGCGCGGGCGCAGTGATTAATGTTCGCCTGGAGGAACCTGATGTCCATTATTGTTGGGCGATCTCCTCCGTCTCCATCTCAGCCTGCGATGGGCTCTCCTGCTGCGTCTGGGTCGTAGCCACAGTGGCAGCAGGGCGTGTACGGGGGCGGCGCCGGGTGCGGCGGGAGGCGGTAGGGCACACCTTCCCTCCAACTCGGTGTCCGGCGGGCTTGCCAGCGGCTGCGCAGACGGCACAGCTCGGCTCAGCCTCGCACTGCCGAGCTATGTGTCCCGGCTTCCCGCAGCGATAGCAGAGATCGCTGCGGTCTGTGGGACAGTCACACCTGTCCCGGACGTGACCGCGCTCGAGGCAGCGGTAACACTGCAACGGCCGTGGCTCGAGCACGGTCACCCGGGCAACGACCCAACCTATCTTAAGGCAGCCCGCCTTCACCTTTTGCGCCGCTTTTACGGGCATCTTCGCCCACACCGCCCCCACACGAGAACGGTCACGGCGGATCTGGCCCACCTTAACCGCCTCCTCACTGCACTCACCGACCCTGCAGAGGGCCGCTGCGACTATCTCGGGGGTGGCTGTGTAAAGAAAGAAAGAAAGAAGAAAGAAAGACGGCAAGGGAGTCGGCCTTCTGCTCCGAGTTGACCCCGGGCACCTCATACATCGGGGCGCCCGTGGCCGCAAACTTCGGCCTCAGCCGGTCTATTTCAAGGCCGGTGAGGTCTACCTTCGCTTGGGCGTCCGTCAACACCTGCACGTAGGACAACCCCCTCTGAATGGCTGCCGGCGTCAAGGAAATGACGACGGCAGCGGACCGCGGCGGACGGAGCCTAGGTTCGGACCGGCGCGGTGGTTGCTGCTGAGTTGCAGCCGGTACCGCGCCAGACCTGGCCCTCTTCTTCCTGCCCGTCACAATGGACCACTGAGTCTCTAGAGACGCCGGGGCCGGTGGCAACGGACGGGGCTCCGGGGGAGGCTGGGTCTTCTTAACGGCCGCACCTCCGGACTTATTTTTCCCCTTTTGGGGTTTTGGGAGAGGTGCGGCTGTCCGCGGCCCAAGAGACCCCATCACAGGGGCCTTAGACGGCCCAGCCACGGGAGGCGGCGGAACGCCAGAGGGACCTGCCACAGCAAGAGGGTCAGGTGAGGAAGCACGCTGAGATGCTCCCTTCCCCTTCCCTTTTCCCTTTCCCTTACCCTTAGTAGACGAGGGTTGGGAAATGCCCCCCACGAATCCACCCTGAACGGGCAGGGGGGTCACTACTGGGCTTTGACGCGCCACCTCGTGCGCCAATGACGGCCTCGGCGTGGGTCCTTGGAGAGCGGCCTCAAATCTAGCCGTCAGGCGTGCCTCGAGGTGCTCCATACCATCGAGGCGACGGCGAAGGGAGGCATTATCCTCTTTAAGTGAAGCCATCTCCGCTTCGAGGCGAGCACTCCGTTCCCTCCAAACTTTAGCCGCTTCCTCGAGGCGGGTCACTGCTTCCGACTGCGGCTGGTCCACGAACATCATAAGAATATCGTGGACCATATTTAGGGACTTTTGGAACGTCCCTTTAAGGTTGCCCGATCTTTGGGCAACCCTCTTTACGACATTCCCGCATTCTTTCAGGTCGTCCCTGAGAATAATGCGGGATTCGTTCCCCTCCACGGAGTTACCCGGCAACGGCGACTTACGGAAACGGAGCCGTTCCGCTGTCACCTCCCTCGCTCGCTGTTGGGCAGTTGCCTCTTTACGAGCCCTCGCCTTAGCCTTCGCTGGACGGGCGCTCCGCTTCCCCGAACACTGCTCGGAGCTCTCGGTCCCACTGGAGAGTGGAGAACGAGTGCGGCCATCGTCAGTGGCAGAATGCTGCCACAGTCTATCTCTCAGGCTACTTCGTCGCCTGGAACGGGGACGACGTGATTCCGACTCGGAGTTGGTCTGTCTTTGGGCTTGCGCCCTTCAATCTCCGCCTCTCCAGTCCCAGAACCAGAAACTGGAGTAGGCAACCTCGTCAAAATAACTTTGGGGTTTAGGTTATCCATATTGTTCCCACGAGTATGGGGGAAATAAAAGTCCACCCAGGCAGTGCCCCCTGTACCTGGGTAAGCCTAGCGTAACCCGCCAAGAGGGTCGGCAGGTACTCTGGCGGGGGTCGCACTAGAGACCGAACTACCCATCGGCCATGCATCCCCTCGCGGTGCGCCGCCGCTTGGGATTCGGGGTAACTTTTATAGAGGTTTTCTCCCTCGCGGTCCGGGCGGTTAAGCCAAGACCCTCGGTCCGGCAGGAGCGCGAGACATATCCACGGACCTCCATACCGGATTACGATCTGCGACGGCGACAGCGGGAGAGAAAGGATCCCCCCCACTGCCTGCTCGGGGCGGGGTGAGCGCACACCGAGCCCGTCGACACCCCCAGGACAGAACCGGGAGTCGCCCGATGAACAGGCCCACCAAAAACAAGACGACGGCCGCCGTAAGAAACGACGACCGCCAACCAACTGTTGTCAGGATATCAGCCGTCGCGCCAATCAACGTGATCGACGCGCCGTTGCCCAGGGTGCACCGCGTGGAGGTTTCCTGACATCGCACCCCCCTGGGTAAGCCTAACGTAACCCGCCAAGAGGGTCGGCAGGTACTCTGGCGGGGGTCGCACTCGAGACCGAACTACCCATCGGCCATGCATCCCCTCGCGGTGCGCCGCCGCTTGGGATTCGGGGTAACTTTTTATAGAGGTTTTCTCCCTCGCGGTCCGGGCGGTTAAGCCAAGACCCTCGGTCCGGCAGGAGCGCGAGACATAACCACGGACCTCCATACCGGATTACGATCTGCGACGGCGACAGCGGGAGAGAAAGGCTCCCTCCCACTGCCTGCTCGGGGCGGGGTGAGCGCCCACCGAGCCCGTCGACACCCCCAGGGCAGAACCGGGAGTCGCCCGATGAACGGGCCCACCGAAACAAGACGACGGCCGCCGCAAGAGACGACGACCGCCAACCAACTGTTGTCAGGATATTAGCCGTCGCGCCGATCAACGTGATCGACGCGCCGTTGCCCAGGGTGCACCGCGTGGAGGTTTCCTGACTTCGCACCCCGTGCTTGTATGCACCTAATGTAACCATTTATAGTGACCTTGACTTTTAGCTAGACTAAATATAATCTGTTTTAGTGATATTTTATTCTAACTTTTTATTTATTTTTATTTTATTATCTGTGAATCGACAGTATCTATACGACCGAGCCATTTACACTTGGCGTACAGTTGATTGACAAGTGCCCCCTAGCAGCGACAAGCTCCCCCTGTCAAAATGTTCCGCACACCAGCTAAGGATGGCAGCAGAGTGGCGTCCAAATCCCCAGAGGCCAGCTCGCAGGAAACGAGCAGGACAACTGTTGCGCAAGCCCGGCGGAGTATTGAGACAAAGCTGGATTGTACAGCTGAACCTAGGTCTGCCGGGCTCGCGAAACAGAAGCCTGGAATCCTCGGAACGACCACTATGGCAAAGAAACCCGTCATACATGTTGACATGACGACTTTTGATAAGTCTCCAATAAAAGAAGCTGAATATACGAGCAGGACGGCTGAGGCGAAGGCTTGTCTCATCAAGACGAAGCTTCAGATCAGCAATAGTCGGAATTTGAAAACCGAAATAAAGACGGAGGTGATAAACGCCACAGAACGTTTATATAAATTAGTGAAGGACGCGGAAGAGGGGAGACCATATAAGGGAAAAGATACACAAAGGAATAAGACAGGAGACCACAGGAAGGATGATGAGGTGGAGAAAGTTGTGAGACAGGAAAACACCACGAGGGAAAGAGAGGAACAGAAGGAAATCATGGAAAAATTAGAAGAAAACACGAAATTATTGAAGGAGAATAAAAAGCAAATAGAGAAGATAAATGAATTAATAACCAGAGAAGCAGAGGAGTGGAAAAAGCAAAGGACATATGCGAGTGTAGCAGCCGGCCCGCAGAATGGGAAACCACCGAGTGTGGCTACGGCGCTACACTCCATAGTAGTGACATCAAGGGACGAGCAAGAAACGGGCGATGAAGTGGTTGAAAAATTAAGGAAAGTGGTTAACGCGGCAGAGGAAGGAATCAGGGTAGATAACATCAGGAAAGGAAAAGAAAGGAAAGTGATAGTAGGATTTCAGGATAGACAAGAGCTGACGAAAGTAAAAGATAAGATAAACAAAGCTGGAAATTTGAATGTGGAGGAAGTTAAAAATAAGGACCCACTCATCGTTCTGAAGGACGTTCTAAACTGCCACTCAAACGAAGAGATAATAAAGGCTTTAAGGATGCAGAATAGGAATTTACTGGATAGGATAAGGAAAGAGGATAAAATTATGGAGGTAAAATATAGGAGAAGAGCACGGAACCCATTGATGGCGCATATTGTCCTCAGAGTTTCACCGCAAATCTGGGGAATCCTTACGGAGGCCGGCGCGGTGCATGTAGACATTCAGAGGGTCAGAGTTGCAGACCAGTCACCATTAGTCCAGTGCTCACGTTGCCTGGGCTATGGTCACGGAAAGCGATTCTGCCGTAGTGCCCTGGATGTCTGCAGTCATTGCGGGGGCCCTCATCTAAGGGCCGAATGTCCTGACTGGATGGCAGCCGAGCTACCAACATGCTGTAATTGCCAAAAGGCCAAAATGGCAGACACGAAACACAACGCATTCAGTCAGGACTGCCCGATACGCAAAAAATGGGACTCGTTAGCTCGCTCCACCATAGCGTATTGCTGAGGTGGTCTCCACAGCACCGAGCCCGACAATGTCTGACTCCGATGGAAGGCCATACCTGATGGCGCAGGCCAACCTTCAAAGAAAAAACTTAGCCACGCAAGAGTTGATGGCGTGGGCTGTTGAAAAAAGGTTGGCCGCGGCCCTAATTCAGGAGCCGTACATCGGAGGGACTGGCCGGATGAAGGGTTACGGGAGCGTCAGGATTTTCCAAAGCGCGGAGCAGGAGGGTGGCCAGGTCAAGGCAGCCATTGCAGTCTTTGATGAAGACGTGGATGCCTTGATCTGCCCAGAGTTCACCACAACGAATATCGTTGTGGTGAGAATCCGCTCGAGCGCCTGGGAGATCGTGATGGTCTCGATATACTTCGAACCGGACCAGTCAATAGACGTATACCTCGAACACCTGAGGAAAATAGAAAGGCGGCTGGGCTCGAGGAGCCTATTAATTGGTGGAGACGCCAATGCAAAGAGTCTATGGTGGAGCCAGGAGATCGACCGGAGAGGAGAGCTGGTGTCCGGTTGGCTGGATGAAGCCGGGCTCCTAGTGCTGAATGAAGGCAATACGCCGACTTTCTTCACCGTAAGAGGGGGAAGGGCGTACTCCAGCCAGGTGGACATCACGGCCTGTTCGGTCGACCTCTTGGATAAAATAGGAAACTGGCGAGTCAGAGAGGATCTGACGAGTTCGGACCACAATACCATCACGTTTGACTTAAACATTAAAAGAGAAATGGGCATCAAAATTACTAGGACTACAAGAAAATTTAATACTCGAAAAGCTAACTGGAGAGAATTTGGAAATAAAATTAAACACCTAACAGAAGAGAACAAAATAAACAAAATAGAGATAGATAAAGTAAATACAATAGTAGAGTTGGAGCACAAAATAATAAAATACACAGAAATAATAAATAGAACAAGTGAGGAAACTATACCTAAGAAGAAAAATAATACCAAATTCAACTTACCGTGGTGGTCCGGCGAACTCGAAAGACTGAAGAGAGAAATGATGAGAAGGAAACGAAGAATCCGATGGGCAGCTCCTGTAAGGAAAGAAAGGTGATTAGGGAATATAAGACAGCAAAGGAAGAATATGAAAATGAAGCGAGGATAGCGCAGGTCAAGAGTTGGAAAGAGTTTTGCGGGAAACAGGATAAAGAAGGGGTATGGGATGGGATTTACCGAGTGATGGGCAGGCTGACCAAGCGGCATGAAGACCAGCCACTCGTCAGGGACGGGAAAACCCTGGATCAGGAGGAATCGGCAAGATTTCTTGCCGAGACCTTCTACCCGGACGACCCTGACGAGGAGGACAATGAGGATCACCGGCGCACCAGGGAGCTTGCCACGCGAGTGAACGACTGGGTCCATGGTGAGGTACATGACCCACCGTTCACGTCGCGGGAGCTCACTGCGGCGCTGGTGACCTTCAACCCGAAAAAGGCGCCCGGTTCTGACGGCCTGACCTCCGACATTTGTACGCAGGCGATCGCCCAAGATCCGGAGTCTTTCCTAGCACTGGCCAACAAGTGCCTAGAATTGGCCTACTTCCCCAAGATCTGGAAGGAGGCCACGGTCGTTGTGCTGCGGAAACCGGGTAAGGACGATTACTCGGTTCCCAAGGCACACCGACCGATAGGATTGTTGCCAGTGCTGGGAAAGATCCTGGAAAAGATGCTGGTGGGTAGGCTGAAATGGCACCTCCTCTCGAGGATGAGCCACCGCCAATACGGATTTATGCCACAAAGGGGCACCGAAGACTCCCTCTATGACCTGATGAAACATATTAGGGCAAAACTTTTAGAAAAACGAGTCATAATTATGATATCGCTGGACATAGAGGGAGCCTTCGATAGCGCCTGGTGGCCGGCCATAAAAGTCCGGTTGGCGGAAGAAAGCTGCCCACCAAACATCAGAAGGATGGTCGCCAGCTACTTGGATGATCGGATGGTCAGGCTCCGGTACGCGGGGGCCGAAGCTGCGAAGCGGACTGTTAAGGGTTGCGTTCAGGGGTCTATCGGAGGGCCAATCCTGTGGAACCTCCTCCTCGATCCCCTGTTAAAGGGGCTCGAGCGCCGGGGCGACTATTGTCAAGCTTTTGCTGACGATGTCGTCCTGGTGTTTGACGGGGGCTCCACGGGAGAAGCACAAAGACAGGCCAATGCGGCACTAGCCTATGTGCGGGATTGGGGTGTCCGAAATAAGCTGAGGTTTGCGCCAAACAAAACCAAGGCGATGGTGATAACCAATAAGTTAAAGTACGACACCCCAATCCTGCGCATGGGCGGCGTTGACATTGGCCTGTCCAACGAAATAAAGTTGCTTGGCCTGACAATAGACCGGAAACTAACCTTTAACAGTCACGTGACGCAGGCTTGCGGGAAGGCCGCAATCCTTTACAAAATGCTCGCAAGGTCAGCCAAAGTCCAGTGGGGGCTGGGACCGGAGGTTATCAGGACGATATATACGGCAGCGGTTGAGCCCGTCATCCTCTACGCGACCAGCGCGTGGGCTCCCGCTAGCCAGAAACTAGGCATCAGGAAGCAGCTCGGAGCGATTCAGCGCAGCTTTGCGCAGAAGCTGACGAAGGCATACAGGACCGCCTCTCTCAACTCGACCCTATTGCTCGCGGGGATGCTCCCCCTTGACATAAGAGTGAGGGAAACCGCACTCCTCTACGAGGTCAAGAGGGGGTACTCTCAGCGAGTGGTAGGTGATCGGGAGATAGAGGCGCCTGTAGCCTTTGCCAGTTTGGACCACCCGGCGGAACGGAGGAGCGGGACGTTTGAATGCTTGGTGGACGGAGCGGAACTGGCTCAGCACGTCGGTGAGGGTCTTAGTATCTTCACCGACGGAAGCAAGATAGATGGGAAAGTTGGAGCAGCGCTGTCCATATGGAACGGCGCTGCCGAGACGAGTACCAGAAAGTTGCGGCTCGAGCCGTACTGCTCCGTCTACCAGGCGGAACTTCTCGCCCTCCGGAAAGCCGTGGAGGAGGCGCTCCGAAGCGGGCTTCCTACGTGCGACATCTTTAGCGATGCCAGGTCTGCTCTCGACGTCATCACCAGAGGTGATTCTCTCCACCCCATAGCGTTCGAAATAAATAATATGTTAAAAGAAGCCGAGCAACGCACCCAGAAAATTAAATTTTTCTGGGTGAAGGCACATGTGGGGTTGGAGGGAAACGAGAGGGCGGACGTGCTCGCTAAAGAGGCCGCACAGCATCTGAAGACCCGTGCGCATTACGACAAGTGTCCGGTTTCATTCGTCAAGAGACAGATCCGTCTGGACTCTATTGGCGAATGGAGCCGGAGATACGCGGACGGAGAGACGGCTTCGGTAACGAAGCTGTTCTTTCCGGACGCCGTCGAGGCGCACAGGGTCGTCAGGCGGATCGTCCTGGACCCTGTCCTTACGCAGGTGTTCACTGGGCACGGCGGGTTCTCTGAGTACTTGCACCGGTTCAAGTGCAAGGAGAGCTCGGCGTGCTTGTGTGACCCTGACGTTGAGGAGACGGTCCCACACCTCCTACTTGGTTGTCCCATCCATGCCAAAGAACGCCATGATATAGAAGTAGAAATAGGAATAGAATTAACATTAGATAGTATACCTAAGATAATTTTAGATAAAAACATAGTACATAAGTTTATAAAATATTGTAAGAACATAGTAACTAAGGTAAATAATAGGAATAAGTAGGAATAATTGCTAGCTATATAATAATTATTATATAAGACTAGTAATAAGATAAAAGTAAGAACATATGTACTAATTAAGTAAATAGACATAAGATTAATTAGCGACCTAGGATAACGTAAAATTAAGAATTATAGAAAGTAGATAGAAAGAAAGTAATAATGTTCGGTAGTAAATAAGAGCAGTAAAATATTAAGTTGAAAAAAAGTAAAGAAATAAAAAATTCTATAAAACTTCCCTTGTCCTGGATAGGGGGAACGAGGGTGAGGCGCAGAGCCTCACTAAAAAAAAAAAAAAAAAAAAACCTAACCTAACCAGTTGCGCTCGATCCGTGACCGAGAGAGCATCGTTTTGCAAGAGCTCCGTGCGAAAAAATTCGTTAAAAATAGTAAAAGTGATCGGAAAGTGTCGTGAAATACCTCATTTTGTGCGGAAAGATCAGTGCTACATACCTGGACTGTCCAAATTATTCGGACACGCACCCCTGAAGTACACAGGGGGACTAACCTCAAACTTTGAAAATAAAAAGTGGTTTTTGGTGATTCGCTCGGAAACGCGATCGCTAATATATCGATTTTATTATACCATCGTGTAGGCACCAAGAAGACGCATCTAACAACACATCAGTTTCCGCGAGCCGATCAGGTTCTGCGGAGATATTGACAAAAAAACAACTACCACGTGGCCACGAGGTCCCACTTCTGGCGTCGTGCGGCAACATTTGACACCTGGATTAGCTGCGGCGCATAGAGAGCAGCAGGGACGCACCAAAAAACTAGAAGAAAATAGAATAACTTTAGCACAGTAAGTGAAAATTTGGAAAATTGTAAAAAATTAAAATTTCAATTAATTATAACTCCTTAACAAGATCTTTGACACGTATATTTTAAAATTTTATCTTAAAGGACTTCACATATAGAACAATCGACCAAAGTTTCAGATTTTTCTCGCTAGTAGTTTTTGAGAAATTTGCAAAAAAACAAGTTTGGAAAAAGCACGTGGTCAATGAAATAACCGGATTCTGTCATTTCTTTGATTTCAGTTAAATAATGAATTATTTTCTAAGAATTTCAATTTTTTTTTCAAAATTTTATCACGTTTAGTTTCAGAGAAATTTAATTTTTAGAGGTTTTTTCAACATTTATGTAAATATATCATATACTTAGCAAATCTCTCTTCATAATTGAATAGTTAGTTAAATTTTACAAATTTTGAGCCCAAGAATGGGCACTCTACGACAGATAACAACGAAGTTACCAAAAATTAAGTAACTTGGTCGCCATCTTGAATTTTTTCAAGCCCTAATATCTTGGTCAATGTTTGTCGTGGAGATACGCGGTTTTGGATGGCCGTCCCGTACTGACGAGATCTATAAAATTAGACTCAAAAAACACACCCAAAAATCCAAAATATTTTGAGCTCTAAGTCACACGAGCGCATGCGCAAAGGTACAGCGATTTAGACGAGCTCAAACTTGGGTACTCTCGGACTATTATAGACGGAATCATAGAATAAACTCTAAATTGGTCCGCCATATTGAAAAACTTTAAACCACCGTCACTTGGTTAACTTTGGAGATAAAGTGCCCGTGCTTGGTCTCGTTAGAATCAACATCGAAAGGCCAATCAAATGACAGACTCTACATAGAATCAAATTCTTTTGTGATTCTACATTTTTGTAAAGTGTATAATTGGGATTTTAACGTAGAGTTAAACTATTTTCTTCCGTATATTTATATATAAGCTCGCTATAAGATAAGTCGACAGCACACTGTATAGGTGTGCAGTCATTTAAGACAGCAGTATCTTGACCACACGAGCTGCTTCATTATCTCACTGACATCGTCTCTGGTAGACTAGGCTGTCGTCGACCATTTAACAACGTGTCTTAAAATTCTTCGGTCACATATCTAGAAACGAAGACTCCATGGAAAGACTGGTGGTCAAAGGACAGGTAAAAGGAAAAAGAGCTAGACGCAGATCCCCCATTCGCTGGACTGACTTGATTAAAACGGCAACACAGTCCTCCATGACAGAGTGTACACGCAGCGCTACTAACCGACAAAAATGGAGAAGCCTTAGTAGACCTACGAACATTGCCGAGAAGACTGACAACGCTGAAATCTTTCCATGTATTACCATCGCGAAAACCACTACCACTCTACCAAGAGAGTCCAACTGAGAAGAAGATATATATATATATATATTTGCACCTGCCTCCTTCCCACTGGGAAAGAATGCCCATGACATACAGTCCGCCAGTATACCATGTGTACAAAGTGAAATAAATAAATAAATTAATAAAATTGATTTTTTCATAGTTGAAAAAGAACGTAGACATGAGTTTTTGATATTGATTTCAACTTGATATCCCTACACGTGCCTGAGAAAAGTGTCTCGACAGACAGACAGACGGACAACAAAGTGATCCTATAAGGGTTCCTTTTGAGGTACGGAACCCTAAAAAACGGTTCTCCGCAATATCTATGGTCTTCGGAGTTTCTCTGGTTTTCAGCCTATTCAGAACTACACGCCACTATCTTAGCCAACAAAATCAGACACAGTTCCAGAAAAATCGTGTTAAAAAAACACACTCTTTTATTGCCTGAACTAGCTCAGGAAGAAGGAACGGTTATGTGGGACTCGCATTCGTGAATTAGCTACCCATAGTATTATCAGAGAAGCCACCTAGATCAACTTTACAACTGTGAACATCGTGCACCGATATCATAAGCCTTGGATCGCCTGACCACCGGTCGATGTTAATTAACCTTCATGTGACCAAAATATATTATGTTATGCGACGCCCTTTATCAATTATTTCAGTACTAGGTGATGCTCGCAGCTTCGTCCGCGTGAAAAACATTTCCCGCTACAAAATTTCCAAAACACAGTACGAGGCCAGGTGCCAAGATTAAAAATATCCATTATTTCCCATGGGAGCAAATTACCGGGATAAAAAGTACCCTATGTATGAATCTAGGACATGACCCACCCTTGTGCCAAATTTCATCGAAATACGTTTGTTTCTGCGCTTACTTCTAACAAACATCCAAACATTTGCACAAACTATCGTATTAATAATATTACTAAAGAGTTAGTGTTATTAAATCCGTTATACTTCGGGTACAGAGATTTATGACGGATATACAGCTTAATGTCCTTATAATTATGTTATGCGGCCTACGTTGATAATTTATTAGTGTAGTGTGAAGAGAGCGATCACCGCGATTAACTTACATATTATTAGGAGCATAGATTAGATATAAAAAAGTATAAAACTGAGCGAAAGGTTGACGGATGCCTCATTAGTGAGGACAATTAAAAGCATGCTAATACTTCTGTTTGTTATCACGACGGGTGCAGTGTGCGGCGTCGTGGGCGACCGCTATCACCCCGAGCAGTCCTCGGAGCCGACTGGGCGGCTCGTGCGCTCCGTGGAGGCCACCACACAGTTCTGGGTGGAGCACGCGCAGGCGACGCTCCGACAGCGACACACAGACGGATTACGGCACCGGTCGGGATACGCGCGGAATGTAGTCATGTTCCTCGGCGACGGCATGTCCGTGCCCACGCAGACCGCCGCGCGGGTTCTATTCGGCCAACGCCAAGGGCAAACTGGCGAGGAAGCCAAGCTCGCATTCGACGAGTTCCCCACCGCTGGCCTTGTCAAGGTATCACATTGTTCTTTAATACATCTGATACGTAAATTCTCCACGACTTTGAACATCCTATGTATGACGTCAAATATTATATTCTTAGGATAAATCGTTTTGTGAAGCTATTTGTAACGTACTGAACAGTTATAAAAACCACTCGAGATGTCAAACTAGTAGTGGAAGTGACATTTGGGTGTATAAAAAGGGTGCCGTATCGATGTGCACGCTCAGTCAGCTCAGCATTCAGTCTCAGTCGTAGTCTCAGTGGCAGTTAAGTAAATTGATTCCGCCCTGTGGATTGGGGGCGTTTGGAGAATTCCACCACGGTATCCCCTGCCTGTCGTAAAAGGCAACTAATAGGGGCCACCAGTGGTCGCAGGCCGGCGGCAGGGGGCTGTCCGTCTTTAATTTTGTGTTGTTTTTAGCGTATTTTTGCGTTCCCTGTGATGGACGGTAGCATGGCTGGTAGGCCTCACGCTGCCGTTGATGCCGAGGGCGTCCTTCGGTGCGCGGGGGCACTAGGCGGCACCGCGCAGGGGCGGCTGCGGATGACAACTTAGACACTTCCGTCAGAGGAAGCCCGCAGCCGTCCCTAATGCGCCGAAGATGGCTACCGCGGAGTTGTGGTTGGTATGCCGTGCGTTGTACATAGGTTAGGGACACGCCCCGGTGGTCGCCCGATGGTTACATCTCTCCGGGCGGCGTAACGCCGGGTCGTAAGGCACGGTGAACCCAACATAACCGCTCAGTCGCCTCACTTGAAGGCTGGGCGGTAGTAATAAGTCACTTTCTCCGTGAAAAAAAAAGTTAAGTAAATTGATCATTGACTTTTTATACCGGTTTGTTGTTGATATCTCGGTAAAAGTATTTCTGTAAAATCGTTTGTATTTAATTAATAATCACTTCTGTTTCTAACAATATCTTTATATTTTTTTTATTAAACTTGAAAATATTATTGAAGAAAGCTTTCGTTCTAGACGTACTGTGTTAACCGCCAAGTGGCCGACTCAGCTTGTTCCGCCACAGCGTACCTGTGTGGCGTGAAAGGTAACGTGGGAACCATCGGCGTGAACGGAGCCGTGCCGCGCCGCGACTGCGTTGCCTCCACCGACGCAGCGCGCCGAGTCCAGTCCATAGCCGAGTGGGCGCTGGCTGACGGACGCGATGCTGGTAACTCCATAATTCAATAACATCTAATAATTATAATAGGATTGCAAACAAGTGCTCACAATATTAATTAACAAAATAATTTATCTGTACGCATTTAGGTGTCGTGACAACTACCCGGATCACACACGCCTCCCCTGCCGGCGTGTTTGCTAAGACTGCCAACAGAAACTGGGAGAGCGACGCGGATGTGGTGGCCGATGGACACGACACGGAGCGCTGCCCCGACATCGCACACCAAATGATACACATGCACCCGGGAAACAAGTTTAAGGTTCACCACACGGGGATATTTAATTTATTTATTTATTTATGAACAACCAGTAGTAGTTACACTGTTTGCTTATAATATTTACTTAACCATAAAAACGAACAAAAACTGAGTGCACTACTTTTTAAGGTTGTTACAGCATGCGCCAAAAATAGGTAGCAGTAACAACTGTTAAAACAGTGCTATTTGACAAATATATGTAGCTACTATAATAAATTATAAATAAAATTAAATAACATTAAATCCATGACTCTATATAAACACTAAAGGAATATAAAAGTGAAAATAAAAATAAAATAAAAAGGAAAATAAAAATAAAATACAAATAGATTACCATGAGACTAGCTAGAGGCAAAATTTTGTTGTGTCAGATGTTGTCGTGTAAGTCTTTTAAACTGTTTTAGGGACAAAAGAAATATGTCCACTTCACCACGAATTAAATTATATAGGTTGGACATTCTGTACAGAGGAGAAAACTGCCTAAGTTTAGTTCTGGCTGGTGGCCGGCGTAATTATTTCCGATAATAACGAACAGGTACAATTATGTTCACTATGCTATGTATTTAACACAGGTTATCCTTGGCGGCGGCAGACGAGCTTTTCTACCGAACACAACTCGAGATGAAGAAGGGACCTGGGGTAGAAGAACCGATGATCGTAATCTGATTGAAGAGTGGCAAGCAGAGAAAGCGGCACGTAACGTTAGCTACAAGTACATCTGGCACAGGGAGGAGCTGGCTGAGTTGGCGTTCTCACCGCCAGAGTACCTGCTGGGGCTGTTTGAAGGGACACACATGCGGTATCATCTGGAGGCAGACCCCTCGACCGAGCCGACCCTAGCCGAGCTGACGGAGGTCGCAATCCGCTCGCTGAGTCGCAACGAACGCGGGTTTTTCTTATTTGTCGAAGGCGGACGCATCGACCACGGACACCACGACAACTACCCTCACCTAGCACTCGATGAGACTATCGAGATGAGTAATGCAGTAGCACGCGCCGCCGAGCTGCTGGACGAGGAGGACTCGCTGATAGTGGTGACCGCAGACCATGCCCATGTCATGTCATTCAACGGCTATTCTCCGCGCGGCCGGGACATACTAAGTACAAATAGTGACGTAGACAGAAATGGCGTGCCCTACATGACGCTGTCCTACACAAACGGTCCGGGAGCACGCGCCCAGCGCGCCGACGGCGTGCGCGTCGACGTCACCCAGGATGCTAATTTCCGTAAGTAGTAGAAGATCTACGCGGGATGTCCTTATAGCGGCTCATCCCTAATTATCAATTGTAATTGAAGGTGCTCTGCGGTGGCGCACACACGTGGACGTGCCATTGAGTTCGGAGACCCACGGCGGCGACGACGTGGCGGTGTTCGCACGCGGGCCGCACCACGCGATGTTCTCAGGGCTGTATGAGCAGAGCCACATCCCGCACCGCATGGCGTACGCGGCGTGCATCGGGCCCGGCCTGCACGCCTGCAGTGCCGCGCACTCCCTGCGCGGCTCGCTGCTGGCCGCACTGCCGCTGCTTACTGTCCTAGTGGCTGCAATGCGCTCATTTCTTTAGTTCTATAATTTACGTGATGATTTTGTGATCTAAGAACAGATAGTTCTGGTTAGTTCTGATAAAACTGAATTTGATCAATAAAGATAATTATTGGACTCACGAAAGATTTTAAAATCTCCCTTCGAAATGGTTATTTAAGTTTCTATACTTATTTATTTATTTACACTTTCTATACAACGAGTATAAAGGCGGACTTAATGCCGAAGGCATTTTGTACCAGCCAAGCTTCAGGTGGTGCAGAGACAAACAAGGTAGGTGTACACAATGTGAAAAGGTAGTGGACAAAACATTAACATAATAAATACTAATAATATTTTTATAAATACAATAGTTACAATAATAATAATACTATAAAATAACACCATTACATACCTACTGATAAAATAGAAAAAATAAATACAACAAAACATAAATAGGTATAGATAAGTATTATATACATACATACATATATTAAATATATAATATTATCTGACCTGTTGAGAAGATTCTGCCAAACTATCAAGGAGCAGTCTTCGAACCCTTGTTTTAAAACTAACCCGCGTAGTGGTAGATCTTATTTCGGAAGGGAGGGCGTTCCACAGGAGAATGGACTGAACGTGGAAAGAAGAGTGGACGAAGTCGGAGGTATGTGGAGGACATTTGAGAAGAAGATTATTTGAGGAGCGAAGATTCTTATTGTGGTTACCACCAAGGTATTGGAAGTGGAGAGATAGATAGGAAGGTTGAGAAGGAGACTTGAGAAGTGAAAATAGTGTTGAGAGTGCACGCCATTTTCGTCGCTCACGAATTGGTAACCACTTCAGTTGAGAGCGATAGATAGACACGTGATCGTATTTGCGAAGATTGAAAATGAATCGAATGCAGTTATTGAGAAGACGGTCGAGTTTATTGAGTTGATCTGCATTCAGGTCCAAAAAGCACACATCGCCATAGTCGAATAACGGAAGGATTAAGGCTTGCACTAGCATTGTCTTAGTTTTTGTTGGGAGAAAATGTTTTAAAGCGGTATAGAGCACGAAGAGCACCGATATATTACAATTTCATGACGTTTCGTGAAACGTCATGAAATTGTAATATATTTTGTAAGTTCTTTACTGGCTGTTTTCATAGTTTCAATAAAATATAATAATATATAAGTACTTACCTAGTATATAAGTGCCCAAAGGATCTTGGTTGTAAGCATTAAGCAGGCTATATTTATCATTAATAGCTGACCCGGCAAACGTTGTTTTGCCATAAAAGATCTTTTTAGAGATTATTTTATTAGAAAAAAATGAATAATTGATCAGTTACCGACCGGGGTTAAAAGTTATTAACCCGTCAACGCCCGCTTATATATAGCTATAAGCTAATCTATACTTTAATATATAAAGCTGAATAGTTTGTTTGTTTGTTTGTTTGAACGCGCTAATCTCAGTAACTACTGGACCGATTTTGAAAAATTTTTCACTAATAGGAAGCTACATTACTCCTGAGTGCCATAGGCTACTTTTTATCCCGGAAAAACTTTTCCACGCGGGCGGAGCCGTGCGCAAATGCTAGTTTCCTTATATAAATGGACACCGGTGTCCACCGCGGGCGTTCAGGGATTACATTACTATTATCGCTATTAAAAGATAGGGGATGATGGAAAAAGGTAGAAAATGTGGGGTTGTATGTATTTTTGAAAGTCACTAAATTAAAAAAAAAGTCTGTCCGAAAAATAAAAAATAAAATTTGGGGTGGGCCACCCTTATCACTTAGGGAAAAAAAATTGATAACAACCTATTCTCAGACCTACCAAGTGTTAATATAAAATTTCATCAAAATCGGTTCAGCCGTTTCGGAGGAGTATGGTAACAAATACTGTGACACGAAATTTTACAGTTAATTTCACAGTGAACACAATACCGGTTTGTCACATGAAATTAACTGAGCTGAGAACAATGAGTAGCTGTCAAACAATGTATCACGCACCGGCGCCATCTACTTAAAATACTGGGTTGTAGTACATGCTATGTATCAGAGATGGCGCTGTATGTGAAAAAAGATTTTCCCGCTTTTCTGTTGAAATTTTCCTGAATTTTCTTTGCTATAAACCTCACGGAGCCCGAGACCTTTCCAACGAATGCAAAACCGTGGAAATCGGTTCGTGCGTTCTAGAGTTATAGCGTCAGGAAGGGAAACCCGACTTATTTTTATATAGTAGATGTCTTTAAAGGAAGTCGCAAGTGTTATACCCCCATGCACATATCCCACCTCATGGTTAATGAGGTTGTATACACGCTGAATATTTCGTTTTTATTTAAAAAAACCGTCTCGAATTATAAAAAATATTTTGCTCCATATTTCACACACAGCTGTATTATATTATCAACATCAGCTTTAATCAATTTGTCGGTGTGTCTGTATTTTTTTATTCCAATTGAATAACGAGACGAGCATGCAGTTCGCCTGATGGTAAGTGATATGCATACGCAAACGCATGGTCACGCCTTTTATCCCCGAAGGGGTAGGCAGAGGCGCAACTAGTGCACCCACTTTTCGCCAAGCGTATTCCGTCCCATGATGTGATAGGGGGCGAGCCTATCGCCATATCGGTAAACGATACGACCACCCATAAACAGTAACAACACCATCTGGCACCTTGAGTTACAAAGTACTGTGTGGCATTTCACTTCGCTCGTCATCCTGAGACAGATGTTACGTCTCATTATGTCCAGTAGTTACAGTGGCTACAATGTCCTTCAAACCGAAACACAACAGTTTAAAAAAAACACAACAGTGCATGCCCGCGACTATATAACCATATAGTCGCTGGTGCATGCACACTGCTGCTTGGCGGTAGAAATAGACATTGCAGTGGTACCCACCCAGACGGACTCTTACATATGAGAGATCTACCACCAAATTGAAATAAAAGTAATAAAAAAGAGATGGGGTGACTAAAGATGTGAATAGAACACAAGTCAGCCATTTATATAATTTATTTTTTGAAGTGAAACTTCTTTATCGACGTATGGGAGAAATTTTATAGCAATGTTAAAAAAAAATCGTCACATTTCTGTCACTATGGACCGTTACGGCGCCATGCGTGTTTACTTAAATTGAGGAGTGACTTATAAAGAAATATTTTAATGATAACAAGTGATATAATAAATGGACTTATTGAAATTCATTTAAAGAAATAGTGAAAGTGCGAGATTATTTTTTTATTATTTTGTAAAATTGATTGTCATTTTGGTATTATTTTATGTTAACCTCACTTTTGATTGTGAGTAGTAGTAATCATTTAATAATATGACTGTCAATTCAGCAGACAATATTTAAGTATATTTGAATAAATAATAGTAATTGTTTATTTATAGTTGGACTCGATGTTGGCTACATACATGGAGTCCAGTCGGGACCTTGTTGATACGCATTCGATCCTTTACTGCGCGGCCGTCGCAGCATGCAAATAGAACCACTCGAAATGTTGCGACCATGCCATACATTACCATCAGTGTCCCAATTCCCAAATGTCAGCAATTGAAGATCGATTTTTTTTTAAATTGTTCTGATAATAGAATACATGCTGGTTGCATACATAGGTTGTAACCTACCAAAATGATACACGTTAAAGAACACATTTTTGACCACTTTGAAAATTGTACCAACACTTTGAACTAACTACCATTTGTTGAAATTGTCAAAGATTTAAATCTTAAATGGAAGGTGTCAGTACCTGTTTGGTTAACTCAACGGCTCAGGCTCAGTTTCATCTTGCGACTCATGCTGGTTACACGTCATGAACTAATTAAACGACAGTTGCAGCTGGTATTTACCGACGAGAAATAGAGTTTGGCACACAATTTTCTCCTTGCCATTTGAGCTTGCTGTAGTCAGTCTGTTTTGCTTATTTACGATATGGATTAACTATAATTATCGTCATTTAAAAGTCGACTGTTATATGATTTCTTAAATTTATAAAGTAGTATGAAGAATGTTTTATTAAATAAAATGTAGTAAAGCCTACTTACCGTTGCTATAATTACCGTGTTTACTGTTTGAATTTAGGCCAACGGTAATTAGGAATCAAAAATTGTAATTAGAATTGCGTAAGATTGAAGTAACAAAACGTCATAGTCGTAGAATAGTGACGGATCTGACATATATAAAATTTTACAGGGCGACCATTTCAAATAATTATGTTAGATTTTTTGACATAACTTTTCAAATTCTTAATCTGTAAATATGAAAATTTATATACAAGTACAAAATAGGGTTTGTTTTAAAACGGAATATAAATAACAACTTATAATATCACACTTTTCTAGAAAAATGACATGCTTTATTTTACTTTGGAGTCAACACAGTCACATAGTATTATCCGATATTGTCCTACGGAAAATGACTATTCAGAGAATGACGGATGTTACTTTCCGATCATATTCTATCAACTTACTGAGTAATATTTTGGCGGATAAGTTGTCTCGATTGCGTCGGTGGCGTAGTTGTATTACGGTACGACTGCAGTGCTGAGGTCTCGAATTCGATTCTCGGGTCGGGCAAAGTGATACTACTTTTTTTACTCGGTATCAGCCCGGAGTCTGGAAATATGCCCAGTGAATGGCGATAGGCCCGCCCCCTTTTACATGGAACCTAACATAGATGGCGAAATGTGTGTGTGATACACCTCTACCTACCCCTGAAAAGGGAAAAGGCGTGATGCTATGGCGTATATATGTATAGATATATTATGTCATATTCTATTTTGTCCCTGACCAAGTATGTAAGCATGCTGGTCTGTAAGTAAATAGGCAGGTTGATAGCGTAGGTTGGGGTGGATAGGGTATTTTAAATAAAACAGAAACTATTTGTTCATACTTTTTTATTCAATGTAAACATTATAAATTGAACATCCTAGCGATGCTCAAGTCACCATTTAAATACAGTCTTTTAGACGCAGCTCTATTACAATGAGGCTCTACCGGTACGAATGAACTACCATGGGCACAAACCGACATTACCATTTCATCGTTAACAATCCGATTATAATTTTTATGTATGCCCCTGATGTCTTTTTCAATCAAAGTGCTTCCGCCATATTTATCTCGCACTGTCCGAACTAACCTTTCACTAATCGAATATGTACTTACAAACGTGATTTGAGAAACCTCTATTTTTTATGATCTCTTTGGCAAAAAATACTTGTCAGTGAATTGACGATTATGCTTTAAATTTATTTGAAGACCCCTTTGTCTGTGAAGTTTCCTTCTGTTTTGTAGTACATTTCGCAAAATGCAACCATTGTTTCTCACGATCAAAACTTTTCAAATGTATCCTGTCATTTTTTGAGAGTCAACATAGTGTTTAACATTTATATCTACACGTGCAAAGCTTACCTACAGATTTTGCTGAAAAATAACGCTCTTTTTGGAGGAGTATTCTTTTCCTGCATTCATCAAGCGCTTTCTCTTAACTTCTTCCTAATCATCATAATTTCGGACACGTTTTTTACCTCTACATCGAATAAGAGACGCTTGAAACGACTGGCATGAAAACACAACTGGGTTGATTGATGGACAGTTGCTATTGTCTTCACCATCGTGAATGAGACAAATAAAATCGTTACATACTTCACCGTGGGTTTTGCTAGTGATGGCATAGGTGTTTGTCCGTTTGTAGTCAACAGCCGGGGTAATCAGTTGAGGCAAAGGTGACTGATTGATATCAAGGTAGAGGTATTTAAAGGGTTTAAAGCTGAGCTGATATTTAAGAAAGACACGACACCATTCTGATTTTCTGACGGGAGTAAATATGGTGAGGATGCATTTTGATACACGGCCATAAATGGATCTTCTCTAAGAACACAAGTAGGGGATGTAATATGTTCGGGTTCATATTTTCATCTGTTGATTTTATGATTTCGCTTGTTCCATGCACGTCGTTTGAAAATACATCCTCATAAATGTCGTTCATCTTTTCTGTCATGTTGCTTGCTCTGGGGGTAATGGCGAAAGGCATTCTGAAAAAATATCAGTGTAGTGTAGTGTGCATCTAGTATATAAGTAGATGTAAGGTGTATTGTAAGTTAGTTGTAAGTGCACTCTAATAAAGTATCTTATACCAACCACACGTGTACAATCAATAAAACCATTACATGGCGACCCTGCCAGTCGCGTCGGCGCAGCCCTGCGCTAGCGCGCGGCGCCCATGGAAATAATGAAATTTTCAAGCAAGAAAAACAAAACGAAGACTAAGAAATATACTATATAAGAAATATACTAGACTATTTTTACGAAGAAAGAAAGCAAAAATTATGAAGTAGAAAAAAAGAAGAAAATTATATTCATTAATCAAGAAAGCAATAACGAAGAATGAAAAATGAAGATTTAAGAAAATAAAATAAGGAAGAAATATGCGAAGAAATAAGAAACGTTAAATAAGAAGAAAAATGACAAATAAGTGCATAAGAAAATAATTAAGAAGGAAGAAAAATAAAATAAAATGAAGATGTTCGAGCGGTGTCCAGGGTAATCCCGGCCCAGGAGTCCAGGGTATAGCCCGGCCCACCCAGTAAGCAGCACTAGGTAGCAGCTCAGCCGCATCGTCGAGTTACGAGCGAGTCCTCAAGTTGTGTACGTGAAGAAGATGGATTTAGTATCCTTTTAAATTTTATATACATTTTTATATTTTACAATTATTTTTACATACATCTTATAGGCTCTAATATCTAAGTAACATTGAAAGCATTCATTTAAAAATACCATGATAATCTAGATTTTTTTGATGTTGAAATATTTTATTTTTATTTTGAGATCCGAACAAACTAAGTTTAACCATGGCAGAAAATTTTGATTTTGAAACGGCTATCGATTTTTTACCGATAATGACAGGCAATGACAATGTAACAATACAATTAATTAAAAATATTGATTATTATAGTAGTCTACTGAATGAAAAATCCAATAAATTTTTGATAAATTTTGTTCTCAAAACTAGATTGTCTCAAATTGGAAAATTTTATTTGAAACAGACCTATAATGATATTGGAAGTTTATTGTCAGACATGATCCATTATCTTTTACCTAAAAAACTACAATTGGAGTTAGAGAATAGTTTAGATTATTACAAACAGGCTAACAATGAATCATATACAGATCATCCGCGCACCATATTAGAAAATCATATTCAGGTGTCGAGTAGCGAGTGCATTCCGCAAGATCAGCAAACTTCGCATAGCGACTTGTCGGAGTGCATCGTTTTAAATCATTACAATAACAGCGTAATGAAATTTGATTCCGACGCTAGCCCCGTATGTGACAAATATGAAGTCGATAATGATCATAATGTAAAAGTTTGTAAAGAAAATAAATCCAATATAGTTGCAGTTATAGAGCCATTAGAACCTGAAAAAGTATTAATAGAGCCTAGTAAAGAAACAAAAACTTTTAAGGAGCCTCGAACAGATAATTTTAATGAATTAGAAAAGAAGTCTAAAGATAATATAGTAGTTAATAAGTCTAAAGATATAGAGTTGATTTTAAGAAATAATAATATAGAGCATAGTATTAAAAATAAAAAGATGGTTAAATCAGAGAAAGGGTTTTGTAATTATGTGCCTTCAGAAAAGAAACTATATATAGACTTGAAGTTGTTAGAGATAGGTAAGATTTTTATAAAAGATTTAGAAGTATTTTGTAGGAATAGGAACATTAAGGAAATTTATATTAATAAGAATAAGAATAGTAGAAAATATATTAAGAAGTTTATAAGAGTAATAAGACAATATAATGTAGGATATCCAAGAATAAGAATTAATAATGAATTTATAGATGTTGTGAAAGTAAAGGAAGTTAAAAATAAATATAGAGAAAGAAATGAGAATAAAAATGAATATAGTAATATTATGTCGACAAATGGACAAATAGAGGAGAAACAGAATAAAATACTACAGAGTATGGATAAACGGTCGAATAATAATATGAACTCTAGAAATAATACTTTTAAAGAAAATATTGTAATAAAGTGTAAGGTAGAAAACGAAGGAAGATTTAAAACATACATTATAGAAGAAAAGGAGATAAATAGTTTTGTAAGATTATGTGAAAAGTATGATGTGCGTTCTGTAGGTATAACATAGATTAAGATTAAAGTATGTATAGTGATTAGTATAAAAAAAGTTAAATTGCATGATTTAAAGGCTAAATATTTTTTAAATATATTATTTCAAAGGTTTTTGATTTTATATAAGTTAAAAAAAATAAGAATGTTTGTAACATTTTATTTTTTTTCCCAAAGGGGGAAGGTGTAGTGTGGCGTGCATCTAGTATATAAGTAGATGTAAGGTGTATTGTAAGTTAGTTGTAAGTGCACTCTAATAAAGTATCTTATACCAACCACACGTGTACAATCAATTCTACCATTACAATCAGAATGTGCAAAAAATATATTCTTAAGTTATTAATATTCCAGGTCAACGTTTACTAAAAACCGTTAAACGATTCACAATAAAAGATTCGAAAGAAAAAAAAATTTACTTCTTTTTATTTATACAGGCAAATTATAACTTAGATCAGATTATTATTTTATAGAAAAATATATTAAATATATACAAATAATCATTGTTTTTCGATAGAAAAAAGGTGGAAGTGAATTTAGTTCGAAGAACAAAGTGGGATGGTCAGATACGGCCGTTAGATAATAAAGCGAGTTCACAAAATATTGTCGGTTGTGATCACGCGTCACTATTATCTCCAGAGAAAAATGTAATACAACAACTTGCTACATACAACTTGAATATTTAAACCTTATTAGATATAACACAAACTCTGCAGAACAATTATATTATCAGATAGCAAATATTATTTTAATGGAAAATAAATTTTAGTGATTTATTATTTTCCGTGGAAAACCGACGGATAGTGAGAACCGATGCTTTAATTATTTACTTTGCCAAATTTTGTATAAATAAAAGAATTAAATAATACAAAATGTTGATACATAATTCATTAACTTACCTTGAGTCCCTGGTATGCATTCTTCCTCATCAATGCACTTTTCATGAGTAAAATTTGTGCTTTATTGCTTCTTTCTTCGACAAATTTTAAAATATGCTTTGATGGTCCTGTTTTCATTGTGGCACACCTTTAAAGATGGTATGTAAAAACTAAGCACGAAATAATTAATAAATAGGCAAATAAAGATAAAATAGTGTAATTATAGTACAAAAAATCTAATCCGGTGTAACGCGTGGGCGGGATCGACGAATAATGGCGATTGCGCGGATCCGTCGGGAGCGAGAGGGGTCGGCGGGAGATCCTCGCGCGTCGTACAACGACGAGTAGCCACTCCCATCATTTTACTATGAGCGCCTATCAAATCCGTCAGCTTACGGACTGATTAATTCGAAATCCAAAATACATATAATTTTTTTAATGTAGTAGTAATATTTAGACAATATAGTATCTAAATATGGTATAAAACGATCGTATTTTTTTCAATACCGACATTATTCTACGATCATAACGAAAAATTTAATAAAATTTACATAGTGATAATATTATTGTATGTTAAATTGTGTATATTAAAATATAAGATAAAGAACGTTATTTGATCCCTAAAAAGTAATTGATAGTATACAGAGTTATGCAATTAATGGTTTTATTACTTCTTATATTAGGTGAGCTCACTAATAGGTTTAAATAAAACTAGTGATAGCTCTCTCGTATGTGAGAGTTCACCTGGGTATATACCACCGCAATTTCTATTTTTCCGCTAAGAAACAGTGTGCATGCACTATTGTGTTCCGGTTCGATAAGAATTGTAGCTAGTGTAATTACAGGGCATCATGACTTAACGTCTTATATCTCGTAGATTATTTTTTGCTAAAAATAATCTACTTCATGGTAAACAATTTGGATTCACTAGGGGTCGCTCCACCACAGATGCTGGTGTTGAGCTTATACATAATATATTTGCTGCTTGGGAGGAGTCACAGGATGCTTTAGGAGTGTTCTGTGATCCATCGAAAGCTTTTGATCATGTTCACCATGATATTCTTATCAGGAAATTGAGCCACTATGGGGTTAATGGCATTGCCCTTGATTTATTTAAATCATACTTAAGCAATAGGGTACAAAGTGTTGATGTCAATGCAAAACGGTCTCCTGGCTCTATTGTTACCTTGGGAGTACCACAAGGCTCAATTATTGGACCTTTTCTTTTTCTAATTTATATAAATGACACCTTATTTCATAAGGGACAATTGTGAAGTAGTGTTGTTTGCAGATGATACTTCCTTATTATTTAAAATAAGTCGACATCAAGCAACTCTTGACGATGTAAGCAATACTCTCTCAAAAATAGTGCATTGGGTCAGCGTTAACAATTTATTATTAAATAGTGAAAAAACTAAATGTATAAAATTCGTCACACCTAATGTCAAAAAAGTTAACGCTAACATTTTCATAAATAGTGACGAGTTGAGCCTTGTGGATACAACCAAATTCTTGGGTATCACATTGGACTCTAAACTTCACTGGGGTCCTCATATATCTGTACTAGCTAAAAAGCTGAGCGCCGCAGTTTTTGCACTGAGCAGGATACGCCAATTAACTGACATTGAAACAGCAAAATTGGTCTATTTTGCTTACTTTCATAGTTTGATGAGTTATGGAATTTTGCTGTGGGGTGGTGCTGCTGACATTAATACTATATTTGTTCTTCAAAAGCGAGCTATAAGATCTATCTACTCCCTAAGCTCTAGATGTTCTCTAAGAGAAAAATTCAAAGAAACAAATATAATGACAGTAGGATCACAATTTATATTCGCTAATTTAATGTACGTACATAAGAATATAGAAAACTTTCCAAAAGTTTGCGATATCCATGGCTTAAATACTAGAAGCAAAAATAATCTAGTTCATCATAAAACAAGGCTCCAAAAAATCAGCAAATCTTTTAAGGGTTACTGTATACACTTTTATAACAAAGTTCCCATTGAAATTAAGTGTTTAAACATTGGTAAATTCCAAACAACTATTAAGCGAAAGTTATGTAATAAAGCTTATTACAAGATTTCAGAATACATAGAGGATAAAAAAGCCTGGGATAAAAAAAAATCATGTGATTTTCTTTGGAATCATGTCTTTCGTTTCAATAAAGTTTCTTTGTTTCCATCTGTGAGCGGCTTGGGTATGACATACTCCTTAACTGTCTGTGCCTGCAGCGGCGTCGTGTGCCGGGTCGGCCACTTCCCTGTAATATGGTTGAGGAGGCCGATGGCTGGCACATGCGTCATACTCGTGAACGAGTGCTGCTTGTGTGGACTGGTCTGCCCTTTTCGCTTACTATATCTAAGTATTAGGGGTATATCTTGAACTTAGATTAATAACGACATCTTGAACATTTCAGATCAAATTATTACATGATTCCTAAGATAGTTATGCACTAGAGTTGGAATTTAAAATTTATTACCTATTTTTCGAGTATATAAATGAACTGCTCTAAACAAAAGTAAACAAATACTGAATTGTATTATTTTTTCTCTACATAATGCATTGTATTTTATAACTTGAACTGATTTTGAAAAGAGCACCACTAGAGTTTCTTGCCCGTTCTTCTCTAGTAAACTGCTTTCCGAACTGGTGGTAGAGTTAATATTGACGTAATCTAAATAATGTATAACATTTTATGGGTTCGAATAAATTATTTCATTTCATTTCAAGATGACGAGTGTTGTGGAATACCACACAAACAGTACTTTGTAATTCAAAATTTTGGATGGTGTTGCTTCTGTTTATGAGCGGTCGTATCACTTACCATCTTATTTTTTTAAGATTAAACAATCTGATGCAGGAAGTCTAGCAAAAACCGATATGGCGATAAGTTTGCTATCACAATATCTTGGGACGGTGCGGCGTGCTGCCGCCGCAGGTAGATAGTGATAGATAGAAGAGAAGAGAAACTCAGGGTTTTAGGTTCGTGGTACGAGCTTTATTTTGCACCTCCGCGTTACACTCGGTACGGTTTGCTGGTGGTATGCAAACGAGTCACTGGCCTGCGGAGACTCCGATTCAGGCGAACGGCACGACGCTGATGCACGTGGCTAGCTCCGGCGACAGCTCGCCGGGCTGATGGTAGCACGTGGTCTGCGCAGCGGTGGTGAGGTGGTCGGGGTTAGCACACCCGACTGCGATGGTAGTGGTGAGCACGTGGTCGGGGCCAGCACCCGCGACGATGGTGCACACGTGGCCGGGGTCAGCACCCGCGACGACGATGGTGGTGTGCACGTGGCGGAGTCAGCACTCCGCACCGTGGAGAAGGCGGTGAGCACGTGGCTGGGATCGGGGGTCAGCACTCCCGACGCCAGCGGAGCATGGAGTCAGCACTCCACGCCGTAGAAAGAAAACACGGCGGTCAACGCCGCACCGTAGAAAAAAACCTGGAATCAGAATCCCAGCGGGTCGGAATGCAAGCTAGGCTTACATTCCGCGCCAGTGACTCGTGATAGCTCACGAGCCCAGATGCACAGAATACCTGGAAGCGGTTAGTAGTATTGGCACACTCACCCCAGCGGGAACAACGATGTACGTGGCAACACGCAGTTAGTTGGTAGTGTTGCTACGGCGAAGAAGATTATAAGAAAAAGGGCGCGCGTGACATTGCACGCTTATTTATACGAGCGCCGTTCAGACGTACGTCAAAACTAGTGACAGTTTAACCAGCCAATACGAAACATTAACGGTTTCGATTGGTAGTTAAACTGACACAAACGACAGCCTGTTTACGAAGAGAGTTAACGTTCCTAGCAACGTTACAACGGAATACACACGACAAAACGGCTCTGGTTACCGACCGAAGGCGGGACAACCATCGTAGTCATGGCGCAGCTATACGAGGAGCCATAGGAGGCTGATTATGAGCAACAGCATAATCAGTGTGAGAAGCTGCACCCGGCACTCGTCATCCCGAATGCCAAGCGCGGCGAGTTTTGGCAAAACCTCCCAAATATGAAAGAAAGCACCAAAACCAGGCCCCCAGTCCCCGGCAACCTCGCCATTCTTGGCTCCGGTAGCGGCCACGGTAACGGTGGGGTAGAGTGTGCTAAGAACCCTCGGGCGAGATCCCGCTGCCACCCCCGATGAGGACCGGCCCTGTTAATACACAACATTTGCAAATTGAGGACCGACGAGAAGATTCTCGAGCTTCATATGCCGATTAGTGTTGAGAACATAACTCACGAAGTTGGCGACGAATCTGTTTATCAAAGAAAAGTCGTCCAGTTAGGCAAGTCCAACTTTAAGATAGAGGTCAAAACCAGCTCGGTTGAGCAGCGTTCGGAAAACTAGGCAAGGTCTTCTCATCTAAAATACCTCAGAGCTTAAAGACAACGGCGTTACACCGGCTACAAGTCAGCAGCAACCGCCGCGCCGGGGCGAGCCCAAGCTCCGCCCACCGCGGTCCGCAGCCGTCATGATTTCCCTGACGCCGGCGGCGGTAGCGAGGAGACTCACCTATGCCAGGGTTTTGACGGAGGTGCAGGAGAAAGTAAATTCACCGGCCTTGACATCACAAGGCTGAGGCCAAAGTTTACGGCCACGGGTGCCCCAATGTACGAGGTGCCAGGGGCTAACTTGGATGAGAGGACCGACTCTCTCGCCGCAAGGCTGAGGGAGTGTTTCAATGGGTCGGAGGACGTTCGGATCTCTCGGCCTATCAAACATGCGGAACTGCGGCTCACGGAGTTGGACTACACGGCCACTTCTGAGTCAGTTGCAATGGCCCTCTTGAAGGCCGGTGAGTGGGCCCTGGCGGCAGTAAAGGTAGGGCAAATCCGTCCTGACCGGTCTGGTGTGAGCACGGCTTGGGCTCGGATGCCGATAAAGGCAGCCCAGAAAGTGCGGGGGGCGGGCCTCTTCGTTGCTACCGGTGCCTGGAGACAGGGCACGTCCGAGAGCGCTGCGACTGCGTAGTGGACCGTAGCGCGCTGTGCTACCGCTGCGGCCAGACTGGCCACAAGGCCCATGAGTCCAGCGCCGCGCCGAACTGCGTGGTCTGCGCGGCCTCCAGCGAGCCCGCCGGGCACCAAATCGAGGGGAAGGCGTGTCCCGCCTCCTCCCGCCGCAACCGGCGCCGCCCTTCACGAAGCAATGCTGCTACTGCTGTGGCCACAACCCAGCCGCAGTCAGCAAGCCCATCGCAAGAGGCCGAGGTGGAAGGTGTTGAAGAGATCGCCCAATAATGGACCTAAAGTTCCTCCAGGTGAACATCAACCACTGCGCCAGCGCCCAAGACCTGTTGTCCCAAAGCCTGGCGTAGTGGGCGGTACAAGCGACCGTGGTCGCTGACTCGTATTTTGTCCCTCCCCGTGACAACTGGGCCGGGGACACAGACGGTTTGGTGGCCAAAATCACCCAGGGTGCGGCTGGCTCCCCGCCCTTCGCAAAGATATCGAAGGACCAGGGATGCGTGGCGGCTCTGTTAGGAGACGTTTGGGTTATAGGAGTATATTTATCTCCCAACAGACCCCTCGCCGAATTCGAATGTTTTCTTGTTCGGCTGGGGGCCCTGGTGGAACAAGGCCAACCTTATCCGGCGATCGTCGCCGGCGACTTCAACGCCAAGTCTGTAGCTTGGGGTTCGCCGACGACGAGCGGTCGCGGTATGGTCCTGGAGGACTGGGCGATCTCTGTCGGTCTGGTCGTCCTGAACAGGGGGTCGGTGCACACGTGCGTGCGGCACAACGGCGGGTCTATTGTTGAGCTGTCGTTTGCAATTTGCGCCGTCGCGCACCGTGTCCGGGGCTGGAGAGTCCTCGCGGGCGTGGAGACGATGTCGGACCACCGTTACATCAGGTTCGACGTCTCCGCGTCTCCGAGTATCCAGCCCGGTGGTGAACCGAGTGCCCCGAATCAGGACGGCCCGCGGTGGGTAATTCGTCGCCTCAATAAAGAGGCCCTAGAGTTAGCCGCTCTGGTGATGTCGTGGCTCCCCGTGCCGGACCGGCCGGTACGGGTCGAACAAGAGGTGGAGTGGTTCGGGGTGGCAATGTCGGACGTTTGCGACGCCGCCATGCCCCGGGCCTTCCGACGCTCGCCACGGCGACAAGTGTACTGGTGGTCGGCAGAAGTAGCGCAATTGCGCGCGTCATGCATCGCTGCGCGCCGCTGATAAGCCAGGCATCGTCGTCACAGGCTTCGAGGTGGGGATCACGCAGACCAGGAGCGGCGGCTCTATGACCTCTACAAAGAGGCGAAGAGAGCGCTGCGGGTGGCCGTTCACAGGGCCAAGGTCGCGGCACGCAAAGAGTTTCTGGAGACTCTCGAGGGTGACCCGTACCCTATCGCATGGTAATGAATGAGCTTCGCCCAGCGGCGCCCCCCTTGTCGGAGTCTCCGGCCAGAATTACTGGCCAACGTCGTCGCGACCTTGTTCCCGGCCAGCGTAGAGACCACTACTCCACCGATGGCGCCACCGGATGTGATGTTATCGTCGATTGAGAATTCGGCAAGGGATATCCCAGAGGTTTCGCCCGCAGAAATTCGGGCGGTAGTGCTTCGGCTGCGGAGCAAAAACACGGCCCCAGGAAGAGTCTGGGTGCTAGCCCTCGAGCACCTGGGCCTAAGGCTCCACAGTTTATTCACTGCCTGTTTGGAGCAGGGCGTCTTCCCGGCGCGTTGGAAAACCGGGAAGCTCGTCCTGCTAAAGAAGGAAGGACGACCCGCAGAGTCATTGTAGCCAGTATAACTACTGGACATAATGAGACTTAACATCTTATGTCTCAGGATGACGAGCGCAGTGGAATGCCACTCAGTACTTTGTAAGTCAAGGTGCTGGATGGTGTTGCTACTGTTTATGGGTGGTCGTATCGCTTACCATCAGGCGAACGGCATGCTCGTCTCGTCATTCAATGCAATAAAAAAAAAATAAAAAAAAATAAAAAAAAAAAAGTCACTGTCGGCCTACCGGCCCATCGTGTTGCTCGACGAGGTCGCCAAACTCTTCGAGCGTATCGTCCATGCTCGCCTCGTCAAGCACCTCGAGAGGGTCGGACCGAACTTGGCCGATAGCCAATTTGGCCTCAGGAGGGGACGTTCCACCGTCCACGCCATTCTGCGGGTGACGGCACAGGCGGAGGATGCAATACAATTCATTGTCTGGCATTATACTGATCTAGAACCTCTTGGCACTGTTGTGGTGGGACATACACCGTCCACATATTGTGGTGATTGAATTTGATGTTTTTTTTTATTTATTTAACTTTTTATTTTGTCTTCTATATTATTAGAAAAGAAAATACTATTTATTGGCAGCAATTGGATGGTGACACTTACAATAATACTACTCTACATGGACGACATTAAGCTATACGCTGAAGATGAAACCCAACTTACTCAATTAGCTAATTTGACAGAAAAGTTTAGCAAGGATATCAAAATGGAATTCGGCATTGATAAGTGTAAAATAAACTCCATCAAAGGAGGTAGCATTTATCAACACCAGTACACTTTAGCAACAGGCAAGAAAATAAATCCACTTAACAAACAAGAGACCTACAAATACCTACGATACAACCAGTCACGCCAAATACAATATAAAGAAACTAAAAAAATACTGACACAACAGTTTCGCCATCGTCTTAATACTATACTGAAAACACAACTGTATGCCCGGAACACCATAAAGGCTATAAACACATTTGCTGTACCCATACTAACATACTCCTTTGGTATATATAATAAACTGGACTAAATCCGATCTAAAAAAAGTGCAACGTACAATTAATACTACGATGACTAGATTCCGCAAACATCACCCACGATCTTGCATTTAGCGACTTACGTTGCCTAGAACAGAAGGCGGCAGAGGTCTTATCGATATAACCAACCTACACAATACCCAAATTACAACACTCAGACAGTACTTTTTTAATAAAATGAATTCTTCTGACCTTCACAAGGCAATAGCACAAAATGACCACAACTTCACACCTTTAACCATGATTTTAAGAACAACACAAAAAAATTAAAACCTTATTGATGACAATAAAAAGATAGAGGATTGGAGCCGAAAGTCTCTGCATGGAAGACACCGCCAAGATTTGAACCAACTTAATGTCGACAAAGTGGCGTCGAATGCATGGCTCAGTTGTGGCGAGCTCTTCCCGGAGACTGAAGGCTTCATGACTGTAAAACAGGACCAAATTATCGAGACACGAAACTATAAGAAACACATCATGAAAATATACAACTTACCTTCCTATTTATGCAGAAAATGGAGCAGCAACTCAGAAACCATCCAACACATTACGGGTGCCTGTGGATCAATAGTCCAGACCAACTACAAATTCAGACATGATCAGGTAGCAAACATAATTCATCAGAAACTAGCCACAAAATACAAACTTATAGCGACACCTAAGACACCTACTCCATAATATAAGTATATACCAGAAACAGTGCTGGAAAATAGTAACCACAAACTTTACTATGATCGAGCTATTCTTACTGACAAGACAGTGCATTACAATAGACCCGATATCACTCTTGTTGATAAAAGTAATAAATTTGCATTTATCATCGACATAGCCATACCGAACACACATAACCTGCAAAACACAATAGCTAAAAAACTCACAAATTACACTGACCTAAAGGAGGAAATAACTCGTATGTGGCATTTACAAAAAGTGCCCATAGTCCCGATAGTAATATCGACCACTGGAATTATTCCTAAACAGTTAGCACACTCATTAACACCTTTAGACCTACCAGCACAAACCTATATTCAACTGCAAAAGGCAGTGATTTTAAATACATGCCGAATTGTCAGAAAATTTCTGCAGACGGAAACATCCCCCCTACCAAACCCTATAACAGCCACAAACCCTGACACTCACTTGGCTTAGGCCCGTGAATGCTAGCTCATACCGGTTCATACGGACCGAGCAGGAAAATGATGAAACAAAAAATAATAATAATGTAGAAGACAAATTTTTTTTTATTTTTTTTTTAATATATATAATTATCTGCAATCGGCTCGTCAGCCTTAATCAGATGGTTTCATATTATGTAGGTATGATTTGGGTATTACTCCATTGAGTAATACCATACTAGAGTGGTTTGTGTTTTATTTTCTTTGGTCTAGCTCAAGAATGCTCCATCGTTTCAGGCGTTTTATATTATCATTATGAATATTCAGCAGGTCTTTAGCTAGTGCATTACTATGTTTGCTTAGTCTGTCTTTATATTTTTTGCAGTAGTTCATCACTTCCTCTCTTACAGTCGATATTTCTAGAAATTTATGAATTTCGGAGTTCTTCACAAACCAGTGGAACTGGTTCTGGAACCTTTGGAGTATTTCCAGGTTTGAGTTACTGGAAGATCCCCAGAGTTCAATGCCATAGGTCCAAATGGGTTTTATCAGGGCTTTATACACAAGTAGTTTATTGGATAGTGACAGACGAGATTTACGTCCTAGGAGCCAGGTTAAGCTTCTAAGTTGCATATTTGCTTCAGTTCTTTTGGCTTTTATATGATTTGCCCAAGTTAGTCGTCTATCCAGGTGTAAGCCAAGGTATTTCACCGTGTTGTTGGTTGGTAATATTTTTCCATCCATAGTCACTGGTGCACAGTCCCCTTTCCGGAGAGTGAAGGTTACTTGCATGGATTTACTTACCCTCGGCTTAATTCTCCATATCTTAAGCCACTCATCAATTTTATCTAGCTGGACCTGTAGTAGTGTGGATGCATTGGTGGGGTCTTTACCACTTGTTAGACAAGCTGTGTCATCTGCATAGGTTGCTGTCACAACGCCTGGAGTTTCAGGTAGGTCGGCAGTGTATAAGGAATATAGTACTGGTCCTAGGACTGATCCTTGTGGTACTGACGCCTTAATGTGATATAGTTCAGAGAAGTCTTCTTCGAACTTCACTTGGAATCTCCTTTGTTCTAGGTATGACTTTATAATCATAAAGAATGGGTTAGGTAGTGAAGTTTTGAGTTTGTATAGCAGCCCTTTATGCCAGACTCTATCAAAGGCTTGCTGTATGTCTATAAACACAGCAGAGCAATATTCTTTTTTCTCAAGAGATTGTCTAATTTTTTGGACTACTCTGTGTACTTGTTCTACTGTGGCGTGTTTTTCCCTAAATCCGAATTGGTGGTCAGGTATACACTTGTTCTCTTCCAGAAAAGGTTTCAATCTGGTTAGGAGTACTTTTTCGAACAGCTTTGATATAATAGGGAGCAAGCTTATTGGCCGGTATGAGCTGGGTTCGCTGGGTGGTTTTCCTTGTTTTGCTATCATACATATCTGAGAAATCTTCCATAGTTTTGGATAGTGGAATACTCTGAGTATTGAATTGAAGAGCATGGTTAGAAATACAATTGGTTTTTTGGGAAGGTTCTTTAGGACTTCTGCTGTTATGAGGTCAAAACCGGGTGCTTTTTTGCTCTCGAGTTTGTTGATTTTTCTTTTCAGTTCTCCAGGAGTAACCAACGGTAAGGGCGGTGTTAGCTGTTGATCACTGTAGATTATCATGTCCACCATTTCTTCAAATTCAATCATAGAAGATTCGTTCGGAGTGAACACGTCACTTAGATGTTGAGCAAATAGTTCGGCCTTCTCCTTTGCGCTTCTAGCCCAAGGTTCGTTTTGGTTTTTTCTTAGTGGCGGTATATGATTTTGTGGTCTTTTAAAATTCTTTGTTATTTTCCACAGTGAGTAGTTGTCTTTTTTATAGGTAGAAAGTGTTGAAAGTTTATTCTGAAACGTTTCGTTCTGGCTCTCTTTTATTAGTTCCTTAAGTTCTTTTGATGCCCTATTATACTGTGACCTGTCTGTGCGGGTTTGGCTTAGATGTAGCTGCCTTCGCAGTTTTCGCTTTTCCGCCAGTTTCTTGCGAATTTCTAATGGCATGTTAGAACTCGTATGGGTATAGTTTAGAGCTGGGGTGGCACGCCATGCGGCGACTTGTATGAGATTTGTAGTATAAAATGTAGCATTATCAATGTCCTCTGGTGTTTTAAGATTGACTTTCAGATCCACTTCTTTTTCAATATATCTACCAAATGACTCCCAGTCTGTTTTTCGATTGTATAAGGTAAGGGTCTGTGGTTTATTTATTATTGAGACACTAAGTGTTGCTATTATTGGTGTATGATCTGATACTGCGTCGAGTGACGACTCCATTTTAAAATACATATGTGATATCCCTTTAACGATAAAGAAATCCACAAGGTCTGGGGTTTTATTAATGTCCGTTGGCCAGTAGGTGGGTTCATTTGTTGACAATGCCATTAAGTTATAACTATCAATACTCTTTTTTAATTCTCGCCCTTTCGTGGTAGTTAGCCTTGATCCCCAATGGGTATGTTTGCAGTTCCAGTCTCCTCCACATATAAATCGGTTTCCCAGGCCGCTAAAGTAGCGATCAAACATGTGTTGTTTTGGGTTATGTCTTGGCGGACAATATATGGCACTAACATTAATAGGACCTAATTTCTCATGAATAGTTATTGTAGTGGCCTGCATCCAGTCTTCTTGGAGCCCACTGTGAAGGTAATGTTTGATTTTATTTCTTACTAATATTGCGGCGCCACCATGTGACGTGGTATCCGGATGATTCGTACAATATGTGCTGTAGTTGTCCATCTTAAAACTTTTTCTATCATTTAGGTGAGTTTCTGATATAAGAGCTATGTCTATTTTGTTAATTTTCAACATTATTGCAAGTTCTTGTTTATTAGGCGTAAGGCCATTTATGTTCCAGGTGGCGATTCTTAAGGAGGTCATTATGGAAGTTTACTGATGAGTGTGACGATAAGGTTCATCATTGTGCCCAGCTGCGTGATCAGCGCGTCGATTTTTTGCATTTGTGTTATTAGCATTGCTTCTATGTTCAATTTTTGTTCTTGGTAATTTTGGGTTTCTATATCATCTCTTGTATATGTTCTCTGTGACTGTACGTTGTCATTGTTAGTTTAATTCATATTTTGTGTTCTCAGTGGCTTCTTGTAGTCTGTGTTTTCCCACTGGTTCTGGTTTTGTGTAAGGGTTGCTGTGAGGTCTCTGGCTTTTTCATTTATAATTGGCTTTTTTTGTGTCGGTTTTCCATTCCTCACGCTTGTGCTGTATGATTGACCAGTTTCCAAAGTATTTTCTTTGTTAGTCATATCTGGTATATTTAAAGTGACAGCTGGAGTTTTAGCGTTTTTATTTATATGTGCTGTATTTTGGTCTTCATTTGTATTTGCCTTTAGTCTTGTTCTGTATTTATTTGTATTTTGTTTTCTTGCGAGGATTTCTTTGTACACCTGGCATCCTTTGTAACTGGCAGGGTGGCTTCCTGAACAGAGTAAGCATTTAGCGGGGGTATTTTTGTCTACAGTACACATAGTGGTTTCATGAGCCCCAGCGCACTTTACACATCTGTAGGGCCTCATGCAATTATTTTTGCTGTGTCCATATTGTTGACACCGTTTGCATTATACCACTGTGTTTTTACGTTTTGGATCTTCTATCATTACTTTTTGGTGGAAAATAACTTTAATGTCCTTAACAAGTTTATTATTTTCATGAGGGACTATATTCACAAAGCATGTGTTAAGTGGTTCTTTGGTTTGTGGTTTTCGTGCCGTTACTATTTCACCTTGTACAAAGTTTCCCGTTTTCTCTATGGCTGCTATAATTTCATCTTTGGGTGTGCTGAAGTGAAGATGTTTAATCACAATTCTCATACATTTTTGGTCTTTGCGTGTAAATGTATACCCAATCAGTCCTTTGCTTTGTAGAAGACAAAATAAAAAAAAATATCTAATTCAATCACCACAATATGTGGACGGTGTATGTCCCACCACAACAGTGCCAAGAGGTTCTAGATCAGCATAATACCAAACAATTAATTGTTTGGCGCTGATTTTCCCCTAGAACCTTGAACATTGTAAGTGTCACCACCCAATTGCTGCCAATAAATATTTTTTACCTGGAAGGTCCTGGCATCCCTTGTCGGAGGTTATATCACGGAGTCGTGCCATGCCATGCCATGGTCCTCTATGGCAGCCCCGTTTGGGCTGACTCCCTGAACCACCCCTGCGTCGCCCTCCTGCGCACTCCACAGAGAGCTTTGGCGCAGTGGGCGATCAGGGCGTACCGCACGGTCTCTTTCGAGGCGGCTTGTTTGTTGGCCGGATTTCTGTCCTGGGATCTGGACGCCAAATCCCTCTCCGATGTCTTTCATTGGCGGGAGGAGGCGTCCAGTCGCGGGCAACATCCGGCCCTGAAGGAGGCGGAGGCCATGAGGGCCTCCCTACGGCAAGCCGCCGTGGAGGAGTGGCGTCTCAGGCTGGAGGCCCCGTCAGTGGGGCTCAGGGTCGTCGCGGCAGTGCGTCCTGTCTTTGCCGAATGGCTGGACAGGCGCCACGGTGCGGCAACGTTTCGCCTGACGCAGGTGCTCGACGGGCATGGCTGCTTCGGTATGTACTTGTGGCGGGTAGTGGGGAAGGAGGTGACGGCCGTGTGTCACCACTGTGACAACTGCCCGCTGGATATGACCCAGCATACGTTAGAGTTTTGCCCAGCCTGGGATGAGGAGCGCAGCGCTCTCAGAGCAGTCGTCGGAGGAGACCTCTCGCTGCCAGCCGTAGTCGTTCCGTGGTCGACAGCCGGAGGTCCTGGCGTGCGGTGGCACACTTCTGTGAGGTGGTCCTCACGCGGAAGGAGAGTGCCGAGAGGGATCGAGGCGCGGAGATCCCTCCCGCCGCCAGACAAGACGTAGGAGGCGCCGGGTAGACGAGTGACCGGCGTCTTCGGCCCTGTGGATTTGGGGGCGTTTGGAGAATTCCACCACGGTATCCCCTGCCTGTCGTAAAAGGCGACTAATAGGGGCTACCGGGGGTCACAGGCGGGCGGCAGGGGGCTGTTCGTCTTTAATTTTTGTGTTTTATTAGCACATTGTAGCGATCCCTGTGATGGACGGCAGCGTGGCTGGTAGGCCTCACGCTGCCGTTGATGCCGAGGGCGTCCTTTGGTGCGCGGGGGCTCCTGAACCCCCCCACAACAGGAGACGGGCCGCACTAGGCGGCACCGCGCAGGGGCGGCTGCGGACGACAACTTAGACACTTCTGTCAGAGGAAGCCCGCAGCCGTCCCTAATGCGCCGAAGATGGCCACCGCTCAGTTTTGGTTGGTATGCCGTGCGTTGTACCGGCAGTCGCCCGATGGTTACATCTCTCCGGGCGACTCAACGCCGGGTCGTAAGGCACAGTGAACCCAACATAACCGCTCAGTCGCCCCCCTTGAAGGCTGGGCGGTAGTAATGTCACATTCTCCGCGAAAAAAAAAGAGTTTAAAGACAAAAATCTTCATTCAATGAGTGTTACGTTATCACTATAACGTACGGCTTTGAGACGTGGCCTCTGACTATGGGCCACCCAAGACGGCTCACAGTCACTCGGCGAGCTATGAAGATGCTCGGTGTTTCTCTGCGCAATCAAATTGGAAATGAAGAGATTCGTAAGAGAACGAATGTCACTGAGATATTTCAACCAGGCCACTCTATCTGGACTTCACGACGCTTACTATCAGGTGCAGTGGTGTCACTTAGCAGCTAATTTCACGTAACTTACGATGCAATCTTTTAGTGTCAAATAAAAATCCCATATTCGCGTTCGCATTCGCGAATATTGGTGTCAAATATTCGCATTCGCATTCGCGAATGTTGGAAATTGGATATTCGTTACATCAGTAACACATATTATACGCGATAAGACTATTTCCTGATCTATTTTATGAACAAATATACCAAATCAACTTTATGTTAATTAGTCACCGACTCCAAAATTGGTAATCACTGTAGGTATATGTGGGCGCAAATTAATATTTAGTGATTATATTATTATGAAAATGTCTAGAATATTTAAATTTGATATTTAAATAGTTATTGCTGTTATTTATCAAATTTCAGTATAAGTTAGAAACTGTATTGACTATTTGAGTGTTTGGAAAACGTTGGATATTTATTTAATTCATTATTTAATGATTAAACGTCTAAAATAAAATCAATTAGAATTGTTAATAATTCTAATTGATTTCTTTGTCGTTATTTTAATCTATAAGTAAAATATTCACAACTTGTTAATAGCTCCATCTGTTAGCAAGTTATGTAAAACAACGGAGTTTGCTTACTTAAATGTTATTTATGTAAAATATTATCATCTGGAGTTATGAAAAATTCATTATAATATCAATTTTGCATATTCAGCTATAACCCAAGATTTATTGTACAGTAATTTCAAAGGAGGTTGCAGTTATTATAACATTTATATTCACTTTGAATGTCTATTGGATTAAAAAAGAATCCAGTCAGTTCAAGATTCGATTGACTGCTGTCCCAAAAGTCAACTGGGAAGAAAACTAAGCAATATTCAGTTTGTATTTTCATTACGATGGATTCCGAACACGAAAACCCTGGCACCTCCCCGACATATACTTAGGTAATAAAAAAATATTTTTGGGCTTTTAGTGGTTTTTGGGTTCGGTTTATTTTTTTGCTAAAAAGTTATTACGATAAATATTTTCCAAATAACCTTTATTTTGGGTTGATTTAATCGGTCCAAATAAACTATATAAACGACAGAATCACCGTGCTATCATATTGTGTGTGTCACGAATTACTCTGCATAGAATGCAGCGAGAGCGCCGGTTTAGGTCAGTCTACGAATATTCTTTAAAACTGTGTTTTGACTGTTACAGTTAAACAAACACCTTCATTCCAAAATAAAAATAAAAAGAGATATGGATAAATTTCTTATTATTTAATGTTTACTATGTTCTAAAACTTAACAATAACATAAGACATAAACAATCAGTCACATGTTGATATAATACTGAATACAATGATATATGCGTAATAAAGTATTTACAAAACATTAGCCCTGTTCGATTATTTATGGCGGCAACCAAGGACGTTTTTAATATAGGTATTTAATCAAAATTGAGACTTGTGGGCCGCAGTCCTTGTAGCTTTTGTACAGGTGTCTCAAAAATAGTGTCAATCGAAGGGCCAGACATGGAGCACCCCTTGGGCTATCCGAATCACCCCCATGTATGTACCGCGATTTTTCATTGTTTTCGGGCTATGAATATTTTTCAGAGGTTTTGAGAATTTTTAAAAATATTATTATATGATGGCAAATTTTAAGAATTTTCCACCTCGCTGTCTCTTAAGGCTGATTTTAACTAATTCCATTAAGGACTACGTTTTTTTAATGATTATAATGAAAGTTCAAAGACAAAACGTCTAACAGAGTGGGTACCAAGAGACAGGAAAAGGAGGAAAGGTAGACCTAGGAAAAGATGGAGAGACATTTTTGTTCACAGATGTGGATCTCATTGGATACGTAAGACACAGGAAAGAGATGTATGGAAAGGTTTAGGAGAGGCCTACGCCGCAGAGGCGACTATTACGTAACACGTTTTATATATTTTATAATATTTAGTTTAAATTAATTTGTAAAAATGTAGTAGCAAATTTAACATTTTATGGGTTCGAATAAATTATTTCATTTCATTTCATTTCATTTCAAATAAAAGGCTATTTTATTTTATTTTATTTATTTATAATGAAAGTTCAGAGTCTGGTTTTTTTTTAAACCTACTTTGAAACCACGAAAGCACCTGTTCAGATTTTTTATTTAAAGTTGAAAATTTACGTCATAATTCATACAACGTAAGTTTTTCACTTTACACCAACATTTTCATTATTCAAAATTCACAGTTTCATTATTATTATTTATTCACAGTTACGAAGCTGATTATATTTGGCAAAAAAGTACAACAAATGAAAATTTTGTTGCAGAAAAAAAATCTCGAAAAACTCTTCTGCTTTTTAAAAAAAACATACTCAATTGTTCAGATCGAAATTTCAGAAAATTTCTGAAAAATTATCATAACTCGATAACTATGAAAAATCGCGGTACATACATCGGTGCTCTATCTCTGGCCCTCCACTTAACACTATTTTTTTTGACACCCTGTATAATATCTATACGAGTATTTATTTAGATTGTGTAACTCAACAAATCCTTGAGCTTATAATGCAACGAAATGTAAGACAGTCTATACAATTTTAATGGCACAAATCGGAATACTCACGAGGAGTTTACAAATTATACTTAATGTTTTTTTAAATCAATAGGTTCGATTCTTGGCTAGGAATTTTGGTTTATCAAAAATCCAGTGATGTAGTTTTAGTTCTTATCAAAATCGGCCCCCGGCCTCCTTTGAGTATTTTTCTTCATAATTTCAGATTTCGTCACCCACGCCCTCTTGAAAAATTCACCTGTATATGTGATAATTATTAAGGCAAGGGCGTGGCTCGGCGGCAGCTCACCGCTCTCGGTGCGGCCGGCGCACGCACAACGCGCAACGTGCTAGCGAAGTGGCGACCAGGGTCTAAATTTTATACATATTATTTTATAGCTGTTTCTGTTTTTACTTCTCATAAATATCCAAATATTTTCACCAATTTTCGCATTAATAACATTATTTTTAATAAGGAAAGTAATATTATATATAAGAGTCATATCTCATGACTGATGATTCGTTGATACTACATTAAAACATTTACTGAAGTACGTAACGCTACATTTTATAAGACTTTAATGTTCACTATTTTCATTAGATTAGCGCACAGAAGACGTTAAAAGAGTCCGTGAATAGTGCGCAGAGCCAGTGCCAGTAGCGGCAATGCAGCCAGCAGCGAGCCCCGCAGCGAGTGCGCGGCGCTGCAGGCATGCAGACCGGGTCCGATACACGCCGCGTACGCCATGCGGTGCGGGATGTGGCTCTGCTCGTACAGCCCCGAGAACATCGCGTGGTGCGGCCCGCGTGCGAACACCGCCACGTCGTCGCCGCCGTGCGTCTCATCCTCAAGGGGCACATCTACATGCGTACGCCACCGCAGAGCACCTGTCAACATACAGACGGTGGTGAGAACCAGCCAGTCATTAGCCTATGGCTGACGTCTTGCTACCACTACTCACGGTAATCAGCATCCTGGGTGACGTCGACTCGCACGCCGTCGGCGCGCTGGGCGCGTGCTCCCGGTCCGTTTGTGTATGACAGAGTCATGTAGGGGACGCCATCTAAGTCTACGTCGCGATTAGCGCCTAGTATGTCCTGGCCGCGCGGGGAGTATCCGTTGAGTGACATGACGTGAGCGTGGTCTGCGGTCACCACTATAAGCGAGTCCTCTTCGTCTAGCAGCTCAGCGGCACGAGCTACTGCGTTGCTCATCTCGATAGTCTCATCGAGTGCTAGGTGCGGGTAGTTGTCGTGGTGCGCGTGATCGATGCGGCCGCCCTCAACAAACAAGAAAAACCCGCGTTCGTTGCGGCTCAGCGAACGGATCGCGACCTCCGTCAGCTCGGTGAGCGTTGGCTCGGTCGTGGGATCTGCCTCAAGGTTGTACTGCATGTGACCACTTTCAAACAGTCCGAGGAGGTATTCTGGGGGTGAGTCGAAAACGTCCATGAGTTGTGACCGATTCCACACATAATTATAGGTGACGTTGCGGGCGCGTTTATCGCTCTGCCACTCCTCGATCAGGTTGCGCCCATCAGTCCTCCTGCCAGAGGAGCCCTCTTCGTCGACAGTGCTGGTGGGGATGAACTCGCGCCGACCGCCGGCTAATATCACCTAAACCAAAAGGGTTAATTGTACTTGTAGAGGTTCTATAAACTTCGGCAGAGCTAGGGACGGTGGAGTGAATACTTGCCTTCATCTGGTTGCCAGGGTGCAAGTGAACGAGTTGGTGCGCGATGTCTGGACAGAGCGCTGTGTCATGGCCTGCTGATGTCACCTCTTCATCATTCTCCCAGTACCTGTTGGCGGCCTTCGCGTACACGCCGGCGGGAGACGCGTGCGTCACTCTTGTGGTGGTCACGATACCTACATACAAAAATATCGAGTCTCAGAATATTTGGCTTAATTTGTGGAATTACAGAATAAATAACCAATAAATGGAACGGAGTTTTAATAAAACGTGGTGAAAACACGATACACTAGATGTTATTATCTAGCAACTTGTGAATAATATTATAGAATAATTATATGACACAATTGGTTTACTGACCGGCATCGCGACCGTCGGCGAGCGCCCACTCGGCGATGGATTGGACGCGGTTGGCGGTCTCCAAGGAGGCGGTGCAGTTGTGTCGCGGCACGGCGGCAGTCAGTCCCAGCGTGCCGTAATTGGCTTTCACTCCGCACAGATACGCGGTGGCGGAGCACGCCGAGTCTGCCACTTGATCGTTCACGCAATATGTCTGCAATATCGCGCGATTGTTCTACTGAAACTTGTCCACAGAGTTATAAAACACATTATCAGGTGTAAAGGAGACTTACCTTCGACAGTCCCACGGTAGGGAATTGTTCGAAGGAGAGTTCCGCCTCCTCTCCGGTCTGTCCGCGGCGCTGGCCCAGGAGTGTGCGCGCCGCTGCCAGCGTAGGCACCGACATGCCGTCCCCCAGGAACATGACCACATTGCGCGCGTGGTTGTCGCCGGCGCGTGGGGTGAAGCGTAGACGCTGCGCAAGAACAGTCTGCGCGTCGTTTATCCAATACTGCGCGTCTGCCTCGGCGGCATTCTTGAGTGGCGCAGTCGCTAAAACAGTGCGCTCGGGATGGTAGCGGTCGCCCGCGACGCCGCTCGCCACCATCGCCAACATCAACAAAGCTAATACCATGGCGATAACGTTACTGTATCACTGGAACGTCGCTAGTTACTTTTATAATTTCATGTGTATCTTATCGATGGATTATTAAACAGTCATTGATAGTGGTGCTGTAAAAATTGTCAACTCGGTAGAATGACGGCGCAGTTACCGCGTTGGTAATAATAGATTGTGTTGAACGCTAATAGCAGTTGTTGCACGACGTCGGTCGGCGGCTCGAGGTCAATGGCAGCACGTGTGCATTGATGATAAATTAACCAGTGGGCTTAGAATGTGACACGAAGACGCAACTCGTAAGACGATGTCGTTTAATTTTGATGTTTGTGATTGATCGAGAGACCAAAACGTCAGTCAGGTGTTAGTCTCTCAACCAATACCAATAAGACGAAACGATGTCGTGACGTGTTTTTTTGTCACATTCTAAGCCCACAGTACACGTTTCGAGTATTGCTTTTCAGGTAAAAGCCATAACAACAAAACAAGCTAGGTCAGCAATAGAACATTTTCACATAACTAGAAGCTAACAAACAAATCGAATGATTCGGAGTTGTTATACTTTGGACATTGTAGCCAGTGTAACTACAGGACATAATGAGACTTAAGATTATATGTCTCAGGATGACGAGCGCAGTGGAATGCCATACACTACTTTGTAACTTAAGGTGCTGGATGGTGTTGCTACTATATATGGGTGGTCGTATCCCTTAGCATCAGGCGAACGACATGACCGTCTCGTCATTCAAAATATAAGAAAAAAAAAACTTTCAAGTCTCGAGTCTCAATTTACAGACTCCGCAGTGTGATCTGATGTATATGTCCTATAGTGCACTGCGTGACCTCACCCGTGGTATCTCACATCTGGAAGCACTTCGCTACCTGATAAGAGCGCTGATTTTGAGTTTCAACTGATTGTATTATTGAGGTGTGATCTCCAGGGCGCACTCAGTAATCGTCACTCGGTAAAGCAGCATGCTGCATGTTTTGCCCTGGCTAGTGTCAGTGGTGGCGGTTACACTAGTGTGCGCCTCTCTGCATGGTACTGGCCCGCCGCGCTGCGTTATATTCCGTGCAGTGGATAATCATGGAATTTATTCATTTAACAGTGAAATAAATAATAGTTCTACAAAATTCAATTTATTATCCATAATGACACCCAAGTCACGAACACTTCTGACTTCTTGTAGTTGCTCAGACCCAACAAAGTAACTGCTGCGAGACAATTTTTTGTTTCCTGTTAATTTTATGTGCACGCATTTTCCTGCATTTAATGCCGTTATTAAATTGACACCAATTATCCAAGATATTTAATTCATTTTGAAGATCTTGTGAATCCTGAGTGCAAGATGTAGTTTTATAAAGCTTTAAATCGTCGGCAAATAGCAGACATTTACTGAAGGTAAGATGATCTGGAATATCGTTAAAAAAGAGCACAAAGAGTAACGGTCCTAAATGGGCACTCTGTGGTACTCCAGAAGATGCGATATAGGTTTTTGAGTGGTGCCCAGCAAATGTGACTCGTAAGGGCTGAGGTTTTAGATAAGATTGAAACCATAAAAGTAACGGCATGAATCCCGAATCGTTTCAGTTTGTAGATCAAGATAGAGTGATTCACTTTGTCGAAAGCGCTACGAAAATCAGTGTAGATAACATCTACCTGATTTCGGCAATCAGATTTTGAGATGTCATCAATATAGCTCACCAGATTTATAATTGTAGACCTAGATCTGAGAAACCCATGTTGGTTAATGGAAACTTTGTGTTTGCAATATAATGCCACAGATGGTTAAACATTTTCAAAAAATTTGGAGAAGATGTTTAAGATGGATATCGGTCTATAGTTGGTGATTGTTTGTTTATCATCTTTGAATGGGTGTTACATTTACCTTTTTCCACTCTATTGGAAATGTAGATGTCTGTAATGATTGCTGAAAGATTAAGCACTGACATTTCAGTATTAATGATATAGTTCTTGTAGCATTTTTAGTAAGTTGGTTGACAGGTTTAATAGCTATATGAAGCTCAATAAGATCCCTGGATTTTTTGTACCGTTTATGCCTACTTCTTATTTTTTTCTTTTCATTAATTAGTGACTGCCTCAGTGGAGTAGTTGTATTACGGCATGACTGCAATGCTTAGGTCTTCGGTTCGATTCCCGTGTCGGGCAAAGTGATATTGGGTTTTAAATTCAGTATCAGCCCGGAGTCTGGAATTTGTGCCCGATATGGCGATAGGCTCGCCCCCTGTCACATCATGGGACGGAATACGCACGGCGAAAAGTGGGTGCACTAGTGGCGCCTCTGCCTACCCCTTCGAGGATAAAAGGCGTGAGTGTGTGTGTGTGTGTGTCATTTCATTTCATTGTACGTTGAGATCGGTGGTGTTAAAGACGCGGCGCACCCGCGCTTGAAGAATTTGGTCTGGCATTGTATGGCGACCCACACGTACGGCGATGGGCCGCGGTCGTTGCGATGCGCGATCATTAGCAGCGTAATTCTCGATCCTATTGCGTAGCGTAGATCCGGTGCGTTCAACATGTACAAGGTCATGATCCTGAATTTCAACACCAAGTTTGTTAGTCAACAACTTGACTATATGGACCAAGCTTTCGCCATTACTCTCCGGCACCCCAGATATTTCAAAATCATTGGAGAGGAGATCTTGGTCTCGCTCGTTGACCTGATTCCGAAGTTCGGCTATGGTTTCGTCGAGATGCCCTGCATTTGTTGCTGGAGAAGGGACAACCTCGATCTTCTTCTCCATCACCTCGAGTCTGGTTTTAAGCGACGTTACCTTGGAGCTGCGTTAGTTGACGGCTGATCTGAGCTCGGTTACTTCTTGACGATATTCTTGGACTTCAGCTTTCAGTTCGCTTAATTTGTCGTAAAGCTCTCTCAGCCGAGTCAACTCAGCACGTATTGCACGCAACTCCTGAAGCCCGATTTCAAATTTCCCGCCATTTGCATGGGATGAATCGAGTGATGTGTCGAAGGGCTGCTCGGCGTGTCTGTACTAAAAGATTCAGCTAAAGCCTTGATTGGTGTTGACGAATTATCGTGTTTGGGCCAATTGGCCTTGCAGCCCGGACATAGCCAAGAGCCTTTCATAGTTGCCTTCTCGGGAACAGCCATACAGGGACGGTGAAAAGAAGATGCCCATCTGGTACAGCGAACACAGTCGTTTGCCGAGAGGAATTTTCCGCATTGACCACATTTGGCCATGTTCACAATTCGCTTTATTAGCCTTATTAAATTGCTTTGATCACCACCACCATACCGGCCCTGTATTATATCCTGCCCACTGCTGAGCACGGGCCTCCTCTACAACTGAGAGGGGTTAGGCCTTAGTCCACCACGCTGGCCTAGTGCGGGTTGGCAGACTTCACATACCTTCGAAATTCAGAGAACTTCTCAGGTATGCAGGTTTCCTCACGATGTTTTCCTTCACCGTTAAAGCGAGCGATAATTCACAAAAGATACACACATAACTTTTTAGAAAAGTCAGAGGTGTGTGCCCTTTGGTTTTGAACCTGCGGACATTCGTCTCGGCAGTCCGTTCCACTCCCAACTAGGCTATCGCCGCTTTGATCAATATACTACAAAATGGACCAAAGTGAGTCGTAGCACCATCTACCGGTTATAGCTGTGTATGAATTAACCAGCGTATACGCTACACACTTGATGATATATAATACCTACAGATCCCAAAAGGTGGCGCTGTTAACTGTTTATTTTTGATGGTGTTAAATTATTTTTATAGGCAGAATATATGGCTTCCATGCATTAGACGGGAGAACTTTGTTAAGATGTCTGTAAACACTGTGGTCACGTAACTTCACTGTTTAATACAAGAGTTATAAAGAAATGTTTTTAAATTTTAACGTAGGGTAGAAAATTATATCGTCACTGTTGATATATTAATGATGTAATGAGATACGAGATAATTTTTGATCTGATTAATTATTCTATGTACGAATGGTGCTTATTTATTTACAAATCTCGTACGTGACGTTATCTAAGTAGATGAAATTATGTGCGACGTTGTCGCTATACCCACCTCCAATTTCCAAGCCACCTGACTAAGTTGGGTTTTAATTAATGGATAATTACCCTTTCTAAAGTTGTATCTAACAAAAAATTTGGCCTTGAGTACTGGTTTAACTAAAAGGCTAACATTAATTTCTAAAGCCGGATGATGACAATCAAGTTTGCTGAGGGGAAATGGAGCTTCGACCACATTAATACAATCAGCATTGCTTAACACCAGATACAATGTCAAATTTACATTTTTAATATGATTAAACTCAGTAAGTTTGTTCCGTACTTTTATTTATTTTAGAATCAGGTAATGCTAGCACAGTACTACGTCATATAATTATTTAATTTATATAACGAACGGATCTGTATCTGCCACAAAATCCGAACGCATCTCAAGCAGCGACAAGTGCTGCCACCTCGAACGTGCAATATAGACGCACTTCCTCTTCCGTAAAAATCAACCGCTACGAACGCAACGTAATTCTGTGCGCGCTGTGTCTTATATTCAATATATTAACATTATTCCAAGAAAAAACTAGTGATACGTGTGGTGCAATACTTGGCGGCAATCAGCAACCTATGGCCATTAGCCAGCACTGGGTACCCAGGGAAACGAGCGGTGCTGCAGTTGCAGGTGAGTGGTAGATACAGTCCACAATTTAACACCATCCGAAGGTCCGGTCGATTTCCCATACATTTTCTGGACCTTCGAACCGTATGTACAAGTCATTGTGCTAGCATATTACTGGTTTATTTCCATTAAAGTTGTTTTTCGACACTTTAATTTGCTTAACCCGTGGAACCTACCCTCGGTAACAATTATTTGTTAAATTCCATTTACCTAGGCTTAGCGTATTTGTTTTTCGACAATACCACTGCGTACTGTTTTTTCGAACGTACTAATTCATTTATCGAATGAATTACTAGGTGAAATAGCGAGTTTTACAATTTCCATTTTTTTTTTCTTAACTTGTGGTATTCGTTCGGCCTATGCCACACCGTAAGCGCTCGCGTCGAACATTCTCGTCAAACGAGTTTAAATATCCAACGGCACGCGCGCCACTCCAAGCTACGTTTTATTTACCACATTTACAATAATACATACACACATTATATTACAATACTTAACAAGTTGTCTATGTATTTCGTACTAGACACACTACATCATTTCATATTTAATTTACAGCCCGTATTTCGTACGGCAAAATAACTTTTTAATATTTCGTGTTAATAAGTTAAGCTTCGCTATACTATCAGTGTACTATTCACCTAACAATCATTTTATTTCTATCATACAATTAACTATCCATAATCATGGATTTAGATCAATTGTTATTCGAACGTGATATTTTCATGAACTAAACTAAATTAAATTTTTCCTAGTACAGAGCAAAATAGAAAAATTATTAGCTAAAACCGGTGAATTTAAGTCTCAAGAACAATTAGATATACGTAACAATTTTGATACTTTATATTACAAAGTGCAAATCACAGCTGATCACTTAAAAGATACTCAACGCAGGCAAAGTGTAGCTCTAACGTTCAGCCTACCTCTTGTTGTCATAGTCAAGGTCATACGAGAGATCAGTTGCCAATACTTACGTTACCCACCTTCCGTGGCGATTTAACTGAGTGGAATGCATTTTACGATTTGTACTTATCGCTAGTTCATGATAACAAACATTTATCTGACGTAGAACGTTTCCGATATTTACTTTTGTCCTTACGGGGTGAACCTTATAACTTAATTAAATCACTTCCCATCACAGGGGATAATTATAATAATGCTTTGCGAGTTTTGTTAGATCGTTATCAAAACGATAGAATAATTGCAAATAAACATTTAGACAAAATCCTTGATATAGATCCAGTTATTGATAAAAATTACGAACATAGTTTACGTAATATTCTGATGGTTTATAAAGAAAACTTAACAGCTTTGGAATATTTTAACTTGCCAGTTACAGAATGGAGTTTTATTTTATTAAATATTTTGTTACGTAAGATTACACCTACTCTTCGTAAACGTTTTGAACTGTCACTAAGTTCGTCTAGTACTATTCCGTGTGTCAATAATTTAATTGAGTTTTTAAATAAAGAGCTGGCTGCCACTGAGGCTATGTCAACTGCTTTAGTGCCGTGTTCGCCCGCCTCCGGCTCCGAACTCGCGGTCCGCCGCTCTCTTCCCGCCGCGTCGCCGCGCCACTGGGGCCGAGCCGTCGCGCGCTCCCACTCAGACGCACACCGTACTAGCCGTACTGCTACATCTATACATACCTCTGACGCGCCGTTTGCACGTTCACGTCACTCGCGCTCGATGAGTATCCATGCTGCTACTTCAACTCCTTACGCTAATAATTATGTTAAAACATGTTCTTATTGTAAACAAAATTCACATTCATTAAATAAGTGTCTTAACTTCAGTAAATTAACTTTAACAGAAAAGAAAGATTTTATCGAACAAAATAAAATTTGCAACAATTGTTTATCTATTGGACACGAACTCAAGGATTGTAAATCTCGACACAATTGCCGTGTGTGTTCAAAACGTCATCATACTTCTATACATGATGATGTAATATCTAATGTAGCATTAACTAGCGAATGTAACTTACCTTCCCCCGAGCCAATTTCGGCAGCGGAACCTTCTTCGTCACCCACATCAATGCGTGGTTTTTCTGATAAATTAAATTGTACGGTTCTACTTACCACCGCGTTGGTAAATATTCGCTCGACGGATGATAATTCGTGTTCTCCTCGCCCTGTGCGCGCTCTGGTCGACCAAGGCTCCCAAGCCACACTCATCGTGGAGTCATGCGTCCAGCGACTGGGCTTAAAACGCTATCATGCTAAGACTAGCATGACAGTTACTGGCATAGGCGATAAAAGTGAGCAACCGCGTGGTTACGTCTTGTGTGAAGTTACGCCTCACAATAAATTAGAACCTAAATTAATTATCGAAGCTCTTATCTTACCCAAGTTAACGAGTTACTTACCTCGCATTCCCAGCTCTTTTGAGCACATTCCGCATCTAAAACATTTACCCCTAGCGGACCCAGAAACTTCTCCTAGGTTCAGACTATACTGATAGTATTTTATTACATGATAACATTAAAGGCCCACAGGGTACACCCGTGGCAATTAATAGTATTTTCGGTTACCTACTTAACGGTAAAATTTCCCATTCATTGCCAGCACAAGTCTGCATGAATGTTAGTACATATCAACTTGATATGCAATTGCAAAAATTTTGGGAGCTTGAGTCAATGCCTGATATCAAGCCTCTCACCAAAGAAGAAGCTCTTTGTGAGTCTATTTTCATTAATACCCACAAACGCGATAAATGCGGTAAATATATTGTTTCCCTTCCCTTTAAGGAAAATGTATCCCCTCTCGGCGATTCTCGCCAAATTGCTCTTAATCGTTTCTACAAGCTTGAACAAAAGCTTTCTCGCGATCTTGCTTTGCAAGAGGAATATATTAAATGTCTCAGAGAATATGAAAACCTAGGTCACATGGAACCGGTCACTGAGCACACGGTTTCAGATAAAATTCCTTACTACATTCCTCACCATTGCGTGGTCAAAAGGTCATCTGCTACAACTAAAGTTAGAGTTGTCTTTGATGCCTCGTGCAAAACTACTAATGGTCGTTCACTTAACGACAATTTACTTATTGGTCAAAAACTGCACCAAGATATAAACGTAGTATTATTGAAGTTTCGGTTACACAAGATAGTCTTTACTGCGGATATTAAAATGATGTATCGTTTCATCCAAATACGTCCTGAAGACCGTGATTTTCAACGGATTCTTTGGAGATACTCTCCCGACGATCCTATTCAAGAGTACCGACTTTGCACAGTGACTTTTGGAGTCGCTTCGGCACCATTTTTAGCCCTTCGTACACTTCGTCAATTAGCGATTGATGAATCGGACTCATTCCCACTTGCTTCGCAAGTGTTGCTGAATGACGTCTTCGTGGATGATGTAGTTTCAGGTGCTGACACTTTGGATGACGCTCTCGTTTTACAGCGTGAGCTCAACGCCATTTGCAAAGCGGGATCATTCGAACTCCGCAAATGGACTAGCAACTCTCCTGACTTTTTATCTTCTGTTAGCAGTAATATTTATAGTTCAGATGATGACGCTCTTATTTTGTCTGCTCTCGACACTGATGCGTCAGTCAAGGTTTTAGGCTTGAGATGGAATCCAAAAATAGATGTGTTTTCTTATCAGGTTACAACTCCTTCTGCGGTTTGTACCAAACGTATAATGTTATCCGAAATTTCCAAAATTTATGACCCTCTTGGTTTTCTTAGTCCTATCATATTGTTCATCAAACACTTAATTCAATTATTATGGATCTCAGGAACGAATTGGGATGAACCCCCTCCAAAGGGTATTTGTGATCTTTGGTTCACTTTTATTTCAGAACTTCCACTTTTACAATCTATTTCGTTGCCACGTCACGTGATTCCTAATCATAACGGAGACATACAAATACATGGCTTTTCGGACGCATCCGAGAAGGCATACGCTGCTTGTGTATATTTACGCGTTATTGATTCTCACGGTATTGTTCATGTTCATCTTCTTCTTGCAAAGACAAAGGTCGCACCATTAAAACGTATCACACTACCCCGGCTAGAGCTGTGTGGAGCTGTACTTTTATCTAAACTTATTGAAAACATTCTTATAACTTATACTAAAATTCTATCTATCGATAATGTTTACGCATGGAGTGATTCTTCGGTCACACTTGCATGGTTACGCTCGTCCTCCCATGAATGGCGCACCTTCGTGTCCAATCGTGTCGCGGAGACGACAAGCCGAGTGGCAGCTGCTCACTGGCGACACGTACGTTCCGAGGACAACCCCGCGGATCCAGCATCCCGAGGTGTGCTCCCATCTAAACTAGATCAGAACTTGTGGTTTAATGGACCCATCTGGCTCAGACAGTCTCAATCTAATTGGCCTGTTTCGAACGTCGATCTACATACTGATGAGGAACGACGTCAGCATATCCTTAGTAGTTCAAGGGAATCAACTTTAGATTTACAATTTCTTGAAAGATTTTCGTCCATGCCAAATCTATTGCGCGTTGTTTCTTTTATATTTCGCTTTTATAATAAATGCCGTAAGACACAGTCTTGCTCGCATCCGCACATTACGGTTTCTGAAACCAAATTCGCTTTAATGAGAGTTATTCGTCTCGTACAGCAAAATCAGTTTGCTGAAGATATTTCACGCTTAAAAGATAACGACATTTGTTCAAATAAACTTCAGAAACTTAAGCCCTTCATAGATGACGCCGGACTTTTCAGGGTCGGCGGCAGGATACAACGTGCCCACATATCGTACGATGCCAAGCATCAAATAATTTTACCCAAAAAACATTTCTTTACGTCATTACTTATAGACTATTTTCACAAATTATATTTACATGTAGGTCCGCAAACATTACAATTTCTTTTATCTCAAACATATTGGATTATATCTGCCCGTGATGCAGTCCGTATGCGCACGCGTCGCTGCATTCAATGTTTTCGCACGCGCCCCTCCGCTCCGCAGCCTCCAATGGCTCCTTTACCTGCTGCAAAAGTGAGCGCTCTTAGGCCATTCTTACACGTAGGCATAGATTTCGCCGGGCATTTTAATCTTAAATCTAGTAAATTTCGTAATTCCAAAATTTTCAAATCATATGTATGCGTCTTTGTATGCATGTCAACAAAGGCCGTACATCTTGAATTAGTTCCCGATTTAACAACGGATTCATTCGTTAACGCTTTACGCCGTTTTATTTCTCGACGCGGACTTTGTTCAGATATTTATTCCGATTGCGGTCGAAACTTTGTAGGCTGTTATAACTATTTGAAAGATTTGCGATCATTTCTACAAAATACGGCCCATCAATTACACATAAGTAAAAATTTAACCGACTTGTGCATAACGTGGCATTTTAACCCACCTTATGCAAGCCATTTTGGTGGTATATTCGAAGCTGCCGTTAAAAGCATGAAAACCCATCTTTATCGGGTCATAGGGCAACTAACTTTAACTTACGATGAATTTAACACACTTCTATGTCAAATAGAAGCCATACTTAATTCTAGACCACTATGTACACAGAGTAATGATCCTTCAGATCCATTACCTCTTACTCCAGGACATTTTTTTTTCGGACAACCATTGACTTCATTGCCTGAAATTAATTTATCGGCTGAGAGTACTACTCACCTTGTTCGATGGCAAATTATTCAACAAGCTGTCCAACACTTCTGGAAGCGATGGAGTGTTGAATACCTCCACCAACTTCAGCAAAGAAGTAAATGGTTTCACGACACTACGAAGACACCTCTCAACGTAGGTACCGTAGTTGTGTTAGTTGACAACACATTACCTCCACTGCAGTGGCGCTTGGCTCGCGTGCATCAGCTCCACCCGGGCGCTGACGGTGTTACTCGTGTTGTGACGGTACGCATTGGTGACACACTCACGAAACGACCTGTAGTGAAGGTCTGACCCTTCCTATCGATTAATTTCAAAACTTACCTAGTTCAGTTTAGCCCTATGTTAGTCTAGTTCTAGTATTTTGTTAAAATAGGTTATTTTAAGGTCGGCGGCATGTTCCGTACTTTTATTTATTTTAGAATCAGGTAATGCTAGCACAGTACTACGTCATATAATTATTTAATTTATATAACGAACGGATCTGTATCTGCCACAAAATCCGAACGCATCTCAAGTAGCGACAAGTGCTGCCACCTCGAACGTGCAATATAGACGCACTTCCTCTTCCGTAAAAATCAACCGCGACGAACGCAACGTAATTCTGTGCGCGCTGTGTCTTATATTCAATATATTAACATTATTCCAAGAAAAAACTAGTGATACGTGTGGTGCAATACTTGGCGGCAATCAGCAACCTATGGCCATTCACCAGCACCCAGTACCCAGGGAAACGAGCGGTGCTGCAGTTGCAGGTGAGTGGTAGATACAGTCCACAATTTAACACCATCCGAAGGTCCGGTCGATTTCCCATACAAAGTTATTGAGAGATAGAAAGTCGACAAAGCTTTGTCTAAGGGAATTATTACAATTAATAGATGGTTTCAGATTATTAGCGTTGTCAGCCACCCAGTCAATAAAATTAAAATTCCCGAATAAAAATACATCGTCGGGGTATGTGTTTAAATTGATGTTTACATTATCAAAGAATGAGTCTAAGGAAACCAGTGTTATTGGGGGTGGCAAGTACACAGCACCTAACAGAAACTCCGTAACTGTTTTATTAACTGTAATCTTAACTGTTATCCATAAGTCTTCGATCGAACTTTCCAAATGATGTAATCTTCTAGAATATATATACTTAGCGACAGCAATGAGGACTCCTCCACCTTTTTTCCGAGCTGCAGCGGTTGACTGACGATCTCGGCGATAAATTGAGAATCTGTTGTTTAAAATCTCACTGGCCGCAATGGAATCATCTAACCAGGTTTCTGTAGCTACAATAACGTCATAACTGTTGTTTAGGGATGTCAAGGCAATATCAGTTAGTTTTGTACGCATTCCACGTATGTTTTGGTAGTATATTATATTGAATGTTATTAAGTTACTTACGGCCTATTTGTATAATTTATTTCGACGTTTACAGCGTTTTTTAAACATTCGTATGATTTTATTTGTTTCGCTACGGTATGATCATTTAAGCGAGTGCATATACGGGCATTTCGTACCCATACATAGTCTATTCCTTTTTCACGTGCGGCTTTCCTTGTCTCGGCGTGTAGTGCCTTGTAGTATGGTGATAGATGTTCAGAAACAAAGATAGCTGATTTATTAGTTCCATATCCCAGGTGTGCAGAGTTTAATTTATCCAAGTTATTACTTTTATTAAACTTAGACACTGCTACTAAGATACCGTCCCTTATTCGTGCGCTAGGGAATTTCGCTATAATTGACCGTGGTCTTTTGTTAGATTCATCTAATTTACGAACTCTCGTACAGTTTACTATGTCGGAATCTTTTAATGAAAACGAAATAACGGTACCTAATTGTTTGACTACAGATACAAGGTTAGATACAAGGTTTTCAGATTTACTTTCGGGATCTCAATTTATCTCTACATTGCTTTTACGAGAATATTGCTCTTATAAATTCAATCTGGTAGTTAGATCATTGACAGTGCTTGTCCTTTGTTATTTGTAGTATTTTTTCATTAGATGTAGCTGGATCGGATTTTAAACTGTCATAATCAGCATTCAAGTATTCAAAATTAGACGTCAGTTCTTTGAATAACGCCATGGTACTTTTAATGGATTCATATTTCTTTGCTAATATCAATTTTACATGGTCATGTATAGCTTCTTTGACGGCTAAGTGTATTTCGTGCCTGATAGCTGACAATAATGATGGGTGAAGGGGTTTGCTTGGAGAAGAGAGAGACTGTTGTTGTTCGCCGTCGAGATCTATAGGTGTCTTTTTTCGATACGTGACGTAACAATTATTATCGTCTCCTTGGGAAGGATTCGCATTTATTTGGTGGTTTTTACAAATCGGGGTGTCCCTATTATTACTTTTAGTCTGTTCGCTTCGACAACCATGACAAATCCAAGCCTTCTTTTGCTCTTGGTTCATGTGTATTGTAATGTTTATCGGTCACGTTTGTGCACATAAAGCAAACATTATATTTATAATATTTCATATTTATATATTGGATATTTCACGTCGGGCCATCGCCTGCAACTTTATAAGGCGCAGGTTCGGCCCCACATGGAATATTGTTCCCATCTTTGGGCAGGGGCTCCCCAGTACCAGCTTCTCCCTCTTGACCGTATTCAACATCGGGCAGCTCGTATCGTCGACGACCGTATTCTTTCCGATCGGCTTGATCCTTTGGCTTTGCGTAGAGATGTAGCATCGCTCTGCATTCTCTATCGCATTTACCACGGGGAGTGCTCTGAAGAATTGTTCGGACTTATCCCTGCTGCTGAGTTCCATCACCGTACATCGCAGCAGAACTCCAAATTCCATCCACATCACCTCGGAGGTTGGCAATCTACCACTGTACGTTTTAGCCGTAATTTTTTGTCTAACTGCGTATGATGTTCTAGAGATTAGATTAACAACTCAACAGTGAGCATCAGGGTGTTCTACCCAAATGATGGTATTTTATATTATAATACAGACCTGAGCTGTTGGCCTAGCGTGACACTACCCCGACGATCCTATAAGTTTACGTTCAGAGTCATAAGACCATTCTCAGCCTAATATGACTGCTCCGCTCGTTCTTACGGTATTCGGTAAGAATAAATAAAACACTTCTAACAAAAAGTATTTTATTTTCAATACAAATTCAAATAGTATTCCTAGAATGACTTTGGTTTTCGAAGTATATATTATATTCTTTGGACTTGGATTAGATGGGATTATTTTCTGAAATAAAAATGAAAGCTTTTAGTATTTTTCAAAGGGGCTAGTACAATGTTTTTGGTGAGTGCGTACTGAAGTTCTTTGTCTTCAACATCATTATCAGCTGCACCTACCTTTTTTTTTTTTTTTTTTTTTTTCCGCTTCTGCGCATGTGGGACGGTTCCGGGGGGTCGTGAATGCATCCGAATTCGCCGGACCCGTCACCGCGCTATACCGCTTCGCGGCTCGCCTCTTTGGACTCAGAGGTCCCCTTCTTTAATGGCAGCACGATGATTCCGTGCTGCCGTCAACTTGAGACTGCGCATTCCCCGCTGCGCAGCCGCAATTCCCACTAGCTCCCTTTTAGTCGCCTCTTACGACAGGCAGGGAATACCATGGTGGAATTCTTTAAATGCCCCCATACCACAGGGCGGGAGCTGCACCTACCTACCTACCTACCTACCTACCTACCTACCTTGTTTATCTCTGCACCACCCTAAGGTTGATTGGTAGAGAATGCCTACGGCATTAAGTCCGCCTATGTACATTGATTGTATATGAAGTGCATAAATAAATAAATAAATATCCCTATAGTATCAAAATTGCACTAGGTAATAGAAAACACTACAGGAATATAAATAAAAACAAATTTTCTCTCAAACACGACTAGCAAACTTAGAGCATTTAATTGGTGACATCTCTCTGCTAGCAAAGTATGTGAATATAAATCCCATAACGCTCTGTGACGTCACGTTTCGTTTCGACCAATGGTGATGCGTTTCGTGAATTTGAATTTCGCTCGCATAATTTACACTTTTTGAGTGAAATCTTATGCAATTAAATACAAACTAAGGTCCCGTTTTTTCAAATCTAACAATTTGTTAAATCTAATGTAATCAGCGATTTTGACGTTTCCGCGTATTTTCAGCCCTTGTTAGCTTACAATTGTTATAACAGCTTGTCAAATATTTGATCACCCAAGAATGAGCAATTAGCAAGATGGCCGCTGATTAACTCCCGTGCGAACAGATGTTTTCGGTAATGACAGTTTTATATTTCTGTACATTTTTTTTATTTGTTGTACAAGGAACCGGCTAAGTTGAAAGACTATTCTGCCAAAAGTCATAAGTAAATTATTTCTATACATTTGAGCCACGGTATGACTTTTTTTTTAAACAGGGCGATGGAATAATATAATTATTATTATAGCCTACATATTATTTTTATAATAATATTACAAAAACTGGGAGCAAGCAGACACTTATCAAAATATAGTAAATATATACAATTATTATTTTACTCGCCTGTTCTCCTGCTTATTTAAGAAGTTCCATCTATCTCATGTAATAATCCGTAATTCAACTTGTGAATCGCGAAAATATTATTAATCGACATAAGTATAAAGTTTTAGGTTAGATTTCAAGGTCATTGAACTATCATCTTTTTGTCTGAAGAATAGCATCATTTTAATTACTCTGTGTTTGTAATAACATAGTGAGAATATAAATAACTCGCACTTATTTTGTTTTCAATTACAGTGAAAGTAATCAACACACCATTGTTAATATCTATATAATTTTATTTAATAACAGTCTTAAAGTTCTGAATTATGTGGTGAAAAGAAACACAGTACAACATGCTTGATAATTATTTAATAAAAGATCAAATACATCATATCTACACTTTATTTATTTTTTTAAATGTACATAATACACGGCACTACAGTTATTATGTACGGTAGCACGCAAGAGCCCGTAGTATGCCGCCCTGAAGCTTGTGGCGTAAACAATCCTTCATGACTCACGTCAATGAATACGGTTTGAAGTCATGTGTTCCCTGTGGTGAATATCTACTACATAATACATTGCATTTTCGTTTCACAATCACGTAACAGTCTACACACTTGTTTCTTCCGATTCTTGTGTACTGAGTTTTAACAAATTTGCCAATGATGTACCTGAAAATGTACTATTTAAAGTACTCATATTAATACTGCGCACATCGAAATTAAATTGTGATTGTAGTATTATTACAATCATAATATAACGCGCACGAGCCCGGGTGAATGCTGGCGCATGCCACTACTTTTTTTTTGCATGCGAGTTGCGATACAAAAGTCCAGCGGCCACTTGGCGGAGATTGTTCAGGCCGCCGAATCCCGCCATGTAACGCGAACTCATTATAATATTTGAATATTACGCACAAACGATACAATATTTTTCATATTTCGTTATTTTATAATAATTATAATTTTATGTAATCATAAATTTGTCAAAGATATTTTCTTAAATCACATTATACGGCAAGATAGTTTAATAGACTTAAAATTCCCACTAAACACTCAAGATCATCTTGATTGTGAAGTCAATAAATTTATTGTCGATATTATTTACATACAGCAAAGCGCGTGGAATAACACTCCGCAAATAAAAAGAAAATTTAAGGGCAACGTATATCCTAAAGAGATCGTAAATCTGCTATCGGAGAAAAGAAAACAAAGACAGAGATGGCAGCAAACAAGGTTTCCACCAGATAAATCTCTGCTGAATAAATTGACTAAAAAGCTCAGTAGGAAAATCCGAAACTTTCAAGATGAATGTCTGAACAATGACCTGCGCCAGTTAACCGAGGACTACACCACGGACTACTCCCTATGGAAAGTTACTAAAAACTTTAAAAGACCGAACACTCAAATTCCGCCTATCCTAGATAGGAACGGAAAATGGGCCATAAGCAATGAGCACAAAGCTTCAAGGTTCGCACAATATTTAGAAGAAACTTTCCAAGAAAATAAAGCAACAGCGAAACATTCAATTTTTGAGTGCACAATTTCCTCACATAACCAAGGAATCAAGCTTGTGACCCCTAAAGAAGTTTCTGGAATAATCCATAACAATATTAGTTCAAAGAAGTCGCCTGGTTATGACCTCATAACAGGAGAAATCTTCAAACACCTTCCACGCAAAGCGATAATAAAACTAACGAAACTAATAAATGCCTCATTTTCGTTAAAGTATGTACCGGAAGCATGGAAGGTTGCTGAAGTCATAATGATCCCAAAACCAGGGAAACCACCCCATGAAACATCATATAGGCCTATCTCTCTCTTACCTATATTATCAAAACTTTTTGAGAAGCTTTTACTGAAGCGCTTAAAATATATTATCTGTAAGAATAACCTTATACCAAACCATCAATTTGGCTTTAGAGAACAACACTCTACTATAGACCAGGTACATAGAATAACTACCAGGATAGAACAAGCACTCAAAGAAAAAAAAGTTTGCGCGACCGTGTTTTTAGACGTTGCCCAAGCTTTTGACAAAGTTTGGCATGAGGGTCTGATACAAAAACTCAGAGAAATGCTGCCATCAGATTTTTCGGACATACTGAAATCGTACATTACAAACAGGATGTTTAGAGTTAAGCAAGAGGATGAATATTCCGAGCTTAAAATAATTAAAGCTGGGGTCCCGCAAGGAAGCGTCCTAGGTCCCACTTTATACCTACTATACACAAGTGATATACCAGAACCCGATAACAATACTATTGCAACCTTTGCAGATGACACTGCCATTATGGCTACTGGATCAAATCATAAGGAAGCAGCAGAAAAACTACAAGGTGCCCTAAATAAAATTTATGACTGGACACAAAAGTGGAAAATTAAATTAAATGAAACAAAATCAATTCATGTCGATTTCACGAACAAAGGCCAAAATTATCATCCAGTACATATAAACGGTTTAAAGGTCCCATATGCAAACACTGCCAAATACCTTGGCATAACGCTTGACGCTAAGCTGCGATGGAAAGCTCACGTCAAAAAGAAGAGACAAGAACTTAATATACGATATAAAAATATGTATTGGTTACTGGGAAGAAAGTCTTGTTTATCAATACATAATAAATTATTACTGTATAAGCAAATTCTTATGCCAATTTGGACGTATGGAATCCAACTTTGGGGCTGTACCAAATCGAGCAATGTTAAAATAATCCAACAGTTCCAAAATAAAGTCCTGAGAGATATTGTCAGCGCTCCCTGGTATATAAGAAATGACGAACTCCATCGTGATCTTAAAATGGAATCCGTCACGGAAGTCATCAAAAAGTTTGCGAAAGCTCACGAATGTAGACTTCGACAACATGTGAACATTGAGGCATTCAAGCTACTCGATAACACGAACCTTGTGCGAAGACTAAAAAGAACTAAACCTTTCGAACTAGTGTAGTAAATTGTAGTGCATAATTACAGCGAACAAATAATAGTGTCAGTGCTAAGTATATATAACACACGAACAAAGTGTTTTTTTATGTTATCAGACTCTAAGAAAGTGCCTAGATAATTATTCTTAGTTGTAGTAAACTTATCACCTTGGAAATTAAGTTAGAATAATATTGCTTATTAGTCTTATAGACAAGATTGTAATTTATTGCTAAGAACCTAGTTCTTACAACAAAGGATAAAAAAAAAAAACATTATACGGCTTCGGATACAAGTCCTTTGAGTCAAACATTGACACATATGAAACATCCGCAAAGAAAATGTTTTTTCCCCCGCTTTATTATACTGGCAATAAATTAACAAATGTTTACCTTTGACTATAGTGATAACATTAGTTGAAAAAACGTATTTGACAAATCCTCACCTAACAAATGTTAAATTGAAGAAATGTAACATTGATTTGACAACCGTTGAAAAAACGGAGCCTAAATAAGATAATAATGATTGAGGTGTAAGTGTGTAACATCAGGCCCATAAAGTATGGGGGATTAAAAAATCAAGTTAATTTAAATCACTTGCGTATTCTCCCTATTGTAACGCAAGAGATATTTTAGCGATTTCGAAGATTTCTTAAATCTACAATCAACCCAACACAAAATTAATTATTAAATATATATATTATATTATAATTTGATTTGGGGAATTCACTGGTACACCTTCCAACCGATTTAATTAAAATGATACCATATCAAAGCTTTAGTAAATACGGAATCCAAAACAAAAAGAATATTGTTTTTTTAAAATGCGGTATATAAGTGAAGGAGGAAACTTGATAAATACGAAGAAATGAGTAACCTCCTCCTATTAAAGTCGGTTGATTCTGAATGGCGTAAAAGTTTAAATAGTGAACGAAATTAAGTATTTCTTTATGAATGCAAATAATATTGCACTTATTTTAATATCTCAATAAGCCGTATTATGTAATTACAATAGATATTTATTATATTATTTTATTATATATATTACAGTATCATTTTTTCTTATATTTAATACATCGCTCTCAGTGCGAGTGTAGAGTATTAAAATCAATGATATTTTAATAAAAATGTGTAGATACGGCACCTAAACTGTACTCGGCTCTCAAAAACGGCACATTATCCTACAGATAGTTAAATTAATATTCCAATAACAAACTGTAATATGACACGTGAAAGTATTACAGCATATCATAATTCTCATTATTATCATATAGAACATTTTATCGAACATTCTTTAGACGTCTAACTTCAACAGATTCTGGCACGATACTAAGGCCGATTGTGCTAATTAGCTCAATTTTAGTGAGCCATTTGGAGACTGTTTATAACGCATCGACACCTTTTTCTTTAAACATCATTGATTAAAATAGTATCATCATCATTGACATTGGACATAATATCAAATTATAATTTACGTTTCGTTCATACTCCATTAACTTTAACATATTTACCGATTGAACTGTACTTCAATATTCACTATTTTCACTACATTGGCACACAGAAGACGTTAAAAGTGTCCGTGAATAGTACGCAGAGCTAGTGCCAGCAGCGGCAATGCGGCCAGCAGCGAGCCATGCAGCGAGTGCGCGGCGCTGCAGGCGTGCAGGCCGGGCCCGATGCACGCCGCGTACGCCATGCGGTGCGGGATGTGGCTCTGCTCGTACAACCCCGAGAACATCGCGTGGTGCGGCCCGCGCGCGAACACCGCCACGTCGTCGCCGCCGTGCGTCTCTTCCTCAAGGGGCACATCCACATGCGTGTGCCACCGCAGAGCACCTGCCAACATACCGACATTGGTGAAAACCAGCCGGACATTAGCATATTCCTAATGTCCTGCTACCCATACTCACGGTAATTAGCATCCTGGGTGACGTCGACGCGCACGCCTTCGGCGCCCTGGGCTCGTGCTCCTGGACCGTTTGTGTATGACAGAGTCATGTAGGGGACGCCATCTAAGTCTCGGTCGCGATTAGTGCCTAGTATGTCCTGACCGCGCGTGGAGTATCCGTTGAGTGACATGACGTGAGCGTGGTCTGCGGTCACCACTATAAGCGAGTCCTCTTCGTCTAGCAGTTCAGCGGCGTGAGCTACTGCATTGCTCATTTCGATAGTCTCATCGAGTGCTAGGTGCGGGTAGTTGTTGTGGTGCGCGTGATCGATGCGGCCGCCTTCAACAAACAAGAAAAACCCGCGTTCGTTGCGGCTCAGCGCACGGATCGCGACCTCAGTCAGCTCGGTGAGCGTTGGCTCGGTCGTAGGATCTGCCTCAAGATTGTACTGCATGTGACCACTTTCAAACAGACCGAGGAGGTATTCCGGTGGTGATTCGAAAACGTCCATGAGTTGTGACCGATTCCACACATAATTATAGGTGACGTTGCGGGCGCGTTTATCGCTCTGCCACTCCTCGATCAGGTTGCGCCCATCAGTCCTCCTGCCAGAAGAGCCCTCTTCGTCGACAGTGCTGGTGGGGATGAACTCACGCCGACCGCCGGCTAATATCACCTAAACCAAAAGGGTTAATTGTGTTTGTAGAGGTTTTATAAACGTCGGCAGAGCTGGGGACGGTGGAGTGAATACTCGCCTTCATCTGGTTGCCAGGGTGCAAGTGAACGAGTTGGTGCGCGATGTCCGGACAGAGCGCTGTGTCATGGCCTGCTGCCGTTACGTCTGCATTACTCTCCCAGTGTCTGTTGGCGGCCTTGGCGTACACGCCGGCGGGAGACGCGTGCGTCACTCTTGTGTTGGTCACGATACCTACATAAACAATATCGAGATATTTTTGTTGCTTTTAGTTTAGATCCTGTTCCAAATGAAGTCCGATGTTTAGAGATACTTTGGCTCGTCCGAAATTTTGTTAATTTGCCAAGACTCGTAGTGAGTAAAACGTAATTATGTAAGTAGTTTGAGACTAGGCAAGTTACCGAACAAACAATTTGTTTTCTTCAATCAGTTATTGATAAATAGCGTCTGACTTGAAGGTTTTATTTTTTTAGACCATGAGGTAAGTGTTGTCATACATGACCAATCGTGTGACTTTATTAATTGCTTTAGAGAATAAGCACCAAATAAGTGGAGTGGAGTTCTTGAAACACGTGGCGACAAACACGATACCTACTGACGATACATGGCCGTAATGATAATGAAAGCTCTTGATGTTAACATTTAACGACTTGTGAGTAATAAAGCTATATTCCACTGACGCACTGTTGGTTTACTGACCGGCATCGCGACCGTCGGCGAGCGCCCACTCTGCGATGGATTGGACGCGGTTGGCGGTCTCCAAGGAGGCGCTGCAGTTGTGTCGCGGCACGGCGGCGCTCAGTCCTAGTGTGCCCTGGTTAGCCTTCACTCCGCACAGATAGGCAGTGGCGGAGCACGCCGAGTCTGCCACTTGTGAGGTCACGCAATACGTCTGTTAAAGGCAATACGCATCACTACGAATTTATTTCATTAGGTCCACGAATGGTTTACACAATATTATATTATAACTTAATATAGCGTTTATCTATATGCGACTGACCAACTTATAGTGAATAAAGAATTAATGCATGCGTGAAGTAGATGTGAAGTTGGCTGCAGTGGACACGGCCAAAGTATAGCATAGATATTTATGTGACACGGCCGAGTCCGAGTACTTGTAGATAGCTTTACTTTGCCGGAAGTATCGGCGTGTACGCATCTTTAGTGATTTTGCATAGACGACTTCGCGCACGTGCCGATTCCGCGATGGCTTTTCGTTACAGCAAAGTTGAATATACAGAGATGGTGCGTAGTCTCGCGATTTGTGGTGATAATGACATGTCCGCGGCAGTGAGATATTATGAAGAGCATTTTGGTAGACGGAGCCGCAAAGTGAAAATGAACTAAAAAACTAAATTGAAAGCGCTTTTATACAATAAAACAGAACACTTATGTGTTATCGAAATTAGACTGCAATATGCGTAAGCGGGCTCGCTTGTGTATTAGGGCAAGAGGTGGCCATTTTGAACAATTACTTAGATATGTTTAGTTGTTATTGTTAGTAATGAAGTGGTAAATTAGGCTTAGTTTCGATTTGTTCTTAACATACGCATCCCTCGCAACGCATCATCTCTGGTGGAAACGCAGCCTTATTGTTTAACTGTTGTTTAATAAACGAAACAGTCAGAGTTGTGCCTGTTGGCGCGAAACCAACGGTGCGGCGCGGCAGTGCGCGGCGCGCGCCTGTTCCCATGCATCATTCGAGAAACGAGATATTTATCGTAGCCTGTCACCGTGTGAGTTTTCATTATTATTATTATTTTAAAATTTTAATCTGATCTTTTATACCACAATCTAATTTAGCTGTTTCGGCTTTATGTTATACAAAAATTTACGTATAAATGAACTGCTCTAAACAAAATAAACAAATACTTAGTTGTATTCTTTTTCCTGTATCATGCATTGAAAGAAAGAAAGAAACATTTATTCGCACAATATACTGGGACGCACACAAACAATTAACAAAAATAAGTAATATTACATAAATGATGCGGACAACGTGCATCCCATGATACTGTCGTCTGTCGAAAAGGATCCAGTTCAGCATAAAATGCTAGGCAAGGTGTGCCTGGAGTTGGTTTTCTACTGGAACCCTCATTTAGTGGATGACTGGAGTGAGTGACTCACGGATTGCATTGTATTTTATAACTTGAACTATAACTGGTGGTAGAGTTAATATTGACGGAACCTAATGATGTATAATATAACATGTTTATGGTTTCGAATAAAATTATTTCATTTCAATTCATTTTATTATATTGCGGTAAATCTCACAGGTCAAACACTTAATCATTACATGAATATTCTCTCAAGCGTCCTGTTTATACAAAATTTGTTTTTAAGAACATTATCAAGTAGTTAGTTAATTTTATGTGAAAATGTATTATTAATAATTGTGCCAAAATTATGACTTCTCAGTGTTAATGGTTGTAATAAATCCTTCCAAATGTTCTCATATTATTATTAGTTTACGGAAAGATTTCCATACAGTTCTAATTCACATTATCAGCTGTAAAGGAGACTTACCTTGGACAGTCCCACGGTAGGAAACTGTTCGAAGAAGAGTTGCGCCTCCTCTCCCGTCTGTCCGCGGCGCTGGCCCAGCAGCGTGCGTGCCGCCGCCAGCGTAGGCACCGACATGCCGTCCCCCAGGAACATGACCACGTTGCGCGCGTGGTTGTCGCCATAAAATGGTTTGATCGTTGGATATCACGCCGTAGTCATCGCATTGTAAATCATTTTTTATGTTCAACACAGGTGATAATTGATGGAGGTGTGTTAAGCCGCGCCGCGACTGGCGGTCAATGAAAACACGTGTTAATTAATGTCGCTCCATATGTCTTCCTAAAGTCCAGAACACAATATTATTTTTTTAAAGTCTACCCATTGGCGATGCTAAATATACGATGCAATATACATGTAATTACTACCCAATTTACTTTAAGTAGTTAGAATTATGTCTATATTCGATGAACTAACCGTAACGATAGCGCGTGATAAATATATTTGATAATTATTGGTCAGCTACCATTTAACGTATCGTTGCATCAGTAACATTATTTTCATACTGGAAATATCACAAGAGGTGTAGTGAGAGCGAGAGGACAAGTGTGGGCACCTTTAGTCACAGGGACCAACACTATCGATATAGGGAATCAAAACAATAATAGAATATCAAACCTTTAAAAGGAGTAAGTGTGAATTCACAATTTATGTCTTTAGTGAGAAAGACAGTGTTATTTTATATTATGGCCTTAAAAAATTACATACATACATACATACATATACACTCACGCCTTTTATCCCCGAAGGGGTAGGCAGAGGCGCAACTAGTGCACCCACTTTTCGTCGTGCGGATTCCGTCCTATGGTGTGATAGGGGGCGAGCCTATCGCCATTTCGGGCACAAACTCCGGGCTGATACTAAATAGAAAAATCCAATACCACTGTGCCCGACCCGGGATCGAACCCGAGACCTCAGCATTGCAGTCGTACCGTATTAATAGATAAATCTCAAGTTTGAGTTACATCTCAAGTAGTCATAATGTATTAATAGTTCCATAGATTATGTCTACTTGAGATGTAGCTCAAACTTGAGATTGATTTATTAATACCCCCATTAATCTAATCTAGATAATATTATAAGTATCTATCTAAGCAAGAAAAGATGATCTGATTATTTGTCCACACAGCAATTTAATACAGGCACAAGGCTAAAAAAAAATTTTAAAAATCTCAAAAATATTAATATGCATATTTTTATTTGCTTCACTTTATTTATTTACTTACAAAGTACTATTTTTTTTTCTTCCATACGAGTGCACTATCTTCCCAAGAATCTATACTAACGTTATAAAGAGGAAAAATTGAATTTTTGTATGTTTGTAACAATTAATTTCAAAACCTACTGAACTGATTTAAAAAATTCTTTCACCAATATACTAATAAATAAAAGTGATGTCCTTGAAATTTTTTCAATAAACTATTATACTATCTCTACACCAGTATTGCTCGGGATAAAGATATTTTCCCGGTATAAAAAGTAGCCTATAGCACACACTCAGGAGTAATGTAGCTTCCTGTTAGTGAAATAATTTTCAAAATCGATTCAGTAGTTACTGAGATTGGCGCGTTCAATCAAACAAACAAACAAACTCTTCAGCCTTATAATATTAAAATGTATAGATAATATAAGCAAGTATAGATTTCTAATATATCGACACGAAGCTAGAATACAGCCTTGCAGCACTATAATATTCTCGCCGAAAAGAAGTTATCCACGATAATATTGTCAGATGGCAATGACTTACGTTACAAAGAATAAAGTAATTAATATATTATAGTGTAATGACTCGGAGTTGTCATACTGTCGAGTTTTTAATTCTCGATTAACAGACTCCGAAGTGTGATCCGCTGTATATTTCCTATAGTGCGCTGCGTGACTTCACTCGTGGTATCTCACAACTGGAGGCACTTCGCTATCTGATAAGAGAGCTGATTTTGACTTTCAACTGATTGTATAATGAGATGTGTTCTCGAGAGCGCACTCAGTGATCGTCACTCGGTAAAGCAGCATGCTGCGTGTGTTGTCCTGGCTAGTGACAGTGGCGGCGGTGACGCTGGTGTGCGCTTCTCCGCACGGTACTGGTCCGCCGCGCTGCATTATATTCCGTGCAGTGGGTAATCAGCTCGATGAATACAATTGGAAGTTTGCGTTGCAGACCGAGATGATTACCACAAGGTAGCGCGGATGCGCGCCTCGCCTAGAGTCTTCGTAACGGAGGCGGAGCTGGACGCGGAGTACTGGATGAAGGAGGCGCAGGCGGCCCTGGAGGGGAGAGTGCGAGTGGCTGGCGGCGCGGACGGCGTCGCGCGTAACGTGGTCATGTTCCTGGGGGATGGCATGTCGGTGCCTACCCTGGCGGCGGCGCGCACGCTGCTGGGCCAGCGCCGCGGACAAACCGGAGAGGAGGCGCAACTCTCCTTCGAGCAGTTCCCCACTGTCGGCCTCGCTAAGGTACTTCGCCACGCTACTTCCCCTACATAACTCGATTGAGCAATTGCGTTCCTTAATGCTGTATTTGTGACAACCATCGGTCTATAAACTTGTATATCTTATTCAGTGGCGTAACTATATCATCTAAGTCCCGTGGCAACTTCATTGGATGGGGCCCGAGTAACAATTGTCACGTTGTAATTTTATTACTAATTTTATTTTATTTAATAAATCACTGAAGTATTGTGTGCATTATAGTTAAATATCTAATACTAGGTGGCCGGGTGAACTTTGTAACACCTTTTTTTTTTTTTTTTCTCGCGGGGAAAAACGCCTTATCGCTACCACCACCGGGGGGTCAGTGGAACGGTTATGTTGGTTTCACCGGTCTTACGGTCCAATTTCGTTACTCGGGAGTATAGCATCATCCGAGTGAGCATTGGACCGAGTCCCTAACCCTATGTACACCCTACACCGGCATACCAACCAAAACCCGCGATGGCCTTCGGTGCGGGGTATCTTGTTGCACTAAGATAGCTGCTCGGAACCGTCCCTGCGCGATGCCGCATTGCGGCCCCTCTATAAACGAGGGGGCTAAGATGCCCCCGAACTCTAAAGAACGCCTTTGGCGTCTACGACAGCGGGAGACCGACCACCCGCATTGTCGTCCACCTCGGAGTCACTTAAATTGGAGTGAGCAGACCCCTACTGCTCGCCCCGCGACTTTTTCCAAGCTCCATTTAGTCGCCTCTTACGACAGGCAGGGTATGCCGTGGCGGAATTCTCTAGATGCCCCCGGACCACAGGGCATAACTTTGTAACACCTGCAATTTATTTAGTTTAACTTTTGATAAGCGAATATCGATCATTGAGATCAATAAAACTGGCCGCATCGTATACGATTTGAATTTCGTTAGGTTACTAATTGAAACTTGCTTGGAAATAATTGTAAATTCTACCTAAATTCACTTTAACCAAGTCTTTTCTTAAATTTTGAGTGCCTGGACTTAAATACGCCATAGTTGTATTACTGCGCGGTACGATACCGCTCATAGATCCCGGGTTCAAATCCCAGGTCGGGTAAAGTGATATTGGGTTTTTCTGCTCAGTACCAGCCCGGAGTCTGAAATTTATGCCCGACATGGCGATGGACTTACCCCATACCACATCAAGAGACGAAATATGGCGAGAAGTGGGTGCCCCGGTTGCACCTCTCTCCTCCTTCGGGGACAAAGGTGTCATGTGTGTGTGCGTGTGTTTTCTTAAAATCCACAACGTTTTTTAAGACACGTATTAGTTACGCACCAGTATTGACTGAATACAAAATCTAGTGATCTTTTCAAAAAAAATAAGATTGGAATCAAACTAGATTTTTTGTGTGAAGTCAGCATCAAAATTTATTGAAAAATGAGGCACTTTATCAGATTTAAAATATCGTTGTAGGCAAATGTGGTAGGGTTATCTTGCTAGACATCTCATTTTTACGCACGTAGAGTTATGGGAGATTATTTTTGGTGACGTCATAATTTTCATTTGTTACTTGCTAGTTACCCTTTCACTATATTTTAAACCTTTAAATACCTAACTAATTTATTTTTAAGTGGATTTAGATTTTTTCGTTGGGTTTTATTTAACATACTTTCTTAAAAAGTAAATAAGACGGTAAAGTTAGAGTTGCACTTATTAAAACGGGTAATAATAAAACTTATACCAGATCATTCAGAAAATTGTGTTTGTTGAACGTACAAACAATTGTTAAAAGCTTGGTATGATGTGTAATATTGTACTTAAACATTGCTGAAAATGAAAAAACAGCTATGTGGAATGTATGTCTTCCTATGTAGAAGAATTAATTTTACACATTTAAAAGTAACATTGATTTAAATCCCTTTTCTATCATTATATTATTGTGACGTCTCACACAAATTTGTTTTTTTTAGGCTCACAAAACTGGCTGTTACACAATAATTACAATGTGTGTGTGTGTGTAATTAACATGTGAACACAACATACATAAATAAATAAACTAATCATACACTCTTCCAAAACAGACAGAAACAAAAACAAGAACAGAAAGAAAAAAAAAACGATAATTGCAATGTCGTTGTGGAACAAGATATCCACTAGCAATATTAACAACATTGAAGACACTGCCTTTTTAATATTTATCGATGCGCCAAAAACATCTACTTCCTTATTTATTTTATTGCATGCTATACACATACGATAAATAGGCGAATGTTGACCATGTTTAGTACGACAATATGGCACCTTAAAAGTTTCTCTGTTATGAAGGCGACTACTAGTACGTGGAACAGAAAAAATATTTTTTTCTAATATATTAGGATAATTAATAATGTACAAAAACATAATATCGAAAATTTTCCTCCCTAATTTTCTAAAGACATTGAAATGAAATGAAATGAAATCATTTATTCGAATCCATAAAATGTTACACATTACTTAGATTCAGTCAATTTTTACACTACCACCAGTTCGGAAAGCAGTTTCCACCTGAGAAGAACGGGCTAGAAACTCTAGGGTTTCTTTTTTCAAACCAGTTCAAAGGTAGGTAAATTAGGAACAGTGCATAAAACAAAAAGAAATATATACAGATTTTTATTTTGTTTAGAGCAGTTTGTATATTTACTTGCATAATAATAAATTCTCAATTCCCATCTGAGTGTTCAACCCTCTTAGGAATCACGAAATAATTAGATAATCCAGACTTGTCCAACACAGGTATTATTAATCATTAGTTCTTAGACATAGTAAGTGAAATGGGCAGACTAGTCTACACAAGCAGCACCCGTTCACGAGTATGACGCATGTGCCAGCCATCGACCTCCTCAGCCATGTTGCAGGGAAGTGGCCGACCCGGCACATGTCGCCGCCGCAGGCACAGACAGTTAGTGTATGTCATACCCAAGCCGTTTATTTTGTAGTGGTTAAGTCTCTCATCATATGATATTAGCTCCCGACTTTTGTTATCAATAAAACTAAAATTGTAAAGGAATCGTTTTTGTAGTCTCTCTAACCTATTAACATGGACTTTGTAGTGGGATTCCAGACTGTTAAAAAGCAGTATAGATATTTTTGGATCTCTAAAGGCCTTTGTTTGACGAAGGACGAAACTAGAAATTTGTGCGCCTTTTTTTGCAATATGGTCAATATGCTCCCGAAAATCTAAATTATTGTCCATTATAACACCCAAATCGCGTATACTAGATACATACCTCCTTTAGCTGAGTGTTATTAATATAGTAAGAAGCTAGGATAGGGCGCAATTTCCTCGAAAATTTTATATGAAAGCATTTAGTAGCGTTTAATATCATTTTGTTGGAAAGACACCAGTGATGTATTTGATTTAAGTCTTGCTGTAAAATGTTTACGTCATTTTCTGAATGAATTACTCTATAGAGTTTGAGGTCGTCTGCAAACAGCTTAAATTTAGAATGTATATTCTTATAAACATCATTTATGAAGATTACAAAGAAGAGAGGTCCTAGATGCGATCCCTGGCGTACACCAGATGGTACTCTTTCCGGGGCCGAGATAAATCTACGAATTTTAACAAGTTGGGACCGATTCTTTAAGTTTTTTTTTTTTATCGATGGCTCGACAAATTGGCTGCACCTGATGGTAAGTGAAGTGAAGCCTAAAATAATGTCGACCGGCAAGAGATAAACATCCCTGGTCGGTCGGCACAATTATGCCAGCCTGTATAATTGCTTCAAAGTATGATTATGAGGTATGATTTACACCACCGTAGTAAAGAGCCACATACACCTGCATGTCCAAGTTTACGTACCAAAAGGTTGTGGTTCACCACATCGAAAGCTTTTGAAGAAACGCTTAATGTTTATAATGGTTATTATATTTGTTAAGAGTAAAATAGCTGTGGCCCAACTATGTTCGATTATATTTACTTAAACACAAATAGTAATTATTAAGTGGCAATACTTTTGGTGCTTACAACACCGAACGCCTGCGACGCTCGCCCAAGCCCTCTCTGCCCGGGGCCACACCAAGGCTGTCAAGTAAATTTTACTTTTTTGTAATTATTAATTAATAAATACAGTCCACTTTTAATTTACCGTTGCATTTTTAGTATACAAAAATATTTTCTCAAGTACCCAGTTCTTTACGATGCGCGCCACGATCAACAACGCATGACAAACTGTCATAAAAAAAATATTGTGTAAAAATGTTAGTTCTCTTAGAGTGTTCAGTTAATAGAATAAACATATATCATTTACGGATAAAATTAAAACATAATACTTATAATAAATATACTACATCAAATAAATCAAAAAAACGTCACCTACAAAAAAATAAAAAATCTCTCAAAAACAACAAAAACATGATTTTTATCCACCTCGTTACGCACCAACTCCAAAAAATATTCTTAACCAGTAGTTATCTCTTAAAATCAATTTAAATTAATTTTTGGTTTGTAGTGGTTTTGAAGTCTGTTTTATTTTTTGTTAAAAAGTTTTTATTTATTGATTTTTTGTTAGTTATTTATGAAATGGTGTTAACAATACATCATAGATATACGATTGCAGCATTCGCGGGTCATCTGCTGTTAGTTATTGAAGAATTCCATTACCTATCTCCGAAGTTCTTTATCAGACCATGATAAATTATATACTAAAACCTTCCTTGAAAAATATACGTTTGAATAACGAAGACCCCATCCAAATCTGATCAGTAGTTTTTGCGAAACTCGCGACCATACAAATTTATATACATACATATATACGGGTCGAATACAGAACCTCCTTTTTTTAAAGTCGGTTAAATACAAAAACGGGAATATTGCGCACGTATAAACTTCGAATAGTAAATAGAGTAACCATAGTTAAGCATGTGTCAGAATGCATGTCAAAATTAAAGAAAGAAAGAAAGCACAAACAAAGCAAAATGTCAAATGTCTGACAAATACTAAATACGTTAGCTTACTAGATACCTTTGAGTATTTAACAATCAAAGCTCGATACAAATACTATACGACAATGCGTAAACTCGTGCTAGCGCTACAGTACCGGCTGTAACGCGGAGGTGTTTTACACCCGGCTTGAACCACGTACTAAACCCTGAGCTTCAATTATGTCATCATCTATCTGCGGCGCCCTAACACGCCATAGTGGCACCCAACGTGGGGCATTGTTTAATCAAGAATGAAATTTTGGGAATCTGAAACTATATTCTTTCAAAAAAAAAAATTTTTCCAAATCGGTTAGGAAATTGACTGAGTTGACAAGTACTGTAACTGACGTAACAAAAATAATAATAAAAGATACACGTCGACGTGATAACTTCCTTTTCTTTATGAAATTGGTAAAAAATTACAGGGGAGTCAAAAGTGCCGTGAGTCGGTTCGAGAAAAGGATGGTACGGCTGTGCTCGACTTGGCGGCAGCACGGCCGTACCCTCAGATAAACTAGTGTTTTCAAGTTCGTATGACACAAACGATCTTTACCGTAGGCAGCGGCTTAGCTGTGCCCCTGGCATTGATGGCGTCTATGGGCGACGAAAACCACTTACCATCAGGTGGGCCAATAGCTCGTCTCCTTCGGAGGCTATAAAAAATACAACTAAAGACTTCAGTTGTATGATACTTCAGTCTGAAGTTGATGTAGTGTGTTCGGTTGGCGCGCATAAGTAAGTCAATGCGCAACTGAACGGAAATATTAGAATCAGTTCTAATAGTATAGTTGCTTACACATGAAACAATGACATTAATTCGTTCCGTTCGTTCTCGTTGTTGAACTGATGCGCCATAATATTAGATAGGTTCAGTCGTTCAGCTGCGGTCAGACCGGTATAATAGAAGTGTTACAAATGAGATCAGGCGAAACTGAAAATAAAACTCCTCGTGTATGTTGGTCCCTATAAGCACTAGTATGCGCGTGTGTGTGTGTGTGTGTGCAGACGTACTGCGTGGACGCGCAGACGGCAGACTCGGCGTGCTCGGCTAGCGCGTACCTGTGCGGCGCGAAGGCGAACGTCGGCACCATCGGCGTGTCGGGCCGCGTGCCGTTCGGAGACTGCGCCGCCGCGATGCACCCTGACCACCACCTGAACTCTCTCGCCACCTGGGCGTTGCAACACGGCCGCGATGCAGGTCTTTCTACACACCCCATCTGACGCTGACAAACCCATATCTACCTGAATAATTACGGTCAAGTGTCAAATAAATATCTACCCACATACAATATTCCTTTTAATATTATTGCATTTGGTCAAGTCTTTAGTGTCCAGCAGCTAGTTAAAACCTCTGTGAATGACACTTTGCCATGCTGGCAGCCCGCATTACAACTTTAACATAATATTTTAATGTTGAATTATACTTAATAATTTAATATAATATAAAGTCGGTCGGTTGGTCATTACATAATAGGTCGGAGAAAAAGTCTTTTCGCATTTAGTATATATAAACTTGTAATAAAATCTCTTTGGCTGTACTATTTATATCTGGCTGGTTTTGATGACATGAAAAAGGTTACTTTTCAAAAAAAGAAAGAAATTAGTAAAATGTTATTTTCAGCTATTATTATATTTATTTTTCTTTCGGTCAAAATTAGTACATATACATATTAAAATTTTATTGCATTGAGAAACTCGCGGCGATACAAATTTACATACATACGGATCGAATACAGAACCTCCTTTTTTTTTAAGTCGGTTAAAAAGGAAAAATGCACAACAAACCGTGAAAAAACTTGTTACGTTTATGGACCTAACGCAGTGTCATTAAGAGTAGTACAAAGTAGGTATCAGCGTGTTTAATCCGGGAATTTTGATGTCAAAGATACACCTCGCTCTGGTCGCCCTGTTACGGATAAAGTGGACGCCATTTTTGATAAAGTGGAGCAAGATCGACATATCAGTAGTTACGACATAGCTGAAAAACTGAGAATTGACCATAAAACAGTTTTGACCCATATGAAAAAGCTGGGTACACAAAAAAGCTCGATATTTGGGTGCCACACGAGCTCACTGAAAGAAACCTAATGAACCGTGTACTCATTTACGATTCTTTATTGAGACATAATTAAACCGAATCGTTTTTGAAGAGATTGATAACTGGTGATGAAAAGTGGATCACGTACGACAAGAACGTTCGAAAAAGGTCGTGGTCAAAGGTCGGTCAGGCTTCACTGACTGTGGGAAAACCTGTCTTAACTCTCAATAAGATGATGCTGTGTGTACGGTGGGATTGGAAGGGCATTGTTCATTATGAGCTTTTACTGCCGGGCAGAACCATCGGTTCGAATCTCTACTGCTAACAACTAATGAGATTATGGCAAGAAGTTGAGAGAAAGCGGCCGGAATTAATCAATAGAAAGGGTGTGGTCTTTCATCACGATAACGCTAGACCACACACAAAGATAGCCACTCAGCAAAAATTAAAAGAGTTTAGCTGGGAGGTGTTAATGCATCCACCATGTAGCCCTGACCTTGTTCCTTCAGATTTCAACCTATTTCGGTCTCTTCAAAATTCTTTAGGCAGTATCAGGTTAACATCAAGAGAGGACTGCCACAACTACGTGTTGCGTTTTTTTGATCAGAAGTCCCAAAAATTCAACAGTAACGGGATTATGGCACTACTTACAATATGGCAGAAAGTCATCTAGCAAAAGGCCACCTATATTCTGTAATTAAAGGTAAATAAACTTTGAAAAAAGAAGTTTTGAGTTTTCATATAAAATGCGAAGAATTTTTTCCCCAACCTAATATAATCTTCCAAAAGAAAAGTCTTCTTAATGTTAGGTTGTTATTAAAGCGTGTGGTGTTGGACGCAGGCGTGGTGACTACGACCCGCGTGACGCACGCGTCGCCGGCTGGTGTGTACGCGCACACAGCCGCTCGCGACTGGGAGAGTGATGCGGACGTGGCGGCCGAGTGCGCCGCGCCTGCACAATCCGACATCGCGCACCAGCTCGTACACGCGCTGCCCGGCAAACAGCTCAAGGTACCGCGTCCGATCCTCTCGCCACGTCTCCTAGCAACAGTCTTCCTTTCTACTTGTTCCCTCATTACAATGTTACAGGTGGTGCTGGGCGGCGGGAGAAGAGAGTTCCTACCGAACACCGTATTTGACGAGGAAGGCACACGCGGTCGCAGAGTGGACGAACGCAACCTTATAGAGGAGTGGCAGGAAGAGAAGCAGTCTCGGAATGTGAGCTACGAGTATGTGTGGAATAGAGAACAGCTGCTGAGTGTGTCGGAGGCGCTGCCGGAGTACCTGCTGGGGCTGTTCGAAGGCAGTCACATGCAGTACCACCTGGAGGCGGACGAGGCAACCGAGCCCACGCTCGCGGAGCTAACCGAGGTCGCCATCAAGTCACTCCGCCGCAACCCCGAGGGTTTCTTCCTGTTCGTGGAGGGAGGGCGTATCGACCACGCGCACCACGCGAACCGCGCGCACCTCGCGCTTGACGAGACCATCCAGATGAGTGAGGCGGTGGCGCGCGCCGCCGAACTGCTCGACGAGGAGGACTCGCTGATCGTGGTGACGTCCGATCACGCGCACGTGATGAGCATCAGCGGGTACACCCGGCGTGGCGGCGACATCCTCGGGCCCTCGGACAACGTAGGCGCGGATGGCGTGCCCTACACCACGCTCGCGTACGGCAACGGTCCCGGTTACCGCACACCGCTCACCGGCAGCGCGCGACCCGACCTTAGCGGAGAGGATTATCGTAAGTTTAGTACTGACGTGCAATTTGTTATTATAGCCTATCGGAGGCTATAAGAAATGCTTGTTTAATCCACAGACGCGCCAGGGTTCATGTTCCCGGCGGCCGTGCCCCTTGAGGAAGAGACGCACGGCGGCGACGACGTGGCGGTGTTCGCGCGCGGGCCGCACCACGCGATGTTCTCGGGGTTGTACGAGCAGAGCCACATCCCGCACCGCATGGCGTACGCGGCGTGCATCGGGCCCGGCCTGCACGCCTGCAGCGCCGCAGATGCACACTGACGTATTCTACAACTGTCAACAGCACTTGATAACTTTGATTGAAGTAGTATTCGGTAATTGTGAGAAAATGTAACAAGGAGTATGTGGCGGAGTATGACATACCCGTTAACAAAATTGCCTATAAAACTTGTTTCTGAAAAAGTATTATATTATTTATTTTTTGTTATAAGACAATATTATAACGCATTGGAAATAAAACTATTGCACCATTTTATCCATTTTTAAGTTTTATGAAAAAAAAAATTATTGTACGATACAGTAAGTTAAAATAGCAGAAAAAGTAATGTTACTTTTGTCACGAAGTATACACCAGCTATATGGCGGGGTGTCACTTACCCCACGTAGGTATACTCGTGTGTATCTCGAACGCCGGCTGACACCACACTACGATCACGCCACTGTGCCCCTCCGAACTACCTCAGCTACGCGAAGCCGCTAACACGTAACTTACAATAATAAAAATGTATGCTACATCCCACCACACTCCCGCCGGGTTAATTTATCTGTGAATGAGCCGTTTTTCTTCAAATTTCAAGAGCTAAACCTTTCGAGTCTTTATAACGCATCATAGAGCCGCACAGACGCTGTCAACTTTTGCACCAGATACGCGACACGGAATAAAGGCCGAACGAGTTATCAGTAACGTAACTTGTATTATATTAAATCGTACCTATTAAATTTTCTAAACCATTTAGGGGCTGTCGACGGGAGTTTTATATCTTTCATTGCGTCGTTACATTTTCATATGGGAAAGAAATTATGGTTTTATTTTGTATAATACTCCCAGGGCTAATAAATATTATTTATTATAGAATTAAGAAGTAAATAAAAATTACATTCACCATATTTTAATTTGAGACGATGTCAGAGTATAGTTTCGGCGCTGCCAGCGCGGCGCGGTGTAGCGTGCAGGGCGGCAGCGCACGAGCTCGGTGCACGCCGCGGCGCATCGGTATTCATTAACAGCGCAATTAGCGGAGTGCAGTCCCTGCGCGACTCCCCAACTGAACTATTACGAAAATGTCATTCGTCAAAATTTCCCAGAAGACTGTCGGGCTCGGAGGTCGGGCGGCGCTCGGCCCCTCTCCTGCCCCGCTGTCGAGCCCCGGGCTCGCGCGTGCCCCGGTGGCGCCGGGAGGACCGCACTCCGGCCACTCCGGCAGTCCCGCTCGCCCTCGGCTGCAGTTCGGGCGCGCCGGCACGCGTCGGCAGCTCGCCGCGATCACGTAAAGTTCGCGCGTTACTTGTGTAGTGCGATGTGTTATCGGAGTGAGTGCAAGTGATACGCGCGCGCTTTAAGTGTTGCCAGCGCTCATGACGCTGCTGACTGAAATCGCGTCGCCAAGTTTGTTGTAAACTTGTAGGAATCACGAGTACAACACTGCTTCGATATCTTCAGTTAATATTTATTTAGGTAAATTATTTTTGCGTGCGTTAAAATCATAATGTTTATCACACACTAACGCCGCCGAGTTCGAAAAAGGCTTGAGGATGCATTACACAAGCGAGAGTTTGTACATTATTAATATATTTAATTATTAAACTGCAGATTTTTAATATAATGCAATTGCAAACAGTGTATATTAAAAAGAGTGCACTAGTTGCGCCTCTGTCTACCCCTTCGGGGATAAAAGGCGTAAGTATACGTATATTAAAATCCCACTTATATTCATTTTTTAGTAGTCAGAAGTATGACAAGTGCATCCCTACCCTACCCTAACTTACGCCATGTATTATATGCTGCCCACTGCTGAGCACGGGCCTCCTCTACAACTGAGAGAGTTTAGGCCTTAGTCCACCACGCTGGCCAGGTTGGCAGACTGCACATACCTTCGAAATTCAGAGAACTTCTCAGATATGCAGGTTTCCTCACGATGTTTTCCTTCACCGATAAGCGAGCGATAATTCACAAAGAATACACACATAACTTCTTCAGAAAAGACAGAGGTGGGTGCCCTTGTGTTTTGAACCTGCGGTCATTCGTCTCGGCAGTCCGTTCTACTCCCAACTAGGCTATCGCCCCCAAGTGCATCCATAGTGTATATTCAATAGGGTATATTCAAGATGCAACATTTTGTGCCACAATAAATAATATAATATTATGATTGCGAGCCCATTTGCGTATCGTACATTTTATCAATCCTAGAGAACTCGTGTGTGTTATTGGTGGATATCAGGATATTCACCCATCTAATATTTTGATACTCCGACCTGCACATTAGACCCAGAACATGATGGCTTTAGAACTAAATTACTGTAGGTACTTAGTACTTACCAATAGTTTAGTGAGACTTACAACGATTTTACTCAGAACTTTACAATGGACTTGTATAGTAGGTGGGTATGTTGACAATGGCCTAATTATTGTATCTAGAATGTAGTTTTATTTATACTGCCCCTCTAACTTTTTCGAAGCTGTTTACGATTCCTCCTGTCTATTTAAAAGTACATTAGAAGTTGTATGCGCGCCGGTGTCGGCTGGGTGGCTACGCGACACTAGACACTTTACACCAGCTGATGTCGCAGTTTGTTATCATTCTCTCGAGAGCACATTCAGATGAAGAGCTCGATGCGTTAAGCGCACTTCGATATTTTTATTCAAGTTGCAGTGTGCGGTGTATGTCAACCGTGCGCTAGGTCCAATCGAGAATACACATGTTTGTAGGAATGTGATCAATGTATCGCATTTTATACTAGATCCCAAAGCTTTCTGCTCTCACCTGCTCGAACAACTCCTGTAGGCCCTGATCGACAGTAGGCTCCGAGCACTGAACAGACCAGCTCAGCGAGTCTCTAATGTGGATGGAGTAGTAGTAGTTTAACTAGCTACAAAATCAATCAATAGGAATATAGGAGATGAAGATAGAAATTATTATTTATAATAATAATCCCTTCCTAGCCGATTTCGGCCACGCCGGCCAATCTCAACGGAGATCAGCCAGGTGCGCAGGAGATATTATAGTGCACAAGTGTGTGCGCAATACACAGGTGCACTCGCTATTCCTTCACTCTCATAGTCCGGTGAGACGGAAATCCGACATGACCGGAGAGAGATCAGGCGCAGGACCAACGGCTTTACGTGCTTTCCGAGGCACGGGGTATCGCACCGCCAACTTCCTAACTCCGAGCTGCGACTGAGTAATTTTTACATACATACATAGTATCACGCCTCTATCCCATAGGGGTAGGCAGAGACCATGGATTGCCACTTTGCTCGATTCTGGCACACCACTTTCGCTTCCTCTAATTTTAAATTAATTAATAATTAATTAATTTTTAATTTTATTTTTTTCTAATTTCTTCCTCTTTTAGTAATTTTTAAGATGTAAAAACCCAGTCAAAATGTTTTTGGCCCGACCCAGGATTCGAACCCAGGACCTCAGCGCGCGAATCGTACTCGTAACGCGTACGCAATACAACTACGCCACCGAGGCAGTCAATTTATTATTTACTAGGTGTTGCTCGCGGATTCAGCCGCGTGGAGGGAATTTTCTACTACAAAAGTCCCTAAGTCTCTGTTGCTATCCATTATATGAAGCACCCTCAAACATCCGAACATTTTGATAAAATTTTTCATTTATAAAATTAGAAAAAAACTATGATAATATTAATCATCAAAACTTGATTCAATCGTCGATCTTTTGATTAATTATATACCTAGATAGAGTGACGCGCTGCAATGAAACTAAAACAAACAGGCCAACTTTTCTTAAGCTAGTATGCGTGACAGCTGTGTCATACGCTATCGCTGCATCATTCTGCGTATCCTTGTGTGCGCGCATAATGATGCCAGTTATAACATGGTTTCTATTAAAACGGGGAGATAATTATATCCATGAAAAACAAGAAAAATTAATTCACTCGCACTGATTTAGTGGGGAACAGTTCACCTCTATTTTTTTCGAAGCGTTTGTAACGTTCAGTGTCTATCTAGGTATAGGGAGCGTGCACGAACTATAGGGGGCAGCACAAAATCGACACAAGAGCCACAGGTGGATAAAAAAAGAAACTAAAACTAGCACAATAATTTGTTTATATATACTTTTAATATGACAAAAATGATAAAATATGTGTTCCGGCCGAATGTTATTTATACCCAGCGTGTCCAAAATATGTTTTTTTTTTTAGATGGGAGCTAGCTCTTTTTTTTTAAATAACTAGTTATTTAACCAAAATTAGGAGGTTATGTTGCCTTAATTACAGATTTTTTTGTATCGAATATTATCATCAAAACATATTGGAACGAAGTTCCTTATCGCGCGTTGTGAAAGGGGGCTGGACGGAAAGTTGCCACGACACCTTTTGCTATTATCTTACTAATATGAACCTTAAATACAATGCGTAGAAGCTATAATTCTTGAAACGAGTATATTTTTTTATTTATTTTATTTATTAAAGTCATTAAAACCATTTCTTACTAATCTAATATGAACCTTAAATACATTGCGTAAATGCTATTTCCCCAGCGTTGGCACGGCACGAGTACAAAAGAATCGAACGTAACATTCTTTTTTAAAATTTTGTTGATTTATTCTACTTTGGTTACTGACATTTATCAATAACAAGACTAAACGTGCTTTGCTCGCGTTTAAAAATCTACTTTATGTGGTAAGCGTAAGATCGAATCTGTGTTTAGTCAATCAAAATTTGTGATAAAAATGCTATGCAATAGCTTTACCGCGGTAGTCTCCGAGTGCCACACGTATTTATTTGTTTTTTTCTCTAGAAACTTATGTATTGGAACGGAAATAGGAAAATATTTATATATTTATATATATACACACTCTGTTATATAAATAAAATTTTTATTTTATTACAATTCCTTCACTAATTAATCGAAAGGAACTTCGTTCCATCCGGGTGTCCCTTGACACCTCTCATGTTTTTTTTATTATTATAAATTACGTAACGAAACATTTCTAAATGCTTTTGGAACTCATAATTATGTATGCTTTATACAGCTTTTATTATTTTTGTCGGTACTATTCTTAGGAACATTATATAATTTCACACCATTTGATTTGTTTATTTTCATATTTTGGAGCATCCAGATACACAGCGATACATTATCAACAAATTAAATGTTATTTTTCATCCTTTTAACGAATATTGTACGTCAACGCCAAGTATCGATGTGCAGAAAATGCGTCAGATTGCGCCACTAGATGGCAGTGCTTACGACGTGCACGTTTCCTATATAATTAATCAAAGCGTCGATCATCTGAACGAGATGTTATTGTTATTTATGAGCAGCCGAACGGCGCGAACTTGTCGCTTTGGCTATCTTCAATAACTGTATAACATAGTATTGTGTGTCAGAGTCATTCAAATTTTGCAGGTAGCATTATTACGAGTGTAGGCTGATGCCTACATCATAACCGCTTCCTTTGCTGATGCAAAGGAAGCGGTTACGATGAGAATGTAACCGGGCGTACAATAGTTTTTTTTTAAATTCGTACCATTACAATGGGCGCGTTATATACATGTCTTATGTAATCGAGACTATTTATTGCGCGCGGACTCTGGAAATAATGCTAGATCAATACAAATTGTATGAGTGATGACAGACTAGAGCATGGATCAACGGTGATGATGAGCAGCGCGACCCATTACTACAAGCCGGTTGATATTCCATGGCCTCGGATACAACTAGGGTTACAATATGATTATGAAAGGCGTTTGCCGCATTTGACGGACATTTTAAGGTTTGGACAGGTGTATGGGCGGCATTGGGCCGATACAGACATTTTTTAAATTATATAGGTACTCGGAAAAAAAACACAGTCTATATCCTTAATTAAAAAAACCTTTTGATTAATAAGTAGGTACTTGACGTCATTATTATCTATTCCTTATTATATACAGTATTATACAGCTTTTATACTTTAGACAGGCACTTCCTGGAAAATCAAGCATTTTAGGCACCGTAGACAGGAATTGTTCCATCTATAAATGGTAACCCTAGACACAATCGACTGAGCTCTAAGTTTTTACGCAGATTAGGGTTCGGTGGATATTAAAATTGTTTCGTCTTGTACAGCATCTCCCATACTGAAGTCACTGCTATTTGACAAGGCTAGGCAGTATACAGCCCCGAGACATTATAGTTTACTAATATATTTATTTATGTCCACGGCAAAGGGACTCCACTTTACCTGATAGTAAGTGAAGTTCCGTCAAGATAGAACAGTGAACACAATAATGCCGATCTATGCATAATCACATACACAAACTAACCCGGAAACACAACAGCCGCTTGTAAGGTATTCGGTTAATTTATTGAAGAAACCATACAGACAGCGGAAAATGCTCTTCATGTATTATTACAATTCGTAGTTTATCTCTTTGCTTTGCAATATATTTAAATTAATTAATTATTATTTAAGTACTCAACGGATTGAGTATAGTAAATTGTTCCCGCGTACTTTTTTTTATACGGTTATGGCAAAATTACTGCACTTCACCCAATCGGTGAATGTTGTTGTTCTCTATTATTATTTATAAACCTATTTATTTTTAAACGTGTACCTGCACTTTTGTTTACCTTTACTAACTCTGTCGGTAGTCCTCAGATAAATAAATAAGGTGATAGCGCCTGATAGCCTAGTTGGAGTTGGAACAGGTTGCTGAGACAAGCATACACCTCTGGCTTTAGAGTTTCATGTGGAGAAAGCCGGATTCGAACTCCAGATTCCCTAATCTGATGGTAAAATAGGGATTCTAAAGACAGTAATAAAGATTGTTTTTATTTGTGAACACTCATTCAGTTCCTTACTGCAGTATGGCCTACCCTATACTGTATCTAGAAACATAGTAAACAGGTGGAAAAGATTTGCACACGGGCTACGCCACGAGGAAAAGCTAGTTAGAATATACATTATCAGGTAGATAATCTATTAGCTGATGAACTTCGTTCTTTGTTGACATTACGATAAACATCGGGACTATCGGCCTATCGGTATATTTACTATCAAAACAATAATCATGTTTGATGTGTTTAAAGACAGTAACCGCAGCGAGATAAGCTATCTAAAGTCGTTAGAGTGTTTTAGTTTACGAAACCAATGTAAAAGTGGTGAGTCACACTAATGCTATTTACAGAGTGAGAAAATAAATTTTTTCACCACATGTAAGTATTTTCATAAACGGTGATCTACATATATCCGGAGATAAGTGCATTGAAACAAAATAAAATCTTTAGATTTTTAAAAATACATGCACACACAGTACCTACTTTTTAACTCAAGGTGTTGGATGGTGTTGCTACTGTTTATGGGTGGTCGTATCGCTTACCATCAGGCGAACGGCATGCTCGTTTCGTCATTCAATGAATAAAAAAAAACTTTAATCTGATATCAAGTTTATATTACCCGATGAGAAAAAGGGTATAATTTTTTTTTAAAGTCATTTGTCAGTCATCGCTGTATTAATATACTCTTAAAGTGTGGCCGGCAGACGTGATTGTACAGAGTGTCTTCTAAGTAAACCGCATTTTATGTAGGTAAACTTGCTTTCATATTGTGACTACTCGACAACAGCGCCACCTATTGGGTCTAAAATTATTTTATCTTTCAAGCTTTAAGTTGTAACTAACCAAACACACTCACAAAATTTAATTGTAATCGATTATGTGGCTTCGGTGATTAATATGTATCGCGAAAAAGATTATCATAAAAAAATATCCTTCTAATATCCAATGTTTAGCGGACGATAGCCTAGTTGGGAATGGAACGGTCTGCCGAGGCAATGTCCGGCGATTCAAAACCCAAGGCACACACCTCTGACCATTCGAAGTTACGTGTGTATTGTTTATCAATTATCGTTCGCTTTAACGGTGAAGGAAAACATCGTGAGGAAACCTACATACCTGAGAATTCTCCATAAGAATCTCGAGGGTATGTGAAGTCTGCCAACCTGCACTAGGCCAGCGTAGTGGACTAATGCCTAACCCCTCTCAGTAGTAGAGGAGGCCCGTGCTCACCAGTGGGCAGTATATAATACAGGGCTGCTTGCATTGCATTGCATTGCATCCAATGTTTCCGTTTTTCACGTTGATTTTCCAAAATGATTCTTTCTCATAATGACAATTACGAACGAAACAACAATGTATCAGCCAAATCAATCGTGTTGTTCTCAAGTGTTGCTCTCATGCGGCAATTGGCAAACCGCGTTTCATTACTCAAAATAATAATATTAATTAACTAAAATACGAAATGCAGTGTTCGTTCTAATTCTTTATGCATTTTAAGAAATCCTATACAATTTCTAAGGACAGTATTAACAAATCAATCTCACATTTGAGTAAAATCTTAAGTAGGCAGTGTAGCCAGTGTAACTACAGGACATAATGAGACTTAACATCTTATGTCTCAGGATGACGAGCGCAGTGGAATGCCACACAGTACTTTGTAACTCAAGGTGCTGGATGGTGTTTCTACTGTTTATGGGTGGTCGTATCGCTTACCATCAGGCGAACGGCATGCTCGTCTCGTCATTCAATGCCATAAAAAAAAAAAAAAAAAAAAATAGGCATTTAATGTATTGAACTATTTAATAAACCAAGATTAAACTGTCATTAAGAGCTTGTTCTCTGCTGAGCAAACGCTGTTATAATATAAACAAAACTTTGTTGTCAAAACCCATCACATATTATCATAACTTAAGATGTCAAATTTTGAGCTGATGTTAGTATGGGTTTATTAAATAGCTACTATCTTAAGATGATATCAATACGCACAGCTACCTTAGATTACGTCGAAGAATATGTATACCTGGGACATCTCATAACATTTAAGTCCTGCACAGAAAAATAAATAAACCGAAGAATAAAAATAACCTGGAACAAATACTGGGCTATGAAGGAAATTTTTAAAGGATCTCTACCGAGATATTTAAAGACAAAGGCCATGAATATCTGTTTGGCTCCTTGTTTAACATACGCAAACCAAACGTGGACATTTAAGTGCCATAACATTTCTTTTACTCGTAAACGCAATCCTATACTAGCAACATATTCAATAAATAATAAAATCCTTAAACGAGTGTTTGTCGTCAAAGATCTAGGGGTTTTAATAGATTCTAAGCTATTTTTCGATAAACATATTGACACAATTGTTAAAAAAGCTTACAAGGCACTTGGATATATAATGCGAATGGCATCATCATTTTCTAGAATCAAAACAATTAAAATACTCTACTGTGCCTATGTACGTAGCCTATTAGAATATTGCTCCCAGGTATGGAACCCACACTACGAATGCTATAAATCACAAATTGAAAGCATTCAACGTAAATTCACTAACTTTTTGATGTACAAATCTCGCGCTTTGAATGTAAACTACCACTTAAGATGCAAACGCCACCATATTGCACCATTATCTATTCGTAGAAATATTGCTGATATATCGTATTTTATTAATGTACTTAGAGGGAATATCAATTGTCCAGAATTATTGTATAAATGTAATATAAGAGTACCGAACATCTCAACAAGGAAGCCGGCGCTTTTCAGTTTACCTATAGCGAAGACTAATTACAGGCAAAATAGTTTTCTCTATCGAGCACCAAATCTCGTTAACGACCTTATCGGGAAGAATAATATAGATGTTTTCTATGATAGTGCTTTAGTTATAAGAAAGCAATTGCTCTCAGACTTTTTTGACTCTGATCTCTAATTTGTAATTACGGTTGACTGGATTTTGGGAACTCGTCGCTCATATTTAAACATCAATGTATTAACCATCGGTGAAAACTTGTTGTTGGCCCTGGTGTATATTTGTAGCACTTAAACTTATTATGTTAGGCTGTAAGTTTTCCATGTAAAAAATAAATAAATAAAATAAATAAATAAATAAATAAAAAATCAAACATAATTAAACTAAAAACGTTCCAAAGAGCTATAGAAAGAAGTTACATGAATATAAAACTAAAAGATAAAATTAAAAGCTCACTCGCAAAAGATATTACAAAACAAATAATGACATTAAACTGGAGGTGGGCCGGCCATATTCAGAGAGCCCCAGATAAAAGATGGTCAAAAATTGTAACAAATTGGTGCCCCATCTACAAGAAAAGGAGAAGAGGCAGACCCTCAAAAAGATGGAGCGACGACATTGTTCAAGTAGCCGGTACGCTGTGGCCAAGACTAGCACAAAATAGAGCCTGCTGGAGTAGTTTGGAGGAGGCTTTTACAAAAACATAAGTACTTTTATCTATGTAAACATATTCTTTTGTAAAATTGTAAGGGATAAATAAAGCTATAGTAATAGTAATAGTAATAGTAATCTTAAGATGCTGAGCTTAATTTAGCAGCGTCTCAGCTGATATCGCATTTCAGAGCGAAATTGAGTTGCATCTATTAATACGGCCCTAAGTGTATTCTAATTCCGTGAGTAATAGCAATAAAAACTTAGCCACATGATTCAGCTCGTGGGATTCATCTCCTTACCTTATTTTTAAATAAATAAATAAAAAAAATATAAATAAATAAAAGAAATAATAAATAAGACTTGTATTTTGTACCTAGTATCTTATTAAAGGATAGTTAAGTAACAAACGCAAGTTCATGAATGAATGAATGAATACTATTATGCGGCGCATTAGTAATTGTTTTACAAATTTTTCTTTTTTCATTTTATGGATTTTCTAATATAATTATATTTCAACTATGATTTATTCATCACACATCACATCACACCAGCCCTGTATGCTATACTGCCCACTGCTGAGCACGGGCCTCCTCTACTACTGAGAGCGTTATGATTTATTATTTGATCACATTTTTAATCTAGTGTCAGCGCATAGGCTGTACCCGGAGAAGTTCTAGGTTTGAATCTTAGGTCAGGCAACATTTAGTGTGGATTGGATCTCCCAGAAAAGACTGAGATCAGGTATGCGGCCGGCCGGGCCGTAAACACCAAACCACACGCAACATGCGTGAAGATATATGTTGCACCCAAGTGAAATAAAGACAGTGAAAAGAAAAGGTTAACCTCTTAATTACTAGGTGGTACGTCTCTAATATGCGCGGTGTACGTGCCAATGAATTGTAGTTTTCTGCCGTCAAGCAGCAGTGTGCAAGTATCGTATTATGGTATGAAGAATATCGCAGGGTAATTAATTACTGGGTGTTAAAAAACCTTAAATCTTATGCTACTGCATGACAAGCGTTGTTCAGTGTTGTGTAATTATTTGTAAAAGTTACTCCTTATGGGCGTTCCTGACGCACAACATCTGACGAGCAGCTTGCTCGTCTTTTTATTCTTTAAAAAAACAGGTGTAATTTTTACGATATCTCTTGTTAGAGCAATATTTTTTTATTTTTACTCGCTTCTAAATTCTATATTCGTAATTGTCAAAATCTTTCTTGATGTTAGGACTAATGCCGAAGTTAACGCAGTAACCGCTACATTAATGGTTTTGGATGTTTAGCTCACAATATATAAAACGTATCTTTGTAAAATATATTATTATATATATAATTTTTTTATCTATTCGAACACAAAATGTTGCTCACAGCTACTTCTGCGTTAAGTTATAATATCGTAATAATACAGCTTTTTTATTTATGAATAAAAGAAATAGAAATACCGAGGTAGTCTAGCATTTGTCTTCTTCTTGGTCGTAACACTCTTCACAGAGCGGTCGTGGTCGTGATGTAGTGTTTTTCGGAACAGATGTAATGCGCCTTACGATCTCTCGCCACGTCTCTCTGTTGGATTTTTTTTTTTTTTTTTTTTTTTTTTTTATTGCATTTAATGACGAGACGAGCATGCCGTTCGCCTGATGGTAAGCGATACGACCACCCATAAACAGTAGCAACACCATCCAGCACCTTGACTAACAAAGTACTGTGTGGCATTCCACTGCGCTCGTCACCCTGAGACATAAGATGTTAAGTCTCATTATGTCCAGTAGTTATACTGGCTACAATGTCCTTCAAACCGAAACACAACAGTGCATGCACACTGTTGCTTGGCGGTAGAAATAGACATTGCGGTGGTACCCACCCAGACGGCCTCTTACATAATGAGAGACCTACCACCAGGATGCTATTCTTGTGCACTCATGTACGGGACGGTCCACGGAAGATTTGACCTGATCGGTCCAGCGCATGGGTGTCCTTCCCCGCGGTCGTGTGCCTTCAACCTCTAGCATTTGCAAACAAAAATAAATTAGCAGCCATAGAATATACAAGAAAAGAAAATGGTATCTAATTCCATTTTATAGCTTTTAAAAGTATATTAAATCATTTCGTGTAGCGAATTTACATCCTAATATGATGGTTCTTGAGAGTTGTATTCTGGTGTTATTGTATAGTTATTACATTATGTATTGTGGGCTTTATTGGAACAAAAATCGTGATTTACATTATACTTATTAATTTTTATATGTCATAACGGTTACGAATACAACTCAATTACGCCGCGACACGTATGCGAAGGGGGTTTTTCCGATGAATTTCTCACTTATGCGTCTGTAGACATGGTTGCTATGAACGCAGTTAGCTCTCATCGCGATATAACATTAGCAGCGGAAACTAAATACCACACGAGAGAAGCGCTATCTTGACCCTCACACACCCTACCACCCACTTTGCTTGAAGGGAAATGGAAAAATACATCCCTATCATTCCATTTAATTAATTTAGTTGCGAGTTAAAAATAATTAGTGTTCCCAGAGACGATCACCGAGCTTCATCGCTTGGTGTCATAAAATGCGTGCCACCGTCGATCCTGGCTAACAGGTGTTGCAGTGGTGGGTGTGAGGGCGGATTGTCTCTAACCCTCGCATAGACGCCTTGGAAACATTTGCATCGACCTTTTGACCCAGTAATACAACTATTTTAATAAACTAGTTAAGTACTACATGGTGTAATTAAACGACTTTTCAATGTATAGGATGAAACTTGTAAAATTTAACGAGTTTGGTTGCATCGTTTTGATAATTTTGAGCCAGTGACGTAGCGTGCCATAGAGGGACCCCTACATCAAAATTTGTTGGGGTACTTGACTCGCCAGGGCAGAGTGAGGTTGTGGGCGACTGCTTAAGTATAGCGTATGGGCTAAGAGGGGCCCCTAAAGTTCGGGGCTCTGTAACATTGACACGGCTGATCCAGCGGTAGCTCATCTTTACTTTGAGCCCTACATGTAGGTACATATTTTCGAGGCTATAATAGATTGGGACTACATTGTGCATACTTTTGCTTTTGTGATCGTATATCACATGATACCAACAGATTTTCTTTAGACGTCTACCATAGATATTAAATTACAAAGTCTTATGATAACAAAATGAGACACAAGAAATTGTTAATACTGTACTTGCTAGCTACTCGGAGGAAGCCATTAGTTACCAATACCTAAGCGATGAAGATGATCTTAATAAAGATCTCATTAGGAGTCATTCCTCTAAGTGTCGCGTTTTGGTCAGTATGGGTAATCCACTGGACCTACTCGACAGAACACTAACATGAAGATCATAATCCGGCGGTCAAGACTGCCACGGTTGCATAGCCGTCTTAAGAATCTCCCTATCCATTCCTCCAATGTGAACTACACGCCTCGGACATAGTAAACCTAACTAAAAGTACTCTCACTCGGCGGTGTCCTTGAAATAATTACCTACAGCCGCGCGGTACGTAAACACGCCATAAGGCTGCCCGTCTACAGTATTTTAATTCTCTAAGATACTTGAGTTTCTTTCTAGTTTTGAGATTGTACATACATACATACTCACGCTTTTTATCCCCGAAAGGGTAGGCAGAGGCGAAACTAGCGGACCCACTTTTTGCCGTTATTCCGTCCCATGATTGATAGGGGGCGAGCCTATCGCCATATCGGGCACAAATTTTAGAATCCGGGCTGATACTGAATAGAAAAATACAATACCACGGTGCCCGACCCGGGGATCGAACCCGAGACCTCGGCATTGCAGTCGTACCATAATACAACTACGCCACCGAGGCAGGCAGTTTTGCGATAATAAAAGATATGTGGCGGCATAATTAGCAACACCGCCACCTATCAACATGGCTGGGAACTACCTCAGTAAATTGTCAACTAGATGACCGGGTATCGATGATTAGCAGATGACGCCCAAAATCTACAACAGATGGCATTGAACGATCCAGAATTGCGATAGCAATATTCGCGCGAAGCGCGGTATATATACCACCTCTGAGTAGGATCCATCGGAGGGGCCGCGGCCGGTCAAGCGCAACATCTGCTTGACTGGAAATCTTCCCCTTCCATAGAGGAACGCATACATCTGTTCCTCTACAGCGGCGACGACCTTTCGCCGCCAAAGTGGTGACCCCCGACGCTGAACATCATCGCACCTACATCTGGAGTCCAGCCGCACCTGCATCATCGTCGCAGCGCATCGCATCGCATCGCATCACATCGCATCGCCATCTGCCACTTCCTTTCCAGCCAGCCAGTCGTCACTTCGCCCAGCCAGTTAGCGTTCTCGCCATCAAGGTACCACATGCATGCTGCCTATGCATGTCTGGTACCTTCAGCACTCCTGCACGGTCTTCGGCTCCAACGTCACGGCATAACTGCGCTACAGTCGGACCTTCTTCAGGCAGCTTTCGCCGGTTGTCGCGGTACAGCCACGTGACGCACCGAAGGCATCGCAGAGACGCAACACTCAGCTTCGCTTCAAAGGAGCTGACTACCCGCGCACAGCCCTGACTCACTAGGGCCAATTGCGCACGGTGCCGAGCCACTGGGACCACTTCACCCCGACTCACTGGGGCAACAGCAACACCCCGACTCACTGGGACAACTGCAACACCCCGACTCACTGGGGCAACGGCAACACCCCGACTCACTGGGGCATCAACTACACCCCGACTCACTGGGGCATCAACTACACCCCGACTCACTGGGGCATCAACTCTCTGGCACTGGCGCAAGCATTCACGACTGAACTTTCGACCTCCGGTCTCCGGGGGGGAGTGATGTGGCGGCATAATTAGCAACACCGCCACCTATCAACATGGCTGGGAACTACCTCAGTAAATTGTCAACTAGATGACCGGGTATCGATGATTAGCAGATGACGCCCAAAATCTACAACAGATGGCATTGAACGATCCAGAATTGCGATAGCAATATTCGCGCGAAGCGCGGTATATATACCACCTCTGAGTAGGATCCATCGGAGGGGCCGCGGCCGGTCAAGCGCAACATCTGCTTGACTGGAAATCTTCCCCTTCCATAGAGGAACGCATACATCTGTTCCTCTATTGTGGCGACGACCCTTTCGCCGCCAAAGATATTATGTAAAAAATGTTTTTTTTTTGTGAATGAAATACCCATCCACCCTACCAGCCCTGTATTATATATCGCCCACTGCTGAGTACGGTCCTCCACAACTGAGAGGGTTTAGGCCTTAGTCCACCACGCTGGCCTAGTGCGGGTTGGCAGACTTCACATACCTTCGAAATTCCTATAGAGAACTTCTCAGATATGCAGGTTTCCTCACGATGTTTCCCTTCACCGTTAAAGCGAGCGATAATTATTCACAAAGAATACACACATAACTTTTTTAGAAAAGTCAGAGGTGCGTGCCCTTGGGTTTTGAACCTGCGGACATTCGTCTCGGCAGTCCGTTCCACTCCCAACTAGGCTATCACCGCTTAAATGAAAATTCGTGAATGAAATAAGAAGTGTTCAATTATAATACATGTTGAGTTTTTTGATTAGTAGATTTAATAATAAAAAAAAACACCTTTAAAATTTGAGACTGAAAAATATTTGCGCCTCGACTGAGACGTACGTAAAGCTTTATTGTTAAATTAGTATAAAAAATCCGCATTCGCATAAAAAGCTTAATTATAAATACTTTTGGGAAACATGGCCAAGAATTCAAGCAACCAAAAACAGCACAATATAGTCTATAATTGCTCTTTGCCATATTAAGTACTTGTACTTATTTAACACGTTCACTGCGCTACCGGTTAATTTTGACTGGTACCTACGTGACTTACAGTTGGTGCGCCGACTCGATTCCGCGGTTTTACCTGTGGTGCGCGGGGTTTTTTAAAATTAAATCTTGATGGTAGGAAGGAATGAATTATATACAACGATTTTATTCTTCAAGTACTATCTATTTACATGTTTTAAAGTAGACCAGACATATTTGCCTGGTGCGCACTGAACGGTAAAAATTGTCGTTCTGTGCGATACAAGTCACAAGTGGCTGGTACGAGACATCGAGCCAGGGCGGTACATGCATATACGAGTTATCGATATTAATAATTATGAATTAAAGATTATATGCGTAAACATAATAAAAAAGCCAATAAGCATTCTAGATCTGTGTACATAAATATAAAATGAAAAATAAATAAATAAATAGAATCATTAATACAAAAAATTATAAAAAAGAACTTAAATGATAATAGCAAAACAGAATTAAAGGAAAAATACATGTTTACCAGAAAAAATAATTTGATTTTTTACTTTAGTAATATAAAAATCGAACTATTTCTTTTATTAAAAAAATATATATCTACGTTTTACGTCGATATTTTTGTTTTAATCATTGCCCCATTACTAATTGCTATCGATTTGCTATTTATGCCGGTGCTGTACCGGGTATAAATGACTGGTATTTTCAAAAGCTTGTATTTCCAAAAATATATAATATAATATCCTTGGGCGACGGTACGTTGTTATATCTTCATTCATATATTAACCTCTATCACCCTTAAATAGTATTTCTTATTTCCACTGCAAAAATATAACCATTTTAATGAAGGTATCTGTACCAGTCCTTTAAGACTGGTAGCGCCCCAACTGTAACTCAAGGTACCAGTCAGAATTAACTTGTATCGCGCCGAAAGACAGCTAGGCAAAAACGGCTGCGCAGTGAACGTGTTAATTCAAATATTCACAAAATGCACGCTTACTGCTTACAAAACCATCACACCATTCGTTCGTCACTGCGGCGCACTCGCGACTATTTGTGTACTTAATGTGTACTACACCAATCTCGAGGTACGTAGGCATCACTCGCGTTCCGACCGTTTGTATGAAGATATTCTACTGTATAGGATTCTTTTATTATTACAAAAAACGCTTAAAACTTCTCATTACATAACACAACTGGTTAATAAATCAATTTGTAATAGTTTTAGTGAGGTTGGGGGCTTTATTTAATTCTTACATTTTTATTGAGTGTACATTTTTGGAGTCAAAAGCAAGTATATCTTCAGGTACCCTTGAAGACGAGTGTAAGATCGTATTATTTTTGTATCCAAGGGCGGGTTCAAGCGCACAGCTGATTGAGACCAATTACAGTACGGCCATAAGCTGTAAACTGTGTGAGCGAGCATAGCGAAGTATAAAATTATACAAGTGAATGACGAGACCGGATTGGACTAGGTCACCTTCCCACTGGTAAGTTGAGTCGATTGAAAATAGTAACAGCTGTACACAGAAGATTGGCTTACAAATTACTGTGCTCCTCACACTTGAAGATGAGATGTTAGATCTCATAATACTCGACAATAATACTGGCTGCAAGTCAAATATGTACAACATTAGCAGCAGATATAAGACTTTGAAGCGGGTCTCCAGACAGATGGAGTTTAAATAGAGAGAAACTTATCTTCTTATACACGTAAAAAAAGTAAACATGTGAGCACTCTGTGACTATATGCTCTTATTGCAGTCGGGGTCGAGGACAGGGGCAGTGATGTAGCACTCGTGAGCAGACGACACGCAGCGACCCGTGGCGACACGCGGCAGTATGGCCGACGACAGTACCATCATAGAAGGCACCGTGAAGTTTCGCGACGGGAAGAAGGTACTTAATGTTGAAATCTTAAGTTTTAGTATTTACGGTAGGTACCATCAAAATATAGTCCTTGTACTTTGTTCTCTAATCTTTAAGTGATGGCACGGCTAACCTTTAAAATCCGGGCGTGCCTTTCGTAGCGCCGCGCCCTACTGTTTGCTGGTTGAGTTGTGGTTGAGTGTTGTGTTCATGACGCGTTTGTTTGTCCGCAGTGGAAGTCGCGGTGGTGCGTCATGCGCAAGTTATCGCCAGTGGCAGGTGAGCGTGCACACACACACATGTAGTTTATCACGATCACTGATCTCATGATTCCAATGGATCGCTCGAGATGATAGCAAACTCATTGGCCTTAACATGACAAATGTCCGCCGCGCCCGAGTTTAGAGCCCACCGTAGATCATAACGGTTGCACCACTCGCCCCGCGCCCAACATACGACCGCTGCAGATAAATCCGCGTTATCTGCGTCGTGAGTCGTGACGTACGAGCGCTTTGCAATGTGACGTGTCACGCGGCACAATAACTGCGCAGGGCACACGCGTTTAGTGAAGCTCTGGATACACAAGGCCGTGCAGAGTCCGGCTGGAGATTGAAAATCGCGGAGACTGTTAATGCTTCATGTTATATTATGGTTTATGACTAGACTGTAGCCATTAGACACTAAATGTCTGCTTGGGTTGAAATAGAGTATTGTCCACGGACATAATATTAATTATTACTCGGGGTATTTTATTGTATATCTTATAACATTGCCTCAAATTTGCTGCAAATTTTGAAGATCTTTTTAGGGTTCCGAACCTCTAAAGGAAAAAAAGGAACCCTTATAGGATCCCTTTGTCATCCGCCTGTCTGTCCGTCTGTCAAGACTCTTTTTCTCACGAACGCGCAATGTTATCAAGTTGAAATTTACATCAAATACTCAAGTCTATGGTTTCTTTCAGCTGTGACAAATTAAAACTTGTAAGTTTACGCGATCAGAAGATATCGCCGTTTATGTCGCATATTTTTCGTTTTCACAAGGGAATCAAAACCTATAGGGTACTTCCAGTTGACCTTGAATCATGAAATTTGGCAAGAAGCAAGGTTTTACCAACATATGTACCGAAAAAAAAAACAGAAAATCGTAAATATGTGAATGACAAAATAAAAACGAATTTACAAACTTTTTAAATTTGATTAATTTCCTAATTAATTTTGGCGAACTATAGAACTTACCATACGCCCTAACAGCCCTGTATTATATACTGTCCACTGCTGAGCACGTGCCTCCTCAACAACTGAGAGGGTTAAGGCCTTAGTCCACCACGCCGGCCTAGTGCGGGTTGGTAGACTTCACATACTTTCGAAATTCAGAGAACTTTTCAGGTATGCAGGTTTCCTCATGATGTTTTCCTTCACTGTTAAAGGGAGCAATAATTTACAAAGAATACACATAAAACTTTTTAGAAAAGTCAGAGGTGTGTGCCCTTGGGTTTTGAACCTGCGGACATTCGTCTCGGCAGTTCGTTCCACTCCCAACTAGGCTATCGCCACTTCTAGCTGTCGCTACTTCTTCACTATGCTATAGAACTTATATACTTAAACTTAGATACCTTACCTACAAGTTTGCACGGAACCCTCGGTATGCGAGTCCAACTCGCACTTGTCCGGTTTTTGCAACTTAGGATAAATAGAGAATCAAGGCATACAACTACGCGACTACGAGCATGTGTATACGCGTAGTTGTATGCTTTGATACCTTGCGCATGAGGGCAGACGAGCCCGCCGCCGCCTGTGGCCTGCATCAAATGTGTAATCAAGCGCGCGACACTGGTGACCGCGCGGCGCTGTCCGGTACCCGCCGTCTGCGCTATTTTCTCAGCCTTTGTTTAAGCAAGCGAAAGCGCTGCAAAACGAGAGTCTGCCAATCTAACCCACACTAAGCTAAATAAATTGGTGTTTGGTCTTGGTATAGTGGAAGTGAAAGCGCCGTCTGCCGATACCAACATCATCATCATCATGATCAGCCACATAAAGTCCACTGCTGAACATTGTGCTCCGCTAAAGAATTCCAGACAGACCTGTTAAAAGTGGCCGGCATCCATCGTGTTCCTGCAACCTTTGTCAAGTCGATACCCACATCACAAGATTTTTAATCTTAGTCTTTGGTCGACGCTCTTTAAATAACTCCTGACAGGGTCAACGTCGCTTCAGGGTTTGGTTATCTCCCTAAACAAATACTTTTATAACTCTTGTAATATTTTTTAAGTTGTGGGTAGTACAGGCCGTCGTAGATGAGCACTTGTAGTCGCATGTGCTGGGGAAGTGAGCACCATCGGGGCGTATAGCTTCGAGGTGGTACATTAATTATCGCCGAGAGCCCCCGCTAATTGAAACGCAAATTACAGCGCGCGCTCGCGCCTAATGATCGTGTTTTAATCCCGCCGTGCAATTATTTAAACGTATTAATTGAACGGTGGACACTAAATTTGATACCAATTTTGCTAATTAGCATTGCAAATGCGCAGTTTGCGACGGTCGCAGCACAATGAGGTGCGAGCGATCAGAGGCGCGCGGCCGGCACGAGCGTGCGGATATTGGCCTTCCGTCGAGTACCAGCGGGTCGGTAGTTAAAGACAGGCGTCGTGTGTGGGATCATTAAAGTGCGCGCCGCTCTCACCCATTGATGCGTGGCGACAGCGCCCGCGTCTGGCACGGCTTCCCTTCTCCGGTCGGGGTGTGATGACGTCACGGGCTCTCCGCCCGACACTCGCTCTTGATTTCACACTACATCTGTTCTGCACGTGCCATTAAATCAGTTAAATGACTTAGAATTCACTTTCATATATTTGATTTTTACAGTGTACCGGTCGCTGGCGCGGTTCAAAGTAATTTTGTTGCAGTTATAATTATAGCTTTTGCCCGCGGCTTCGCCCGTACGAAAGAGTATTTCCTGGATAAAAGTCCCGCTACTCGTACACATATTAAGTCCCGTACTTAATATGTGCCATTTTGTTCGATAACTTTCTGCCATCTTATAGGTAGTGATATCCCGTTGCTGTAGAAATTTTGGGACTTCTGATAAAAAAAACGCAACAAGTAGCTTTGGCAGTCCTCTCTTGGTGTTGACACTGCCTAAAGAAATCTGAAGAGACCGAAACAGGTGGAAATCTGAAAAGACTGTTTTGTGGTCAGTTCTTCAGCTATGTCGTAACTCCTGATATGTTAATCTTGCTCCACTTTTTCGAAAATGGCGTCAGGGCGACCAGAGCGCGATGCGTCTTTGACATCAAAATTCCTGGATTGAAAACGCTTAAACCAACTTTGTGCTACTCTTACTGAAACTGCATTAGGTCCATAAACGTCACAATTTTTGTTCGCGGTTTGCGGTGCATTTTTACTTTTTTATAATGAAATTTAAAATTGAATCGAATTTCTTCATTACATTCCCTCATTTTTTTGACAGAAAGAAAAATACTTTGTTTTTACCCGACTGCGAAAGAAGGAGGGTTATGTTTTTCGAGTGTATGTATGTATGTTTGTATGTATATTTGTATATTACTTTGGCACGCCGTACAGCCTAAACGACTTGTCGTATTTTTATGTGAGTGGTATCAATAGATTCGTCTTAGTCGTGAGAGTGACACTGGGTACATCAAAATAAAAATTAAACAAATATAAGGGTTTTTGGCGGCAAAAAGTAATCTCGAAAAAAATAAATGTTTTCAAAATACGTCGAGTGTGGAAAGATTTTTTAACGGTGATTACGAATATATATATAACTTATATGTGTTATTGAAGTTTGGAATAGGAAATGCCAATAAAGGTGCTTGAGAACTAAAAAGATGGAAATAAAAAAAATATATTTAAGAAAAACGAAAAACCCGACTGCGTCTATATCTGCCATCTTTATTAAATTCATTGAAGAACTGAAAAGATAGAAACAAGATTTTAATTTGAATATTTTCTTTTGGTTTTGAATAATCTTAGTTAACAGTGCTCACAAACGCAGTCGGAGGCATCTGCTCACTCCGTAATTTTGTTGTTCTACCTATATCACCAACTAAACTAAAGATGGCAGATATGGACGCAGTCGGGTTTTTGTTTTTCTTATTTGTGGCAATTGTATGAACATTTATCCAATTTTAAGCTAGGAGAAAAATACTTGAAAACATTTGACTATTTTTTTTTTTTTTTTTTTTTTTTTTATAATGACATTTGTGTTCACATTTTGCCAATGTCAAGTTTGGTTTGTATATTTTATTATCTGTAGTATGTCGAAGTAAAGCAGTGGCTACCTTACCAAGACTTTATCGAGGAGTTTTGGCGGCAACAGAAAAAACACTTGATTAGCACAATTATTTCAATTCACTTCATTTGAGCTCTTTAATAGAACTATATTGGATAATATACCACCATAATTATGCAATATAACACTAAATATCACCAAAATAATGAATTAAAACAAGAGCACCTCATGACACTTCCAAGTTCCCGCCAAAACTCATTTGACTAATTTGTTTATTTTTTTGAAATGTAAACTTTTTAATGTCGTCAAAACCAGCCAGTTACAAATCGTACAGCCAAAGAGAATTTATTACAATTTATTGTTTATACATTCTATATACAAAAAGACTTTTTCCCCGACCTATCTTAATATATATAAATCTCGTGTCACAATGTTTGTGCTCAATGGACTCCTAAACCACTTAACCAATTATAATAAAATTCGCACACCATGTGCAGTTCGATCCAACTTGAGAGATAGGATAGTTTAAATCTCAAATTATAGTCGCAATTTTAATTTATTGCTAATTATTTGTCTGTTATTATTTGACAGTCACAATTATCTTAACTCCAACTGATTCTAACAGATGTCGATACGTTTTTTTTTTTTTTTTTTTTTCTCTTTGGCAAGGCGCGGTTTGCGCATCTGCCAGTGTCAAAGTTTTTAGAAGTTACATACTATATAATATTGTTTCTTTGTTATCCTCAGTAGTAGTAGTACTATGTCGAAGTAAAGCAGTGGCTACCTTACCAAGACTTTATCGAGGAGTTTTGGCGGCAACAAAACAAACACTTGACTAGCACAGTTATTTCAATTCACTTCATTTGAGCCCTTTAATAGAACTATATTGGATAATATACCACCATAATTATGCAATATAACACTAAGTATCACCAAAATAATGAATTAAAACAAGAGCACCTCGTGACACTACCAAGTTCCCGCCAAAACCTGTCGATACCTTTCGACTGGGTTGAGTAAGTAATCAATAGATGGCGCTGCTATGAATGATTCTAACAGATGTCGATACCTTTCGACTGGGTTGAGTAAGTAATCAATAGATGGCGCTGCTATGGTAAATCTACGAACGTGTCATATAAGCTACATTTTAAGCGGGACTTTTATACCGGGAAAACTCATTCACGCGGGCGGAGCCGCGGGCAAAAGCTATTAAGTATAGATTAGCTTATAGCTATATATACGCGGGCGTTGACGGGCTAATAACTTTTAACCCCGGTCAGTAACTGATCAATTATTCATTTTTTTCTACTAAAATAATATCTAAAAAGATCTTATATGGCAAAACAACGTTTGCCGGGTCAGCTAGTTATATATTATAGACTAGCTGACCCGGCACACTTTGTTTTCCCATATAAATTCTTTTTAGAGATTATTTTAGTAGGAATAAATTATTAAATTATTGTAAGTACACGAAGATGTACTGTATGAGTGGAAGAAGCACAGGTGACCAGCACTTCGGTCTCATCCCTACTCCAAACTGTTTACTGAATGAGAAGTGACACCGGCAGACGCCTAGCTATAACTGATCAGAGATAATTGATCAGTTACCGACCGAGGTTTAAAGTTATAAAATTACTAATGTCGCTATTAAAAAATAGGGGATGATGGAAGAAGGTAGAAAATTTAGAGGTGTATGACGTATTTTTTAATGCCACATCATAAAAAGAGGAAAAAAAACTGTTCGAAAAATAAAAAAATTGGGGTGGGCCACCCTTATCACTTAGGGGGATGAAAAATAGATAACTACCTATTATCAGACCTACCAAGTGTGAATATAAAAATTCATCAAAATCGGTTCAGCCGTTTCGGAGGAGTATGGTAACAAACATTGTGACACGAAATTTTATATACAGTGTCATTTTGACATTGCGTTACTAAATGAAACCACATATTCAGCGTGACCTCTGCTAACATCGTGCAAAACATTATCCATGGATAATGCATACTTTCGCCAATAATCCCAATTATAGTTTTATAGTTTTTTGATCCTGTGTTTTAGCGCGCTTGACTTTATTGAATGAATTACGTCACAGCTGACGATTTTATTACAGAACCCATAGGATTCAGAAGGTCAACTCACAAATTAACTTGCAACACATTCACTCACATAGTTGCAGCAGTGCCGCTTAGTACATTGAGACTTGGAGTTTGAAAAAAAAAACATTTTAATTACTACGAGAACAGTCCCTACCCCCTAACTAATAGCCAATAGGTACGTTATAAACATAAACATAAATAAAAAAAATCGTCATGTAATTGTATGAAAAGAAGCTAATTATTTTTTACGTGTTATGCTGTTGTCTTTAAAGAAAGGTATTTACTTCGTTAATAATAAACTTTGTTTTCGTTAATAAATTAGTTTTCCTACTGAAATAGGTACTTAATTACAAAAGTTACAAGATTTTAATCTATTGATGTAATATTTTTTAGATTCTGTATGATATTTCAACATTTATTCTAATTTTAACATCAATATTTCGGGTCTCATATGTAAAATAGGTTTACGTAAATACTTTATTCTACCGAACGCCTTATTATACCTTCTGTACCTTCTAATATCTAGGTACATTTTGTTACGTGTCAAAGTCGTTGATCTTGAACTACTAACACATTCAGAAACTAGCGTGCATTTATCAAACACGTTGTCTCTTTCGCACGCTATTCATTACAATAGTCGTGCACTAAGCACGTTGTGTTGCCAGTATAAACATTTTTACCAACAAATTTGCTAAAACGACACAGCTTTTCAAAGATATTAGTTTATTTATCACATGGATTTCTAACAGACTTAAACAAGTGTATTAAATAATAAAATAAGTAAGAATTATGTTAATGAAAAGTTTACTTTAAAGAATACGCAGCAATATCTTTGTATTGTAAAAACAACTTCTTTTTAAGCAATAAAGCATACCAGAGCTCTCACATCATTTGATTTCAATAGGTATTGTGTTACAGTTAAAATAGCATAAGACAATGTAAAAAAAAATAACAAGATATTGCAGAATAAGGTAATAGTACAAAAGCTTGGTATCCCTGTGGGAGCACGTGTTACACGAACATCAGCTGACGGGGCCAACGATCGCGCCCGGGCCACGGCCGGTACGGGCACACCGCGCAGGCGACGCGGCACGTCGGCCGCCGCGTCGCGCCGCCTTGTCGGCATTTTCTTTGTAGTACCCCAGTACCTACGCACCGCAATAACAATCACAATTTTTAATAGTTCCTGCCTGAGTAATAATACCTAAAACTGGCATTATCTACTAACTATTTTTAAAGACCCGTCCAAGTGCACAAAAATCCATCTACATACCTACGTTTTACCTACTTACAATAATTTTGGTCATTAGTCAATTGAATATCCTAGTTATCTTAAATTAAGTTCAGTCATTACTCATTATTGGAAGCTTTAGTATTTAAAACGTACGTACTTAAATGTTATTTATCCTTGACAAAAGTGTGCGTGTATTGTAATAAGTAGTAAAAATTAAAAGTTTTTTACCCTAATAATAAGTTACAACAATTCCAGATAATAAAAATAAGTACAAGGCATATTTATTAAAATGTGTAACGCGTCGAAATACATTGCGTTTCGCGGACTTCGTGCCTACCCCGTGCAGCCTAAAATATGGTCGTAACGATACCTCGCCCCGCACTCACTTTTCCTCGCGCATGCGCCGCGGCGGCAGCGCGCGCGACCGCGTCCACCGGCCACTCAGTGTTGCCAGATTAGGCGACTTTTCGCCATTTAGGCTACCTCGGAGGGTGTCGGGGCGACCAAAAAATGTGAATGGCGCCAATTTGGGCTACTTTGGAAAATTTGTGTTATAAACTTTGTTTTTGTCGGATTTGAGGATATTTTTAGCTTTGAGAGTACAAAACATGACAGAAATTGGAACTGGGGACCTTTTTTTTTTTGGTCCTTCGCCTCTCCATATACGGTGCGGCGACTTGAGGCGACTTCATAATGATTTTTCGGCGACTTCAGACTATAAGAAATATAATGTACGGTCCAACCGCACATATCCGGCTCGAAGGACCAAAAAGATGTATGGTTTGTTCCGTACACCTTTTGAGATATGAATGAAACAAGGTATATGTTTCACTAATGATTAAATATATTGAGTTCACAAATGATATTTAATGCTAATGATAGATGTGCGATGCGGACGCGTTATGATGGTGAACTGATTGATTTTATTGCGATTACAATTGCAATGACAAAATGCTGAGTCTGTTGATATGTGCGGTTGGACCGTACATATAACAAGCAGTATATTTCTGTGATTTGCAGAACGCATTATGTCAATGTTATGTCAAACGCCATAAGGTTGAATTAAAAAAGTTTATATTGTCCAAAGCGCTAAAGTTACATTTTTAATATAGTGATTATGTATTCTTAAATTTTCTAATTTTCCGCGCATATTTCCTATTTTTTTACTTTCATAAGAACCTTTTCCTGACAATAACAAACACATAAAAAAAACGAAATCCGTCCAGCCGTTCACGCGTGATGCCGGGACCAAGGGATAGCTGACCCCGCAAACGTTGTTTAGCCATCAGTTACTGACCGGGGTTAAAATTTTATAAAAAAAATAGAGGTTGATCGTAGAGGGTTGTAAATTTAGGGTTGTAAGTATTTTTAATACTGTATTATAAAAAAATAAAAACAAAAAAAAAAATGTCTAAATAATAAAAAAATAAAATTGAGGGGTGGACTAAACTTAAAATTTGGGAGGATGAAAATAGGTGTTGTTCGATTCTCAGACCTACCCGATATGCACACAAAATTTCATGAGAATCGGTCCAGCCGTTTCGAAGGAGTTTAACTACAAACACCGTGACACGAGCGATTCCATTGCTGAGACGCGAACACTTCTTTTTTTTAATAATTATGTTTGTCTAGATAAAGATCCTATTTTCTCCAGTTTTTCTAGCAATGTTTAATATTGTTACCGCCAAGCAGCAGTGTGTATGGCATGCACTGTTGTGTTCCGGTTTGAGAGACATTATGGCCAGCAATTGGGCAATTTGACTTAACATCTAACACAAGTCGACGAGCGTAGTAGAGCGCCACGCAGTACTTCGTAATTGAAAGTTCTGTATGGTGTAGCTTCTGTTTATAGGCGGTCGTATTGCTTACCATCAGGCGAGCGGCATGTTCTTCTCGTCATTCAGAAACAATCATAATCAGAAAAAACTTTTTCCCTGATTTTTCTTTAAGTAGTTACTTTTTTACTCTCCATTATTCTTTTATTTCTTGCTAATTAGGCAACTACGATGCTCTTGTTTCTTCGTAAGTGTCGCCAGATTTGATTTTTAGGAATAAAATGTGACTCAAGTAGTTTTTTACAAATCAGTGTGACATATAGCCACACGCACACACCGACAGTTGCACGTTCACACACAACAATGAGGCATGTATCTATTGGTGTGCGCAGACTGCGTGCACCTGCAGCTGTACCGCGACTCGAAGGCGCGGTGGGGCGGCGCGGCGTCAAAAGCGTCGCTGTCGCTGCAGCAGTATCTCGGCTGCGAGGCGGGCTTCACGCTGGACAAGCACTCCAATACGCTGGCGCTGGTGTGCCGCGACCTGGTCGCCATCGTCGCGTTCGAGACGCGCGAGCGGCTGATCCAGTGGCAGGTGAAGGTGAGCGCGCACCTGGGCGAGGCGCGCCATTACCTGGTGCTGGTGGGGTCGGGCGGCAACAAGCGCGTGCCGGCCGGGCCCGCGCGCCTGCACCTGCACTCGAGCCGGTTCGCGCTCACCGCCGGCGTGCCGCCGCGGCTGCTCGGCATCTGGGAGCTCGCACACCTCAGGCAAGTACAACGCACTCATTATACTAACTGATTTTTTACAGTGAAGTAAACTATAATCTATACTAATTACTAATATAATATTATAAAGAGGAAAGATTTGTATGTAAGTATGTTTGTAACGAATAAACTCATAAACTACTGAACGGATTTCGATAAAATTTGGCACACGGGTAGATCATCCTGGATTAACACATAGGCTACTTTTTATCCCGGGAAAACTTTTTCACGCGGGCGAAGCCGCGAGCAGTAGTCTAGTCTGACATATAATACACTACAAGGTTTTTCATGCTTTGTCAATATGTGAGTATAGGAATGGTTATTTTGCTGTTACCTACTGAAATGTCAGCAAACACATAACACTTCACAGCTGGTCTTCAGTTTCCTGCAAGAGAAACTATGATCAATACCTTAGCTTCACCATCTTTCTTGCCAATAATATTATAAAAACTATGATAAAAACTGATGTTTGTGTAAATTTTTGGATGTTTGTAAGAAGTAAATGTTAAAACCGTTTAACGGATTTCGATGAAATTTAGCACATGGCTAGACCATTTCCTGGATTAACTTATTATTGGCTCCTTTTTGTCCCGGTAATTCGCTCCCATGAGTAATATTTTTATTTATCGATAATCCTGGCATCGTTGACGTACAGGTGGTTATGTAGATTGCTACAGTAACTTAGGGACTTTTGTAGCGGAAAAGGCTTTTCACGCGGGCGAAGGCGCGAACACGACCTAGTTGACCGTGATTTACGTGCTTTGCATGCGACTTGCGAGTAACAATGAACCATCATCAGGCGATACGGCGTGGTGGAGGGGCGATTCTGCTTCGAAGGTGGCTCGCACTGCGGCAAGGGCGAGGGGCTGCACGTGCTGGTCACGGATCAGGCCAAGGAGATCGCGCGTGACTTCGAGCTCGCCGCGCAGGGCCGCCTCACACCGCGCAGGCGACCCATCAACGCTAAGAAGAATGACGGTACTTCTGCACTTTTGTGTTCTTATCTTCATATATTTGTCGGAAGCTGGACACACGGCGGCCGGTAATGCGTAGCTAATACTTCGCAATAGTCATAATTTAAACGATATCTCTTCAACTCACGACTGTTTTATTTCTCGTTCATTACATGATCGCATGTTCAGAGGACAATCCCTATGTCAGGATGCATTAGAAACCCACTTGACACTTGCTACGTTGAGAACTAACCCAATATTAACATAGTGACGACCTTAACAGTTAACTAACACTGAACTAGCATAGTAACACTTTGATTATAGCTAGTTGAACACTCAACTGAATTCAACGACGACTGAACTAAGACTGCCCCTTCAAATGGCGAGGCGCCTTATTTATACTCTCAACTGTCACTCTCACCAATAGTTTGACATCTCGGCTGGTTTTTTTCAAGATTATTATTTTAAATTACCCGACGGTCCGACATATTATTATTATTACTTACGGTTATATTTAAAGAAACATAAATATACGAATAGGTATCTTTATCCTCGAAGATTTAAGCAGTGGCGCAACTAGTTTAACTACATTTTGTCGACCTTATTGCCATATGGGGCACAAATTCCAATCTCGTGTCTCAAGTGCGTTAATTTCGACTGCCTCGATGGCATAGTTGTATTGCGTGCGCGGTACGACTTTCGATCGGATTTCTGGGGTTCGAATCCCGATGCAGGCCAAGTGTTATTGGGTTTTACTTCCCAGGATCAAGATCAGCCCGGGGTCTGGAAATTGGTGCCCGATACGACGATAGGCCGGCCCGATATAATATCATGGGCCAGACACACGGCGAAAAGTGCGTGCCCTCTGCATAGCTCTTCGAGGATAAAGGCGTGATGTGTGTTTTTTGTACTTCGAATCAAATTACACTTCACATTTGTTGCCCGTACTGGAAATGTAACGCAAAACCTCAAGGTTTACAGCTGAAGTATACCGCCACTTAACTAATAATCCAATGTTAAAAAAATAACTGTAAAATAATAAAAACCTACAACATTGAAACAAATTGCGTTGATTTGATGTTGCAATATAATCTGTTTATGGATAGGATTAGGCTGGGGTAGAATTTTATCATTACTTGCGTCATCTGTTTTATAATCAACAACGCACACGGAAATTAACCATGCTTCCATTCTTCATCACAGCCACGGACAGCCCCAAGTCACAAAAAGCGTACCGGCCGGATACGCGGCTATCTGAGCTAAACACCATCGACTACTCGCTGCCGCCGATGGATCTGCGTCTATATGAGGACCCTTGTATAGGTGAGGAGGCGGGCGCCATCTCCCCCTACTGGCCTTCAACAGAGAGAACACATTTCCAGGACTTGGGACTGGGCGACACGGCCTCAGTTAACGGAAATATAGAGGGCACGGAAGCGTCGCCATGGAACGCGACGGGAAACGTTACGCTTGAGCGGTGTATGAGCTGCATATCGAAATTGGGCGCGCTGTCGCGGTCGTCGACGGCAGCACTCACGCCGGGCGCCAAGCACTTTAGCCCCTCGTGGACCATGGAGGCTCTGCAGGAGGCACCGCGAGTGGACGATATCCCGACGGAGCCGCTACCCGACCGCGAGACGTTCTGCCGCTGTCCGGAGCGCGCGCCCAGTCGGCCGCCCAAACCCACAAAATTTGAGCTTCACTTAAGTAAAAAGCCACCGATGCCGTTACCCACACAAACATGCAGCTGCGCTCGCGTACTCATCGTAGAAGATAAGGCCGCCCGTGTGGGACCTTACGAAAACTATGATGTACCCAAGCTACCTTCGGCAGAGGTATGGGAAGTACCGAATTCTAGTTTTGTGTTGTTTGTAATGGCTAAAATATTTATTGTAATTTGTATTGTTCTTAGGTGGAAGGTGAATATTACGACACGCCAAAGAGACTCAAAGAATGCCTCAACAATGAGCTCTTCAAAATTACAAAGAGCTCGACTACTAATGCTGTGATACTGAAAAAACCTTGCGGTTGTTTGCTTAAATTCGGTAAGAGACGGCGCGAGCTCACCGTGGTGGACTCGGACGAGGCGGTGCAGCCGACCAGCTGCCCGTGCCAGCGTGTCACTGACTGGGCCAACAACTGGATCAGACTTCCGTATTGCAGGAAGAATACGGTGTCTAGTGATAACCTTGTGCCAAATAAAGAGAACCATTTGCCAAATATTAGTGATAGAAGTGCGTTGTATGCAACCATCGACCTTTCCCGGAAAACGAGGCGAAAAGCGCATGACATGAACCGAGAGGAGGAAGCGTGCGCAGGCACAGCTCAGCGGCTCGATTGCCGGCCACTGGAGGTCGACAACGGGCCGCTTGCCAACTACGAGAACTTAAACTTTGCCTTGTCTCTTGAGCATTATGAGAATGCAAAGGATTTACTGAGGAAAGCGGGCGTCACGCAGGCCGAGCTTGACGCTATCAGTACTAATTTGAGACCTGTTTCGTTTGCAAACTTCGGCGCTAAAAAAATATGCATAAAATGTGGACACCCTCAGGCGAGGAGTGAGAACAAAAACTTAGAAGCCTTAAATATAGAAGCTGGAGACGATTATTTGATGATGGAGCCAAAGTCAATAGACGGTAACGCGTTTGAACAGTGCAAACCACCACCTTCAGGGTACACACCCATGTCACCAATCAGTGGTTTCGCTTTCCAGTCTTTAAAACACCCAGTAAAAAGTCCAATCAACAGGCTGCTTGAGGAAAAGTCAGCGAGCAACCCTACCCTGTGCGGCCCTGAGGACAACAGCCGTGTCGAGGAGGCTGACGGGGAAGACAACGTCATCATGAGAGGTGGAGGAGGTGACCGCGCTGAAAGGATAGAATATAGAAAGCGCTCAAGTTCAGCGGACTCGTCTCGATTCCTGGAGGATGTGAAAGAATTTGAGGGAAGCGTTGGCAGTCACGGCTCCACCTCCTCCATAGAAACCCTACGAAACATCGTGCTTGACGGAGCGATCGCGTCGAATCCGTGCGACTGCATCGCCGATAATAAACATTCCGACGCTGACAGTTCAGAGGCGTCTAAAGGGCGCGGCAGAGGTTCGACGCCCGCCAAGCGAAGCTCCTCAGTTCCAGGCAAAGCGGGCGGGAACAGGGACTCATCGAGCTCTAACGACTCGGGCGTATCGAGCTGCTCGTTGCGGCGCGGCGGTGAGCTGGCCGAGTTTGAGCTGCCGCTGACCACCGCGGCCGCACGCAGGCACTACCGGAGCGCGCGCCGCGCCGCCGCCTGCCGCCACACCACGCTGCCGCGCCGCTCGCGCTCCACCGACCTTGTCGCCGCACAATGCGACCGTATACCGGCCAAGTCCTCGTCCGCCGAGGCGGAGGTGCCCATCCTCTCAATCAAACCACTCAGAGGTAAGTAAAGCCTGATTCCCCATTAAAAAACACAATTCGCCTCTCGAGCGATTCAGCGAATTAGTTCTGATACATGGTTGGGTGCAACTTGCCTTTTTAGTCCCTGCGGAGTTGTTTTGATGCGGCGTTTATTCGATGATTCAAGTATCGATGCCGGCCTGTTAAAACCATTCGGTTTTGTTTCAAACACACAACAGGCCGGATACTGGGCTGTAGATGGAAGTTCTATGGGTGAACGTGTGGCTTGTTGTTGAAGTTGCGATGTAGTGTCTGTTTGTGTGCAGGAGTGGTGGATACGCACAGCACATCGAGCGGCACCTCCGACATGTCCGACTACATCGAGACGCTGTCGATATGCTCCTCACACTCCTCCACTGACACCCCCATCACTATGAGGTACACACAGTTCATTATGTTATTTTGTTTGTAGCAATACCAGCACACTGGTCATGGTGTTTAGTGTGATCAAAACAAACGTACTTGGATATCATCTTAATATATATAAATCTCGTGTCACAATGTTTGTCCTCAATGGACTCCTAAACCACTTAACCGATTATAATAAAATTCGCACACCATGTGCAGTTCGATCCAACTTGAGAGATAGGATAGTTTAAATCTCAAATTATAGTCGCAATTTTAATTTATTGCTAATTATTTGTCTGTTATTATTTGACAGTCACAATTATCTTAACTCCAAATGATTCTAACAGATGTCGATACCTTTCGACTGGGTTGAGTAAGTAATCAATAGATGGCGCTGCTATGAATGATTCTAACAGATGTCGATACCTTTCGACTGGGTTGAGTAAGTAATCAATAGATGGCGCTGCTATGGTAAATCTACGAACGTGTCATATAAGCTACATTTTAAGCGGGACTTTTATACCGGGAAAACTCATTCACGCGGGCGGAGCCGCGGGCAAAAGCTAGTAATATTATAAATATCACTACTAGTGGTTCTCTATTACTAGGGGGTCCTACTCGTTCCCGCAGTAATAATATCGTTATACACCTAATACTCTTCATATACGAATCGAATACTGCTCTCAAGTGTGGAATCCTACATATAACTTCTACACTAACCGCATTGAAGGTATACAGAGAAAGTTTGTGCGGTACTTGCAATATCGGTCCAATACTTACTTACCCGATTACATAACACGTTGCAAAAAATTCCACATGCTTCCTTTGTACGAGCGAAGGCGCATAGCTGACTTGAGCTATCTTCTCAATATAGCGCGCGGAACAGTAGACTGTCCGGAGTTACTGAGTAAAATCGGATTGCGCGCCCCGTCAGCTTTATTGAGAAGACCTACACTAATAAATGTTCCATCGGCCACCACTGTTTACCGACAGAACTCCTTTACTATTAGAGCTAGCAGATCGTTTAACTCAGTAGCGCCGGATGTAGACGTCGATTTGTTCACCACTAGCGTCACTAAACTAAAAAAAATATTAAGCGACCGTTTCTTCATATAGTTGTTGTTTTCTTCCTATTATCCTTAGTTTCTCTTAATTTTATGGCATGTACTGTCTACCAATTTCATCTTACTATCCTAATCCTATATACGAAAACTTGTAATTGGCCTTCTGTTGTTTAATTTTCTATACCATTTATGTATGTTAGCTGTAAGTTTTCTAAATAAATAAAATAAAATAAAATAAAATAGATTCCACCAGCTGTCATACGTGATGGCGTCTAGTCCCCGCTCGAGGCATACCCCCTGCTTTATTACACAATCTTAAACAAAACCTTGCGATATGAAAGCAATAATCAACTCAATGCGCACTTATCTCCAACATGCCGATGAATTGTGCGTGGTAATATGATGGAAGGCACGTGAGATTGTGAGGTTATCTTTGGTGGGAGGCGTGTGCTGATAATGTCACAGCCGCAATGGGGTTTGATGTTCTCGAACAAGCCGACATTGGCTTAAGCACATGATATGTTTATATAAGGCTATTATTTCAATATACGTAAACAAATAGTTTGCTCCGTATTTCATTTTGCGCGTGAAAGTTCATCAACAAAGGTTAAGTCCTTCATACATTTCAACTCTCATCGTCCTGAATGGCACGTTGAAATGTATAAGTCATAAAAATCGCACATTATGTAGTTTGTGTTGCTAGCAACTTCTTTGTAAATCATAATAAATAATTATTTAAGCAACTAGATGACCCGTTGAACATCCTATCACCTATATATAATTGACTATAAGTTTCGATTAGCGATATTATCATTCCTAATCAACCTTTCAACCCCAATTCTTTCATATTAATAATACTGCCTATATCGTGATTTAAATTTCATTAGATTATTAAATGAAACTTGTTCGTTAATAATCGCTAAAGCTATTAAAAATCTAACACAAAAATAATTTACTAAATTCGTCTATAATTTGACGTAGAAAGTCCGTTAAAATGTAATAGGAAATAGTGATTTCCATACAAAATTAATTTTTCAATAAGAATTTCATAGAAATCCGTTCAGTAGTTTTTGAGTGAAAGAGTAACAAACATCCATACATCCTTTGATTAATTATATACCTAGACAGAGTGACGCGCTGCAATGAAACTAAAATAAACAGGCCAACTTTTCTTAAGCTATTATGCGTGATAGCTGTGTTATACGCTATCGCTGCATCATTCTGCGTATCCTTGTGTGCGCGCATAATGATACCATTACATGGTTTCTATCAAAACGGGGAGAAAATTATATCCATGAAAAATAACAAAAAATTATTAACTCGAACTCATTTAGTGGGGAACAATTCGCCTCTATTTTTTTCGACACGTTTGAAACGTTCAGTGTCTATCTAGGTGTATAATTAATCAAAGCATACATCCATACTTTCAAACATTAGCGTTTATAATATTAGTAGGATATAAAAGCGAAAGGTCACTCACTCACTCACTCACACACTCATCACAAAAACTCAGGAACTACAAGTGCTAGGAGTTTTGCATGGGGGTTCCTGTTAGGACGTAAGTGCTCACTAAGAAGGCATTATGCGAAATTCAACCACTAAGAGGTTAAAAAGGGTGGCAAACCTTGCATGAAATTTCTATTGTTTTAATAGTAGATTTTATTCTTTCACTAATAGAAAGCTACATTACTCCAGAGTGCTAAAGTTTTATCCCTAGAAAATATTTATCCTGGAAAAACTTTTACACGCGAGCGGAGCCGCGGGCAAACGCTAGTATATTTATATAGATTGAGTTGGTGCCTTCACATCCGAGTAACATTTTCATTAGTACAGCACTAAACGTTAGTTTTGTCCCGAGTAACGTTAAACTGTAATAATGTTGACGTGGTGTTGTTGTGGCAGGGTGGTGCGGCAGACGACCAGCACGCTGCGGCCGCGCTCCGGCAAGGAGTACCAGAACTTGGACCCGCGCCTCACCTCCGTGTACCGCGCGCCGCACGCACACCTCTACTCCAACCTGCCCTAAGTGACATGATCTCCTGTATCCGTCTCACCCCTGTAGCGCCTCAAGATTTAGTTCACGTGTTGAGCTCTTTCCACACACCATAGAGACCGGGCCGTGGCGGGCCTGGTAATCGTCGAAATTCGAAACCACCAGAGTTCTAATGAAGGATTATTATATTTGTTCCTAACGTCCGTTCCCGTCACGGCTTGAACCTTGCCCTTATGTGTATAGATAGAGCTGTATGGCCCAAGGTGAGCGTGGCAGCGAGTCGGAGGCGAGTGCGAGTGTGCTTCGTGCATGCCACGCGAGATGCACGGCGCAGGCGCTCCGGCCGCTCCGGTTTTATTGTGATCCGTCCATGATATAGTTTCGAAGTCCGCATCAATTTGTTAGTGTGTGTCACGTGCGCTTTTATCCTTTCCTGCGTTCTCCCTCCCCGCCCGTCCCGCGTGTGGTGTGCGTGCGCGTGCGCGTGCTGCGTCAAATTAAACGAATTACAAGACAGGTGAAGTGGTTGATATGTCGGCGCTGCATGGAAGTTGCCGTTCGCCGGCCGACAGGCGATAGTCGACAGTGTTCTAGTCAAGCGTGTTGTGTGTAAATACGGGAACGCTCTATAAATGATGCAGTCACGTACCTACATGTATGCATATATGCGTGTACGTATGTATGTAGGTAGTAATGTAATAATGTACAACGAGTCTCACGTTTCTATTTGTTACGGCGATGTAATATTTTGATATTCGGAGTTTATCTGATCTATTGATACTTGTATAATTATAGTAACTGTAGCAATAAGCGGCGCGACCGATGGTGATCTCTTGTATTATACAAACGTACGTTAACTACGATTATTTATAATATTATGTATAGTTAGGGAGTAGAGAGCGAGGCGCGGGCGCGGCCGGGCGACGTGTCGCATGACGTCACTCCGCGTGACGTCACACCGCGTCAAGCCGCGCCTCGCCAAGACTGGAACGTAAGCAGGTTGTTTAGGCGTAACGCTAGAATGAATTTATATAAACAAACTAATGTTAACACTTGACATTTCTCAATAAAACATCAATAAGCGAATTGCTCGTTTTATTATTACTTCCCAACAATACTTGAAACGAGGTGTTAGTAACGCTAACACTATCTAGAGTAAAGCCAAGCCCGAGGGGGGAGGTGGGGTGTTCATCGATATTAAGGAAAACATGAAAGAACTTTAAAATCGCGCAGAACCTTATTTTAAGTCATCGTATAATTAAAATTGACAAAGCAATGCACTTTAAATATAGAAGTGGTTGCATCCAAGTGATTGTGTGTGTGTGGCCGCGCCGCGCCCGAAGCACATCGCTCGTTACGCCACGGAGAGAATGTGAGGTGACGGTAGATTCGATACCCGTTCCGATGTAATGCATGTGCTTATCTATAAGGAAAATAATGGTTAAGTAATTAAGTTTTATTTTCCCCGGTGTCCTATAGTAAGTTAAGTAGTATGTCAAGCAACATGCTTGCTGATAATTATAATTCATTGGCGGATGTAGATCGCGATAATGTTATATTCGTTTTGACCGGTAGCTTTGCACACGACCCCGGCCGGATGTAATTAGTCTGATAGCATCGTTTATGTGCTTATTTCTACATAAATTCAATTTTGAATCACAGGCGATAATGCTCGATTGATTGATAGAACAAGTGACAGTAATCACTTCATCTTATCAGTGTAAAGACTTATTAATATATCTTAATATATTTTTTTAGCTATAATCTATCTATAAATAGCATAAACTCCAGTCCTGTTTCATATCTGTTTATTTATACGTTAACTCGCAAACCACGTAACTGATTATGATACGGTTTTCATTATCATTTAGATAATATATTCTAGAAGGTTAATTAGTAGATATAATTCATGCATTTCTGTCGATTAAGTCGTCAAAAACAACGATTTGGCGTATCCGGTCAAATATTTAGAGATACTACAAAATTGTAGTTAATAAAAAAATCTAAAGGAAAATCCGCGGTACAAACAGCCACCGATTCCTACCTTAATATGATTCGCGAGCCCATTAAAATAAAATAAAAATCAATAGAGAAGATTTTTAAAAGCTTGCACATGCCTAGGATCTTGTTATACATTTATTTAAATCGGAACCCAAAAGACCATCACATCACATGCCAGACCACACTGTGAGCTCTTTCTGCGTAGGTCGGATCGTCAACAATTTTTTTTGCATAATAATTTCTTATATTTACGCAAATGTTCGACTTTGAAATAAAACTACCTTGTCTTTACCTTGCGCGAGTGGTCGCGGCCGCACAGTGAGCAGGCTGCCGACGCATTCTGCAAATTTATACGATTCTATGTTTTGTTTATTTTTGGACTCCGGCTTGTACGACTGCTAGATTTCTTGTTACCGGCTGTTAATTATAATCAGATCTGACTGTGACGGCCACGCGCGACTACTTACTACACATTATGGTTCTATTTTGTCATATCTGCTTAGTTATTTACCCTTGAACGCGTTATTTTTGTTTCATTGTCATGGTAAACGCCTACATTAAGCCTCACGTTAAGTACCTTTTGTAAAGTCATATAAATTGTACGCAATTTTAACAATAGATTTACAACGAAAGGGAGATAAAATGGCACGTCCGGACTGAATATATTCGGCACGACTGAGGCGACTCGCTTCAAAGGCTAAGCGGCGAGTGGGCAATAAAAATAATCCCGCGTGGAAAAACATTTTTAATAGCCCGCGGCATTAATTTGGAACTCGGCGATAACGTATAACGTAATTTTGTGTGTGCGTGCGTGTGAGGCGGTGATAATTTGTTAAACGCGCAGGACTCATTAAATACGCGGGTTCTCAACGAGCCGCGTGTTAGCCCGCACCTCGCATCCTCCGCACCACGCCTCTTGTCCTACTAATATTATAAATGCGAAAGTTTGTGAAAATCTTTTGATGTTTGTTAGTAATCATCGCAGAAACTACTGAAGGGATTTGTATGAAATTTAGCACACTGGTAGATCATGTCCTGGATTAACACATAGGCTACGAATCAAGAGATCAGTCAGACAGCGCGTATTCGGCAACCAGGACGTGCGGAATAACAGCTAGTACAATTGAAAGGTATTGTTCGGGGGATTTGTGCGTTACCACCGCTAGTCGCCGCTCCACGACGTCCCGCGTCGGTGGCGGTACGTAAGCACAGTGGCAGCCGTGTCCGCAGACGTTCGGGTTTGGGAGTTAACTTTACGACCAACGATGATAATATTGTTAGTATACATAGACGCTTACAAAGGAGCGTAAAGCGCCACTTGTTTGTGTTTCTCCAAATAAGTGGCACCGGGGATTAGCGCGCTTTTAATAATATGTAGTTAAGGAATGAATATGTTTGTTTGGTATAAATAGAGACGTGTGTTGCTCTGCGATGTAAGATCCTCGATGTACGTGGTTTGTTAACTACAATGCATCTCTCATGCGGTGCGTGAGTCGTCTCACACACATCTATACTAATATTATAAAGAGGAAAGATGTATTTTTGTATGTTTGTAAAGAATAAACTTAAAAAGTACTGGACCAATTTCATTTCGTTCATCATCACTTTTTCACCATTAAAATGCTACAGTATCCCTGAGTAACATAGGCTACTTTTTATCCCGGGAAAATATAAAGCGGGACTTTTATCCTGAAAAGAAACTGTTTCACGCGGGCGGAGCCGGGAGCAAAATCCTTAGCTTATAGTAAAAAGACACTTTTTTATTTTCATAAAACGTGTTGCTTCTTAATATTTTGTATTGTGGTCTCAAACATATTATTATTATAACACAGATATTATTCGCGGCTTCGTCCGCGTGAAAAGCATTTCCCGCTACAAAAGTCCCTAAAACACAGTACGACGCCAGCGCCATCTACTCAAAGAATCAGATTAAAAATATCCAGTATTTTCCATGGGAGCAAATTAACGGGAGAAAAAGTAGCCTATATTTTGTTAATCCAGGACGTGATCTACCCATGTGCTAAATTTCATCCAAATCCATTCAGTTGTTTCTGCGTTTACTTCTAACCTTTCTCTCTTCCAAGCTATACATCCCATATGGTGGTGGGATCAGCTTTCCTCGTTTTTCTTGTCCACTTCGCTCTATCCAAGATGACGTCTTCGGAAACTTAACATTCTCTCAAATCCCTCAGCACTACATCTTTCCACCTTGTCTTCGGTCTACCTCTGGATCTTTGACCGGGGATGGATAATTGCAGCGCTAAGTTTCCCGTATAGTCATGCGGCCTCCTATTCACATGTCCATACCAACGCAGCCTACTCTCCTGCATTTTATCACCGATGTCGCACACACCCAAGCTACCTCTCACGTACTCGTTGCGGATCCTATCGAGCCTTGTGATGCCACATATCCACCTCAGCATCTTCATCTCGGCAATTTGGATGGTATGTATGTTTTTCTGCGTTACGGCTCATGTTTCGCTGCCATACATGAGAACTGGTCTTATAGACTAGGCCTTTGACCTTCACGTGCAGGCTTCTGTCGCAGGTAACCCCGGTTACTTCTCGCCATTTTAGCCACGCTGCGGCTATTCAGTGCTGAATGTTACGTTCCCCGCTCCCAGAAATATGCATCATGCTACCCAGATATTTGTACTGATCGCACAAAGTGACCAATTGTCCATCGATGGGAATTGGAGTGGTATCATCTGGTTCTAGCTTGTTAAAGGCCATAAACTGGGTCTTTTCTACACTTAACACTGCCACTGGCCACCGGTCTGTGGTCTGTAACTGGTGTTTCCACTGCATTTACTTCTAACCAACATCCAAAACAAATCACAAACTTTCACATTTATAATATTAAATTAGTAAGATTACTTAGAACCATAAAAAAAATAGTTCTTACACGTAGCGTGGCATCCAGGTCTATCAGCGAGCGCCTCATCCCAACTTGGCGTCAAATTAGCGTCACTCGCTGAAGGGCGTCCCACTTGCTCGATGCTGTCAGACACCTGAGCTACACTGCGCGGGGCACGGCTTCGACAAATTGCATTTCCTAATAGCAAAATCTGTTACACGACGTTCCGTACTAATTTAACAATCTGGTGTTATTGCATTATTTGGAATATTAAAACAAAATATTTACATTTTCTTTTAAATATAAACAATAATTATTATCTTCTTTTTTTGGTCTAGCGCAGCGTAATATGATGGCAACTTATCTAAGATAAAATAGAATCTGAATGAAAATGATATTGGATTTTTCTATTCAGTATCAGCCCGGAGTCTGGAATTTGTGCCCGGTATGGCGATAGGCTCACCCCCTATCACATCATGGGACGGAATACGCTTGGCGAAAAGTGGGTGCACTAGTGGCGCCTCTGCCTACCCCTTCGGGGATAAAAGGCGTGAGCATGCGCGCGTAAAATAGAATCTTAACTCAAAATTCTGCAATTTGGATTACAGTTGTGTTCTAAGTAATACATCATCATCATCATAATCATCAGCCACATGACGTCCACTGCTGAACATAGGCCTAATTAATGCAACTGTTTCAAATTGTTACTTGTTACAAATAGAATTAAAAATATCTACAATAAAATTATGTACAGTCAGCAGCATAAATATCTGTACAAAATCAAAATTTCATATTGCCTATATACGCGTTAAGTTAAACTGAAACATGTTTTTCTTCGTTTTAAGTAAAGTAAATATCTGTTATTTTATTTTTGTGAAGAGAAAAACAGATTGGTAAGAACAAAAAAGTATGTAGGCAATTTGAAATATTGAATTTGTTCAGCTACTTATGCTGCTGACTGTACGTTGTGTACAGTATCAATCATTGTTAACAATTCTTACAATAATGATATTATCATTATGGGGTGAATATTGCATGTTATGACGCGTGTGTTCAAGTACCGCGTGGTGACGTCATGCGTTCACATCTCCCTGCACGCACTCGTGTGCTGGCGTGGGGTGTAAGCACCGAGCGCGGCGTCACGTGGCGTGCGCACATTACGGCGGCGCGCGGCCGGCGCGACCGACGGCTAACGACTTCCGCTTCCGCCGGCACCGGACGCTACGGACGTAGCACAACGCTACGAGCGCTACGAGCTACGACGGCCGGCGCTCTCGCCACATGCGAGCGTTTTTATTGAACAGTGTCGCTCTGAATGACTGCGTTTACATGAAATTGGATTTCATATCGGACTCACCATCAATTTTTTTGAATGCAGCGGGCACGCACACGCCTGACGCCGCGAGCTCTGCGCGCCGTGAATTGAAACACTATTCAAACAAAAAATTGAATTCGCACGATTCAGTGCAGTAAATCATGTTATAATTTGTATTGAACGGCGAGGTCACTCACTACTAGCCGTAGATGATAAAGTTTGTTCACCTCTTTACTATACATTTCACGTGATTTTTTAATATTAAATTGTCACGTTTGTTACGAGTTAAAAAGAGGATTTTATTTTTAAATTTATCAAATTAAGGTAATCTAGAACGAATGTACTACTATTATATACACAGAGAAGGAACACACATATCACGCCTTTATTCCCATAGGGCTAGGTAGAGGTGGTGGGATTCGAACCCAAGACCTCAAAGCGGCATTCGTACCGCGCACGCAATACGACTAAGTTACCGGGGCAAGAGGAGAATATGAGAGAAGAGTAGTTGTACGGAAAAGCTCAACTACTTAATATGGTCACTTAAAGCTAGTACTCATACTAGTTCTGTTGTAACGTTTGATACCCGCTTAAACGGGAATAAGAAAAACCACGTCCACAAATAAAAGATATATTAAAAAAAAAATAACAAGGGGGGTAGGCTCTCTGCCGTCTGGTTCCGCTAAGTGGTACCGTCCTGGGAATGGTGTTTGACGTCCGGGGTCTTGCACGAGGGAGACACGGCAACCGAGGTGTTGGTCTTGCGTCCGGGGTCTTGCACCGGGGTGACTCGATGACCGATGTGTTGGTCCAAGTCGCGACGTTTTTTTTTTTCAAACCGTTGACGTGACCTCAAACGGTAATGTTGCACCCTGTAAAATACGTCCACAGGAAATTCATCACGGTACATAAACCGGAATCGAACCCAAACTCCTCACAGACGGCACTCGTAAGCAGTTGGTGAGGTGTTTATACTAAGCATCAGAACGGTGATTACTTTACAAGCATAAAAAGCTAATGGCCAAAGTAATGGTGATGATGGTGATACAAGCTATTGAATAAAATCATAAGTGTAGGTAGTTGTCAAAAAATTATAACGGAAGATATCAGCTTCTTAATAACAAATTTACGTTAATTTAAAATACTAAATCTATAAACATCTATACTACTCTAGTAACGCAACACAAATTGAGAAGTATGATGATTTGATGAACAATGAGCCAAGCTAATGATCAAAAAATAATTGGCAGTTACATGTAAAATACCTTGTTCAACACTTACCCATCGGGGTGCAATTCCAAACTAGGTGGAGGTTTCCGTAAGCTAGTAGTTATTATTTAAATAGAAACAAATTGATTCCGCTATAAAATATAATTTACACGAGCGCGTGAGACGACACATATGATATACGTGAACGCAACTCGTGTAATCGTCCGTTACAGGGGACGATCGGGCGGAAACTGGCCCGTGGCTGCGCATACGCCAGTTGCTACGTCATTTAAAAAGTAACGGTACAAGACGGCGCGCTGGCGCGGTGCGGTGCTAAGCGTAGTGTTGAATATGATTTTAAAATGTATAATATAAACTGTATTTAGTATAGGATTTTATGTAAAATAATAATTGTTTTAATTTATTTATTTATAGGTAAAAATAATTGTTTTGACTAGGTAATCTGTTATTAAGGCTAAATAAAATTTTAATTATAATATAATTGAGTACAACGTTACATTACCCCGCACGCCACTGAAGGATTTTATTTCCTAAAAAATAAAATCCGCACTTCTAGTCTCCGTGATAGCATTTACTCATTCAAAATCCGATCTTTCATTCTTCGCGCAATCAAACAACGGCAGTTACAATAATACTGTAGACTGTCGTACTCCTAACATTTTCAAGGTAACCAATATCTAAAATCAGTAACCTATGCTACACCTTTAAGTTTTGTGGGTGAAAAAAAATGTGACTAGTGGAGCAATGCAAAGCAAAACTCGATGATTAAGCTTGTTCTTACTCTGTGTTTGTACCTATTAATTTTAAATCTTTTATATGCCATGTTCCCAAATTTTTACCTGACATATCTGCTAAAACATAGACTAGGGGAGACTTCTTTTCAATTATCCTACATTTAATGAACTTGGGGGCCAGCTTTTTGCTAAAATGCTTGTCCTTGTTACTTAAGACATACGCACGTTTCAAAACGATGTCTCCTGTCTTGAATTCTACAAATTTCCGACGAAGGTTGTAGTGTGTAGAATTTTTTGTGTGGGCACGCCAGAGCTTTACTTGAACATCGTTGAATATTTCCCTATGACAACCTAAGTTTTCCGCATAAATGGCGCGAGGAAGAAATAAAACTTCATCTCCTAATTCAATGTCAATATAGTGCGTGCCGCAAGTTACTAACTCTCTCCCAAAAACTAGGAATGACGGAGTGTAACCAGTCGCCTCATTCACTGAATTATTGATTGCGAACTGGACTTTAGGAATAAAAATATCCCAGGACCGATGGTCGTCCTCTACAAATGTTGACAGACATGTGATGATGGTTCTGTTATATCGTTCTACGGTGTTTACTTGTGGCGTATATTTTGGAGTAAAGAAAATATTTGGAATATTATACTGTTTAAAAAGAGATTCCGTGATTCTACTAATAAACTGACTACCGTTATCTAAAAATATTGTTTGAGGTACTCCATGCACAAGGAACACTGAGTCTTCTAATAATTTCGTTACTGTTTGAGAGGTAGCAGAGCGTAAAGGAAATATTAGACAAAATTTTGAAAAACAGCAAGTGATAACTAAAATATAATTATTCTGTTTACGGGTTGTAGGCAAAGGGCCCATTAAGTCAATGGAAAGCATCTGAAAAGGTCTACAACATTGCTTAGGTCGACCCATTTCACCCAAGGTTTGGTGATTTTGAGCTTTATACGCGAGACACTTGTCACATGAGCCCACGAATTTGACAACGTCTTGATGCATACCTGGCCAAAAATAGCGTAACGCAATCCGATGATAGGTTTTAAAAACCCCTAGATGGCCGGCCGTAGGTTCTGCATGATTGTCTCTAATAACCTGGTCACGCATTTCACCAGGTACAACTTCTTTCCATGAAAATTCAGGATCTAAATGGTGCTTGTTTTTCGTCAGTCTAAATAAAGTATCATTTTTTATTAAAAAATTTGGAAAATTTTGAGGTTTCGTGAGACAAGAGTTGAAAATATTTTTATACCAAGAGTCGGAAGTGGTAAGATAAAAACCTGAAGTATCCACTAAGTTTATTGGAACGGATCGCGATAATGCGTCGGGAATAACGTTGTCAACGCCACGACGATGTTTAATTTCGAAATTGAACGCGGACAGCCGAACTCCCCAACGAGCTAACCTTCCAGTAGGGTTTTTTAAGGAGAGGAACCATTTTAAAGCACTGTGGTCCGTGTAAACAGTGAAAGGTTTCCCATTCTCCAAATAACACCTCCAATGCTCCAGAGCTGTCAGAACAGCTAAGGCTTCACGCTCTGTAATGCTGTAGTTCTTTTCTGCCGCTGACAATGATTTGCTCATGTAAGCTACTGGGTGCTCTTTACCATCTACAACTTGGGTTAGCATAGCGCCTATACCATAGTTGCTGGCATCAGTGTGCACTTCAAACGACTTGTCATTATCAGGACAGGAAAGTACAGGAGCAGAAACCAAGCATTCTTTAAGCTTCTTAAAGGCCGCGTCGGCTTCAGGAGACCAGACAAAAGGTGGTCCTCCCTTTTTATTCGACGTCAACTTGTTAAGCGGGCCTGCTATTGTGCTGAAATTTGGTACGAAACGACGATACCAGGTAGCTGTACCGAGAAAGCGTTTTATTTCCTTACGACTCGTAGGTGTTGGGTAATTTAAGATAGCTTCTACTTTTTCTGGGTCAGTACGGAGACCACAACTATCGACCACATAGCCCAAGTATTTGAGTTGAGTACGAAAAAACTTGCATTTCTCTAGGTTAATTGTTAAGTTCGCATACCTCAACTTCTCCAACACACGCAAAAGGAGTGATACGTGTGAATTAAAATCATTACTAATAATGATTATATCATCAAGATATGCGAAAACTTTTAGGTCAAACTCTGCAAACAGTAAGTCGACTAATCTTTGCTGAGAGGCAGGAGCATTTGTCAGACCGAATGCGGTGCGCTTAAAACGAAATGTGCCACGAGTTGGTACATAAAATGCCGTCTTATCGCGGTCTTCGGGAGCGATTGGTATCTGCCAGAACGCTTTGGACAAATCAATACTAGTTAGGTACCGAGCATCACGAAGATTGTCCAGAATTTCCGAGACATAGGGCAAATTGTATGCGTCACGTTTTGTCACCGAATTCAATTTACGACTGTCGAGGCAGAAACGAGGTTCGCCATTCTTTTTATTGACAATAAGGACTGGGGATGACCAGGCACTCTCACATGGTTCGATCACATCTAAACTTAACATCTCGTCTACCTGTTCAATTAGGATACGCTGCTTCTCCGGCGACATACGATAGTATCGTTGACGGATTGGCTGAGCATCTCCTGTATCAATACGATGCGTGATCAACTTTGTTTCACCTAATCCCCTAAATTCAGCAGATATGTCCTTGAACTGGCTAATAATATTATCAGCTACAGATTTTTCCGAATCACTTAGTCGGTCGTAACCTTGAATAAAAGAAGAATGTTCGATTTCGAGGCTAGCATTTAAGGTGGCTACATTCGAAAAGGTGACGCTAGACAAGTGTTTTGGAAATATGTTAAACTTGAGCCAGAAATCTATTCCTAATAGAAAATCCACGTTAACGTCCGGCACAACGTAAGCCGTAACAATGTGAAACTGATTTTCAAAATGTATTGGCAAATTCATGTAGCCAATACTAGTCATTGATTGACCACCAGCCGCTGTAACTGTTATGCACAAGTCCGTATATAATTTCAAATTGTTCTTTTCCAAAAGCTTGTATATATTGTTACCTATGAGAGTTACTGCAGAGCCAGAATCTAGAAGACCAATGAATTTTAAATGGTAAATTTGTATTTTGGCATAAGGCCTCGGGTCATTAACGGGTTGATTTTGCAGAATTGTGTGAATCCTATATGAGTTAAAATAGAATTGGACAGTTTTTAGCCATTGTTTCCAATCGTCACTATCAAATTTATCACACTTGGTGTCACAATTCTGCAAGCCTACGCGTTTTTTGACATATTTGCCTTTTGCTTGTTGCAATTAGGACATTGAGGTGTCTTAACGCCTTTACAACCACAAACAAAACAATGAATATCCTCTTTATTGGCTGTGCATTGCCGTAAATTATGGGTATTATTACGACATCTGGGACAATAGAGTGTTTTAGGATTAGAATTTTGAACTGTGTGTACATAATTTTTATGATTTTTATTTGTATTATTAATATTATTGTATGAATGTTTGTTATAATGATTAAAATTAGAATTATATTTAAAATGTTGGCTATTTGATTTATTGGCAGAATGGTTCATGTAAGCAAATTCCGGTGCTAGTGTTTCTGATGTTTTCTTAGGTGGTTCTTTAAAGCCAGCAAGACGTGCTTGTACGTTTTCGTAATTTCGACATAAGGACCCTAACGTATCAATATCTGTAACTTCTGGAACTGAAGCTATTGTACTCGCGTAACATGGTCTTATGTTATGAAGAATTATTTCCAGCTTGTCTTCACTTGATAAAGATTTTGATAAACGAGAAAATAGACCAGACATTACAGATAAGTATATTGTTATATTTTCTGATTCACCTTGTGTCCTAGCTCGTATTTCACTGAGAAGCCTATAATCGTAATCGGCTTGATCAAAGTCTTGTTTAAGCAATGCAAGAAGCTCATCCCAGTCAGACACGCGATCTTTAATAGCACGATACCAATGCAGTGCATCCCCAGTAAATATTTCTGTGCAAAGCGAAAGTAGTTTTGTATGAGAAATATTTCTAGCCTTACTAAATTCAGAAATACGTTGAATAAATGCACGAACGCAAGTTTTACCATCGAATCTTACTTTACTAATTTCACCAGCTATACCACGCTCACAGGTCACATTAATATTTAAAGGTGTAGTATCTAATTTTGTCTCAGAGCTAGAAGTGGAAGCTAAAAGAGGGTCGAGTCCTTTATCTTTAACAGAATTATAACATTCAAACAATATTTTAAATTCAGATATAAGGGCTTCACGTGTACTGCGTGATGGTTCATCACACATTATTCTATTAAGACGATGGTATAAATGATGGAGGAGGTTTTGAACCCGTAATAGAGTTGTCTTATCTAGTGAAGAGTCCAAATAAGCCTTTACTTTAGTGATGACGTCACCAGCACCTCTTAAGTCATCAGTAAGTGAAAGTGGGCTATCTAGAATATCCTCAGAAGGAAATAGTGGACCTAATTTTGAAATCTGCTTCCTCAGTTCCTGAACAGTAGCAGCAGGTGTAGTGCCCCTAATTTGTACTTCATACTCTAATTCTGATTTTTGCAAAGACAAAAATTTTACTGGGTAAGCCATTTTAATATTAAAAATATTTAATGTTAAAAGGAAAAAAAATAAAAGCACAGCAATAAGGAAGTTGTTGAACAAGGTATACTAATCTACACCGTTCTGTTACAAAAAAAAACAAATACGTTACGGTTGTAAAACAACTACGTTACTAGAAAAAAACATAAAACCAAAAGCGAGAAAAAAAAAAAAAATGCAACTAATGTGTATTTGGAAGTCACAATAATGACAATAATAATGCTATCAGTGAGCAACGATAATTGATGATACTAACTACCAATTGCACCTTAGTTGCTAGCAACCAAAAAAAAAACAAAAACGTTTACAAAAAAAAACACAACACAACTACATTACGAAGCAGAAACCAGACTTCAGTAGAACCACGTTAAAGGCGCCAGTGTGACGTTTGATACCCGCTTAAACGGGAATAAGAAAAACCACGTCCACAAATAAAAGATATATTAAAAAAAAAATAACAAGGGGGGTAGGCTCTCTGCCGTCTGGTTCCGCTAAGTGGTACCGTCCTGGGAATGGTGTTTGACGTCCGGGGTCTTGCACGAGGGAGACACGGCAACCGAGGTGTTGGTCTTGCGTCCGGGGTCTTGCACCGGGGTGACTCGATGACCGATGTGTTGGTCCAAGTCGCGACGTTTTTTTTTTTCAAACCGTTGACGTGACCTCAAACGGTAATGTTGCACCCTGTAAAATACGTCCACAGGAAATTCATCACGGTACATAAACCGGAATCGAACCCAAACTCCTCACAGACGGCACTCGTAAGCAGTTGGTGAGGTGTTTATACTAAGCATCAGAACGGTGATTACTTTACAAGCATAAAAAGCTAATGGCCAAAGTAATGGTGATGATGGTGATACAAGCTATTGAATAAAATCATAAGTGTAGGTAGTTGTCAAAAAATTATAACGGAAGATATCAGCTTCTTAATAACAAATTTACGTTAATTTAAAATACTAAATCTATAAACATCTATACTACTCTAGTAACGCAACACAAATTGAGAAGTATGATGATTTGATGAACAATGAGCCAAGCTAATGATCAAAAAATAATTGGCAGTTACATGTAAAATACCTTGTTCAACACTTACCCATCGGGGTGCAATTCCAAACTAGGTGGAGGTTTCCGTAAGCTAGTAGTTATTATTTAAATAGAAACAAATTGATTCCGCTATAAAATATAATTTACACGAGCGCGTGAGACGACACATATGATATACGTGAACGCAACTCGTGTAATCGTCCGTTACAGGGGACGATCGGGCGGAAACTGGCCCGTGGCTGCGCATACGCCAGTTGCTACGTCATTTAAAAAGTAACGGTACAAGACGGCGCGCTGGCGCGGTGCGGTGCTAAGCGTAGTGTTGAATATGATTTTAAAATGTATAATATAAACTGTATTTAGTATAGGATTTTATGTAAAATAATAATTGTTTTAATTTATTTATTTATAGGTAAAAATAATTGTTTTGACTAGGTAATCTGTTATTAAGGCTAAATAAAATTTTAATTATAATATAATTGAGTACAACGTTACACTGTGTGAATGTGATGCGGTATTTGTAGACAACCTTCGTGTCGTAGCATAGTGGCGACATCGGGGCGTAAATGCAACAGGCCCCCTTTCTTCAGATAACTAGGTTACCTGCCTATCTATGAATTAGTACAAATTAGTATTAGTATTTATAATGAGGAGCGCTCTCCCATGCGTGTGTTACAGTGACGCTATAGTAACTCTAAATGGGTGTGTGAAAGTGCAAGCGTTGGCAGCTTACGCTCAGTACAGTTGTCTTAGTCATTATCTAGCGGACCTTAGTTTAAGCTAGACTATAAACATCAATGTAATTTTTCATTAAAGATTAATTTTAAAAAATACATTTAGTCATCATTTATAACTCGTGCGTTTATATTAGTGCGCTGTACCCAGCACCTCTTGGTATCCCTTTGTCATGTAAAAACTATATCGTGGCAATTACTGAATCATTGCGGGCCGCACTTTGTAACCAACTCGCGAGAGACGAATGCCTGCGCGGCGCGGGCGGAGCGGTGAGGCGGTGGGGGGTATTAGGCGCGACGAGGGGGACATTGAATATTTATGTGGGAGTGAGTGAGGCGCCAACTTTCCTCCATGAATACGACAATTGAAATTACACCGGCAACAAAACAATACTGTGACAACGACGTTCGTGATACGTGACGCGAGACAGGAGGGGGGGGGGGGGGGGTCGCGAGTTGTAGAGGTGAACAAATCGCGAACAAACGACATCTACGATACTGGTGGTAGGTCTCTCATATGTAAGAGTCCGCCTGGGTGGGTACCACCGCAATGTCTATTTCTACAGCCAAGCAACAGTGTCCATGCGCTGTTGTGTTTTGGTTTGAAGGACATTGTAGCCAGTGTTACTACTGGACATAATGAGACTTAACATCCTATGTCTCAGGATGACGAGCGCAGTGGAATGCCACACAGTACTTTGTAAGTCAAGGTGCTGGATGGTGTTGCTACTGTTTATGGGTGGTCGTATCGCTTACCATCAGGCGAACGGTATGCTCGTCTCGTCATTCAATTCCATAAAAAAAACTGTGGCATGCGATACTCTAGTGTGTGTCAGACAAGTCGAGCGCATAGTTATTAGCCGTGGTAACAAATAAGCCACTGAATACTGATTTCGATCTTAAATTTTATATCGTTAAAAATATTAAGTCAACTGCTCTGACTGCCTCAGTGGCGTAGTTGAGTTACGGTACGACTGCAATGCTGCGGTCTCGGGTTCGATCCCCGGGTCGGGCAAAGTGATATTGGGTTTTTCTACTCAATATTCAGCCTGGAGTCCTGAATTCGTGCCCGATATGGCGATAGGCTCGCCCCCTATCACATCATGGAATGGAATACACACGGCGAAAAGTGGGTGCACTAGGTGCGCCTCTGCCTACCCCTTCGGGGATAAAAGGCGTGAATATGCGTGTATGCGTAAGTAAAAGGGTAGGTATAAAAACATCTGTTGGTGCCCTTTTTATAGCAGGATCAAACGCGTCTCATGTTTCATAGCTAATTTATGAGGTGCTGTGATATCTTAAAAACTTAACTAATAACAGTGAAGGAAAACATTGTGAGGAAACCTGCATACCTGAGAAGTTCTCTGAATTTCGTAGGTATGTGAAGTCCGCCAACCCGCACTAGGCCAGCGTGGTGGACTAAGGCCTTAAACCCTCTCAGTAGTAGAGGAGGCCCGTGCTCAGCAGTGGGCAGTATATAATACAGGGCTGGTATGGTATGGTATATTTATGTAGACAGTTCGATTTTTTTATGACCGGCACCGACTCCAAAGGTTTATTCATTGCACATAAATATAATCACATGAATGGCAGTGTTTATAATATTGGTAGTATTTAAATTTCCTTATAACCCATGCGCAAAGTATGAGTTATTTTTTACATTAGAGTGGTTTTAGAAGTCGGTGCTATTTTTTTATAAAAAGTTTTTATTTTTCACTTTTTAGTAAATAGGTAATGCGATATAGAGTTAAATATTGCTATTATATATTCAAATCTTGTAATTTATTATAATAGATGGATTTCCCAAAGCTGTCTTGATTAGATATTTTGATGATCAAACAATAGATATACACAATAGATATAGACAAGCCTAGAAATACTAGCTCAAGAGTCATGAGTAAGACTTTTGAAAGTGAAAGAGTTTTTATATCATTTATATCGACATATAAAACTCTTTGAGTAAAACTGACAACGGAAATTTTTAAAAACGAATAATTCTGTCAAATTATATTGACAGAATTCAATAGGGATATTATTTCTTCGGATTATTTATAGCTTAAATTTATTTCAGCACGCAATTACATATATCAGTAAATTGATTTGAAATTAAATCTAGATTATAGTGTGTTCATGGTTTGAAGGAGGTATAAGACAGGTTCGTCTGGAAATCTTTAGGGGATGCCTATATTCAGCAGTGGACATTATTCATACAGCTTTCTCTGAAGATGACGACTTTCTCCGACGATGATGTAGACAAATAACTTCAGGTCGCTCTCTCAAAAAATTGACCCGACCCCTTTCAAAAATAATAATAGTTTTCATTTTTATTTCAGAAAATTATATCTATGCTTAAAACCAAAATAGTCCAGGAAGGAAAATTTTATTATTATGTAACACGGAATTTTACAGAAAAGGTGCTATAAAAACTCATGGTTTGTATCTGTATAATCCAAGTCCAAAGAGTAGGTATAATATATACTACGAAAATCCAAGTCATTCTAGGTATACTGTTTGAATTTGTATTGAGAAATAAATTATTTTTTGTTAGAAGTGTTTTATTTATTCTTACCGCATACCGCGAGAATGAGCGGAGCGGTCATATTTTTTTTAATGAATTGAATGACGAGACGAGCATGCTGTTTGCCTGATGGTAAGCGATACGACCGCCCATAAACAGTAGTAAAACCATATAGCACCTTGAGTTACAAAGTACTGTGTGGCATTACACTGCGCTCGTCATCCTGAGACATAAGATGTTAAGTCTCATTATGTCCAGTAGTTACACTGGCTGCAATGTCCTTCAAACCGAAACACAACAGTGCATGCACACTGCTGCTTGGCGGTAGAAATAGACATTGCGGTGGTACCCACCCAGACAGCCTCTTACATATGAGAGACCTACCACCAGTAGTAGTCATATTAGGCTGAGAATGGTCTTATAACTCTGAACGTAAACTTAAAGGATCGCCAGGGTAGTGTCACGCTAGGACAACAGCTCAGGTCTGTATTATAATATAAAAGAATCCATCATTTGGGTAGAACAGCCTGATGCTCACTGTTGACTTGTTAATCTAATCTCTAGAACATCACACGCAGTTAGATTAGACTTTGCAAACCAAACTAGGTATAGATTCTAGTATATCCTGAAATCAGGTGAAAATCTTAATGCTCCATTATGTAGCAATGATGAATGATTTATTAAATCAGGAGTTAAACATTCCTTTCCTTTAGTAGGATCGCAAACTTGCATGGGCGTTTTGCGTCACACACATATTACACTAATATACGTACCTATTAAAAGAATTCTGCAAGTCATTATAATATATTCGTTCTCAAGACTAAACAGCTTATTATTATCATATTTTAAGGTCCATTAGAAGTCTATAGATAGATACTAACCACATTCTATCGAATCTGTCGAAAAGCGCCTACTCATTTTTTATAACAATATGACAAATCTACGTTTTTTGCTATTTATTACTTTTTTTTAAATAAATCGTTACATATACCTATTTATCCCTTACCATCTAGTAGGAGTCCCTGTTATTCGTATAACGGGTCACCATGCATATGTATTATCTTTTATTATGCTTTTATTCAATAAAAAAATAGCTCAAATTTATGCGTTGCTAATATAATTTCGTAAGGGTACTTTTAAGTCGTCGAATGAAATTACTCATATGATTCAGGTCTACTCGGCCTGTTCCATAAAATGATGAACCCTATACCAAGATATATTGAAATGGGACCACTTCGCAACCCTTATTTACTTAATAAAGAAGGAATCAAGGAAATACGCTCCCAATTTTCAGAGAAATCAGTGTACATACATTAAAAAATAAAATACAAACACACGAATTGATAGCCTCCTCCTTTTGGAAGTCGGTTAAAAATAATTAATAATAAAAAATCATTTTTAAAAACACGCTTTATATAAAATGCCCTGAAAAAAAAATATCTTTAAAATGAATCAAACTTTGTGTTATTATAAAATATTATCAGAGTATTACATAATATTTTAGAGCATTTAAATAAAAGCATGTTTCTAAAAATGTTTTTTTCCATTAATTTACTTTTTATTTTTTAGTTATTATAATTCATTTGCAAAATTTTACCCAAACAATTCGTCCCGTCGGCGACTATAAAAACCCAGGGATAGCAAAATGTCAGATCGGCTGAACAAACTAAGTTTTGGGGCACCATTTTGGATCCGCCATGATGTTTTTTTTATCGCCAACATTTGTCTCTTATGGGTGGTCCCTACAACATTGTTCAAGCACCACTAAACTATCCTTAACCTTAGTTATTATCAACATCATCATCAGCCACATGATGTCCACTGCTGAACACAGGCCTCCACTAAAGGTTTTTATATGAACCTGTCAAAAGCGGCCTGCATCCAGCATGTTCCTGCGCCTTTTATTAAGTTTAATAGTATAAATAACTTATAACTAGTACGCCATCTTGAGCCATTCGCTATATTGGATTTAGAATGACGTCACTTAGCTAAACAAATCATTGCATTTCAAACTAAACGTGTATGCAACATTTCATCTCAATCGGTTGAGGATAACTGTTTTAAAATTCAGTTGCAAGATTTAACCCGAACATTCATATATATATACATCAATTGCAAATTAAATAAAAGCTTTTAAAAAGAAGAATTATTTATAACAAGTTTTTGCCCGCGGCTCCGCCCGCGTGAATGAGTTTTCCCGGGATAAAAGTTCCGCTTTATATTTTACCGGGATAAAAAGTAGCCTATGTCTTAATCCAGGACATAATCTACCCGTGTGCCAAATTTCATAGAAATCCGTTCAGTAGTTTTTGCGTGAAAGAGAAACAAACATCCATACATCCATACTTACAAACTTTCGCGTTTATAATATTAGTAGGATTTTTAATAACATAACAAAATACCCCTCGTTTAGGCCCGTGTAGGTACAACAACCGCTACCGTATGTTAGGTATTTCCTCCTTATCTAGTGATTACTGATAGCATTGACATATTGGAACTGCTGACAACAAAAAAATATAATTCTTATCTTGAATGTGAAAGGATTAAATGCATTGGCTTAATAAATTTTACTTCGCAATCACTCAATACCCTGGCAAATTATTCCCGTCGTCAATTTTTAGTGGTAGACAGAATGTGGCGGACAATGAGATTTGATGTGATTACCAGTTTATAGTAACATTGCGCAAGAATAAGACTATAATTTTTAACAAGAGAAAATCTATAACAGATCTTGGCTCTTAGAGACTACATAAACAGAGTCGTATCTAGCTCAGCACACCGACTGATACCTTAAGTGAACATCTTTAGCGGATAAAAGAACACAAGCGACATATCCGCATCACCGTTACTGCGCATATGCAGGGTCACTTTAGGGAGTACGCAGCGCTCGGGACTCCTTGGGTTTAGCGGACCTGTTAGTACGATGCCTGTACGGCGTTTTTTATCAGCAACTAGCCGGATATCTCTAATCTCGTGTAGTATAATATCAGAGACATCACGCCATTATCCATTTGATTGTTATCGGGTGAAAAGTACTAAGGTTGGCACTGACATTAAATTACTAGACATGGGCATATATAAGGGGGGGTGCACCCCCCAGCTTACACCAATAATAATCCGAGGCACAAAACATGTAAACACTATAATGCCTATGTGCACTTCTAAGACACATAGAAACATCCCAACATTTTCACAAGCTAATAAGATAAAATAGACCCATCAAACCCCGACGCAAAAACGCCACTGAAACTGCGTAAAATAAAAGTAACCATTGGTGACGACAGGGGGGGGGGGTGTATACGTGACTTATTTGTGTTAGGTTTTTTGGTGTCATGGGGCGGCAAGAACCCACGCTACGCCACTGACATTTTGGTATCCTAGGATCCCCCCTATGTGAAAGCTATAGCTACGCCCGTGCTCCTAGCACCGGTTGTCACTGGTTATTAACGTTTTCAAATATTAGCACATCGTCGTGTGCCATTTCAAATTGTAGGCATTACCGACGCGTCTAGTTCTGAGACTAGGTATGTACATAACCTAGCAGCTAGTGCAATTCTTTAGCAGTTAGTGATTTAGTAACAATTTATTTTTATGAGTATCTACTGTGTTTTCGAGCAGCCTGCACGTTTTGTCGCGTATTAAAATGCATAATTTGGAAATGCGATTGTCCTTGAGATATAAATGAGCCACGACGTTACGTTTTACATAATATTAAACAATATTGTTACTATGTGATATAGATAGTGAACCAATGTAGCCGATAACATCAGCAGCGCGCCAAGCCGCTCTGAAGAGAGACCGCCCGCGCCAGTGCGATTCACGCACAAATATTTATTATATTGCTACTTGGGGTTGTCACGGTAACATCTCCGCTTATCGGAATATAAATTCCACTGTGTACTTAACTGGGATAAAGAGTAGCATAATTATATTATAATAATCCCGGCTATTATCTACCTATTTCAGAAATTTAATCCAAATACGTTCAGCGGGTCTGCTCTTACTTCCAATAAACTCAAAAACATATAAATAAAATAACTCAAACAAATGCATTGACTTTGTTTTCGATCCCTGGGCGGCTCGGTTGTTATCCGCTGCCTCAACATCGAGCTGCCGATCACCGTGACCTTGCGTGTTGCGTGTTATTTATAAATTCGCGAGATACAAAACTGCGATACGCTGTCACCTTATTATTATCGCCCGTATTAGAGTCATAACTGATTCGTTGGAAAATTGTTCCATTTAATAATAGGGCTTATTTATATCCTTCACACTTAATAGCTTAAAAAAAAAAAAAAAAATACTTTATTCATCACGTAGGCGAACATAGTTGCACTTATGATAAGTCAAGATACATTAAATTGATTATATTAATAATTATTATAAATACCAATGGTCACTTATATAACTACCGACATTTTTATTGGGAGTAAATCTATGATAAGAAATAAACAAAAACAAAAAAAAAACAGCAGTAACATCTATCATATTAGGAAGTTAATCACTAGCAATCAGCCAACATTAATAACATATATTTTGCACCTTTCTCCGTCCCTTTCTACACCACCTTAAGGTTGACTGGCAGAGAATGCCCATGGCATTAAGTCCGCCTGTATACCGTATGTACAAAGTGTAATAAATCAACAAAAAAAAACTTGAGAGGTGTCAAGGGACACCCGGATGGAACGAAGTTCCTTTCGATTAATTAGTGAAGGAATTGTAATAAAATTTTATTTATATAACAGAGTGTGTATATATATAAATATATTATTTATATAACAGAGTGTGTATATATATAAATATATTATTTATATAACAGAGTGTGTATATATATAAATATATAAATATTTTCCTATTTCCGTTCCAAGACATAAGTTTCTAGAGAAAAAAACAAATAAATACGTGTGGCACTCGGAGACTGCCGCGGTAAAGCTATTGCATAGCATTTTTATCACAAATTTTGATTGACTAAACACAAATTCGATCTTACGCTTACCACATAAAGTAGATTTTTAAACGCGAGCAAAGCACGTTTAGTCTTGTTATTGATAAATGTCAGTAACCAAAGTAGAATAAATCAACAAAATTTGAAAAAAGAATGTTACGTTCGATTCTTTTGTACTCGTGCCGTGCCAACGCTGGGGAAATAGCTTCTACGCAATGTATTTAAGGTTCATATTTGATTAGGAAGAAATGGTTTTAATGACTTTAATAAATAAAATAAATAAAAAAATATACTCGTTTCAAGAATTATAGCTTCTACGCATTGTATTTAAGGTTCATATTAGTAAGATAATAGCAAAAAGTGTCGTGACAACTTTTCATTTGTTTTTTCCGTCCAGCCCCCTTTCACAACGCGCGATAAGGAACTTCGTTCCAATAAAAATACTGCAAGGCGCCGCGCCTGCATTTTGTATTAATTTTCCGTAATTATATTAAAGTAAGTACTTTGCTGGTGGTATGATATTATTTGTATTCGCTCGCATAGCGCCGCGTACATAGAGTTAAAACCAGCCAAAGTGGCCCGCATAAGTGTGCCGCGTTCCGGGATCAGCCTGTGTATATCCGGTTCATACAGGCCGGCATAATTGTGTCGACTGACGAGAGGTAATAATCGCTCGTCAGTCGACACTCTATCGGGACCCCTCTCCGTTTACCATCAGATAGTGTGCTCCTCTTTGCCTATTAAACCTGAATATAATAATGTTTGAACACTTCTGTTCGAAATCTATCAAAATAACTAGCATGTACGCCTATTTTGAGCTCAGGGAAGTCCTCGTCGCAGGGGCAACTTAATTTACAATCCAAATTAACGTCATAACTAGCGCAAACTATATGCAACAAAACTTCTGACGCCATCCTATCAACGGTTTCCGAGAAACGCGAAATAACTGCCATTTTTTAAATAAATAATTTCATCCCAAATATTTATTAATTGTATTATGTCGGTGTTATCTTTCCTTCATGTCTCGTGAGCGTGAAGAACGATGCGGTTATTGGGATAAATGTTGTAAGGTGGGGCTTACAGTTCAATAGTTCGCCAAAATTAATTAATAATGACTTTAATCAAATTTAAAACGTTTGTAATAGTAAATTCGCTTTTTTAGTATTAAAATATGACCATATTTACGGTTTTCACAATTGTTCCTATCCATGTGCTGTAAGACCCAGCTTTTTACCAAATTTCATAATTCTAAGTCAAAAAGAGTTGCCCTATTATAGGTTATGGTTCCGTTGTGAAATCGCAAAACATGCGACGCTTTACGCTTTTATGTTTTTTTTTAGAAAATGGGTCTTGACAGACAGACGGACAAGAAAGTGATCCTATAAGGGTTCCTTTTGAGGTACGAAACCCTAAAAATTCAATACATATAAACAATTATTCCACATGTCACAACCGGCTCAGCACTTATTGTGCCACAACAGTCACAAATGTGACCTAAGTTTGTATTTCTCGAGCGTTTTGATGAAATCGTAGCGTCCACGAGTTCGTACTAGTGTGCGTTCGACTGTGCTCGATGCCGCGCCGCGCCGCGCCGGTTGATAATTGATAAGTGATAGCGAGGAGTGCGCGACAAGTTATCGCATCCGAGGATTATCACGTGTCCGCGCGACGTAAATATAAGATTTATACATAGATAATTTTTATTCATTAATACTACTGTATCTAATCACGTCATTGTTGAATAAATTCTTGATAAGCTGTACGAGTATATACATTTATTTCACAATCACATATTTATAGCATTTTTGATAACTCTTCGACGAGTAATTTTCTGTATGGAGTGCATTACGGCCCAGCTCACGGTAAAATACTGACAGATGAGCGAGGCTAAGGCGATCCACCAGAACGCCCCAAGAACGGGGGAAGAAATGTTCCAAACTAAGATTACATCGGCCCATAGAATATTTATAATAGTTAAAGACTCTAGTTTTTAACAAATTCTAATTTGCGAGGGGTTTGGTAAAGCTTTTAAGCAGGATAATATAAGCAAAGATATTCAGACGATTTATCAGTATCTTTTTGTTCTTACCGCCTTATTGGCTTAGCGGTATAAGTATAGTCATAAGGAGTTAATCAAAAGACGATTTCAATATACGTAATTTAAACAATAATAATAATATTATACATGTATGTAAATTGTTCATAAATTAACTAAAACGCCACAGGGATTAACGAACAGTATAGCTGATTATAATTTACTCATGATTTGGCGACAAGGCACAACAGTACCCCATGGCCACATACTTGACCAGTGGCGAGGGAATAGCAATGAAAGTAGGCAGAGACTTTTTTAATAAACAAAGTCATTTGTTTTAGATTTTTATGGACTAATGATATATTAAAGGGAGTTTAAACTTCGTATTTAGAAGCAATATCAAATAGACAAAAACGGCTTACGCAAACGAAGTCGCGAGTAAAAGCTAATGCCAGCATAATTTATGAAATATGTGTCAAGTAAATCTAATAATCAAAATCGTACGTGACAGATAAGCCGGTATCGGTGGCGGATGTGCTCGCCGGCATTGAGCTGTCTAGCGCCAATGTCAACGGATTCGTTGTGTAACCTGTGGCGGTGGCGCGCCACGGACTGCCGCCACCATCACTGCTAAGTAAAAGTAAGGAACGGTGATTCATTACTTTCACTTTCGTATTCCTTTCTTATTTGAGTACCTAATCTGTAACTTGAAATTTTCGGTGGCAATCTATTGTTTATTAGGTCAGTTAAAATCCATAATTAGTTATTATTTTAGCCCTATACAATATGACCAGCATTGTATATCGGCATCGAACAAGAAACCTTGTAAATGATATTTATGTTATGTAATTTGAATCAAAACTCTTGTGTACCTTCCTGCACAAATTGCTTGTGATAAAGCTGTATCTTTACTGCGTTTTATTGCGCTGCACTCTATCGGTTTAGGTATTTTACTGTTGACAGATCGAGAACCTATGTAAAAGTTTTGTATTTTTTGTAATTAATTGCGTTCGCGCGTATTAATTGATAATTATAACTAAATAAGTTAAATAAACGGGAATAACAGTGCTAAGTATTGTGTAGGTTATGAAGGCGTTTATTTTGTTACAACGTATTTTGTAAAGAGAAATAGTCAGGTAAAATACCATTTTTATGATTTGTTTACATTTAGTTAAATACCTAAACTGATGGAGTATAGATCAAACAGGTGATGTTGGTTTTAAATACATAACAATTGCATGGAATGTAAGATAATAATGTTTCTGGGAGAATCGGTACGATTCCCGGCTGCGTGCAGCGGGGCGGGCGGCAATATCACATAAAAAATAGTACAAATCGACGGACCCATGTTTTGTGTGAATATTTATAAGGGAAATATTCATATGGAAATACTGGCAACGCTGGGAGCGAGTGGGCGATACAGACCACCAGGCGAGTGGGCGAGCGTGTGGCGAAACACGACGCGACACTAGATGTACCTATTCGGCCAAACAATATAGCTACCTACAAATACATCAATGTACCTACAAGTATAATATTAACATCACTATTACAGATCTTTATCATAAAATCAATTATATTCAGATATCATAATTGATTAATAATCCTACTAATATGTAAACGCGAAAGTTTGTAAGTATGGATGTATGGATGTTTGTTACTCTTTCACGCAAAAACTACTGTATGGATTTCGATGAAATTTGGCGCACGGGTAGATTATGTCCTGGATTAACACATAGGCTACTTTTTATCCCGGGAAAACTCATTCACGCGGGCGGAGCCGCGGGCAAAATCTCAAAAAAGCAAATTGATTAATAATTAATAAATAAACCTCTCTCGGAGTGATGATGATAATAACATTCATTTTGTAAGATTAAACTTTTATATTTTAAAAAATTTAACCGCCGAAAAAACTGAAAAGGAATAAATAATAAACATTTTTTATTTAACCTTAATAACTAAGTTCTTAAACTAATGTAAGTATACCTACGTAACTTTGGGTCGGTGCCATCGGTTTACTGATCAGCGACATAAAAGTGTCGTAATACAAGGAGTGCACGCGCACTCCAGGCGTAGTGCGCCGCAGTTTGCGTTTGTTATAGAATTCTGTGTTTCATTATTAGTTTACAAACCACGGTTTTACTCACGTATTCTTGGTCAGAATCGCCGACCAGTTTCGACCTATTAAGTAGGTCATCTTCATAGGCGAGTGCTGAGAGGACGTCGCGTCGCGGAGGCCTCTCGATCACTGTCAGCCGCCCGCGCCCGCGCCGCCGCCCGCGCCGCCGCCCGCGCCGCCGCCCGCCTAGCGGAACGTAAAGCACGGCTCGAAGGGTGGAGTGGGGGTGGTTCGGTGGGTTCCAAAGATGTCGCAGCTGCTAGATCATCATCGTCAGACACTACCGGTGCATGCAGAACACTTGTGTGAACTGAACTGACTGTGTCGACTCCTCGTATAGGGCTGTTCATGGACTTATGTACGGTTTGAAGAATCGGTTTCCAAGTAGTCGGCAACGTCCAGCCTACGTCGCGGTTTAAATTCGGGCGTTTATTTATTTAAATGGCTTCCCGTATTTTACGCGGGCCGAAAGACTTTTCACGGGCCAATACTTTGGTCTTATCGAAGCGGATATAATGGGAAACTTCCGAATCCAACGCGTGCTCAGCGACTGCAGAGCCATTCCTGTCCAATTTCTTCAAACACCTAATGTGTTCAGTCAGCCTAGTAGCCACGTTGCGTCCCGTCTCACCTATGTAGCTTTTGCCGCAGTCGCAAGGCACCGGTCGGCGATTCTGACCAAGAATACGTGAGTAAAACCGTGGTTTGTAAACTATTAATGTGATATGGCTCGCGTAAGTTTTAATAATATTAATTCTGTATTTATGTATCACTAGGTGTTGCTCGCGGTTTCGCCTGCGTGAAAAGCCTTTCCCGCTACAAAATTTCTTAAAAGACAATACGACGTTAGCGCGATTTACTTCATCATCATCATCACCATCAGCCACATGACGTCCACGGCTGAACATAGGCCTCCCCCATAATATTCCAGATATTATTTATATGGGAGCTTTTTATTAACAGGATAAAAAATCTACCCGTGTGCCAAATTTACTCCAAATCCGTTCAGTTTTTTCAAAACATTTTCAAACATCAAAACATACTCACAAACTTTCGCATTTATAATATTAGATAATAGATTAAAATAGACGACATGCTGCCTGAAGCAAATCAGGAAAACCGGGAGTGGCAGCATCATAGATACTTGGCGCGAGCTACGGAACCCGCCAGCTCAGCAACTACTACAACAACTACATTTAAATTAATTAATATTAAAAATACATGTGACCTCTGGGATGTTTCTACAAAAATTTTAAAGTCTGTAATATTTGTACTAGCACCCCAGTTAGCTACAATTTTTAAGTTGTGTATTATGAGTGGTATATTTCCTGATAGGATGAAATTAAGTTAAATAATACCTCTTTTTAAATCCGGTAGTACAGATGACCCCACTAACTTTAGACCCATATCTGTGCTACCGTCAATAAGCAAAATTTTTGAAAAACTCATGCTTATACCAATTCATCATTATTTTACTAAAAATAATTTACTTCATGGAAAACAATTTGGAAATATAAACTTCAGTGGGGTCCTCATATATCTGTACTAGCTAAAAAGCTGAGCGCTGCAGTTTTTGCAGTGAGCAGGATACGCCAATTAATTGACATTGAAACAGCGAAATTGGTCTATTTTGCTTACTTTCATAGTTTGATGAGTTATGGAATTTTGCTGTGGGGTGGTGCTGCTGACATTAATACTATATTTGTTCTTCAAAAGCGAGCTATAAGATCTATCTACTCCCTAAGCTTTAGATGTTCTTTAAGAGAAAAATTCAAAGAAACAAATAATTAATGACAGTAGCATCAAAATTTACATTCGCTAATTTAATACGTACATAAGAATATAGAAAATTTTCCAAAAGTTTGCGATATACATGGCTTAAATACTAGAAGCAAAAATAATCTAGTTAATCACAAAACAAGGCTCCAAAAAATCAGCAAATCTTTTAAGGGTTACTGTATACACTTTTATAACAAAGTTCCCACTGAAATTAAGTGTTTAAACATTGGTAAATTACAAACAACTATTAAGCGAAAGTTATGTAATAAAGCTTATTACAAGATTTCAGAATACATAGAGGATAAAAAAGCCTGGTATTAAATTTTTTCATGTGATTTTCTTTGGAATCATGTCTTTCGTTTTAATAAAGTTTCTTTGTTTCCATCTGTGAGCGGCTTGGGTATGACATACTCAAGCCGGTCGGCCACTTCCCTGTAATATGGTTGAGGAGGCCGATGGCTGGCACATGCCTCATACTCGTGAACGGCTGCTGCTTGTGTGGACTGGTCTGCCCTTTTCGCACGCATACTCACGCCTTATATCCCCGAAGGGGTAGGCAGAGGCGCAACTAGTGCACCCACTTTTCGCCAAGCGTATTCCGTCCCATGATGTGATAGGGGGCGAGCCTATCGCCATACCGGGCACAAATTCCAGACTCCGGGCTGATACTGAATAGAAAAATCCAATATCACTTTGCCCGACCCGGGTATCGAACCCGAGACCTCAGCCTTGCAGTCGTACCGTAATACAACTACGCCACCGAGGCAGTCTGCCCTTTTCGCTTACTATATATAAGTATTGGAGGTATATCTTAAACTTAGATTAATAACGACATCTTGAAGATTTCAGATCAAATTATTACATGATTCCTGAGATAGTTATGCACTCGTGTTGGAATTAAAATTTTTATTACGTATTTTGCGAGTATATAAATGAACTGCTCTAAACATAAGTAAACAAATACTGAATTTTATATTTTTTTTCTCTACATAATGCATTGTATTTTATACCTTGAACTGATTTTGAAAAGAACAACACTAGAGTTTCTTGCCCGTTCTTCTCTAGTGAGAACTGCTTTCCGAACTGGTGGTAGAGTTAATATTGACGGAATCTAAATAATGTATAACATTTTATGGGTTCGAATAAATTATTTCATTTCATTTCATTTCAACTCCTCGCGTGGTAAATCTTGGCGCGTACCTTGAGTGCCCACGGAGGGCCGTCATCCTGCGCCATCCCTTTGAAGGGTATATCCGTATCGGTCCTAATCAGGCACCGCCCCCGCCCTCCCCGCACGCACCCCGCTACACCCGTGAGGCTTATCGGGGCAAAAAGACGCGCGCCCGCGGGGCAGCACGCGTTTGAGGATAACAATCGAGTTCAAATAAAGAGCGAGCTTTTGTTTTTTAGCCAAGTTTGGGAACAAGTTGAAGAGGTCTGGACACAGCGCGAGCAACACAGAAGGCTCGCCTGTTGCGTCTTGCGCACGACAAATATTAATCATAATGATATTAGATAGATAAAAATCACACACACACACGCACAGCTTAGCTGCAATATGGTGTACAGCTTGGCTGTTGCTTTTCATTCAGTTCGTAACATTGACAGTAGATGGCATAAAATACAAGTAGGTATTTTAAGTTTCAGTTCAATATTTCCTCATCCGTTATCAACCGATACTAATACGGGCAACGTCACAAAACTACAAAATACAAAAATTACAGAACAAGGATGTTCCTTTTTATTGTAATCAGTTGCTACCGACACGATCTCCGCAAGCATTCGCGAGCCCTCTGTAAGCAAATAGCTTGTGTTATAGTGCGTGTATATGCATACATGTGCGTTTGTGTATATGCATATGTGCGTGTGCGTATGTGGACCGTTCGCAAACCGAATAAAACAATAGCCGAGAGATTGTTCCTGAGTAAAGGGAATCACGGATGCGCGGGGCGCGGGCTCGGGGGTAGGAGGGTGTGTTTCTATGTGCGGCGATTACTTGACAACCAGTACAGGCCTCCACAGGGACTTACAGTATCGACGCAGTTTGTGTTGAGCTGAGCCGGGACAGTACCGCGCGACGCGACGTTGTAATATCATTTTACGTCAGCTTGAATGGAAACCGGCGCGATCAGACGCACACTGTGAGATTTTTGCATAATAATATCTCAGAGTTATCTTTTACTTCGATCGTTATGCTGTCATATGTTATTCTCCAGTGTTTAACATTGAGGTTGACTGGAGTCTGGAGACTTGCTTAACGAAATTAAGAACTTTCTTTCAATGGTCACGTTATGAGGGGGCTCCCTAGGTATGCTCCGGGAGTCTTGGGTCTATTATGATATTAATATGTGTCTGCTGAGTGTGAGAATGGAAGATGAGAAAACGAGTAAGAACATGCTGATGGTGGCTGAGTGCCACCATAACCAATAATAATTATGAATGTATTCTGGCGGTGGGTAATAAAATACAAGTTTGAAAAAGGAAGCGGCCGGAAAAAGACTAATGGCTATCATAGCTTTATGACTATTTATCACAAACATTATGTTTTGATTGATTACATTATTATACGTATAAACCATTAGGAATTTATTTAAAATCAATATCTTATTTATTCGTAATGGTAAAATGTTATGATTATCTCAAGTCGGGGGCAATGATGGGTGAAGTCTGTAGATGTAATTGAGTGCAGGTCAGTGGCACAGAGCGCGGCCCCTCCGTGCGCGACTGGGGACGACACAAAGCGCGGTGAAGGCGCTACGCATTGATGCGATGCGATGACAGAGCATCGTAAACTATTAACCATCTTGCTGTTTAGTGAGGAGACCTTTAGGTATTGACTTTTCATGATTATTTACATGTTGATTATGATAATGGTAATAAGATGTAATTTAAAACTACTTAACAGATTTGTTTCGCGATTTTTTATGCCTAAAGTTCCTCGCGACTCTCCGAAGACTTTGTACCCAGAGTCCGTCCCGTTTTATTTTAAAGACGAAAATCCTAAAATTAAGAAATCATTAATCATCGATGTTTTCGCGGTGTGTCTGACGATAGTCGATGCCTATCTCGTCGGTTCAAAGCACCGACCTCCTGAAACGAGCAACTATTCTCCAAATCTTTTGGCTTTCCGACAGCGCCCTCGATGACTGAGTGACGGTGATTTCTACGCTCCGCGCCGTCAAGATATATACTTACCAGTATAGCATCGGATGTATTCATCCTAATTCTAATATTATTCCTAATTAGATTGGTGATTGGATGTTGATTAATATTTTTAATTAATCTTTATCCTTACAAATGGACTTAATCCTACATTATCTTCTGTTGTGGTTATTAGAATTGTTGGTATTAGGTATTTGGAATCACAACAATTATCGATACGAAAATCGAACCCACGACCACGAGTCGTGCAGTTAAACATTGCGCGTGACACCTCAAGTCATGGCAAAGATATTGGTGTCAAAAGAAGATTCTGTGGATTGCAAATGGACACGCATTTAGACGGAGGTTGGTATTTATGTTGTAAAATATTATGACGAGACCTGCATATTATAACGGAATTACATATTTAATTATATCTTACTAATATTATAAATGCGACAGTTAGGGTTTTTGCTTGAAGTAAACGCAGAAATAACCAAATAGATTTGGATGAAATTTGGCACACGGGTAGACCATGTCTTGGATTAACACATAAGGTCCTTTTTATTATTCTTGTTTGCCCCCATTTTTTTTATCCCGTTAATAAAAAGCTCCCATGGGAAATAATGGATATTTATAATCTGATCCTTTAAGTAGGTGGCGGTGGCGTCGTACTGTGTTTTAGGGACTTTTGTAGCGGGAAATGCTTTTCACGCGGACGAAGCCGCGAGCAACACCTAGTATTTTAATAATTTTAGATCTAGTTTCGTCATCATTATCATTATCAGCGACCAATAAAAAGTCTACCGCTGAACATTGGCATCCCCTACAGATTACCAGACGAACCTGTCAAAAGCGCCCTGCATCCAGCGTGTTCCTGCGACCTTTATCAAGTCGTCTGTCCATCATGCAGGTAGACGTCCAACGCAGCGTTTGCAAGTAATCGTCTCTACTCGAGCACTTTTACGCCCCCTTTTCCGTCAGTTCTGCAAGCTACGTGCCCTGAAAATTGCCACAAACGACTAACGCCTTTCATACTCCAAGTCAATTAAAATAAGTGAAACAACTACCAAACTGTGTGACTAACAGTAGTAGTAAGGGATTCACCGACACTGGAGCAGGTTCGACGGCCGGTCCGCGGCGCTCCGGCGGCTGCTCGCCGACGTTTTCGATTGCTCCAGATTCGGCCCGCGGCACCCGCGAATTAATCCGCGGATTACTTTAATACCTACCGCGAATTAATTTGATACCTACCGCGGATTAATTTGATACCTACCGCGGATTAATTTGATACCTACCGCGGATTAACTTGATACCTACCGCGGATCAACTTGATACCTACCGCGGATTAATTTGATATCGCCCGCGGATTATTTTGATAACACCCGCGAATAAAATTTATATCGTCCGCGGAATCCATTTCATATCACCCGCGAGGTAGGTATGAACCACGAATTTGTTCATGGTCTACGGTTCCCTTAAGCTTGTACCTTTTCCCTGTTCGTTGTGCTTTTAACTTTCTACTTTCTATCGGCGATCCTTTTTTTATTTGAAGGATGCAAAGGTCTTTGTCGCGTATTTCTATTAACTCGTGTTTCTATGCAAAAGCCGTTTAAAATTACTTAATAGTTGCCCTTTACGCATTACGAGCATTGTTTATGATAGATAAAGCAACATTTTCCCTGTTTCGTTGTGTTTTAGACTTTCTACTTTCTATCGGCGACCCTTTTTTATTTGAAGGATGCAAAGGTCTTTGTCTCGTATTTCTATTAACTCGTGTTTCTACGTGAAAGCCGTTTAAAATTACTTAATAGTCACCCTTTACGCATTACGGGCATTGTTTATTATAGATAAAGCAATCGTTACAATACACCATACCTTTCTCAAATTCTAGGTAAAACCCTTTGGGTCTTCTCATTGTCATAATAATTACGGTTCCCATTATTCACATTACCTGATATTACGTATTCAACGGAACATTTAAGGTGAAAGTCGAAACATGTTGGATCTTGTCTGCAAGGAAACAATACTCCCTCTCCATATAAAAGACCGACGCAAAATCACATGGTATCGTATTCCACTCTGTGCTCTGCTCGAAGTGTGATCTCCAGTTGTTTGTAACAGTGAAGTGATAGTAAAATTGTGAAATAGTTAAATAGTGAAAGTGTTATAAAAATGAATGTAAGTACCTTTATATACTTTGATCTAAAAGTGTTGTAACCAGATGTTTCATTAATTGTTTATGCCATGTGTTGTCCACTAGGTTAATACATTTTAGCTATCTTTGATGTCTTATTAATTTATCATTGTTACTAATGTGTACATGTATACTTCGCATGCCTATAAGTATTTATCATACAGTACTTACTTAACCGATAATTAAAACAGTTTCATTTCATTTTGTTACAGTTTTCTGAAAATACTTTCAAAAACTACTATTATGCTGAAGAAATCGACGAACCTAGTGATGAAGAAGGTACACTCGCTTTTAAAGTAAAAAAAGCGATAATAGCAAATAAAAGACCGATCGAATGCAACAGCATTGATGAGTTCTTCGAAAAACCAAAAAAGAAGAAGACAACAACAAGAAAGTCATCCAGTGTTGGTCGATCGACGAGCGGGGGTGTTTCATACATCCGATCAAACAGCGATGACAACAGTTCTGCATCACATCTCATAAAAATTGAGGTGTATGAAGTGAATAAAATAAAAAACATCGCACCGACGGAACATTGGAAACACGCTGATGTGCGACTTAAATATTACGCGGAAAACGACAGTGATAAGAACTTGCAAAGTGTCAAGGACACTATATACAATATAACCAAACAGTTGGCTAGTAAGGACGATTGTGTGAAATATTTTATAGACACAGACAAATGAACAAAAGTGCCAGTGCGTGTCAATGTTTTAATATCATAACTTTAATCATATGCTTTGTACTACTATTATTGAAATAAGAAACTATTATTGTAATGCCTGTACTTAAGAATCTACCTGTTTAAATTTAACTTACATTGTATTGTATTTAAACTTTGTACTCTTTTAAGTTACATAGATTAATTTGTTTTTGATTCTAGAACTCTTTGTGAATTGTTTTATTGCTAAGTATTATTGTAAATAGTTATAAGTCTTTTTAGTGTTTTTTCATGCTCATGCTTACGATTGTAAAGTTATTGGGAACATTCATAAATTGTTTGGAAGAATTATAAGTATTGTATGGGGTTATTAATCTTCAATAAAGAAAAATCATTCATTCATTTTCATATTTCATTTATTCACCTCAAAACATGATTTAAATAAACCATTTAAAAACACATCATTGCATATCGTATTATCACTAAATAATACTTGAAAATCTTTGAGACTCTTACCATAGTATTTATAATACAGATACATTAAACAGTACTCTCCACAAACTATAGTAAAGTCATTTTGAATTCGACTTGTATTGTAATTCCACATTCTAGAATTTCTCGCTAAAAACATTCGGTGGTATCCTTGAGGTGGTCGACCGTATGAATCAAAGTACTGTCCAAAACCATTCTTATCTATGTGTATGGCGACCCAGTGAGATCCTGGTTTGTTATCAGAGTCTAAGTTGCTAACTACGTATGTAGGAGTTACCACATATAATGGTAGACGATTGGCTGCATATACATTATATTCAATACTTGGATCAATTTTCTTTAAGTAATTCTGTATTTCTATTGTATTCATTTTTATTCACCGTATCGCTGCAGAATCTTATCAGGTCGAATGATAAAGTGGTAATGTCTTATATAAGGTTAACAAGACACTATTATGGTACTTATCAGCCAAGTTGACTCTTGTTGTGGGGTTGCAAGGATTATAGTAAAACAAAGAACTTAATATTTTATGAATTCGTTTTATTGGTAACTTAAATCTAACAACAAATCTGAATTACATTATTCACGCTTAATCTAATCTTAAACAGTTAATTTTGTGTCCTTAACTACTATAATCTACTGAAATATTGCGGTTTTTATCTATTTCAATAACATTATCAAACTCCGCATAAACAATGCAATTAATAGTTTGTGATAAAGCTGTTTCAAAACGCACTTCTAATCTCACACTACCATGCTTTACAAGATTCCAATGACTTGCAGAGTTTGCTGATAAATCAGGTGTCAAATCAAACGCTAACATACAATACCCTTCAGCGTATTGTTCTCGGGATATCCCATTACCTTCATTGAGAAAGTGTATACCTGTCCCAGAAAACAATGTATGATATACTGAAGTAAAAATTTTGTTCTCAAATGAGGGTTGTAAAGCCTTTGATGGTATTTGTTGACCGTCTATATATAAACTAAAAGTATTGATGTCGTAATTTTGAAAGTTAAATGGGTTCTTAGTGAGGTTTCCATTGAAAGCAGCGTTATTTACAAATCCCACTATACACCTTTTAGGTAATTGTCCTAAGAAAATGTTATCTAGAGTTTTTCCTTGAACACCTGATGGTATTGTTAAAACTTTAACTTCAGCTCGAGTAATGGGGTATTTAGCTGTGGTAGAAGCTAAGACCTTTTGATGAGCAAGTAACACGCTGGGATTGATTCGTGCTCTACGAATAATCAAAGATGCATCCGTAATAGATACCTTTAATTTAAGGTCACCTGTAGAGGCCATGAGATTGAAATTTTCTCTAGAACGAATTAACTTAACACATATATCAACACCATTGATTAAAAATTTTTCTTGATTGAATAAATCACCATGTAAGTGACCAATCATTTCCATTTCTTTACTTTCACTAGATAATTCTTGCCTCTTAGTAAATCCTTTATTAGTATCATCGGTGGAATCCATTTTTCCAGCTGTATCTTCATACCATAAACCACAGGTGAGGTGAGATTTTTTTGCTGCAGGAGCATAGTTCAATAAGTTTTCTATATACGCACGATAAGCATATGTGTTATTGGGTGGTGATACAAGTTTTTGATTTAAGTAGACATCAAGTTGACTGAAGAGTGAGTGCAACCAATTATTCACCGGAGCAACGACTGTAGATGCGGTTAGTTTGGTGTTATCTTGATTTACTATTTTCGCTTTCAAGTGAAGTAACGTATGAGATAAATCTATGTAGTCATCTCCTGCTCCAGGAATTTGAAATTCTATAGGACCATCATCGGCAAGAGATGAAATTGGTTTATAATGGATCCAAATTCCACTTTCAATGCTAGTTTGAGTTGACGGCAATGCAAACAAATCCAATTCGGACTTTATACATTCACAGGAATGACTATGTAAAAAAGACATTTTGATTAATTGTTAGAAAATATGTCCTTGATTTGTTTTTGAGTAATTTTTGATTTTTTTAGAGCTTTCACTTTCGCGGTCAACGACGGACTGACTCCAGGTAGACGTTTTCGTTTTGTTATATATCCGGATCCAGACATATTGATTTTATCTATTTTTTCATCAGCCTTGCGTTTTAAGTTGGAACCAACTTCTTTAAGACGTGCTTTTATTGAATCTTCCATTGGTCGCGCACTAACCATATCTGTCAATAGACCAACACCAGCGCTCAATGCCTCTTTACCAACAGATCGAACACCGCTACATAATAATGGTAAAACTGACCTAAACAATCCCCCAAGAAAACTACCAATTCCATGTCCTTTTTGATAAGGCGCCCCTTTATATACCACCCCTATACCTGAACCAGCCTGATGAGAATAATAGCGTTGATAAGGACATATCATGTTGGAGCGTTCAAAATGCATTATAATTTTTTAAAATGTAGTTTAACACACACCGTTCCAAATTGAAATGGTATCTTTTGTCCGGTGCTTGACCTTATATCTATTTCAATGGTATCGAATTCTCTTCGCATTACCGATAAGTAATGAGGAGGTGAAAATACATGCATTTTATTGGCACCATAGATGTATTTTGAAGGATCTAATGGTATTACTCTCAGAAGAGGTGTCATTACATCACCTACAATTTGAGGTTCAACTATATCACAGTAAACGAATAGTTGAGATGGTAACCCTAAATGTAAATTAGCTGGACATTTAGCTAAATTCTTTTCAACAAGGTTTCTGTTTGGTTCAAATCCCAACTGTAAGCCTAGTTTAGGAGATAATGTTACAGATTTTATTGATTCGTCTAACACAGAAACAGAAACGAATTTAGATATATTATCGTAGCGGAATTTGATTTTTTCTCTTATATTATTTAATGCTGATAAAATATGGTTAATATTATCATAGTTTGTGGCAGGTATGTGAGTCTTATAATAAACTGTAGATAGTTTGTCTTCATTGGGCATTTTCATGATTTTTGTTATGTAAATAACATTCTCATGATCTTGAACAGTAAACATGGTGCATGGATATTGGAATTCAACGATTCCTACACACCATTCTCCTTCCAATATTATGGGTTTGGGTAATTTTGTTGAAAAAATTGATGTTTTGTTCTCAGGAAAATATTCCATTGAACTATTGCTAAGTAAAGTTAAATAAAAATCTTTAATCATATTTTTTTTAAACTGGAAGCTAAAATCCAACTATTAAATTTGTTTGGATAACCTTTCCACTTAACTAACACTTGTTGTCTGCTGCCAGAGTAACGAGAGCGAATTATTTTATCAATCTTGTGTTCAATGGTGGGGTCATAAATGACCTTTTGTAATTCTCGTTCATAAAACGTTCCTACTATCTCCTCACCATCTAAATCTTTTATAGTATAAACGGGCCACGGAGTACGTTCTATTATAGAAGAAATCACAAATATTTCATCGCTCCAATTAGATTCATAACCTTTTTGGAATACATGTTTATATTTAGTTATTCTGACATGGTCACCGACATGAAACATAGGTAGTATAGTTTTTGATGATTTTTCAGATTTTTCATATAAATTACTCCAAACTGTCATTATATTATTAGAATTAACATCTGAAGGACACATTTTAATACTAGAATGGAAACTATGATTGTAAGAGTGTATCAAATTCTGCAAAATATCAATATATTTATGTGTATTCTTGTGTGTAAAATAGCGCCACATCTTCATTTTTAGCGTTCTTTGAAATCTTTCTACAATGCTTGCTTTGATGTCTGGATTATTTGTCGTATAGTAATTTATGTTTTTTGTTTTAAAGTATCTTTGAACATCTTTCGATACAAATTCAGTGCCTTTATCAGATTGAATGTGAGTGGGTGTAGTATTAGCTTCATTAAATATACTGTCGAAACACTTTTTTACGGTTTCTGAATTTTTCTTTTTCAAGGGTCTAGCATATGCATATTTGCTAAAAACATCAATAACACAAAGAATGTAGTTGAAACCTTTATTATCTTTAGAATAAGTCCGCATGTCGCTTAAGTCAGCTTGCCAAAGTTCATTGAGATTAGAGAGAACGTATTTGTTCCGAGCGAATTTTCTATGTACTGGTTTGTGGAGTGTATACGTAGATTGGGATTGCAACCAGTTTTTAACTTCTTCCTTTTTCATTTTACCTTTCATAGCTTTTGATAATTTGTCGATATTGCTATATCCAGCTGGGTGTGATACATCATAATAAATTTGATCTATTTCTAATATGGGGTCCATTTTTCCCAATCAATCTTTTTCTTAATTTTATTTGCGTGTTTATCTTCGCTCGTTGGCGTCAAATATACCTCTGTGTTTTGTGGCGGTTGTGCTTCGATGGCTTTTTGAAGTTGAGCTATGTACTCACGTCTTTTTGGATTGCCAATATATGTTAAAGGTACTTTTAAATCGTTTAACGCTTTAGCAAATTTTTCCCAACCAGGTGGGTCGTTGTTTTTTAATGGTCGCAGTGTATCGCTTACTAAATCGATAATGTTACTGTTAGGAATCACTTCATTATCTACAATCACTGTGCCAGCATCATTCCAATAAATTTTGTTTTTATTTATTGACACCGAATTCAATAACAACTCACCTTTTTTTACATATGTTTTTGGTATTAAATTTAAAATTTGTTTTGTTGAGTAGGAAGGTTTTTTTTCGAGTGTAAAACTTTCTTGTTGCTTCTCTTCATCACTCAGTGTCTGACTGACAACTACATCTTTATTCTTGATATCATTATTTATATTAAAAAATTTCCAGCTTTCAGATGTGGGTTTAATGTTATCGTCATTTGAAGTTATTATAGGGAGTTCAATGGGACGACGATCTTCTTCCATAAAGTGAAGATATCTTTGTAAAATTTGTAAGTATAATTTACACTTTTTTCGATCATCCATATTACTGTCGAGTATTTTTTCCATTTCACTATCTAAACGAGAGGTAGGATTTTCATTTCTTTTTTGATTTAACTTATCTATTAAGCTTGGATCAACTAACAGCATTTTTTTGGCGTGTTCCATTTTTAAACTAGTCCACTTATCAATCCACTCAAAATAGAACCCAATATAATCGGAAGAAATGCACCACCTTTTTGAACTATAATATTCTTTCTTATTTTATTTGTACTTTTACGTACCAATTTTCGTAGTAGATTTTTATACTTTTGTAGTTTACTCTTTGATTTTTCTTCAAGTTTTATATTTCCTTGTAAAACGTTATGAATACATTCACATATAAAATTAATTTCGTTTTCGTTACAGACTTTTAAAAGAGCTTGTTGATGTTTTGGTTTAAGTTTATAAAGAGCATTTAATAAGTGTTCATGCGTCTTTAAGCGTCGATCCATCATTTGTAAATGACGGGTATTGGTTGGTTCTTGACATATTTAAACTCTTTTGTGGGAATGTACACTGTAGAATGACCATCAGATGGAAATATCTTTGATTTAATTCGACACATGTCAAAAGTGTCTTGTTTTAGATCTATCATCAAATAGCCATGTGCTTCTTTTGTAGCATCTCTGTAAGCATCTTCTATGAATTTGCTATTTTCTGGTGATACTTGTCGTGCTAAGTAACGTATTTGAGTTTTATCACGTGGGTTTTTAAAATAAATTATGTAGTTTGAATTCAAAGAAATGTCTCTTTGTCCTTTACCTTGATGAAATAAATTTTGAGTAATGTAAAATACACTCAAGTTCCTATGATGACTACCTTTGGTAAATATGTCAACAATGCGACCATCAGATTCCCTCATGAGATCATCGATAATAATAAGGTTAGCTTCCTTTCCATCAAACATATGCAAATCTGGTATACCCTGATAATAGTTTACATTTGGTAAATTATATAAGGGCTGCATTTCATCAAAACACCAAGTAATTTGATGAAAATTTGTGTTGCACACCTCATTAATATGTTTAATAAAGTTTGTTACAAAATTAGACTTTCCACATCCACTTGGACCTGCAACTATGGCAGTAAAAGGATGATAAAAATGAAACATTTTTAAATGCACGTGTGAACTCGAAAAGCGTTTCGGAATGAATAAAACTAGAAGTTACGATTGAATGTATTATATTTGATTTTGTTTTATATACAAAGATTACATACACAAATACTTTGAAAAATGATCACATACAGTTCATAGCTGTTTTGAAAAATATTACAGTAAGAAAATTATTATAAAATAAAGTTAAATCAGGTATAACAAATAACTAACTACATACATTAAAATTTACATCTAATTTTTCATGATATTATACAAAACAGTTGTCATAGTAAAACAATAAAAAAAAAGATAGTACATAATAAAGACAGAACTTTATGTTATTAAAAACCACAATTAAAACACACACACACACATTAACATACATATTTTCGTTGTACAGAAATCGTTGATAAAATCAAATGTCCTTTATTTTATAATGACCCCATGCAAGAGTATCTGTTGAATTTTCTATTAAATAACGTTTTGTGTCATTGTGTGATAAAGATATTTTATTAATTTTTTGTGTATATATAGCATGTTTAATTGATTTAAATCTTATCATTTCATTGTATTGCGTTTTCTTTTCATATAAACATGATTTATAATCGGTAAGACAAAATTTTTTTGTTACACTTTTGTTAATCCCTTTTGCTTTACATATACATTTATTCTGCACATCCATTGCATACATTTTAGAGCGAAGACCTACAAACTCTTTAAGAATTTTACCGTTATTTTCGTCTTTAAAAAAACCTAACCGTTTTTTATTCAATAATGGTAAACCATATTGATTATTTGGTGGATAGTCGGACGTATCAAAGTAGTTGACTAAATCAAGTTTTATATCAGCATAATAATTTTGCGTAAATATTTGATATATTAAGCTATCGGTATCAGTATATAGTAACTTAATATTATCTTGATATTTCATTTTCATATAATCGTAATGGAAATCGTATAGTAATGTTTTAGATATATCTAAAATACAAAAACCGAGGTAAATTGGTTTATTATATAAAACGTTAGTTTTATTTAATTGTATTGCAACTAAGCTCTCTGAGAATATAGATAAACTATGGAATTCTGGTCTTGCTATCAAAGATTGAGCACCTTGAGTTTTGCCACGATTTAACCAATGATTAATTAATTTGACATTAACTCGTTTTCTTACATTTTCCATTGTTTTACCAAAAACAGAATTATTCATAAGTTTAAAAAAATCTTTCTCAAAATCTGAAGTGGCTAATGAACGCATATGAGTATTCAAGTCTATGTAACTTTTCAACCAAGCGGATTGTTCAAATTTTAAAATTCTATGTACTTTAACCAATCGGAGACCATTTTTTAAACATTGCTTAAGGTTTCTATAATGAATGACGTAATTTTTTTTATTTTTTAAATTTGAGATCAGTTTCCTGTCTTTGCTGTTTCCTAAACATACGTTTTCTGGACAAAATGGAAAATCTGAATGAAAGTCATGTAAATTTTTTGAATATTCTAAATCTACTTCCAAAATTAAACCATGTTTGGCATCATCGGCTATATTAAAATCTGTATTTATATCGACCCATTCAAATTTGCCTGTTGGGAGACATTGGGACATAGCCCAACCATAAAGGTTATTTGCGTCTAAGTACATCAAAAATGAAGATGGTTTATCTGAATCGTATTCCGACATAAACATGTTATTTGCCACTGCATGTCTATTGCTGCATTGTGATATACCCCCCCGAATATTATTCGCTATAAACGTAACCTTGTCGATATCTGTTAAAAGTTCCAAATTTATTTTGGTAAAATTTAACATAGCATCCCAACTTAAACCAGGTGCTGTATAATAGTGGGCAGGATCTAAACCGTATGTTTTAAGACAGACATCCCTAAAGTTTTCAAATATATCTGCTAACAACAATACATCTGTTTTTAAATACAGGTCTGAATATTCACCCATGTTTTTACAATTAAAATGATTCCACACGTCTTGAGCATGATGGTATTCACTTTCTGTAATGTGACTATCATTTAAAGAACTATAAAATGAATCGCGAGTGGGAAGAGAAGTTATTTTTAAAGAATCAAATGTCGTCATGTATTCGTATGGATAAACACCTTTTCTTATTAAACGTTTAAAATCGTCTTCACATGGATATTTTAATTTGAGTTCACGAAATTGTTCAAGTAATAAGTTCTGAGCTAATTTGTTAAGGCTACTTGACATAAATTTAAAAGAATCAAGAAATCGTAATTTTATAACTCTGTTATTGATTTGTAAAACTTTAGAAAAAGAAATATATTTTTCCTTGTTCTCAGGAATAAGTTCAATGTCACCTTTCTCGAAATCAAGACCATGCACTATGAAATGAGCGTCATAATTACTTAAATTATGTAAAAACACTGGCACAAAATTAGGAGCTTTGTATTTCTGAGAGCATACTCTATGAGCTACACCTTCATATGCACCAGTATGCCAATTATAAGATATTGTTCTATCCACGTTTAATTTAGTAGCACAAATGTAACAAGACTCACTTTGATTGATATTTATTTTATTTTCTTCAGTTAACGGTAATGGTGATTTGACAAAAGAATTCTTTTTACAAATATTTTCTAAATCTGCATAAATGAATTGCATAAATTTTAGCGCACAATCTTGCCCTGTATAAGACCTATATACTGAAAGATTATCATCATAAGAACATTTAACATAATACCCAAAACTATACGTTTCATGTTTTTGAATATTAACAGTTGATGATTGATTTGGATTGTTAGAACAACTCTCTATTGGTTTTAAAAATGCTTCAAAGTCAGCATACACAACGAATGGAACTCTTAATTTACGTTCATAGTTGTTAAATGAAATTTGGTTTGATGGTATTAATTCATTAAACCAGTTTCTTTTTCTATCGTTTTCCGATGGTAAATTTGTGCACACATTGAAACAGTCATTTTCTTGGTGTCGTTTTAAATTATCTAATGACGTGAAATTTAATAAACACCCATCACAAATATGAACTGCATGTTCAGAAGTCGATAACTGTTTAGATAATAATCTCGAGAGGTTTTTAATAAAACAGTAATGACCTTTAGAACCTTGAGATATATACAATAAATTTAAGTGAGTAGTTTTACGGAGTTTCGTAAAGTGTAATGGACCCACAACTTTATTTGATTTGCTTATTGAATCATATTGTAATCCAAAAACATTAATACTTATACTATTTAATTTTTCAAACTTATGGATGTCATTAATTTTTATAGGAAACGATAGGTTATCAAATTTTAGTTTGTTTTTGTGTATTACATAAGATGATACCCTATTGGAACTATGAGTAGCTGGAAATAATCCTGACAAAACTGCCCAACGAAAGCATTCGTGATCGTTATTTTGAACATTGATTACAGCTTTCTTATGTTTTATATGTAACGGTAGGTCTATGTATGAAGATCCACGCAATGGGTTAAATTTGTTGACATTCATATCCAAGTGATTTATTTTAACTAAACTCCATCCACTACCTTTTTTTTGGAAATTGGTCATTTTGTTTGTTATTTCGGTAATTATAGATGAGAAAATAATATCTTTGTCATCACCTTGACAAACAAGATAGTTTGAAATTTGAAAATCAAAAACATTGTGTAGATTTTTTGTTTCTTGTGTGAAATCCGCATTGAGAATAAAATTAACTTTTACAACAGAATATTCTAAGATAGATCGTTCTAGTAATGTATAAATTATTTTTTTAATATTTTGTAAAAATAATTCAGGTGATTCAAGCTGTGTATCAGAAACTAAACTAGATTTCACTCGATATGTAATAATTCTATTACCGAAAGCACTATCAATGAATTGAACATTAGGTAGATTATTATCTCTTCTAATTAAATTATTTTTATGTTTATTGCTCTTATAGTGACTGGTTATATATTTTTTTGACACATATATGTGACACTCAGGACATTCAATCGCGGTAGGTATCAAATTAATTCGCGGTAGGTATTAAAGTAATCCGCGGATTAATTCGCGGGTGCCGCGGGCCGAATCTGGAGCAATCGAAAACGTCGGCGAGCAGCCGCCGGAGCGCCGCGGACCGGCCGTCGAACCTGCTCCAGTGTCGGTGAATCCCTTACTACTACTAACATTAGTCAGAGAATAATCCGTCACTTATATTGCTGACCCCTACGCTTTGTCAAGTTAAAGATATAGTAGTTGTCCGCAGGGCGGTCAGTAATGAGCACCGCGGGACAAATGCTTACTGTTGTGTAAATCGGCTGCACGCAGGTAGCCAGCGAGCAGCGGAATCGCGCCTTATAGGGATTGTGGCGGAGGAGGGAGGGGCAAGACAGGCTGGGGGGTCACCTGATCGCTCCCCGGACGATATTTACTGCGAGCCTCACAATGGGAGTCAGTATAGTCAGCAGATATCTAACAAGTAATACCAAAGTTCGAATTCTATTTTAAAATTTCATTTGATAACGTCAAAATACTGGTTTTCCTTGATAATAAAATCCATCCAAAGGTTATCGTTAGTGTCTGACCGAAGTTCAGGTTTGCCGAAGCCGAAACCGATTGTTCGGTCCCAGCCGAAAACTATGAGCGAAACTTAAGCCAAGCTTGGTATTAAGAATCAAATGGCATCAAAAAGATTTTGTGTTATCTCCACGCCATCTGCAAACAATAAATGAAGGCGTGTTAAAAATTAATAACAGTCTCTTAAGGACGTTTTTATGTAGCTGTCATGGAGCTGAAAAATTATTCAGATAGCTTTATTTTTTACTATTACGCATCAAGTTACCACCCCTGATTAATTTCCTTATTGAAATGAAATAAGATAATAGATGGCTAACACCACTAAATATTAGAACTCAATGATAGTTTAAATTATGATCTGTGTACTTACATAACAACCAGGTTGGAGCCATTCGATGGTACGGGATACATTTAGCGCGCATTCGTTCAAGGTTGGCGGTTTCAGAGGCGGATAGAAAACTTCGGCTTAAAAAAAATCGTAAAAGTTTTGGCCGAATCCAAAAGGTTTGTCGGACACTATAGCTATCGGTATCATATCGCTGATAATGATAAGCATAAGATTATAGTATATATTGTTTATTTTATGATAACACGGTAATTGCGCATCTTTTTAAACCTCTTATTGTTGTATTATTTATGATGTACAATAAAGTGTTAGTAACTCGAAGGCTCCGGGTTGACGTCAGCTTCATTGTCAATACCGGATGCACGATGCGTGCAGGTGCGACAATGTTTTCGCCGATCATAGCTGTTTCTATATTACTCCAAGGTCAAGTGTCTGCCGTAGATAAACATAATATTGCCGTGCTAAGCGCAAAACCGGTTTGTCAAAGAACGCTAGTTTCGAGAAAATTGAAGCTTAGTAAATATGTAGTTTTCTTTTCACTCTTTGTGATTTGAGATAAAACTGAGATAGGGACCTTTTTCTTGAGATATTTATACATGGTTTAAAAAATATACCGCTTTTTGGCTATATTGTTAATTGGGTGTGCATTTTTTAAGCTATTTGATGCAATAAAAATCAAATTTACGATATTTTTTGAGATAACACCGGTCCAGACTTCCGACTTATCAATTAGGACGCGGCCGCATGAACGCTAATTGCGCTTATAATTACCGCGCTCGGGGACACCACACGCGCTCGCACCGCTCGAGTCGCTCGCGTCGCTAATGACGCAGCGATAGTTTTTTATTGACAAGCCGAGATTGTGTCTGCGACTCTGCGCTGTGAGGCCAGACTGTCGGCTGCAATACACCAGAGACACGGTGCCAGTGACTGCGCCACTTTGTACCTAACGAGTTTGTACCTTAATTGCCTCGCCTGTACAATGAATTTCATGCTTTGACTCAGGATTGCGGCATCACACGTAATACACTCGGCACATACAATTACAGCTAGAGTAATGCTTTTTCAAAAGTAAACCTGCATTGTAGTGAAGTTTTTACTCTCTATGCATTATGACTTGTGTGGTACGCATTCCTCAAATCAAACACCTTTCTATGGGGTGTGGTCATTGTGCTTTCCATACTTCAAACAACTTTACCTCCGACTCCTATCGTATATTTATATTTTAGTTAATATCCTTTGCGGTTCCAACTCACCCACGAGAATGATTCTATAAATAAGGAGAACGGATAGAGCACACACACCCACACACACACACACAAAGGGCATCCTAAAACTTATTATTAATACTTTAGCTGGAGTTGCGAGTTCTCAGTAAGTTTGGCAAAATTATTTTATTACCTTATTATAATTTGTCGATGTTTAAGGAGAGGACCATTTAACATTGACCGTCAACTCACTGATACGCTTTTTGCTTTAAGAATACCTATTAGCCTAGAATATGTGGGTCCACAGTCCACACACATGCAAACAGATATGCTAACCCGGGCCTCAACTCGGCTTAGACGTGTCACGATACGTCATGCGTGACATCAGCCCGCAGGCACAATATTGCGGCCGCGACGGGACTGACGCACGGACCCGAGCGGCCACCGTGCTACACAGAAACCATTACTTAACATATTACATGTATATTTGTATAAACGTTCACACCTTTATTCACGAAGGGTAAGCCAGTGCCATGGCAAAATATGCAATATTTTAAACCAAGAGTTTGAAAAAATATTAGTTGGATGTTTATAGAAGTAAACAATGTAATATAGGTGTATTATATTCGCGCAATAAAGATATTTCTAAATACAGAAACCACTAAACATATTTAGATGAGATTTAGCAGACAGACAAATCCATGTCCTGCATTACTATAATAATAGGATACTTTTTATCTCCGAAGATAAGATAGTTTTTTTATTCCGGATAAGCTAGGTATTCCATGAAGGGCAGAGTTGCAAACACCTAGTTAGATATACTCCAAGCCTCCCTGTGTCCCGATTGTCTAAGTACATTCAGTGAGTAAAAATGTAAATACGCGTGTTATGCATATTCCGGCAATCGGCGCGTCCCATGCCGCGCGGCGGGTTGGCGGCAGCGGCGGCGGGCGGCGGCGCGCGGGCGGCGGCAAGCGCTGCATTTGCATACTTTTGTCAGCAATACAGCTTTATAGCTGCGCTCGAGGCCGCAAGCATACTAAATACAAATGTATTAATTTGTCGTTCCTCATTTATAAGCTCTTCCTTGTTGGCACTCGTTTGCGGGACCGGTCCTGTTTTCGATATTGAGGCGAGGTAATACCGAGTTTCACTTTCCCTGATTTCTTTAAATGGATTTACATTGGTAAATGGTGATAAAATCATGCAAAGAGGATAACTTTGAATTTCGTTTTACTGATTTAGTGACACTTGTGTAATGTTGAGTAGGTATAACAAGAAGGATAAAACACAGTATATTTGTACTCAATGAAAAATATACAGGGTTATTTTGACATTGCTGTATTAAATGAAACGACATACTCGTCTATGCCTTTGTTAAAATTACGCGAAAAATCATCGGTGAAAAATGAATATTTTGACCAAAAATCTCAATTTTGTTGTCCTAATTTATTAAAACTTTGAAGTTTAATGCGAATATGGTGTGTGCGTAAGTGTTGTTCTGACTAAAAATGTAATGTTGCCGCTGCGAAGAATCCTCTTAGACTAGTAGTAGTGGCATTAGGGTGTGTAAACTTTAAGTTACTTTTTATTGATATTTATTTTGTACGAAACTTACACTTTTTTAATTTACATCTATTGTTAAAATAACTTAATGAAAAGTGTTATTTTCAAGGAGATAAGTATGTGATTTCATTTAGTAACGCAATGTCAAAGACCATGTACATATTTATTAGCAGTATTTTTTACATGTCCGCTACTGTATATGAATTTATTTGGTGGTAGAGACATGTATGAAGTTTAATAAAACAACTCAAAAAAAAAAAATGTGTTCTTGAAGAAAACTAAATTATTCTCAAATCAATATATTTTCCTCAACGTTTAGTACATTTCGTCTAATCTGTTGAACTCTGCGGAATATAAATATATTTATTTCTTTATTTATAATTAAATATTCACTTACACTAACAGTATACACACTAAATGCACGCCTAAAAGCCGCCCTACGAATAGATGAGCCCGGGGCGGTAATACTGTGTAACAAACTACGTGGATTACATGAATTTGAAAACAAGGGATCGTTATCTAATAACTAAGAAGTTAATAAGGAATTCTGTCCTATTTTAATACACAATATGTCTTTAATAAATATCAATGATATGTGAAAGTCTAACTTGGCACAAAGCTAAGACAGAAGCGTAATTAGTTTTTTTTTTTATGATATAGGGTGCAAACGTGCATACGGTTCACCTGATGGTAAGTGATCACCGCCGCCCATGAACATCTGCAATACCAGGGGGCACAGAGATGCGTTGCCGGCCTTTTAGGTGGGAATACGCTCTTTTTTTGAAGTTCGCCAGGACGACCTGTCGATGATCTGTCCGGAAATGCTGCTGGCGGCAATTGGTTCAATAGTTTAGTAGTACGTGGCAAAAAATGACGGCTAAAACGTACAGTGGTGGACTGCCAACCTCCGAGGTGATGTGGATGGAATTTGGAGTTCTGCCGCGATGTACGGTGATGGAACTCAGCAGCTGGGATAAATCCGAACAATTCTTCAGAGCACTCCCCGTGGTAAATGCGATAGAGAATGCAGAGCGATGCTACATCTCTACGCAAAGCCAAAGGATCAAGCCTATCGGAAAGAGTCGGTCGTCTACGATACGAGCTGCCCGACGTTGAATACGGTCAAGAGGGAGAAGCTACTACTGGGGAGCCCCTGCCCAAAGATGGGAACAATATTCCATGTGGGGCCGAACCTGCGCCTTATAAAGTTGCAGGCGATGGCCCGACGTGAAATATCGCCTCGATCTGTTGAGCACACCAAGCTTCTTTGAGGCTAATTTGGCCTTACCCTCAAGGTGACACTCGGAACTGTACGTCGCGGAACTATATGTCGACACCAAGAATAGTTAATAAGAATAGTTCACCCAAATCTAGGTTAGTTAATAAGCTCATCATCTCGTCACAAAAAGCACGTTATCATCATATCGGATACAATTTAGAATCATAGGAAATTTGAGTGTATTTTTCCTAAGAATTGCCTCACGTAAATTCCACGAGGAATCTGAATTGTCAGAGAGAATATAGTTCCGCCCCCGCCCGCTCCGCCGACCACCGTCGTTCCCCGCACTTTTACGACTGTTTTAATCTACTCTCACTTTTAGAGTGTTGTACAATTGCTCTGAAGCTTTGTTGTAGATAATCACATATTTTTGCAGTGTTTGTATGTTTAGTCCATAGCTAAGTACAAGCTTTTAAAGATTATTATTATAATAAGGAGAATAGATATCAATAAAAGTTTCAGTAAAACGTATGTTTATACATACATAAGTCAACCATGATTATAAAAAATTATTATAAAGGCTTTTCTTTTCCTCCTCCATACATGTATATTTTTTTTATATCATGTTTGTAAACAAAAATGCAAACATTTTCTTAGTTAACAAAATTGAAGAGTTAGTTAACGTGATGCTAAATGCTTATTATCGCTCCCTATTACACCATGGGACGGAGCACATATGTCGAACCTCTGCCAATCCCTTTAGGGATAAAGGCGTGAAGAGTGTTTGTTTCTTTTTATGTCAAATCAAACCGACCTACTCAAAGAATATGAACTTTAAATGGATGTGAACTGGCTGACCCCAGATCGCAACTAATGGGGACAACTACTATTATGAGTATTTCCATGCCATATCTGATCCTTTCTCTACCAGGTCCATGTCCATGCCCGGTGCGCGTGAGCTCGACGCTGAGCGGTGCACATGTCGGTTATTGGCGCGCTCCACGTAATTCTAACTCAATGCAAACGCTCTATTATGCCGGCAAGTGTTTGTGCGCGACACGGAACGGCTTAGGGCGACTTAGGTAGGCACTGGGCGCTGGATAACGGACTCTTTACAATACTTGCACGACCACGTTTCACTACAAACGTAATGAGGTACGTTAATACGTCAATGTAAAAATGACTACTAGGTTTTATTTTAATAGAATCCATTATATCAAACGGGGTCTTAGATAATTTAACTTGTCTAAGAACGGGGTACATAATTATTGTATTATGGTAGTTAGTAATATAGCTGGACTGCGTGTAAAGTAGGTGACCGCGGTGGCCGCTGATCTAATCCGCGTATCGACACAAATGTTTGTGTGATCAGCAAATTTCGGGACCAACGTGGTCTGTGATAGTGTATGTTGCAGACTTTGTGCGTGACTGTTGGCCGTATTCTGTCATGTACATCGTATAATATTAGATAGTAATGACCAATAACTATTATAGTAATATTTTCAACAGAAAAATTTCCAAAAATATGAGCACGCATATTTTCAAAATACAGTATGTATGAATAATGAAGAAAAAAATATAACATCAATTTATTGATTGAAAGTATGAACACACGATTTTCTAAATCCATATAATATTTGCAAGCATATCAGTGTAAACTCGATTTAGAAAAAAAAAATCTAAATATGGATATCTCGGTTATATTTGTAGGTTGATGTCGCATGCTCACGCCTTTTATCCCCGAAGGGGTAGGCAGAGGCGCAACTAGTGCACCCACTTTTCGCCAAGCGTACCATACCGGGCACAAATTCCAGGTTGATGTATTATTGATATATAATAATGTTATCAAAATATGGCTTATCAGCTTAATTGAAGGAAAAAAAATATAACATATCTTTACTAACAAAATTTATTTCGTACAGAAAGCAAGTAGTCACAAATAAACGATTCAGAAAACGCCGAGCAAACAGCAGCGCAGCCTCATTCCTCGCGACTCACGGTAATGAGCTCAATAATGCAGAGCGAGCGTGTGCATCGGCATTAATTGCTCGGCAGAGCGGCGGCGGCGCGGCGGTGGTGGTGGTAGCGGTGGTAGTGGTAGCTGCAGTGGTAGCGACACTAAATATAAAATCATTAAAACGTTCGGCGAGCGCGTGCTGCGGCGCGTTCAAACCGCAGGCTTAACGAATTAAAACGGCCAATAATTATTTAATTTGCACTCGTCGACACACGTGTCGGAGCTCAACACGCTCATCATTAAACGCATGGCCAGCGCCATGGGTGTATGAGTAAGCTGGTCAACTCGGAGCTCGTGATGGTTATCGTCTGTAGACGGTAGCAACAAGCGACGTCACACACAAGTTAAAATAAAGTACCGCATGCCACTGCTCGGCGAGCCTCACGTTGGGTTAGGAAGTGTTATGCTATACATGGGCCATGAACCAAACAAGTTGGTCACCTGATACAAGGTTATCTGCATCAATTATAAACGCACACAATATCAAAACATCCATGGAAGCGCTGCTGTTCTTAATAGCAAAGAATAGAAATTAGGAAAGAAAAGTGATGTTCAAAGAAACACTTCACCATACTAAACGCCACAGTAATGAATCTATATTTAAAGAAAGTTTTTGTAAGACATTGGTAAATACTCTGGTACAGTAGACCAATTCATAATCGAAACAAATATTAGATGTTATGTTTGCCATCCCACACTAGGCCACCGTGGTGGACTAAGGTCTAAACCTTCTCAATGGTAAAGGCCCGTGCTCAACATTGGACAGTATAATACAGGACTGGTATTATACAATAGGTATTATACATACAATAGTATATCATTGTATACACTGTGACTATACGATGAAATGCTGTTAGTGAAAAAATATAACGCCAATACCACACGGTAGAGCCCGGACGTCCTGTAGACAAAACCGCTGTCAATGTAGCACCCACATAGAACAAATGTGTTTAATTCATGGAAAACGAATTCCCATTATAGCACGCTATGCCATTCATATTCAATAATACCAAGTTTACTCACTATAAATTAGATTCGTCAATAATATTTAATGAAATCATTAGAACAATTGGGTTAATAACAACTCTACAAATCTATACATATAATAAAGCAATAGAATCGATGTGTTTGTACATTTAAAGAAAAGTGATAAAAAAGAAAGGGGTGACTTTTTTTTATAGTGACTGCACCGCACTTGATGGTAAGAACGGTGCAGTGCAATTAGAGAATCGAATGGCACTAAAGAAGAGTAATGGAACACAAATCAGCGATTTTTGTAATTCTTTTCAATCTGTCTGTTTTTTATTTGTTTGTTTGTTACTGCACATCTCCGAAACTACAGAACGGATCTCGATGAAATTTTTTATGGTATCTCCATTTGAGACCCTAGAAAGGACATAGGCTACTTTTTATTCCGAGAAAATATAAAGCAGGGCTTTTATCCCGGTAAAGCTTATGCAAACGGGTAGAGTCTCGAACAAAAGCTAGTATTAAATAAATTCAGTAATTGCGCTAGAATAGCTGCAAATGTTAATTACGAGCATATTTCTAAACCACCACGTTAATTTTAAATAATAAGAATGCATTTGCAAATAATTTTTAACAACTGAATGCTCGCTGTTAAGTGCAAGGAATTAACTTAAGGAGGAAGCGGACGAGGGACGGAAGGATAAGTCCGAGCTGACTCTGTGCTCGGTACACACAGAGAGCAAACATCGCGAGTGTTGGCTCTACATCGGACCGGTCGTAGAGCACTAATTCTTTCAACAATAAACAAACCGAATGGCTCAATAAATCAAAGAAAATAATACAATATTATGTAGTATGAATCGGAAAGAACGAAACTTTAATTTACAGAATATCTACCGATGAGACTGCCGGTGATCAGAGAGTAAATGTTTGAATAGCGGAAGATATTAGAACGACCTTTGATTAATTATATACCTAGATAGAGTGACGCGCTACAATAAAACTAAAACAAACAGGCCAAGAGTATGCGTGACAGCTGTGTCATACGCTATCGCTGCATCATTCTGCATCACCCTGTGTGCGCGCATAATGATACCAGTTATTACATGGTTCCTATTAAAACGGGGAGATAATTATATCCATGAAAACCACAAAAAATAATTCACTCGTACTCATTTAGCGGGCAACAGTTGGCCTCTATTTTTTTCGACGCGTTTGAAACGTTCAGTGTCTATCTAGGTATATAATTAATCAAAGAGAACGACGACGAAGCTGAATACTGAAGTTGCTTTTTGAATATCATTGAAATGCAAGACTAAAATAAAACCTACACTATTTAGCGTATAGTAGCGAAACCATATTACAATCAATTGTTTGTTCACCTGAAGATCCTCTTAGTTTCCTTTCACCATTGGTTTCATAGTGCATATTACTATAGCAATGAGAAGATTATGAAGATAAACCAATAAGTATATATAAAGTTTGAACACTCTTTAAAAAACAAGTATTTCATTTTAAAAAGCTTTGTATACGACTTATATTATGTAAAGTTTATTTAGATATATTTTTAATCTACTTTATGGTAGTATCTAATGACAAAAAACACATTGAGCTGGGTTGAGATTACTTTTTTAATTAAATGCTCATATTTTGATTACAGTGGTGGCTCTGATCTAGATGTGCAATGATTAGTATACAAATAATCCTTTACTAATGTTGATAATATTATAATGAGATGCCTTAATATGTTGAATACATACATATTTCTTAACTACATTTTTTATTTTTTTTATTATTATGTGATTACCTCGGTGGCTTAGTTGTATTACAGTACGACTGCAATTCTGAGGTCTCGGATTCGATCCCCGAGACCATCAGTTTCGTAAGAAGTGTAGCTCATATACGGTAGCCAAAGCAATATATGTATAACAATTGTATAAAAAGACTTTATAATAATATTTAAGTGTGTAAACTCTGTACGACCTTAACATAATGTGCTAGCTTATATATTTGATATTTTTTTATAATCTTAGTAAAATAAAAATATACTTTATTCTTCACGTAGGCGAACATAGGTGCACTTATGATAAGTCATGATACATTCAATTAATTATAATAATTATTATTAATACAAAAGGTCACTTACATAACTACACACATTTTTATTGGGAGTAAAATCAATTATGAAAAGTAAACAAAAAAATAAGCCAGCTCGGGCTGGCAGGAAAGGGGATATAAAAAAAGAGATTTAATCATTTTTATTAAAAAAAGAATGGGGGAACGTGTCGCGACTCGCGATCCTCCCCGGTGAGGACACTACAGGCCCTAGCCTTGCTAACCTACCACGGAACGCTGTATTTTTTTTCTTAAATATTGTTTTAATAAAATTAGTTTCCGAATTCCTGTCTGTTGTCGGATTTTGCGTTTTTTTTTGTGTAAAGTGTTGTATTCACCTATAAAGTTTTATCACCTTGAATTAGAATAACCATTGTATTTATAGCTGTATTATTATATTGGTAAGCCGATGGTATAAGTTCTATTGAATAAATAAAAAGGAGCAATTCCAGGCGGACTTAGAATAACAGTTACCGGGTATGTTTTAGGGAGAGTAAGGTTACTTACTTAACGCAAAACATAAGGTTAATAGTATTTTTCCTCACAAAGCGAAGTGGCTACATTGGTGGCATATAATGGTAATGAAGCCCAAAAATAATGACGATCAAGGTAGTACGGCATCTCTAAACCATAGTAAAAATTGAGCCGGTTTGACGCACTGTATGTACCCCGACTGTCCCTTACTTGTCACAAATAATTGCTCTACAGATGTTTAAGAATATCAGGAACAGTACCTACTACTAGCATCAGATATTTAAAGAATTTCTACATAAAGATAACAAAATGACCTGTAGAATATAAACGTCCTAATTAGATTGTTATTAGGGACGACTTGAGTAGCTCGTTAAAAGTTTTAAGTCATTGACGTTATAATTATAGTAAGAAGTCAAAATGTCATTAAGTTACTTTACATTCTCTTCTAGTTTTTATGGTACAACACTAAGAGCTGATTTCACTACAAGCTGATAAAATCCCTGATAGTCTATTTGGAACTTATCCGCCATATAAACTTTTAGTTTCACTTGAGTAGAAATATCTTGAACTACAATGGCAATATCTTGCAGAAAGTCATTAGTAATGCGTCAGATTTATTTAAGATTTGAATAAAATAAGTAGATTTTTACCATATAACTTTGTGGAACACGTAGTATAGGGTCAGTGTTATTCACAATAAGATGTAACACGTGTTAGTAGCAGGGGTCGCTACGATGTCCTATCAAAACTCAAGTAAGTACACGCACTTACTCATAAACTGGCGATAAAAGAAGACGAGGCGATGGCACCCGTCTAGACAACCTGTAGTGTATGAGATCTACGACTTACTACGTTCTTAATAACTCTATTCATGATCAATTTACCGAAAGCCTGTCTGTATATTGTTTAAATGAAATTGTAACCAGTGATAGTATTGTAAGACCGCGGCAAGGGGCACGGCCGCCCGCCCGCCGCGGTGCACCGCTGAAACGTAGGACGCGCGCCGACCAAAATAATTTGTACGCCGACTTGTTAATCCGCAGACAAAAGCCTTTGATCTGGAGCACAAACTTCCTCACTGTAGCCCGGACGTGCCCTCCGCCTCCCGCCCCGCCCCTCGCCGCACCATGCGTCCGGCCGGTGCGATCGCGGGCAGGAATTTGCAGGAATTCGGCGGCTTTTATCTTCAAGAAGCGAACACTTACACGAGTTTTTAATTCTTCTATCTGTCGATGCGAGGGTGAGGCTAGGTGCGGGGGAGGGGAGAAATAGATTATTTTGGTTTTTTTATTTCATTATTTTAATCATCACGCATACTCATAATCACGCCTTTTATCCCAGGAGGGGTAGGCAGAGGCGCAACTAGTGCACCCACTTTTCGCCGTGCATATTCCGTCCCATGATGTGATCAGGGGCGAGCCTATGCCATATCGGGCACAAATTCCAGACTCCGAGCTGATACTGATTAGAAAAATCCAATATCACTTTTCCCGACCCGGGAATCGAACCCGAGACCTCAGCATTGCAGTCGTACCGTAATACAACTACGCCACCGAGGCAGTCCATCAAAAATCAAATGTTTAATCATCACAAACTTCATTAACTTCAGAAAGAAAGAACTAATAAAAGGCGTTGTGTCAAATATCCATACTTATACATAATAATAATGTTCAGGTGCTTGTGCAGAAACATTTATCAATTTGTTAACATGAGAATGTTCTTTATTGCGTGGATTTTCAGGTTTAGTGATAGTCAGTAAAGATTTGTCGTACAAGTTTTACAGAAATACAGTTAGTTTTGTTACTCAAGTCCTTAGTGATGAGTTTTCACCTCTGCCCATAAACGTCCAAAATACCGGACAAACATTGATGCGTTGCATTGGGGGCTTTAAGATTGAAATACAATGAAATATTAGGAAAATAAATCACAAAACGTAGAGAATTACAATTAATTGACAATACAGCTTCACAGGCACGAGTGTGCCGACTCATAGGCCATCGCACTTTATGATCAAAAGATAAATAAAAGCGCGCGGCGGCCGACAGCGCGGTCTCAAGGCGGGCGCCACGCCGCGTCGGGGTCGGGGCCACAACAACACTAATTACCGGTGCGCGTGGAAACAAGCCAAAAATGCCTCTTTTAAACGTCCTCCGAGACTGCAGGGGGTAGGGAGGGGAGGGGTATCAGGTAGTTAACCTCTTAATTACGACGTGTCCCTCGCTTTGTAGCCGCTTTTGAAGTAAATAACAGATAAAATACGCTCCTCTTTGTTTTCGAGTGGCAATTATAATATTTCAGTTGATTTGTCATCGGTCGTGGATCGGTCTGCGCGTCCAGTATCGGCGACGCGACGCGCAAAACATCTCTACGAGAAAGACATAATACCCACTTTTAGAATCAATATAACATTACATAATGGACTCAGAAAAACCGACAAGCATTTAGAGAAGAATGTCTAAAAAACCACCTGTCACTCTTTTCAAATTGTTTACATTCTAATAAGTTTATGTTGAAGATAAGCAAGAAGTTTATAAATACAATCACCGTGCTCGTCATGTTTGATACTCACAATATCGACATACAGTGTAACTTCACAGGATAATCCTCCACTCACAATGAGAGCCCCTCGAGAGCGTAATAAAAACTCTATAGTTATTTATAAAACTTGTACACAATGCATACGAAAATATCTGTAACAGGGACGCGGACGTGTAGCTTGCCGCGCGGAGACGTGTGTAATGTCAATAAATCTCTCATTACAGGGCTTTAGTAATTAACCGCGTAATGCTTACACCATGGCAACTTCACGCCGTGTTTATATTTAGTGTTAAGTATATTGACGTCGAACGCATACAACTGCTTAATATCGGTGACCAATTGTTATGGCGATAGGAGACTTAAGTTGATGAGAAGTGATGTCCGATAATTATATGTCGACTCAGATTTTATATACTTTATTTTTGTTATAAAATCTTATCTGTAAGTCATAATGCAATATTTGAGTCTTGTGGGTTCAATTAATAATATGTCGTCAGACCTCTACCAAAAGTATTAATTGTACCTGATTTATTTTATTCAAGTCGATTTTTGAAGGGAGGTTTATATAATTATGGTCGTCTGCGTCCATCCTAATCCCGCTTCTATCCGTATCCGCAGCTACCACACAGACACGTTATCCGCAAACACAAATTCATGCTTTTAATATCAAGCAGATTGTTTTGCAAGAAGATTGAATGACGGACTAAAAAAGTGTTCATGTCGTTTGCGAAACTCGTCGTTTCAGAATTCCCATCCATTTTGGAGTGGAGACCAAACAGAAACTAGCTGTAGTTTGACGTCAGTGGAGGTCGGGCCGCCTATAATAAAATCAATGACAACTTTCATAAAATATCAGTGAAGCACGGCGGCGGACCAACGGGCAGCTCTCTGTAATTGGCGCAATACGAGCGGGTGCTGCGAGCGAAACGTAACGCGATGTGATTAACCATTCATTAGCGGAGGCACCAATAACTATGTCGCCGATAATTCACGAAAGTAATTAGCCGCGCTGATTTGCACCGCGGGGCGAGGAGAGCTCTCGGCGGTTGGTAATGACTCTATGCAAAAATAACTACGGATTACCAACACGTTATTATTTTGTACAATTTCACATTTAATTAATTAAATTCGTTCGTGGCGTTAAATGGAAATGTTTTGAATTTGAACTATCCATTTTAAATATATTTAAATGTATTGCGCTGTATTAATCTCTGCGTGTTTTTCCTTTTTCCTGCAATTATTTTCAGTGACGTTATCGGAGTATCCGGTAAAGCCGATCGGCACAATTCAAGCAAACTTTGAGGGTTGTGACACTCTTATCTTGACGTTACATTTTAACTGCACCGAACTTTCTTTTGATCATTAGTACGGCAAAGTTACTTCACAGCACTTGGTGTTAATTTGCATGAAGCCCAAAGACAATGTCGACGGACAAGAGATGAACATATAATTCTAGATGGTGAGCACAGTTATGCCGGCTAATTGCTTCTTGACGCTCCGCTTGAAGCACCCCAACTCGGGAGAAGGGAACACGTATGCCGGCAAAGTATTCCACCGCCCAATGATACGGCAAAAGTATGAAATTCCCAACCTTTTGGTTCGAGCCGGGATGGCAAAGGCCAGAAATTGCCAGTATTATAGTAAAAAACCATTTTTTTCTCATTTTCACTGCGCAACCCACAAAAAAGTACTATATCTTACGTATAGTATCTGTAAATGCTAGGTGTAGCTCCACATGATAGAGGTATTCCCTGTAGAGTCCGACTCTACATAATAGTTCAAGAGTTAACGGTCGCAACTCAAACTGTGCAGTTTACATGAGCCATGGCTCGGGGCCAGTTCTAATATTAATATTAAACGAGACATCGCAACTCACCTCCAGGGTCGTTTCAAAATGACGACGGAGTGATGTAGATCATTATTAAGGTATGATGATATTTGTCAATTTGGGCAGCGTCTGCACCGCACCAGGCGGTGAGACAGCAGTGACGTTAGCACCAAGACCAAGTACCAAGATTTAATGTTTGTGTGATTGTTTAAAAAAAATTGTCTAGATGTAAGTTTTGTAGAATCAAGAGTCCTTCGTTTAAGTTATAATCATAATACCATTATAAAAGTTAGTTCAATAAATTCCATGCCATCTTACTTGCATTACTTATTGCACTAGGCTACAACATTTTATATTAACACTTAGAAGTGGTAAAACTTTATGCCACAATCAGCCGCTCCCGATATCTGTAACACAGAACAAAAGCGCGCGAGTAGAGAAGTGTCGGTCAAGTGAGCATCGAACAGTGCCCACAGGGGCGGCGGCGGGCGCGGAAGCGGGAGCGACAGCGGGCGAGTATCAATTGGAATCAATTGGCGGGCGGCTCCATCTGCATTGCGATACGATAAATCTGCCGGCTCGATGCAATCACAGGCTGACAGTGCACCGCGCGCTAGTAACGCACCTCTATTAATATGCAACTTGTTATCCTGAAGTCCGTACAGATGTTTTTTAAAAGGCAATCGGGTATCTATGAAGGATTTGTTGTTTCCAAACCTCCGGGAGTCCATTTGACATTTTAACCCTGGTTGATAAAATGAATCAACTATCACTGATATTTTGCTCTTTATGAATCAACTAGCTGGCCCGGCGAGCTTCGTACCACCTTAGATACAATAAATTTTGTGGTAAGTAACTTATTAGCTAAATTGAATTGAATTGGTTTTTTTTTCTATTAAGATAAAAATAATACTCAAAATAAATTAAGCTCAATTAATTAAACAAAAATCATACATTCATGCACACTCACGCCCTTATCCTATAGGGGTGGGTTGAGACTATTGAGCGCCACATGCTATGATTTTGACACACCTCTTTCGCCTCTTCTACATTGATAGTTCTCCTCATACCTAACCTGCCTTTTTCGGAGAAGATCATTTATTTGATCAGAGAAAATTCTCCTCGGGCGTCCCCTTCCAGGCGTACCATCGCCATTCGCTCGATAAATACCTTTCGTGATCCGTCTTTCATCCATCCTCTCCACATGCCCAAACCATCTCAGTATACTTCTTTAAATTTTAGTCACGACATCATCCTTCAACTTACATCGATCTCTTATCACACTATTATTCCTCATACGATCAGCAATAGTGACTCCGCATATACTCCGTAAGGAGCGCATTTCCACAGCATTTATTCGACTTTCGTGCTTCTTTTGCCAAACCCAACATTCATATCCATAAGTAACACGACTTTGTTATATATATTATATTGTATAGAAGGTGGAAAATTACAGATTTAGATACGTCTTAAGATTAAGCGACGGGATTTTTCCACACCACACCATCACTCACTTGATTTGATACACAAATTATTTGATATAAATATTGGTTATCAGTAGGTATAATATCCTTATTATTAAACGCGAATGTCATAAGCTCCCGGTTTTCGAGGAGGTTCTTCGCCGAGGCAACTAGTACAATCACGATTAAATTAGATTATGTCCATCCCATGATATCGCAGGGTGAACAAATTCTTAGTTTAGTCAATTCACAGTTTAATATCTTCTTTTTCTGTAATTTTAGTTGTATTTGGAAAGTAAAATATCTAATAAGCAAATAGGAACCAAATTTTATTAAAATCAGTCGACGGTTAATTTTAGGGAAGTCACTAACAAATACAAGGATCCCTTTCGAGGATTATAAATAATTACGGTAATAGTGTCATGTATATATGTAGTATTATGACAGTCGAACGGCATCGTCGTTTCGTGATTCAACTGCAATAATGTAAAAAACAATTGCAAAATGTTTGAAAAAGTGTGTTGCGATATACACGGGACACATAAAGGCAGACGGAAGAAGATAATTGTTATTTATCATGTTACGGAGAGTGCAGTGGACAAAAGGCCTGAGCCCTCTCATCAGAAGAGGCCTTTGTTCAGCGGTGGGACAATTTTATACACCGTGAATAACATCAAACACCTACTGCGTTGGTACTGGCGTTGTGGCAACCTGCCGCTTGGCTGCGGTTAACTCTTTCCTCGTGTCATTTACTAAACATATGTTGTAATAGTGAAATGTGTAGACACATAAAACTACGAGTGTTGCATTACTCGGTGCCGTTTGACTGCAGTATTGATGTAGTTACAGGTCGGTGTCTGTCGTGTGTCGTCTCACCGTTCGGGCTGGAGAGCGCAGGGCGTGCGCTTCATTACAGCGCGCCGTCCATCGCCGCTCGCGTGTGTCGCCGCTGTTTACCGATGACCTTTGTACAACTAGGCACTAAACGTACGACAGACTCTACTTTGGTCCTGGGTCAAAGTTTATATTAAATAATATAATCTTTATTGTAAAGAGTTTCACTTTATACAGTACACAATATTTTATGTCAATTATAATCTACTTCGTCGTACATGTGTACCTTTAGTCTACTTCCTACTAATGGTATTATAAACGTGAAAATTCGCGACGATCGTTGGATATATTTTTTAGAAGTAAACGTATTAAACGCTGAATGGATTTGGATGAAATTTCGCCTATGGATGGATCATATCCTGGATTATATTCCGGAAAATGTCTTCCAGGTGGGTGGTTCGAACAAAAACTAGAGAATACAATATTGTGAGGTAGAAAATGTAATAAAATCATAATTACTAATTGGTTTCATACAAATTTATAAGCAAAATAGTTAAAACTACAATCTAGTTGGTATTATTTAACCTTTGTTAATTATTTCATATAATTAGATACTACATACGAAATAACAGTTCAGACGAGCAATTTTATCGCAAACCTAATTCAGCGCAATAAATATTAAGTGGAAACAGCGAGCCAGAGGCCGCCCGCCGCCGCCCGCCGCTCGCATCTAAATGTGCTTCAAATATCATTAGCACATATTAAGTGCGGTCTGCGGTCCGGCCGCGCGCCGGTCCGATGCCGGACCGATGCGGTACGGACTGTGATCGGTGATCGCCCTTTCAGTAAACCTAATTTACGATACTGAGAAAAAGGGATTGCGGGAAAAGGGATTACTGGTTTATCAACGGCACTGTCGTGTCTGCACAAAACACAACACCACCACTACATTAAAGTTATAATTTATTTTTTAGTGGCAGCATGTTGGTCGAGCTTCGAGCCGGTCCATTCATGCAGACGTAACACGCGCGGTTCATTTACAAGCGTGACACGGCTCCCAATATGACGTGACTGCCCCCGTGTTGTCATAAATCGTGTCGGTTGATTGCTCGCTTCATGCGGTCCGATACCGGAGGTTTGCTCATTTAGATTTTAGGGAATAGCTACGTTGTTACCTGTATATCGAGTAAAAAGTTATCATATTTATGTTTAAAAATAAATAATAGTTTAAATAACTAAAAAACACGCTTTATAGAAAATTCAACTAAAAAATAGAAAATAAATTTGAATTAAGAATAGTGTAAATAAGACAAAAATGTATTTTATTGTAAAAAAAAGAGTGGGGTGCATGGTGACAATAGTTATAAATATTTTATTGACAGATAATATGAGTAGAAGTATTAAATATCATTTTGATAATATCTTAAAAAGCACCCCACGCTTTTTTTACAGTAAAATACATTTTTTTCTTATTTACACTATTCTTAATTCAAATTTATTTTCTATTTTTTAGTTGGATTTTCCATAAAGCGTGTTTTTTAGTTTTTTAAACTATTATTTATTTTTAATTTTTTAGTTCTGTTCTACTATTGTCCAACAAATGTCACTAAAAATATATAAATTGACAAAAATCTCATTTTGCAAATTGAATAATGGCATAATCTTATCAAATTAGTGTATTGTTATCGGTCCTCGACAAACCTACAAAGTTTGAATAAAATCTGATCGTTTAAAGTGGGTCAAAATCGCGCCCAAAGGAGTCGGAGTCGGAGAGTTACAAACATACAAGTGAAGCTAATATAAAGCGTGTAAAAAAGCTCACACGTTTTCGTTTGCGTCACAAGTCGAAACGTTTTTGTATTTATTACGAATTATTTACCTAGACGTTGCTAGTCTCACTAAAATACTTTTCCAGGTTAAAAGTATCATATTATATACTTTAAAAAAACGTTCAAACATCTTCACAAACTTTCGCATTTATTAGTAAAATTCAATCCCCTGTTGTTACTGGCTGGTATACCTTACTACCGTCTCGTCATTCGGTTGCAAAATACTGCCTCTGCATTTCGGATTCAATCAGTGTAAATACCACTGCCCTCGCGTTGTGTTGTCTCGTCGGGCGGCCGGCGCAGCGGGCGGCGCGGGTGCGCTGCGGTTGATGAGAGTTTACCTTTCATTGCACCTCGTTTTTGGGCGTGGATGAACCCATCAGAGTCGAGATAGGCATTTAGACGCGCTGAAAAGGTTTGTGACTGATCAGGATTGCGTCCAAAGATACGTCTGGCCGTGCGTACTGTGAGTAGTGATTAGAGCGTGTATTCATCGCGGCCGGGCTAAACGAAATTCGAACAAATACACGTGTTGTGCCATACAAGCGACTGTAATAGAGTAGTATTATAATATAAAGCTGCAGGCAATAAACGTGTATGATACCTACTTGACTAAAAGTGGCTATAGCCTAGTTGGGAGTGCAACGGACTGCCGAGACGAATGTCTGCAGGTTCAAAACCTAAAGACACACACCTCTGACTTTTCTAAAAAAAGTTATTGTTGTATTCTTTGTGAATTATCGCTCGCTTTAACGGTGAAGGAAAACATCGTGAGGAAACCTGAATACCTGAGAAAGTTATCTAAATTTCGAAGGTATGTGAAGTCTGCCAACCCGCACTAGGCCAGCGTGGTGGACTAAGGCCTTAACCCTCTCGGTTGTAGAGGAGGCCCGTACTCAGCAGTTGGCAGTATATAATACAGGGCTGGTATGGATACCTGAGTGGGTATAATTATATAAGTGTCATGAAGTACGTATCTCAGATTTTTATGTGGTCTTTTTTAGGTATCGCATTATATAATATATTCCTAATAAAATGACTGTACATTCACGCGTTTTGTATTGCACATTTATTTAAGTAATTGTACTCCGCCAAATTAGAAACTTTAGACATTATGTAAATCAACGGTATTGCAAATCCAACTCAGAATTCGTGAGTATTGAAATATATTATGTACTAAGAAGCATAGTATAATATACAATACGGCATGCGTGGGCCGCCGTCTCAACTATGTGTTAGGAATTTACCTACTAAAATACATTATACCAATTTGATAGTATATATAATAGTTCGGTAATGATACGTGTGAATTCATTCCCCGAAACGAGACAAAAATAGTGTACCTGGTTGTTGTGCGAATTGTCTGCAATTGGTATAAATCACGACCATAGTGTATTGGCCATTATATTTTTGTTTACGCTTAAACTATTTATTTCGTCCTCGAGACCACATCCACTTTTGCTACATTTTTGCCACATTCGCCACACAAAGAGTGACGAACTCGGACAACATTCTAAACGAAATTATATCCATTGCAAGCGTCAGTACTGCCTTCAAATGAAGTGTAGGAAATGAGAGCGGTCGTTTGTCGCAGTGGCAATGTTTTAATATGCTCATATTTTTTGCTGGACCTCGCGACGTAAATGAAAAAATCACAATATGTCCAGAAAGTGGGGACAAGCGCGCAAATGAAGCGGCGTTCCGCAGACATGTCAGTAACAGCTTTATAGTTTATTCATGACAGTCGTAAGTGAAATAGCGGGACAAACTATAGCAATTTTTGAGGAATATGAGAACTGAATGACGAGTTGAACATAATACTGAACCCACGGACAATTGTGGCGCTTACAGCTATAGCTGAAGATCATTTTTTAAAGGAAATCCGATAGGCTACTTAAGAAAAACATTAGGTACTATTAGTAAAATAATTCATTAAAGCGACCTATTTAATAAGTTTCCAAAGATAACCTGGCAGGAGCTCTACAATAGTATGGACGCTTTGCCGTGTCGCTTACTGACTATGAGGAGAGGACACTAATGATTTTGTATTAAAAATGCACCAAAGAAAAAGCCGCACGTTTTTCTAACGCAGTTCAACTTAATTACAGTTTCATTTAACTAGAATACATACTTAAAAAAAACGACGTATGGCTTCATTGAATAAATAAAGTAAATACATTTAGTTACTCAATAGAGTTTGTTACATCTTGGTATTAATTTGCTTTGTATTATGTATGTAAAGTTTAAAGGAAAGGAACAGCGAAAAAAATAAATATTAAAGCATTGAAAGAGGCACGGGAATTTTCCCCATTGATTAGATTGGATTTCTTGAGGTATTGTAATAAGGGATCCCTGACAAACCACATTTTTGGAACTTTGCTTATCAATTAGCCTGTCTCTGTCCACTGCTGAACGCAAGGATCCCCAAGTGAGCGCCAACCATCTCGGTCTTGACTCTTGAGCAGTCCGCATCCACCCGCCTTTTCAAGTCGTCAGTCCATCGTGCAGCAGGGCGTCCTACACATCGTTTACCTAATGGCGGTCTCCACTCTAGCACCTGTCTGCTCCGGCGACGATCCGTCCGCCTGTAGACATGGCCAGCCCACTTCCACTTCAATGTGCTGATTTTGCGAGTCATCGGTTACCCTGGTTCTATGGCGGATAACTTCATTTTATAAATTCAAAATTGAAACCAGTACATATTATAATGTGTACCTATATGTATATCCTATGCATAATGCATATGACGGATGCACTTTTCTTAGCGCAAGCATCGAACCCGCGACATCTTTACACAGCTTCCCGTACGCTGCAGAGACGGAAATAACTGAGGCGACAACAATTATGTTGTTATTCGAAATAATTGCAAGTGAAATGTTCCCTAGTACAGCGTCGCGCCGCTCCGACGGTCTTCTGAGTAGTTTTCACTCCCGCAACAGCCCGCAACAATGTTCAAGGGATGTTTATGAGATTACTTGTACAAAATAAAAGTGTGAGAACGTGTTAATGAACACTGTTATGCTACTCGAGTATTACAATGCAACTTGAATAAAAAAATATATTATACACATTTTAAAAGAATATTATAGTATCCAATCTGCTACTGCTCGTTTTTGGTTTTTTAAAAAATTGATCTGAAGTCATCAGCTAAGAATTTCCAATTAAATAAACATATTAAAGTCCATGCAATGTACTAATTCATAAAGTCAGCGTTTATTGCTTAAATTTTTTAATCCTGTTTTTATGAAAGTTGGAGATTTTAATTTTTCGTACTATATTGTTTCTTCTGTGTTAGTTTCTGTTATTATTAGTCTACCTTGAAACTTTATCCATGTTTTTAAATGAAGGAGGGTGTATGTTTAAATACCGCGCATTGCAGTAGTTGCGGACGAAGGACGGCGCGGCAGTGGGCAGCGATGAACAAGTGATGTGAACAAACTTCATATCTTCAGCAGAAAAGTTGTTGTCCGTGCTGTACACTAACTAGTAAAAACATAATGAGAGATACAGCGAGATGCAAACGCTGGAGGCTACGGGAACAGCATGATAAAGTCTAGTGGCGTGATAATGAAGCCGCGCTGGACAAACAACTTTGTTAGTTTTTTTTTATTTCCCACTGTTTTTACTAATTGTTCTTCAACAACATCGATACTAAAATTCTATTTGCGTGCATTTTAATATCATGAATATTTTATGAAGTAATAGCCGTGACTATGCCGAATTCCTCTTACGGAGGCGTCACAGTAATTATTATTTAACGTTTGGCTACACATCAGTATAAGGATTTTCAACACCAAACACGCAAATCAACAACCACGCGTTAGCTACGCTTTACTACGCTGAGTTCGTTGAGGTTCTTTATCTGTGGGTTTTTAAAACGAGGGGATAGAGGTTCGATCCCCGATGCGTGACGAATATGGACTGCAAAAATAAATCGAGTCTTGGCAAAGATGTTATACCTAATGCACTAGGCAGAATTGTGAAAGCGAAAGTCACACATAATTGATATTGTGACACTAAACTTGTCATGTTGAGTCAGGTTTACGTGAATTTTGCGTGTACAAATAAGAAGAAATACAAAACTGTAAAGAATATAATGACCCAATAAATGTAATGATATTGCAATTTCTTGTTCATTATCATTACTGCGACATTGCCGAGTGACGGGTCATGGCGCGTTTCTTTTTATTGTAACATTCAAATAATTTTTATTTTGTTGAGCGCGAGTGTTCGCGGAATGAACATTTTATGATTTGAATCAACGACCCGTGAAACGGCTGTTAGCAACTGGACGACAAGAGGGATGTAACACGCCCTGGTGATTATTCTATCTAATAAGGAATAATAGCAAATCGTGCCGTGGCGCCGTCGTGCTTTGTCAGGGACAAAACACTCATTGGCGTATTTTTCATAAAAATTGACTATTATTTAAAATAGACATTATTTTAAAAAGGCGCTGGTTCTACACAGCAAACAGCAAATTCTCGTGAATAGAACATAAAATAATGGAATTCCGAATTGTGGAATAAAAACCACAATAGTTAGTTGGTAAGTAGGTGATTGCGTTCCCGCAGTGTGACGTGTGCTGCAAACATTTACTAGTCTAGTACTCTGAGTGCTTGGGATAAAGGTTGGCGCACATCGAGACGGGTTGTGCATTGAATCGCTATGTAATACTTAGGATCTCTGGGTGATAGATATCGTTATGCAAAATCAGTAACTACAAAATGTAACGAGAGTTGCGTCACGGCGAGACAGTTATAAGTCTACACCCAGTTAAGACAGAGCGATCATTCTGGCAACCACCGAGGGACGTGACGTCCTTTGAATTCAGGAGTTGTAAGGCCATTGTAATAAAAATAATATTCTTAAAAAAGAAAGAGGTGCCAGCATCACTGCACTCTTCAACACTTTGCACTAGTATGTGATGTGCCTAACCGTGCAGACCGAGGTCCTGGCGCGGCGTCTGGCACGGCGCCTGGCGCGCCGCCACGCTAACGAACCGCTGACCCGCCGCGCGCGTGACCAGACTGCGCGAGGGCCGCCGTCGCACACAATCACATTACACTTATCAACTTACCGAACAAGTGGCTTGTATTCATATCTTAAGGAAAATTAAGATAATTAAGAGGGACTGAAAAAGAGCAATTTGATAGAATGCTGTCTCTATCATCCTAGGTTCTCGACTTGGCAAAGTGACTACTGACTGCCCCAAGCCTGAAAGTAACTGTTACTGTTCCTGTTGTGCGCGGATACTCACGCCTTTTACCCCCGAAGGGGTAGGCAGAGGTGCAACTAATGCACCCACTTTTCGCCATTTTTATTCCGTCCCATGATGTGATAGGGGGCGAGCCTATCGCCATATCGGGCACAAATTCCAGACTCCGGGCTGATACTGAATAGAAAAACCCAATATCACTTTTCCCGACCCGGGGATCGAACCCGAGACCGCAGCATTGCAGTCGTACCGTAATACAACTACGCCACCGAGTTCAGTTCCTGTTGTAGGGCTCCTTTTTCCACACTTAGCCTGTAGTCTAGGCCTGAAAGTACCGAATACAATCGAAATATAGTGATGACCAAGAATCTTTGCATCGCACGACGGTCACCAAAGCTTTGCCAGCCTGTCTTACAATGTACACCGACTGTCCGGAGGGAGAAATTATCACTAAGTAGACATTTTTGTCTAATAGGACATTTTATGTCGGAAATATAAATAATGGGAATGTCAGTAAAATAATGAGGGCATGCAAAAGTGCGTACGTCTGTCGCCAACAAGCTGTATATTCAAACTAAGCGCAGGTTATAAGCACAAGGAAAAAGGTTTTTAAACATCATCTTATTTCGACCTATTAGTTCTAAAGGTTGACATCATGAGAGTGAGAATGCGAATGCGACCCTATTTATTTGAGCTCAAAATATATTATCGGCTACCCTTCGGTTTTGATAATTAATAATTCATGTTACCAATAATGTATTAATGCGATGTCGGCACACGTTGCTTCCGGTGCAGGTGCCGAGTGTTTCCGGGAGGTAGTATACATGGGTATAATGATAATATCTAGTTCATTAGATGAGATACAATATACATGTGCGCAATAATAGACAAGCATCATGCCATTCTGAATACTACTCAATATATTGCGTGTAACTGAATAAAGAGTGCACTGTTTTTTTTATTGCATTGAATGATAATAATAATAAGAAAAGCATTCCGTTCGCCTGATGGTAAGCGATACGACCATCCATAAACAGTAGCAATACCATTCAGCACCTTGAGTTAAAAAGTAGGTACTGTGTGGCATTCCACTTCGCAGTGTCCAGTAGTTACACTGGCTACAATGTCCTTCAAACCGAAACACTGTTTTGTGCACAGTGCATGCTCACTGCTGCTTGGCGGTAGAAATAGACATTGCGGTGGTACCCACTCAGACGAACTCTTACATAAGAGAGACAAACCACCAGTGATTGATGTGACTGTGATTGCCATCGCAACATTTGTGCAATTAAAAAGTACTGTATGTACTCTTACCCTGAAAATATGATTAGGTATATGGTAAGTTTTTTCTTCCGCTCAGTATTTGGTTAGGATGTATTTAAACCGACAAACAACAGCGCCTGCAGACTGTTAGGAGGCCGAAATGCATAGTAGGTCCCTATTTTTTTATTTCTTTCCAAATACTGAGACCTGATGCGCTAAGTTCTAATACTGATCTATAACTCAAGTACAGTAGATGGTATTCGGTTAGTCCTTAGCATACGCAGCTAAGAAGTCAAGTGCTGCAAGCTGAGTAGCTGATCAGAACACCTCGCAGCTCTCACAACCCTCTCCGCAAACACGGGCGCCAGTGAGGATTGTAAGCCGTCGAGCGTATCAATTACCGAACACTTGAAAATTGCGAAATGAAATGTGCACTTACAGGACACAGTGGAAGTCGAACTGACAATGGCGATGATAACACGTCCTCGTCCATGACAGTTAGCGAGGTGTCGAGTCAGCCCATTGATAGCGAAGAACCAGATGTTCAACCAAAGTACTGAATGTCATTTCACTACGCTTGAGATCTTGAGATATTATAAGTAAAATCTTAGTGTATACATTACGGGACAGAACAGTGTTTCCACAGTGCCGCTTGTCAGTATAACGATAACTCCCAGTAACACCGCGGGTTATTTTAACGAGCATACAGAGTCGGAACTACCACTAGAAGTGATATGCTCAGTGGTAATGAATGAGGCGCGCCCGCCGCAAGGTGCGCTTTGACCCGCCTGCAGCCACTAATCAGCGCTAATATTGATCGCCAGTCAATCAAACTGCCAGACGGGCCGGCAAAGCAGACATAACATAACGCGTGTCCGGAGGGATAGGCAGTGATGCAACTGGAGCACGGTTCACTTAATTCCCTTTCTATATTGTGGTAAGAGATATCTATACCTACGATAACTCCCTGGGCATAGCGTCTAAGATATGCGGAACACCATAGAGTATAGTACCCAAAAATTAGGTTTTTTTTGTTATGTTATACATTTGAGTTTAAACGTTAGAGTTTCGTTTTCAAAGGCAAAATTACCTTTGTAAATTAAATAATAAAACAAAATGTTTCCGGTATTTTTTTACTGGAACGTAATTGCCCACAGTGTGCATGCAGAAATTCCATATTTTTTCTAAAGTTATTTTTATTACGATGCAGATAATCTATGAGATGACAGAAGCGTTGTGAGCACATACGTGGAGGTGCATTTACACGTTATCATCGCACTAAAGTCTAGGGTAGTTCAGTTTTACGGGAGTTTTAAACCATCGTAACGACCAGCACGAGAGAAAGAGGGAATTATAGCTTACGGAGGTTTTAATAATATATTTAGATATATGGAAACTGCAACCATGCAGTAAAAAGATAAATTACAGATTTTAGATGTCGGACCACGTAAATATGAGAAAGCGGATTTTGATGCAGCTTTACAATGAAAACAGCATTGCTGGTGTAATTGTGAGGGGTTTATGGTCTCCCATCACCTAACGCATTCACAAATCTGCTACGTATTGTGGATGTTTATAGGCGATAATCACTTACCATCGGTTGAATCGCTCGTTTCCCCATCTCTTATATAAAAAACAACTAAACCAGCAACCTATACAACACGCTATACTAGACTTCTGCTCGCGGCTTTGCCCGTGTGAAAAAGTTTTTCCGGGATAAAAATATTTTGACGGTATAAAAAGTAGCCTATGTAATCCAGGACATGATCTACCCGTGTGCCAAATTTCATCGAAATCCGTTCAGTAGTTTTTGAGTTTATTCGTTACAAACATACTTACATACAAATCTTTCCTCTTTATAATATTATATAGATTACGTATGCTTCAGTCTCCCAAATCTCAAGAGTAATCAAGACACTTAAGTAAATGTAAGTTATTGTTATGTGCCTTGCCATATGGAAGTAACCTAACAGATACACAAAATAGGCACATATATGACCTTAACATGTATATACACAATTTGACATGTCGTCATAGTGACAATATTTTTTATTTTGACATTAATAAATTTATACAAAATTGTAAATTGACAAAAGGTACTATGTATCTGCCAGTTAGATTTAAGAAGACAATAGCTACTTTGATAGCCTACAATATTAATATAAATATTAAGAATTGTAAATCTGGTATTAATATTAGTATTACTACTAATGCAGTTTTTGACACACCCAATAGTTTAAACTATTAGGTGAGACAACAGATAAGCAATTTGTTTTAACTTTAGCTCACCAAAATATACAGGGCTTATCTGGCAAACAACTAGAATTAGATTTATTTATAGAATATCATAACATTAATATTCTTTGTGTCACAGAGCATTGGCTACAGAATCATGAGATGATATTTAATAACAGCCATTACTCTGTAAAAAGTGCGTTCATAAGAAAGACAGCAATACATGGTGGTTCATTAATCTTTGTAAATAACAATATTAAATGTAAGGAACGTACAGATATTTTGGAACTATCTATTGAGCGCACTGCTGAACTATCCTGTGTTGAGCTTGAGCAACATATTATAATTTGTGTGTACCGCCCACCGTTGAGCAATCTTAATGTATTTGAAGGTGTTATGGAAGATGCTCTAAAACGTATAGGTTCTAGTAATAAGCATATAATAGTATGTGGTGACTTTAATATTAATTTATGGGAACAGTCATCCTCAAAAGATAGACTGATTAATCTATTTATGTACTTTGGCTTGAAAAATTTATTTTGTGAGCCTACTAGAATCACAGCTACCACAGCAACTTGTCTGGATAACATTTTCTGCAGCTGTCCATGTCTGAGTAAAGCTAATTTGAGTGATTTAACATCTGACCACTGTGGTCAAAAAGCAGTATTTTGTGTCTCAAAACAGACCAAACCATCTAATATTACAATTAAAAGCAGACTGTTTACTGCTAATCGCTTAGATAAGTTTAAAGAAAGTATCTTTTCTAAAGTTAACAAAATAGAGTCAGAGGGCCATCCAAATAGGCTTTATGGTGAGCTTTTTAACTTAATAAATATAGAATTTAATAAGATATTTAAAACTAAATCAGTGAATAGGACAATAAAAACTAAGTTTTGTGATTGGGCTACTGTAGGTTTACATAGAAGTAGAGCTCGACTGTATGAGTTATATGGTATGAGGCGATATAAGCATGACCCGTCCTTTGTTACTTATGTTAAAAATTATTCTAAAGTATTCAAAAAGGCCTGTATTGCAGCAAAATCATTGTTCATAAGTAAAAAAATTGAAAAGTCATATAATAAGGTAAAAACAACTTGGGATATTATTAATTCCGAATCTGGACGGACTCAGCTACGCGATCATAATTTTGAACTGAATGTTGATAATAAAATCATCCGTGACAACGTTCACATAGCTGAATCTTTTAATAACTTTTTTGCTAGTATACCTATAACCACTACAAGTTCTTTGAATTCATGCCCATCTCAAGCTGAATTACTTTTAAAAAATAATATAAATGAGTGCTCGGTAACTTTTTGCTTTAAGCATATAAATCCTGGCCACATAGTAAATGTCTTTAAGTCGATTAACCAAAAAAAAACCTCTGATTTATGGGGAATTTCAGTCAGTTTATTTAGTAATATTATTCATATTATAGCTCCAAATCTAGCACTAATATTTAATAAATGCGTTGATGAGGGCAGTTTCCCAGACCTCATGAAATATAGTAAAATAATACCTTTGTTTAAAAGTGGTAATAAAAGTGACCCAAGTAAGTTTAGGCCTATTTCTATATTACCGGCACTGAGTAAAATATTTGAAAAAATTATACTAGAATAAATATTACAACATTTTAAAACAAATAAATTATTGCACAGTCAACAATTTGGATTTAGTAAAGGTCGATCAACTACTGATGCTGGTGTTGCTCTTATACAACACATTTTTGATGCCTGGGAAAATTCGCAAAACGCAATTGGTATTTTTTGTGATTTGTCTAAAGCTTTCGATTGCGTTGAACATGCCACTCTATTGTGCAAACTCCGCCATTATGGCATTAGAGATACCGCTCTGAATTTAATAGCATCCTACCTTAGTAATAGATCACAGTGCGTCGATGTTAATGGAGTCCAGTCTTCTGGCTCCCCAGTGCGTATGGGGGTTCCACAAGGCTCGATTCTAGGTCCTTTTTTGTTTTTGATTTATATTAACGACTTGCCTTTCTTCGTTAGAGGTATGTGTGATATTGTGCTATTTGCTGATGATACCTCCCTTATATTTAAGATAGACCGTAAAAAATCAAACTTTGACGACGTAAATAGCGCACTGTCGCAAATCTTAGATTGGTTTACTACCAATAATCTCTTACTGAATACTAAGAAAACCAAATGTATTCGTTTCACGTTGCCTAACGTCCAAAATCAACCGTTGGATTTATTTTTAAACAATGAACCTTTGAAACCAGTCGATTCCACAGTATTCTTGGGAATAACATTGGACCCCAAACTTCAATGGAACACTCAAATTTCTTGCTTGGCGGGGAAACTCAGCTCAGCCGCGTTTGCAATACGCAAAGTGAGACAATTGACCAATGTCAACACTGCTAGGCTTGTCTATTTTAGTTATTTTCATAGTGTTATGTCCTATGGAATTTTGCTTTGGGGCAGAGCCGCTGACATTGAAACAATTTTTATCCTACAAAAAAGAGCCATAAGAGCTATTTATAACTTAGGGGCACGAGTTTCTCTTAGGGAACGCTTTAAAGAAATAGGCATCTTGACAGTTGCATCACAATACATTTTAGCTAATATTATGTATGTAAAACAAAATATTGAATATTTTAGTAAAAATAGTGATCATCATAATATTAACACTAGAAATAAAGATAAATTAACAGTGCCAGGTCATCGATTGCACAGGGTACGCTGTTCGTTTGTGGGATTGGGTATACAAATTTATAATATAATACCACCAACTGTCTTAAATTTACCTTTGAACAAATTTAAGCAATTTATAAAAAACAAGTTATTAAAAAAAAGTTACTATACTGTTGACGCGTATTTTGATGACAAAAATCCATGGGAATAGTTGCTCGCTACGCAAGGATAAGATCTATTGTATTTAGGATAAGTGATTTGTGAGAGATGGATATGTGCGACTTTCCCGGATAGTCCTAAGAGTATATTTTTTACATACTACGTTAGTCATTTGATATACTCCTTTGTTGCATCTAATTTTTCTTGGTTAGCCACAATCTGAGTAGTCTTGCTCGCTTTAACGTCTGTGCTTGCGGCGGCGTCGTGTGCCGGGTCGGTCACTTCCCTGCAACATGGTTGAGGAGGCCGATGGCTGGCACATGCGTCATATTCGTGAACGGGTGCTGCTTGCGTGGACTGGTCTGCTCTGTTTGATGGTTGACTCTATTGTTTACTTAATAAACATGTAGCTGGTTATTTGACTTAGGTACTCTCCGTTAATTTTCGCATTTCATATCCATCTTTGAAATTGAATATTTATTGTTACTAGCAATTTGTAAAATACATATATAAAAAAAAATATGAACATTAAAAGACCTACGCTGAGTTTCTTGGTGCTTCTTCTCAGGTCAGTGGGCTTTTCCGAAGCACTGGTAGAATCTTTTAGATGATAAAAACATTGTAAAAAATGACGTGTAAAAGTGCCCTTAGGGGCCTAATTACTTAATAAATGATTTGATTTGATTTGATAAGTAAAACATACCATTTGCCTAAGTCGACACAAACTGCACTATACACGGAGTATTGGTGGCATCAGTGAGGCGGCTCCGCGAGCAGGCGCGCGGCGCGGGCTTGCATTATGCAGCGTTACCGATACACCGCACATCCGAGATAACGAGAGTGCGGTAATAGCATCCACCACACCTCCTTATGTTATATATCAATTGATCAACAATTCTATAATGTCTTGTGTGTGTGAATCACTGAATATGAGATTTCTACAGTAATAAACGAGAAGAACAAGCAGTTCGCTTGCCTGAATGTAAGCCATGACTACCCAAGACTAGAGACTCCATTTCAATAATTTGAAATATAAATCACTGTTTGGCTACAATCATCTGTCTTTATTTTCAACCTTTCAGCTACAATCTTCTTCCAATCGAGACACATCAGCGATTGCACGCCACTGTTTAGTAATAAAGACAATGATGGTATTTATCGGACAGACTTTCGCCTTTGAAAGCTGTACCATTGGTGATAGGCTGATAGATCGAAGTGATGTTGCCACTGTTTAAGGACAATCGTATCTCTTGGCCTCAGTTGAGCTATTTTTTTGTCCCGTAATTAATTGTAACAACAATTTTCTATAAGCTTTTAAACTACATGAATTTTCAAATTCATTTTATTCTGTACAAGTATTTCATAAAGTCGTAGTTCCATTTGTTTACAGTAGCTTAGTTAAAACGAAAAGCTAAACAATATATTCGGGGAAACTCGGACCAATTCGGAGTTGCTCGGGGGTACAATGTAACTAAACTGCGTCCGTAAATGTTTAACGAGTGCGCGGCCCGCGACCCGTGCGGTGTGTGTACAGTACAGGCACCCCGACATAAATCATTCAGTCGATACACCTCACTAATGTAGGTTGCCTCACTGATCGACATTACTGACACACTTTTATGAGCTACTGATTGAACAACACACGGCCATTCCCAATATATAACTTAAATCTTACGGTGGAAAGATTGCCACATTTGAGTAATTCTTTTTCTATGAACTTGGTATCTGGCGAGCTCTGAGCATAAAGGTATCCTATATCCTTCAGGGATAATACAGCTGCTCTATTGATGAAAAACAATTTCAGAATCGGAGCAGTGGTTTCAAATAGTAGCACGTTCAAAAAAAGAAACGACCATTTATAATATAGGGTAAGTGCTTGTGTTGAACTTTCTCTTCATCAAACAATATTTAAAAACATCTTTATGAAAGTTACAAAGGAAAATTTGAGCACTAATGAATAAGTAACAAAAAGTATTTGAATGCGAGTGTAACACAAAAAACACAGACGAAACACAATGGAGGATTGTTTGGTGATGAATGTCTCTGAAGCGTTTATTCTCGAGGATCTTTTTATATCTTTTTTACTTTATGGGCCATAACTTTGTTAACGAGATTATTTGCACTAAAATGTGTCTTATTTAAAGCAATTTATGGTTTTATTTATGGATATCATTTAATTATTTCGGTATTCAAAGCAGGTCTACAAAAGGTCTTATGAATTTCCTCGAGACTCAAGCTAATTTCACCCGTGACTGAACCAGCTCGCTTTTAGACTTTTAATTATTTTGTTTAACTATTTAGAACAATAAAGACCCTATTTTATGAATCCAGCCCAGGCTATTTGATATTACCTGGTAGAACTAATTGTAAGGGAAGCCGCGTGCACGCAACTTGGCGCCGCATTAATTACCAGGAGAGCAGAAGGGCGGCGCGGGTGGTGGCGGCTGTAGACCAGCTGCAGGCGGCCGGGCATCGCGCACGGCGGACTTTTTGTACCACTTCATTACAATATTGATTGGATGAGTACTTCTGCCTGTGGTGCAAGTTATTGTTCCCGATTGTAGGATGAGACCACCACTTATGAAATTATCTATGCAAATAAAAAAAACGATATTTTTTCACGTTTGCTATTATTAATGAAAATGCGTTGCTGTCAAAATGTTACACTTTTTTTGCGGTTGTCTATCAAACATCGTAGCTCCACTTCAACTGTTTTCTTCTATCTATGCCTTACCTACATAATAATATTATAACAAATGTTGTTAGGCATAATATAATAATTAGTAATATTTATAATAACCATCAATCATGGCTGTTTTAATAAATTGCTGGTACGATGAGTATTTAAGGTTCCTGGAGATCGCTTACCAGCCAGGATCGGATAGCCAATTGGCTCAAAAGTTTGCTGCCTTGGTAAATTCAATATAATCTTTGTCAAAAGAATATTAAGAAATAGACTTTTTGCAACATAATTTCATAAAACATTTCCGTTGAAGCGTTTACCGTGAAATCACGTATCCAACCGAAAAAAATAAACAAATGTTCGGTGCTCAAGGAAATCGTGAAAGCGCTCGTAACTCGTAAATCGGCGCGAGGTCTCCGAGCAGCCTATATAGAGCGTAGTGCTCGACGAGGGCGCAATTTGGGCTTAAATATCCCTTTAGCCAGTGCGTGCTCGTTTGGTAGATGGCATCTGCGGGACTCGAGAAATTGGGCGAATTGGGGGAATCGACGGAGCAGCCGCCGCCCGATGAATACATATTTAATGCGAGCCATCACCGCCACGACCCGCCGACATTACCCGCAGCCCGGAACTCACCGCGCAGTAGCACAAATCTTATGGAGTCATTTTATAAAAGTTAAAAGACAAGTAACATAGTCAGTCTTTCTAGTATAAAGTCATTAACGATTTCTATGAAATGATAAAACGTTTTTTAGGAACGTATACGAAGCTAACAATTTTTTCCTTATTCCCTTAATACTAAAATACCAAATCCTACATCTACATCAAGTTCCGTGAAGTACCTACTGCCCAAAGCCTCTTTACAAGTGTGCCCGAGTTGATCTACTGTTATCGCCTAAACTGTCTAGCTGTAATGATCATCACCAGTACAGACTATATTTTGGGTGCGCGGCAACGGAAGCAACAGATTTTCGACGATTTCTGCGAGACGATTTTCTGGTGAGGCTTAATTGAGCCGATTCTCGTCGAATGAAAGGCGCGGCGTTCCTTTTGTGCCGCAACACTAGTTACACTAATTTACTTCCCACCTTTACGTGGAGTTTTTTTAATGGTGTTCAGATACAAAGACACACAGAGAAACTTATAACACCCCTGTCGGGGTTAAAAATATTAAAACGCAAGGATTAAGTACAATATTAAAAACTAAATATGTAAAAAGTGGTCTATCATAATCTTAAGATATCTGGTTTACAAACCTGAAACCACAGATGTAAATGGTAACTCAGTTCCGTAGCGATGTATCCCACGCCTCCGTGCGTGCCGCCCCCGCGTCAGTAATCACAGAGCTTGTGTCGTTAATTATTTCACTGTTAATTTTCACTCGTCACAGCCATTGCAAGTGTTCAATTTGTTTCACTTTAAAGTTCAGCGTTTTATTTAACGCGAACATGCATTCAGTTCATAACGAAGTTTGACGAACATTTCAGGCTTTAGTTATAAATTCGTATGTTAACCGATTTCGCAAATCAGCATAAATGTTGTGAGAAATGCATTTTTCCTTATATTCTTATATACATATTATAAAATTAAGTCCCCTGCCGCGTCTGTCTGTCTGTTTGTCTGAAACTCAAAATTACCGAACGGATTTCGATGAATTAGTTTAAATTTAAAACTTAAACTTTTTATCCTGGAAAAATTTAGCGGGTCTTTTACCCCGGATGAAATACTTAACGCCGGCGAAGCCATGATCAAAAGCTAGTATTGTATAAAAAAGCACAAGATAATATTATGCATTTTTTATTTCATTTTGCTGTAGATACTAAAGTGTAATTATATTTTTTCCTACAGTTGATTGCGTACTTTTATAAACAGACGTTTATTACTGAACCAGATATGTCTGATTCGAACCGCTCTGTGGGCTTAGAATGTGACACAAAGACGCAACCCGTAAAACGATATCGTTTAATTTTGATGTTTGTAATTGATCGCGAGACCAATACGTCAGTCACTTGTTAGTCTCTCAACCAATCCCAATAAGACGAAACGGAGACGTGACGTGTTTTTTTTTCACATTCTAAGCCCACTGGTCATACATTTCTTACATTGATAAAATCGAAAAGCCGTTTCCTATTAGACTCTGATGAAGGATTCAGAGAAAATGGTTTTGTCTTATTTTTTAGACGAATCCCCCCCTGAGGTGTGCGGGGCGCGTGGTGCGGGAGCAGGGGTTATCGGTTAAGACGAGGCCCGCTTAATATGAACTAAATAATAAATCAGCTTTGTTTGTCTGTGCATCCATTATTCATAGTGCGCAGATCATCGTGTCCTGAATGCCGCTGAAGCTTTAGCGGGTCACGGTTCATTGAAATACTAGGCTGATACTTACTAGTCTGTCCTTAACTGTAAGGTTAAGTATTCTAAAAACCTCTAAAAATGAAAGAAATGTTCCTGAGACTGTACCTAATTCGACAACTATACTATTTTTCTGTTAATTTTTGTTCTTAAATTGTGGATAATGTAGGCTGTACTCAGTACATACATACATGCTGACACAGTAAATATTAGTTGTGTGTATTTCATTGTTTCTTCTTCTTCTTCTAGTGCCTCTTCAATGTTGAAGGTTGGCCGTCAGCTTCTTGTATTCCTCCTTGTCACTGGCTAGGCGGAATAGTTTTTCAACGGAGGTGATACCGGTCCACTCCCGGATGTTTCTAAGCCACGATTTTTTCCTTCGTCCAGCGCGTCTCTTCCCCTCTACCTTGCCCATCATTATTAGTTGCAGCAGCATATATCTTTCGTGCCTAAGCACGTGGCCGAGATATCCTATCTTGCGCTGTTTGATGGTTTGCATCATTTTCCGGGGCATATTGACACTCTGGAGCACGGTAACGTTGCTTACTTTTTGCGTCCAACTGATGCGCAACATGCGACGGTAACACCACATTTCAAATGCTTCTAAGCGTCTCGAAGTATCGTCTTTTAAAGTCCACGCTTCGCAACCGTACATAACAACAGGCCAGATGTAGCACAGAAGTATCCTAACTCTGAGCGTTATGTTCAATTGACGACAACACAGAACTTTTCTCATTTTATTGAAACAGGTGCGGGCAAGTTCTATCCGGGTCTTAATTTCTTGGTCTGAATCCCATGTTTCATTTACCCAGGCACCGAGATATTTGAATTGTCGTACTCGCTCTAGTTGTTTTCCAGCTATTGATATGTTAGGATTTAAATCTGGGTTTCTGGAGACTATCATCAGTTTCGTCTTGCTGATGTTTATCGCCAGACCGGCTTTTTGGCTACTCTCGTTGACTTTATCTACGATTGCTTGCAAGTCGCGTTCTGAAGATGCGATGAGAACAGTATCGTCTGCGTAACGCAGGTTGTTAACGACTGTGCCGTTGATTTTTACTCCAGCTTCAAGATCTTCAAGAGCTTCAGACATCACAGCCTCAGAATAAACATTGAAAAGCAACGGAGACATAATGCATCCCTGCCGAACACCGCGACAAATCTGAATTTCATCGGTGTCTTCCTTATCAACCCTTATTCTAGCCACTTGTTTTTCATATAGATTTCGGATAATCCTTACATCTTTACCATCGAGACCGATATCATTCAAAAGGCCCATGAGTTGCTGATGTTTAACTCGATCGAATGCTTTTTCGTAATCTATAAAGCATAGAAGTACGTCGGTTTGCATGTCTCTGCATTTCTGCACTAGGACGTTGAGGGCGAATAGAGCTTCTCGAGTGCCGACTCCGGAACGAAATCCGAACTGGCTGTCTCCCACTTGTTCGTCACATTTCCGTCTGATCCTGTTCTGTATGATGTTTAGGAACACTTTTAAGACATGGCTCATTAGACTGATCATACGGTACTCTCCGCATTTCCGAGCATTTTGCTTTTTGGGTATAGTGATGAACGTAGATTTCAGCCAGTCCTCAGGAAGGATGCCAGTCTCGTAGATGTTGTTGAAGAACTGTGTCAGTATGTCCAGTTGGTCTTCCTCCAATAGCTTAATTATTTCAATAGGTACGTTATCCGGTCCCGGAGTTTTTCCCGATTTAGCTGATCTCAAGGCATACAATACCTCTGATTTTAAAATAGAAGAACCAGCGTTATCAGTGGTTATTAAGATATTCCTGGATAGATCAGAAAACATCTCCGATACGTACTCACACCATTGTTTCTTTTTACTATTGAGGTCTATAATCAGATTCCCACCTGCGTCGGTAAGAATATTAGGTGGTCTTCGTCTTTGACCCACCATTTCCTTGATATGTTTATGCGCATTGAAGCTGTCATGTTTGCGAAGGAGATTCTCCATGTATGCGCATTTATCGCTGTAATAGGTGTTTTTAGCCTTTGTAATTTCTTTACGGATGGTGTCGTCAACTTGTTTATATCGTTCTGGATTTATACTCTTGTACAGTCTCCGTTCCTCCATTAGCTGCAAGATTGAATCTGTCATCCAGTCCTGTTTTTTGACCAGTTGTGATGGTTGTAGGTACTTGTGACAGATATCATTGACACTGTGCTTAAGGCTGGTCCAAGTATCTAGGTTGGGGTTAGCAGTTCTAGTGCGATGGCCCGTAGCCCATTGGTTGATGGCGTTGTACACTTTTGCTCGTGTATCGGGCTCTGACAGTTTTCGTACGTTTGGCCTTCTGTCACTTCTCGTTGATTGCACCTTCTTTAACTTGCACCTTAACTCCACCACAACTGGGTTATGGTCTGATCTAATATCCGCTCCAGGGTAGGTTTGTGCTTTCTTAATGCAGTTTCGGTATCGTTTGTTAATCATGACGTAATCTATTTGATTCCTCACAATATGGTCGGTTGTGTGCATTGGCGACGTCCAGGTGTATAAACGGCGAGGTGGTAGTTTGAAGAGGGTATTTGTAATCATAAGATCTTTTTCTTGACAGAATTCCACCAGTAAATCACCCCTTTCATTGCGGGTTCCAAGTCCGTAGGCACCTGTAACTTCAGATACCACGGTCGAGCCCACCTTTGCATTCAAATCGCCCATAACAATGACCACTTCATGGTTTTTCGTGGTTTTTAATAAGGTATCAATGTCTTTGTAGAAGGTTTCTATTTCGGCTATGGGTTTATCTCCAGTGGGTGCATACACTTGCACAATGTTGATGTTATAAGGTTTGGCCTGCAATTTTATCAACATGGCTCGGTTGGACAAGGGAACAAAATCTGTGACTGACTTTGAGATTTTTTTGGTGAGTAGGACTCCCACACCATATCGTTCAGATGGTTGATCACATCCTGATCACATTTCATTGTTTAGCTGTTTTTATCCCAAAAAAAAACAAAGATTAATTGGTGCGATGGACAAGTAGAACGCCGCCACTGATGTTTCATTTAAAAAAAAATGATAATATTAAGTCTAGACTCTTCTTCGAACTAATGACAAGGTACATGGGCAGTCAACCGAAGGGTTTTGGGTTTAAATTTAAGTTACTTTTATTGCTTTAAAGTTTCACTGGTGGTAGGTCTCTCATTATGTAAGAGGCCGTCTGGGTGGGTACCACCGCAATGTCTATTTCTACCGCCAAGCAACAGTCCATGCACTGTTGTGTTTCGGTTTGAAGGACATTGTAGCCAGTATAACTACTGGACATAATGAGACTTAACATCTTATGTCTCAGGATGACGAGCGCAGTGGAATGCCACACAGTATTTTGTAAGACAAGTTGCTGGATGGTGTTGCTACTGTTTATGGGTGGTCGTATCGCTTACCATCAGGCGAACGGCATGCTCGTCTCGTCATTCTATGCTATAAAAAAAAAATAAAAAAAAAATACGCGTACGCGTTTTTGTTATTTATTTATTTTAATTAGGTCCACCAACGGTTTTCACATTATTACATTGTGTTATATTAAGTATAGCTATAGTGTAATCTAAATATGACAAACCAACTTACAGGTACAGCTTGCATTATATATAAGTTATGAAATGAAATGAAATGAAAAGAAATAATTTATTCGAACCCATAAAATGTTATACATTATTTAGATTCCGTCAATATTAACTCTACCACCAGTTCGGAAAGCAGTTCTCACTAGAGAAGAACGGGCAAGAAACTCTAGTGTTGCTCTTTTCAAAATCAGTTCAAGGTATAAAATACAATGCATTATGTAGAGAGAAAAAAAATACAATTCAGTATTTGTTAAGTTTTGTTTAGAGCAGTTCATTTATATACTCGCAAAATAGGTAATAAATTTTTAAATTCCAACACTAGTGCATAACTATCTCAGGAATCATTTAATAATTTGATCTGAAATGTTCAAGATGTCGCTATTAATCTAAGTTCAAGATATACCCCTAATACTTAGATATAGTAAGCGAAAAGGGCAGACCAGTCCACACAAGCAGCACTCGTTCACGAGTATGACGCATGTGCCAGCCATCGGCCTCCTCAACCATATTACAGGGAAGTGGCCGACCCGGCACACGACGCCGCCGCAGGCACAGACAGTTAAAGAGTATGTCATACCCAAGCCGCTCACAGATGGAAACAAAGAAACTTTATTGAAACGAAAAACATGATTCCAAAGAAAATCATATGAAAAAATTTAATCCCAGGCTTTTTTATCCTCTATGTATTCTGAAATCTTGTAATAAGCTTTATTACATAACTTTCGCTTAATAGTTGTTTGGAATTTACCAATGTTTAAACACTTAATTTCAGTGGGAACTTTGTTATAAAAATGTATACAGTAACCCTTAAAAGAATTGCTGATTTTTTGGAGCCTTGTTTTATGATTAACTAGATTATTTTTGCTTCTAGTATTTAAGCCATGGATATCGCAAACTTTTGGAAAGTTTTCTATATTCTTATGTACGTACATTAAATTAGCGAATATAAATTGTGATGCTACTGTCATTATATTTGTTTCTTTGAATTTTTCTCTTAGAGAACATCTAGAGCTTAGGGAGTAGATAGATCTTATAGCTCGTTTTTGAAGAACAAATATAGTATTAATGTCAGCAGCACCACCCCACAGCAAAATTCCATAACTCATCAAACTATGAAAGTAAGCAAAATAGACCAATTTTGCTGTTTCAATGTCAGTTAATTGGCGTATCCCGCTCACTGCAAAAACTGCGGCGCTCAGCTTTTTAGCTAGCACAGACATATGAGGACCCCACTGAAGTTTAGAGTCCAATGTGATACCCAAGAATTTGGTTGTATCCACAAGGCTCAACTCGTCACTATTTATGAAAATGTTAGCGTTAACTTTTTTGACATTAGGTGTGACGAATTTTATACATTTAGTTTTTTCACTATTTAATAATAAATTGTTAACGCTGAACCAATGCACTATTTTTGAGAGAGTATTGCTTACATCGTCAAGAATTGCTTGATGTCGACTTATTTTAAATAATAAAGAAGTATCATCTGCAAACAACACTACTTCACAATTATCCCTTATGAAATAAGGTAAGTCATTTATATAAATTAGAAAAAGAAAAGGTCCAAGAATTGAGCCTTGTGGTACTCCCAAGGTAACAATAGAGCCAGGAGATCGTTTTCCATTGACATCAACACTTTGTACCCTATTGCTTAAGTATGATTTAAATAAATCAAGGGCAATGCCATTAACCCCATAGTGGCTCAATTTCCTGATAAGAATATCATGGTGAACACAATCAAAAGCTTTCGATAGATCACAGAACACTTCTAAAGCATCCTGTGAATCCTCCCAAGCAGCAAATATATTATGTATAAGCTCAACACCAGCATCTGTGGTGGAGCGACCCCTAGTGAATCCAAATTGTTTACCATGAAGTAGATTATGTTTAGCAAAAAAAAATTGAATTTGTTTAAGTATAAGTTTTTCAAAAATTTTACTTATAGAAGGTAGGACAGAGATTGGTCTATAATTAGTGGGGTCGTCCGTACTACCAGATTTAAAAAGCGGTATAATTTTACTTAATTTCATTTTATCAGGAAATATCCCACTCATAATACATGTATTAAAAATTATAGCTAACTGGGGAGCTAGTACAGATATTACCGGTTTTAATATTTTTGTAGAGATTCCCCATAAGTCACATGTATTTTTAATGTTAATTAATTTAAATGTTTTTATTATATCTAAACTACTAACACAGTGGTACAAGAATGAATCTCCACATCCAGATACATTTTCTTTTAATAATTTGTTGGCAATAGTGGGAGAGGAGTTTAATTTTTTGGTTATAGAAACTGGTATATCAGTAAAGAAACTTTAAACTAAGTGACGTATGCAGAAACATGCTTGTTTTGTTCAGGAATGCCATCTAATATTATGGTGGTAGTATGAAGGCTAAATCTTCAATCGGATCATGGATCATTGACGGATATAATCTCAGCAAAATATGGGCGCACTAGTTGCGCCTCTGCCTTACCCTTCAAGGAAAAAAGCTTGAACTAAATACTACCAAATGAATCTATTGTATCAAATCCCGAGTAGGTATTCATCTCCCATATTAAGAACTGAGATGAGCACATGACCGGGTGAAACATAGTAGCCCAATTAGTCTGGCACAATCCGCCCCACACAATGGTGTAATAACACAATATTAATATAGCGGAGTAATATCCGCGCTGACCCGGCCGCGCCGCGCAGCGCCGGTACGGTCTCTATTCCGGATTTTTGTAGCGGTGGCCGAGGAAATGGGTCGGCTGATGTTAAGCGACTACGGCGGCATAAACAACCAGTGCCAGGAAAATTGCAGGTGCGTTTTCGACTGTGAATGAAAAAGAGGATAATGATTAATTAAAGAGGCTATTTAGGCATTAAATGCAACAGCATAGGTGCAATTTCCTGATCAACGAGTGAATCCCCGACCGTTATTCTTTAGGCAATTCGTATTAAAAATCGAATTCACTTCAAAACGAAGAAAGTACTATAATTAAATTTCCAAGCAAATTATATTACCTCAAAAGTATAATTTCCCGGTTAAAAATAAGTCGATACTTAATACGTTAATCTAGGACTTAATTTATGTTAAATTTCAGCCAAGTGACTTCAAGCGTTTATAAACACATTAAGCAACATTCACATATTTTCACAAGCTATCCCATTTATAATTGCAGTAGGATAGTAAGAGTTGCCTAGTTGTACTACGTTTGAAATTAATATCGCCGTGCGTTCGTATTTGGAATAGCCGCCCGAGTCGGAGTGGTGACGCGGCTGACGGGTGCGGGATCACTCGCGAGGTGCTTCCCAGCGGATAAATTACACCAATGTGAGGCGGATTTCTTGATTTATCTTATGTTCTATGATTGGTGTGTTCGAAATACGTTTGCTGTATGATTATCGGAAGCTTGTTGCTAATAGAATCCTTAGTTGTGATTATATTGCATACTTAGATTGCGTGAAATATGAAAAGCTAAGTATTGAAATTCACGCACCGATATTCTGAAATAGCAATATAAATTCATGCCCTGAGTCGTTCGTATTCAATATGATAGGTTTTCAATGCCATATAGAACTCTTCATAAATAGGTATTAGCTGGTTACACTTGAGAGTCTAGTGCGCTGTTTCAGACCAGTAGCCACGTGCTGCACAGCGGACGTCATGTCCACTGCGACGCGAAGGGCGTCATAGGGCCGTATTAATAGATGTCACTCAGTTTTGCTCTGAAGTGCGATATCAGCTGAGACGCTCCTAACTGATCCAGAGGACGATATCACTCTGGCCATTCGCAGTAAGAACGAGTTCCTAAAACTCCTACACTCCACACGACCGCAGTTCCGTCCTCGCCGCCGAGGACCTCGCCGCTTTCCCCGTCGCCCCCCCCCCCCCCCGACCCTCCTAACAGTTCCGGCCCGCGTGGCGACGAAATAAATGGATAGGATTAGGTTAAACACCAACCTTCCCCACTAATCGTTGATGTCTCATCCTCTCCCAGTGACCGTCCTGAGCCTAGGTTCGTAACCCGTTAGTGGGTTGCCCTCAGCATGGTTACTTAAATCAAGGGTTGCGAGCGCTTAAAGCGTTCACCCGAAAGTCCGGTGTTGCCAGAAAAGCCGACTCGCGTCAGGCTACTGGCCGGTAGGACCATTAAAAAAAAAAAAAACTGAGACGCTGTCAAATGAAGGATAGCACCTTAGGATAGTCGCTATTTAATAAAACCATATTAATCAGCTCAAATGACATCTCAAGTTATAATATTTTATTTATTTATTTATTTGATACGTTTAAAATCATTAAAATATTTGCATGTGATGAATTGATCATTATTGTTGTATTGATTAGTGTAAATGGTTTATTATAATTGTTCTAATCGAATAAATAAATATGTGACGGATTTTGACAAATAAGTTTTGATTATTTAACAGCGTTTACTCAGCTGAGAACAAGCTCTTAAATAACAGCTTAAGCTTCGTTTATTCAATAGTTCAATACATTAAGATTCTACTTGAGATTTTACTCAAACGTGAGATTGATTTATTAATACCGCACATAATTTGAGATGACGCGCGAACATCGTGCTCGAAGTGTACACGGAATACAACACATTAAGTCATCATTAGAGGAACGTAACGACTACCGCGACACGTGAGGAGAAACTTCACTTACAATTAGTTTAGATTTAAACATAATTGTATTTGAGGGGAGAGCGCTAGATAAGAGTTATACAAATAATAGTATTTAAGAATTAATTAAAGTTATAGGAATAGTCCAATTCACGAGGAATCGCGATCCCCTCCACTGATACATATAGAATGAGAAGCATTGCGAGGGTAGCAGAGACTCTTGAGGGAAAGGCAGGTTAAATAAACGAAAGAACTTTAGAAATTTCACACACGGCACCAAATAATGCAGCGCCCTTTGCAAAGGTTTTCTGAGACTTTAGTTAAAAAATACTGATTATAATAATAATTTTTTTCGTACTTCACATTGCCTTCCGCTACTTCGATCGGGCGGTAAATCACCCAAACACACTAGTCCGCAAAGCGTCCGTATACACTCCAATCGACCGCGCCAAATGGAAACGTCCGCGATCAGCTTTGACCGACCCAGAGGACGATATAACTCTGGCAATAAAGCGTAACAACGAGTTCTTGAAACTCACACACTGCACAAGACCGCAGTTCCGTCCTCGCCGAGTCCCCCCCACTGACCCCGTTTTGGCCCGCCAGTTGCGGCCCGCGTGCCGACGAAAGCAATGTATAGGATTAGGTTAAAACACCAATCTTCTCACTAATCGTTGATGTCTCATCCTCTCTCAGTGACCGTCCTGAGCCGAGGTTCGTAACCCGTTAGTGGGTTTCCCTCAGCATGGTCACTTAAATTAAAGGGTTGCGAGTACTTAAAGCGCTCACCCAAAAGTCCAGTGTGGCCAGAAAAGCCGACCATTGTCAGTCTACCGGCAGATTATTCTGAGTAAAAAAAAAACATTGCCTTCCTTAAACCGGATCCATTCTCCTAAGTGTATCATTGTGTATTAAACAAATTTTTACAATTAAAATGTCTTTTTAAAGAATAGTTTGCTTTCGTGATTATAATCGTCACGCCTTATCATAAACAGTAGCAACGATAATATCCATAACTTCATAATATTAATTTATATTGATATATCAGTTAAATTGATTTGTGATTAAAACGTACGGCGTGTCACTTACCATCAAGCAATAATCTAATTGCTAACAATAGAGTAAGGCTTAAACTCATACATAGGCGATTCTTGCTGGATCACCAACTTAGAGCTCAAGACTAGTGGAGCGCACGTTGTCTTGGGATCTGGGTGTTAATAATTCAGTCTCCTTGAACAAGCTCTGTCAGAGACGGGAATAGTTTCTGCCGATGTCGCAGATACTGTCGTTCTTACATTGCGAGTAGCTAATTAATTAAATGCAGGTTCTCTAAAGATACCTTCTATAGTGTGTTCTTCCTGATTACAATTTAAATCAATGATGTTACTAAAATAACTTAAATTTAATTAAAGAAAAAAAGACATAAGAAATCAAAACTCATTCACTGTTTCATATTTGTTCATAGTTGAAACTTGTCGATATTACAGTTCTATTCAGTAATATTATTAACAAAGTAGGTATGTATACCATTTTTACGTAAACTAAAATTTTACTCAGGAAAATCCTACGAAAATATTTTTTAATCATTATGAAAATCGAAACTAATTTACTTATTTTTTATTTGTCTTGCAAAGAATAAATTATTTGATTTATTTAAAGGTAAGAGAAATTGTGGACGATAGCCTAGTTGGCAATGGAACGGTCTGCCGAGACAATGTCCGTAGGTTCAAAGGCCAAGGCATACACCTCTGACTTTTCGAAGTTTCGAGTGTATTGTTTATCAATTATCGTCCGCTTTAACGATGAAGGAAAACAGCGTGAGGAAACCTGCATACCTGAGAATTCTCCATAAGAATTTCGAGGGTATGTGAACTCTGCCAACCCGCACTAGGCCAGCGTGGTGGACTAAGGCCTCACTCCTCTCAGTAGTAGAGGAGGCCCTTGCTCAGCAGTGGGCAGTATTTAATACAGGGCTGGTATTATTATTATTTATTAAGAGAAATTAGACATATTTAGTGCCAAAGGCTGATTGCTATACAGGAGAACGCCCTAACTTGTTAGACAACTGCACCAAGTTCGAAACGCGGATACTGAAATACGAAGCTCAATAGCTGACTCAACGCGCTTTTGAACCGCGATTGTTCATAGACAAGTGTTTGAAGTCTTAGTTTACGATGTCCCGGTGCATAATCTACGTCCCGCGGGGATTCGAACCCCATATAAATGCAGCCACTCGACTTGCGCGCCGACTTACCAACACCCTTCTAATGTTACATTACGTTTGCAGACGACCGTAAATAATCGACCCTACAAGTCTTTGGAATGGAATAAAATGGCATCCGATCCTGTCTATTTCTACAAAACAGCAGAGCGGCTGTGGTGTTCTATTTTGAATATTGTAATAAGGATTGAGACTATTATAGGAGTGTATACAGTGCCGAGTATTGCTTTGTAATCGATCCTGTCGGAGAGGTTGACGTTTACTGTTGACAATTACTATGTAGTTTTTACTTATGAAAACTTTTGAATAGATGGTTGCTATAAATAAATTGCTAGTCTTTCGAACGACGCACTTGCTTACCAGCCTTCTGCAATAATAAATTATTTACATTACCATTTATATTATTCTAAAAGTCTATTACATTTAGAAATAGGCAGCCGTTACGAAAATGATCGACGTTAACATTTACGTACTAAATTCACAATATTACGTTTACTTAGCGAAGAAAGCGAAATGTATTGAATTAATATTTCCCTTACACACATTACTTGCGGCCGCTCGTACAATAACCAAGTAATACATCATACATATTGAATGAGCATTTATTCTACACGAATGGGAACTAGGTCTTAATATTCAAGACTAGTGGCTTTCTACGATTCTGTTTCAAGAATTTGGTGTGTTTGTTTGTACTTTATGTCTTTATATATCGACGGTAGAAAGCGGAAGTGTCGTATCTCGGAAAATGGCCAAAATGACTTATTACTATATTATTGATCAGAAAAAAAAGCCGCGTCGAATGGTCTAGGTCTCGTCTTCTTACGACGAAAAAAAATTAAGATACGCCATCGATTTTTTTCTAGTTTTTGTACAGTTTATACAAAAATTTGCTGTAAATAGAGAAAAAAACGTTACTTTTGAAAATAAAAGAGATACAACAATACGCCCAGTGTAAATAATTGTTACAACATTATTTTTCAATTATGGAGATTGATTTTCGGAGATACAGCATTTCTGTCGGCCCAAAATTTTACGTTGCCAGAGATGTGCGTATAATTATTGAATAGTTACTACATTTCAAACATTGAATCGGATAGTGAAAATCACACTTACGTCATAGGAACAGAGTATTGTTTTTTTTTCAGTGATTAATACTTTGTCAATACGTCACTCTAGCCAGACCTGCTCCCATCACTTCGCTCCTACACCAGCGTGTGCCTTACCTACGCCATTCCGAACCAGCTTCTTGACTTCCAAAGCACTCCTTGTGCGACCGCTGCATCGCTCTCTTGCTAAACCCATAGTTTTGGCGTAGCGGGTGATCAGGGCGTACCGCACAGTTTCTTTCGAGGGGGCTTGCTTGGTGACCGGTTTCTTGCTATGGGATCTGGTCGCCCTCTTCGATGCTTTTCATTGGTGGGAGGAGGCATCCGGACATGAAGGCTTCCCTACCTCGAGCTGACGTGGAGGAGTGGCAGGGGGTACTATACCATACCATATCAGCCCTGTATTATATACTGCCCGCTGCTGAGCACGGGCCTCCTCTACAACTGAGAGGGTTTAGGCCTTAGTCCACCACGCTGACCTAATGGGGGTTGGCGGACTTCACATACCTTCGAAATTCGGAGAACTTCTCAGGTATGCAGGTTTCCTCACGATGTTTTCCTTCACCGTTAAAGCTAGCGATAATTTACAACGAAAACACACATAACTTTTTTAGAAAAGTCAGATGTGTGCGCCCTTGGGTTTGGAACCTGCGGACATTTGTCTCGACAATCCGTTCAACTCCCAACTAGGCTATCGCCGCTTCAAGCAGGGTAGTTCGTCTTTAATTTTGTATTATCTTTAAGTACAATGTTGCGATTTCAGTGATGGAAGATAGCGTGGAAAGTAGGCCTCACGCTGCCCTTGACGCCTATTTTTTCCAACTCCTCCCTATGTTTCTATTTGATTGATTTCGTTGCGAGTTAAAGACAGATTAGTGTACCCTGAGATTCGCCGAACTTCACCGCTCGTTGTCATAAAATGCGTGCCACTGCTGATCCTGGCTTACATGAGTTACAGTGGCGGGTGTGAGGGTCGATGCTTGGGGGGTTCTGAGCCCTCCCCCCCCCAACAACAGGAGACGAATATAGTTAGAGTTGAATAGAAAAATTACTGTTTATTTAGTTTATTCATTTGTTTTTTTTGTCCTTACATTCTTAAAAAGAAAATAAAAGCGTTTAGTAAAAGATACAGCATTTTATTTTTATAACTTTTATGATACTGCTTGTATGTAAGACGTGTTTTTTTCATAATCTAGTTCGATTAAATCATATACAGCAAAATAAACATGATTCGCATGGTTTTTATTTGAGATACAGCAGATCCGTCGCATCGAAATCTTTATGTATCTTAGTTGGTCATACATAAAACCTCACAGATAAAACATTTCTGCTGCTCGACATTAAAACATCGACTGCTGTAACTAGTACAAAATCAATGAAGTAGTAACTTTAGGATATTTCGGTTAACCGTGAAAAGTAAGGTTTAGATTTTTGGAAATATGTTCCAAATCTCAACTTTCTATCTTCATAAATTTACGAGTTATGAATTTTATAAATCGTTTTTTGGCTCTGGTGTAAAGTTGGATATTTCGAGATACGACAAAATCGCTTTTTACCGTCGATATATTCAATCAATCAGCCTGTCGCCGTCCACTGCTGAACGTAGGCCTCCCCAAGTGAACGCCAACCATCCCGGTCTTGAGCAGCCCGCATCCATCCGCTACCCGCCGCCTTTTTCAAGTCGTCTGTCCATCGTGCAGCAGGGCATCGTGCATTTATATATATTACAGTCAGAGTTATTTATACTGCAGCCATTAGTCGCGAGCTTATGAAAGTTCATGGTATTATTGTATTCTAGGGATAGTGCAATTTATTATACAGTTCTTACAAAATTGTATAGGACAAAATTTATAACAATCAACCTTCGTCAACGTCGTTAAGTCAATAGAGTGCAGAGTTCACGACCAGTACCGCACGAGTACAAATCATCTTGCGTGTAGTGTGTGCTAATGAAGGCTTAAAGCTTAGGTTTTCTTTGTAAACTGCCGTCACGTCAGGGCTTCAGGGCTTTGGATTATGTAAATAGATAGCTCAGGCCACAGATTCGCACAGGACAGGACGTCATTACTATGGGTTCTACAGAGGTATGAACCAGCAAGTGCATGATGGTAGTGATAATGATTCCATTAAACGAGAGAAATAGAGGCTATGGGTGGGATTTGCTGGATTTACGCTTATTCAAAATACAATAGTTAACTTTCACGTCAGTTTTCTGAAGTAGTACCTCAGTTTAGCCGCTAACTGGCCCGTTATTGCTGTAGACAAAACTTTTACAGCGTGACTTTACATGTACAATCCGTCCTAAAAATGTCTTCAGAACGGTTGCCTTGTATAATAAATATTCTATTACAAAAATCATCATTAAGCTAACGGCGACCCCGACGTGTTGCAAATGGGGTGACGTTTTTATAACATACACGATGACTCTTTTCGCAATTTTATTGTATGTAAGGGTGCGTTCAGATTGGTGAGGGACACGAACGTGCGTTTCGCTAGATACTACTGTCATAGTTAGCAACTTTCACATAAATTGCTATTTCCATCTTTTGATTGTATTATGAATAATACACGTTGGAAAACTCGCCATAGTTGCTGTTACAACCCGAGTATTAGAATCAGTAGCTTTAAGAGGACAGAAAGGACGATGTAATTTTAACGACCCACAAGGGTCGTTAAATTTATATTTTGACTCACTATTTGCATTCTTTATAATATTTTGACTGCACAGTACCATAAGATGCAATGTAAGTAGCTTCACTACCGCGCTATAAAAAAATACTCACAAACTATTCAAAGCGTGTAGCAGAACATCACGTGCAAAACGCAACGAACGTGTAACGTGTTGCAGTAACGCGCTTTCATTCAAAACACCTCCGTCAATCTGGATGCACCCTAACTGGTAAATGAAGAGATCGCAGGGTGCAGGGGTGGCGCCCCCACATAATCGCGCGCATTTATTCCGATAATGGCATAAATCAGCGATTATGTGTGCGTGCCATTAGAACATGTGACAATAGTCGAATCGATTTGTTCGACTCTTTGCGCCACATAAATATAATCTGTTAATGTGTTTTATATCGCAGTAGGGATAAATTTTATGTGCGAAATTAATTGGATTGGAGACGATATTATAAGAATTTGAAAGAAGTAAAAAATAGTATCGCGCCTTCTGGCTTTTTCTCATTTACGGGGCACAGTTCTAGATTCCAGGCTGATACTGTGCAGAAAAATTCAATACCACTCTACCCGACCCGCCATTAAACCTGAGACCTCAGGATAGTAATCTAACGGCGTACCGCTCAAACGATATAACTAAGCCACCAAAGCATCCATAAGCTAATTAAATTTAATATTGTTTAAGTAGACGAAGTAAGTAGTATATAGATGTTTTTTTTATATTTTAAATAAGTCTAGGGACGTAATGATATACAAAATATGATGCTTGTCACAAAAATAAGTAGGTACAAGTTGTTTATAAATTTTTATTCGATATAACATATTATTAATTGTTAATGAACGTGACGGTGTCAATCACTAGCCAGAACATTCATCTATACATCTATACATCTATACATATAAATAAAATTGGAGTGTCTGTTTGTAATATTGAAATAACCGTTTTTTACTACATGTATATGAATATATATACGGTACATACACTAAAATAACATTTTTTACAATTTTTGTCTGTCTGTCTGTCTTTCTGTCTGTCTGTTCCGGCTAATCTCTGAAATGGCTGGACCGATTTTGACGGGACTTTTATTGGCAGGTCAGCTACCTGCCAATGCATGTAATAAGGAGTAACATAGGCTACTTTTTATACCGGGAAAATATAAAGCGGGACTGTTATCCCGGGAAAACCCATTCACGCGGGCGGAGCCGCGGGCAACAGCTAGTCCTTAATAAATCGCAGTTTTTTCTGGGAATACTTATAATGTTTGTCCTCTACCTTAGGTTTGTTTATTTCCGGCAATCCCATTCAAACAAGTACCTACACAAATGGCAGTCCACGTGTAATGTGTCAGTGCCAATTTGTAAATATTAAGTTGCTTTTTTAACTGGCATCAGCGGTAGGGATCTATGTACCGTTGTAATAATATTGTCATCCAATACATGTGTGACAACCTTTATTTATGCAAAGACGTCCGCCCCATAGTCCATACACACTGCAAGTACATGTACAGTCAGCAGCATAAATATCTGTACAAAATCAAAATTTCAAATCGCCTGTATACGCGTTAAGTTAAACTGAAACATTTTTTTCTTCGTTTAAAGTAAAGTAAATCTCTTTTATTTTATTTTGGTGAAGAGAAAAAAAAGATTAGTAAGAACACAAAAATATGTAAGCAATTTGAAATTTTGAATTTGTTCATCTACTTATGCTGCTGACTGTACATGCATGCATGCACGACGTATGTATGTACTATGTACACGTGAGAGATCAGAGCGCGGTCTCCGCTCGCCGAGCCGCGTGTACGTGCACAACGCTATGCATTCCCACAATACCTTTTCTGTAATTCGAAATTTTTAATTTTGCTTTACGCAGAGATGTAGCATCGCTCTTTATTCTCTATCGTATTTACCGTGGGGCGTGCTCTGAAGAATTGTTCGGCCTTATCTCTGCTGCTGAGTTCCATCACCGTACAACGCGGCAAAACTCCAAATTCCATCCACATCACCTCGGAGGTTGGCAATCAACCACAGTACGTTTCTGCCGACATTTTTTACCACTTACTATAAAATTGTGGAACCAATTGCCGCCAGCAGCATTTCCGGACAGATACAACCTGGCGACCTTTAAAAAAAGAGCGTATTCCCACCTAAAAGGCCGGCAACACATCTCTATGCCCCCTGGTAATGCAGATGTTCATGGGCGGCGGTGATCACTTACCATCAGGTGAACCGTATGCTCGTTTACCACCTATATCAAGAAAAAAGCAATAAACTATTGCCAAGATTAATCAGGATTGTCAAAATAATACCTTAATAACATCTCAGCACATTCCCTAAGTCCAGTCCTAATTTACCTATTCGCAAACATTTAAGGTTCAATCTTAAAGTAGACCTATCTATATCACAAATAAACAAAACCCGCGAATGAGATTCTAAAATATTTTTTTTCTTAAGTTTGGTCACAATTTGTTGCCTAAATACCAACGTGGTGATGATGCGTTTGCCCCACCTCTCCTATCGTAGAGAATTAAAATCAGTGGGTGCACGAGTTGCGCCTCCCCTCGGGGCTGCGTCCCACGCGTTTGTGAGTTATAAGTTAAACAAAATATCAAGTGTCTCGTTACAAGCATTTGACGTCACGGTCGCGAAAAAATTGTTCACAATTGTTTTCGAAGCACTCGAGTAGTGCTGCCGTTGTTCGCTGTCCGCACTCCGCACGGCTCGGCGCTCGCCGGCGTGTTTGTAGAGTAAGTCACAGCTTTGTTTCACTTCGCAGTTCCTTTGTTTTGCCAACGCTGAACACCTGACATTACATTTAAAGCAAACTGCATTTTTAACTTTCAGGGCTGGCGCTGCGCGGTTATTGCGTGATATTGGATTGTACGTTCTACACAATATAATGTTCTTTCCAGATATGACTTAAAATGTAATCATTTTTAAAATAATTACCTAAGCTATTTCTTTGTTTATTATTTCTTTTCTCATGTTTTGATAACTCTTGCTTGCACAGATGTGTTCAGCCGCGGGCCACAAGAGGGAGAAATATATAGCCACAGTCTAGAATGTACAAAACGGAGCACAACTTTATTTTCAACTCTCACCTTTTTTTTTCGGCATGGCTTTACGGTCAGTATCCTGACGCGAGTCGGCTTTTCTGACCACACCGGACTTTCGGGTGAACGCTTTAGGCGCTCCAACCAAAGGGTTGGTTTACATTTAAACGACCACGCTGAGGGCACCCCCTAAGTGAGGTATGAGCCTCGGCTCAGAGCGGTGTAATACACCAATCTATCCATTGCTTTCATCGGGACAAAGTTAACTCCACTCGATAACGAAGGCTGCGATTCGACAAGAAATCTCGTATGATGTGCACGAGCGAAGTGGGCACGTTGAGAGTGTACAGCTTGAAAAGCAAGCCGTTGTGCCACACTTTGTCGAACGCTTTCTCTACATCGAAAAATAGGGCTCTACTCTCACCAATTTTATTTCCTTGTATACTGTAAATGATTTGCAACGTAAAATTAAATTAAATTTTCTCCGACACTCGTTAAGCCATATCACGTGTATGAGGGAGGGATTGCTATCAAGCAGTGCAAGTGGTCTGCGAAACCCTCATAAATGTTATTTACTATTCCAATTGATTCCCAGAATCAACCCTCCACCGCGGCGCGCGGTACTCGGGACCCACGCAAGACATTCGTGAGGCGCTGCTAAATAATTCCGTGTGTGTCGCTAGTGTCGCGTGTCACCCGCACACCGCGCCCGTGCTCCTGGCCGGCAGGAGACGGCCCGGTGTAATTGTGCTAACTATAGCCGGATTGTGTGAGCAAACGTTGAGGATAAGCGACGGTATCGTTTACGAACAACGGCTCGGAACACGGCTACGTGCGTTACGTCCGACACAAACGTGTACGTTTTAGTTACGGGCACCTAACGAGCCATGCGCTAATCTCTGCTAACATGCGCCGCGTTGATTTGTGTGTCTAGTGACTACGGCGTGTACACCGCAATGTGGTTCATTTAATTGTTACATTCAAGCTGAAGATTACGTCGTTTCTTTACTACCACATGAAAATTAGAGCAACCCTCTTTAAACAACACATTTTTTTATCAAAAGGCACCCTAACTTCTTTCTTGTATGTAAAATAAATTTATTTAACATTGAATTTAATTGACAATATATAATAATATTTTGTTGTAACATAACTAATGCCATTGAGTAAAAGGTAACAGTCTTGTATCTGGTTTGTTTTTTAAACTCAATAAACATCAATTTTAACTTTACTTGTGAAACGATGAAAGCCCTTTGAAGTTTGATATAATTTAATCAAGTAAAGTGTGTCGCTCAAATCACATTTTGAACAACAAAATAACTGAGAACACCTGCAAAGTTCACTCGGGTTTAAAGCTTTGAACGAGAGTAGCCTTGACGTCACTTTTGGCGGCTCGGAGGGACAGAGGGATGGAGGGATCGCGGGACGGCGGCGGGTGCCCAGCTACAACCCCCGGGTTACGAAAGCCGACTTGGATGAAGATTTGAAAAGATTTTTATTGCATAAAGAAATAAGATTTAGCATATTAAAAATGTATCTCTCCAGCCTTTTTTGAAGTTTATCTAATTGAGAGTGACGTTTTACTTAGACCCTTAAAATTGTTTGTTTGGAAACGAAATCACAATATTTAACCGTACGGTATCGCAATAAACAGACTAAGAGGATTTCTTCTTATAGAAATTCATAATTGTAGGTTCAGGCGACGTATGTCCGTGTGTCGCTTGCTTGTCGCGTGTAAATTAAAGGCGACTCGACGAGACGCGACGCGACGCTCCTTTCAAGATATTTTTAGAGTCTTTTACTTCACAGCTTTAATTAGAATAATTGGAGACAAGCACTCGACGAGCGTGCTACAAATTGTCGGATTTTTCGTTAAGAATGTTCAAAGAAAAACAAGTCGCTGTTTTTTGTACGGTGTCGTCCAATTTGCGAGTTTTAAGTTAAATAAGTGTTTGTTGATTCTAATCGCGGCGCATTACGCTCGCCGCGTACAGAGCGTGGCTCCAATGCAAATGGCGGGAAAGTTACATGAGTAATAACACAAGTGGACTAAACGTCGCGCCGCGCTGCAGCCCACACGCCGGCAGACCACAGACCATCCGCCACAGAACGCTCGCTCACACACACAATGCTCTGCGCTCCGTCATTGTTAATGCAATGTTAAACTGTCGCTAAATCAAACTAACGACAACCGAATTACCCCATTTGAGCTTAGGAAATCCCATGAATCTTTCCTTTTGTACATCACAAGAATGGATATCGCATCACGAAAAAAGGTCGCCTAACAAGCATGTAATCTTGTTTTGTGCGTCCATATTAGGAGCTTCGTTTTTCACTATCATCCAATTATACGCCGAAAAATATGGTCTATTAAGTCTTCTGTACGATGTAGCGCTGCGTTTCAGTGTTCGCACACCGAAAATTTTTAACAACCCTCTCTGTCCGCTCGCGAGAGGTTCATTAGTGGCCCCGCAGGCCCGGGCGCGGCGGCGCTACGGCTCAGCGGGCCGCGTCACTGCACGCGAGGGTTGTGTGCGATTATGTGACGAGCGCCGACTTGTGGAATTGTGGCAAATTAAAAATATATTGAATATTCATAGGGTGCGCGCACACTACGCGCCTGTAACTAAGTGTGCGTCTGTCACAAAGCCTCCGTAGCACTGCGGCAACGGCTCGGTGGCGGATTGCAATCAAAATATTGCGAGTGTTATGTTCAGAACAAACAGACGGCGGGAAATCGCATGTTATAGTTCATTTAATTTCATTACGGTGTATAAACAATATTTTTGTTATGTTATTATTACGGCGTGAAGCCTACACAATAAAATAACCGCAGCGGGAAATCTGAATTGTTATTTGCATTTTAACCATGCAAAGTAAAATAAATGTTTTCATCCTATGGCATGTCATTAGTAGCACAATATTTACCCAAGTATACACTTAATTATAATTATTTCGATTTGAGACCAGCGTTGATTTCTGCTGATACAATGTCCGGAGGTTCAAAACCCAAGAACACACCTCTGAGTTTTCGAAGTTACGTGTGTATTGTTTATCAATTATCGTTCACTTTAACGGTGAAGGAAAACATCGTGAGGAAACCTACATACCTGAGAATTCTCCATAAGAATTTCAAGGGTATGTGAAGTCTGCCAACCCGCACTAGGCCAGCGTGGTGGACTAAGGCCTAAACCCTCTCAGTAGTAGAGGAGGCCCGTGCTCAGCAGTGGGCAGTATATAATACAGGGCTGATTGCATTGCATTGTTGATTTCCTAAACCGTCCGCGTCAGCTCAGTTTTACGTGGACTCCACGAGGCTGCGCCTGAAGTAGTACCCTATCCTAAAACGACGCCTACTACCTGTACCTACAGTATTGCTCTAAAATATTCAAAGATACCAGTTAACAGGTCCACAGTAGGAATGCTTCGCTTACGAGCCGCGTGGCGTCAAGTACGGTGTCTCGGCGGAGGCGGCGCCGCGCGCTTTGATATGCTAATACATCTCCTGCCTCCTGCCAATGTATTTTTTCAGCTCAAGAGCGTGTTTATTCTACTTCTTTATTACGTTCCAAACACTGAAGGGTACAATACATTGTTTTGTGTCACGCGAGACGATTGTATGCAAATTGAGTTCTCTGTCGAGTGGGAACGAGATCTTTATACAACGCAGTTTCAATTTCACATTACAATTACATTACGTTTACACTTTTTTTTGTACAAGAATGACGATATCATGTAACTTTGGTAATGTTAGCGCCATTACTATATCCAAAGTATGATATTTTTTTCCAAAATGTCATATTTATACATATAATGTTGTTATATGTTTATATTATGTTGTTACAAGGTCATCTCCAGTATTAATTATGCTATTTCTAAATTATTAGTTTACTTATAGAAAGCTGTGATTTTACTCACTGCCTCGGTGGCGTAGTTGTATTACGGTACGACTGCAATGCTTAGGTGTCGGATGCGATTACCGTGTCGGGCAAAGTGATATTGGGTTTTTCTACCTACTATCAGCCCGGAGTATGGAATTTGTGCCCGATATGGCGATAGGCTCGCCCCCTATCACATCATGGGACGGAATATGCACGGTGAAAAGTGGGTGCACTAGTGGCGCCTCTGCCTACCCCTTCGCGGACACAAGGCATGAGTGTATATATGTATGTATATACTCACTGCCCTCCAGTAATACAATATTTTAATTTCACTTCATATTTTTTCCGAGAAACACCTGTTTAAACGCAATTCTAATCATATCGCCCACGAACACGATACTGTGGCGATAACTGAAAACTTCATACAACCACCTATTAATATTAAGACACGTTAAACATTCTTATTATTTTTAAATACTGCAAATCGAACACTTTTAGTTGATCCTTCTGAGTGCAGGTTTGTTCACATACGCTGTTACTGTAAAAGCTGTAACTCGTGTGGTGTGAACGCGGCGCTGTGCCTCAGAAGCGTGTAGCAGCGAGCTAGAATGAAGAGAAATTGCGATGACTGCGGCAGTTTCAAATCACTTGTTTTCGTCCGTAACTACTTTTTACACTGCACCCAGATCTTAATTTACTTCATAAGCTATTAAGTTGGGATACAGTACTCGAGGTGAACATCTGCCTGGCCTTCCCCCGCTACAATATATTAAGAATCGGCGAAACATGCTTAAATTATTATAACAAAACTTAAAAGGATTTTAATTACCTATTATAGCCCTTAATTGTATCAATGTATTATTTACGACTAATATCACAGAATACTAAATAGTACTACGTACTAATATTAAAATTATAATTATTACTACCTGTATCAAGCCCAAAGTCAACCTCATCTGGAAAGATTTGAAGGCATTTCCAAGTTCATCCAACTTAGCGAGTAAATATTATAGCATTGCGTTTCTATAACAAAGCGGTTTCAACATCTCGGTTATGATATCGCTTACCTTACCTTTGTTCAGGATAAGGAGTACGGCATCACTTACACTCTCCCTCCCCTACCGGTCCCCTCCTCCCCGCTCGTCCCCTCGGCCCTCCTACAAAATAAACTCATAATTTAGCGGCTCGCTTGTTGAACACGCAGTTTCGCGCGGCTCTAATGATTTATCGTGAGAATGTGGAGGTGAAATTATTATAAAAATATCGGCCGTGTACCAGCTTTTTCTTAACGATATTGCTGTTTTATATTTCCAAATTTCGAAGCGATAAAGAAATGGGGTCAACGTATTTGGGAGCTGAGCTGGAAACATGTACCTATTGCACCATGCTAGCTTATTGCAAATTGACTTGGATAATATCCGTCCATTACACAATACGAAATTCATTCTTCTTAATCGTTGAAAATAATCGACTGGATCGCGACCACCGCAAACATTAGGAAATATCATAGTGACTAGGTGCAGTTTCAGACAGTGTACAAAGAGAAATGTCTTAATCAGATCGTGGTGCTTTTTACACTCTTTATTTAATGCTGAGAAGGCACCTTCATACCAGTGTCCAGTAGTGTAGTCCAATGTTTAATACAACTAACAATAGGGAAATACTTGTGGTCATTAGGTTTTATTTAGAGCACTATATACCGTAGGACAAGGGGGTACAGTACACCGTGGCAAGGGCTCTAACCAGTGACCTGTTTCTAAGTCACCAACCTCTCAAAACTAACAAAGCATGTTATATACTAAAAAATAACGGGGCCTTTTTTATTCCCGGGTCTTCGCATTGGTTATAGCAACCACAGGTCGTGTTATTCACTGAGCCGTGGAGGCCTTTTTTGCACCTGGGACCAGTGGCGGCTGGTGGATCTTAGAAGTGGTGGTTCACTTTACCAGCTCACTAAGTTAGTATTCGAATCCGAAATTGTAATAAAATAACATTTTGTCTACACAAGGTACTTTTATTTTTTTATAAATTAAATCACGCTCATTTTCACAATGATTTACTCACAAACAAACTGTCTAATAACTCAATAATCACTCAAACTCAATCCTTGCAGAATGTAAACAAATAGAAAAACAAATCAAATGCGTCCGCTAATTGTAAATTGACACTATGATAGCGTTTCGTCAAACCTCGTCCGCTCTCGGTAATCTTCGGTTCGCCCGTGCGGCGGCGTACGAGAGCGGTCTTATTTCGCCGTACATTTTCTATTGAACTATCTCTGTCTCACGCGCCAGGTGTTTCGCTCGTAGCTCGTAGAAGTTGTATGAGCACTCGCCGTGCGCTTTGTAGACCGCACGGAGAATATTTCTTACAGCGATTTTCGAAAAATACGTCTTAATGCTTTAGCAAAGAGCTTAAACTGTTGCGTCATAATTTCGTTAATATTGAATAGATCATTAATCAGGTATTATTAAACATTTTTTGTTTTTTATTTCTAAACCTATTAAAATCTGGTAGTTCAGCGCACGAGTGCACTTAAAGTACAGCCGCCCCTGCCTGGGACCTTGGTTGCCTACTTACGCCATTGGTTTTATTGACGAAAATCACTGGAAAACTTGTCCTGCTTACTGAAGAAATACAAAAATACATCCTTCAGTGAGACATGATGGATCGTTCACTAGATTTCAGAAAGGCCTCGGAGTTGACAAAGACAAATGAATTTCGAAAGACTTTTATCAGAGTTTGAAGTGGGACTACTTTCGAGTAATGCCCTCATACATACTTTTTCAACTAGAAAACTGTTCAATGAAATAACATCTATATATATAAAAGAAAGTCGTGTTAGTTACACCACTTATAACTCAAGAACGGCTGAACCGATTTGGCTGAAAATTGGTAGGGAGGTACCTCAGAACCGGGAGAAGGACATAGGATACTTTTTATCCCGGGAAAATATAAACCGGGAATTTTATCCCGAAAAATCCTTTTCTGTGAGTTGTTGTGTTTTATGATGTCCTGGTACTTAATATATTTAAAATCTTCGATTCTTACCTTTTTTTTTTTATGGTATAGGGGCAAACGAGCATACGTTTCACCTGATTGTAAGTGATCACCGCCGCCCATGAACATCTGCAATAACAGGGGGCACAGAGATGCGTTGCCGGCCTTTTAGGTGGGAATACGCTCTTTTATCTATCTATTTTATCCCGGGAAAATATAAACCGGGACTTTTCTCCCGAAAAATAGTTTTCTGTGATTTGTTGCGTTTTATGATGTCCTGGTACTTATATTTAAAATCATCTATCTAATATATAAGAGATTTTAAAATATATTAAGTACCAGGACATCATAAAACACAATACTCACCTGTAGGTGGCGCTGTACTCGGATTCCAAGATTTTTTTTCCATTTTAGGGCAGGACAACATTTTTTGTGTGTCTTCAAGTGGATTCGAGAATGGTTTAGATTAATAATTGGATTCGGTAGGTGGCTCTGTACTCGGGTTCTAGGATTTTATTTCTTTTTTAGGGCAGGACAACGTCTGTTGGGTCCGCTAAATAAATAAATAAATTGGTGGGGAGGTAGCTTAGAACCAGGAGACGGACATAGGATACTTTTTATCGCGGGAAAATATAAACCGTGACTTTTGTGCGGATAAATCGTTTTCTGTGAGTATTGTGTTTTATGATGTCCTGGTACTTAATATCTCAAAATTGGTGGGAAGCTAGCTAGAACCAGGAGACGGAAATAGGATACTTTTTATCCCGGGAAATATAAATCGGGACTTTTATCCCGAAAAATCTTTTTCTGTGAGTATTGTGTTTTATGATGTCCTGGTACCTAATATCTGAAAATTGGTGGGCAGGTAGCTTGGAACCAGGAGACGGTCATAGGATACTTTTTATCCCGGGAAAATATAAACCGGGACTTTTAGCCTGAAAAATAGTTTTCTTTGAGTATTGTGTTTTATGATGTCCTGGTACTTAATTATATTTAAAAAAAATAAAGAATCATTAAAATACTCATTTTTTTATTTGTATTTATTTCCTAATAAAAAATTGAACTTAATAAAATCCAAAATCTGCTTATTTATTGCCTCTAAGGCGGAACAGGGTTCGCCGGGTCAGCTAGTTTACAATATTTTCCGAGTTCTCAATTGTATCCACGTGAAGATTGGCAAGATCTCATGGCTACTAACATTTGCATTATTTTGTTATAAACCTATACAATTATATTTTGATTGGTCTAAAAGTCTACGAAAAGAATATAATTACTTACAGAATCATTACAGAAACTGATCAGTGAATAGTGGTACATTATATCATATCCTCTGTAATATTCGGTTAAACAAACATCTGCTGTAATTATTCTCGGAGGCTTCACTAAAATCCCTTTTAGTATTAAGCCGAATGTGCAGAAATCCAATGTTTTATAATGTGAGCGTGTAACAGTAATGACGTGAGGCGGAGGAACTCTCTGTTAATGAACGGATCGACTGACGCACGCTTTACAACCGGGACTCCGGGCTCTGGAAACGTACCTCACACTTATTACAGTGTAGTACGTATGAATTATGCCTAACAATTACATTTTCAGAAATTAATCAATATACAAGAGAATTCAAAGTGATTCAAGTGACGGGCTGGTGGTATGACATTTGTATCCGTTACCATCGTGCAAAAAATGTAAAACCCACCATAGGCCCATGAAAGTTATTTTTTTATGGTATTGAATAACGATAAGAGCATGTCGTTCGCCTGATGATAAGTGATACGAACACCCATAAACAGTAGCAACACCATCCAGCACCTTGAGTTACAAAGTACTGTGTGGCATTCCACTGCGCTCGTCATCCTGAGACATAAGATGTTAAGTCAATAGTTACACTGGCTACAATGTCCTTCAAACCGAAACACAACAGTGCATGCACACTGCTACTTGGCGGTAGAAATAGAAATTGCGGTGGTACCCACCCAGACGGACTCTTACATATGAGAGACCTACCACCAGTAAAGTGTGTTGCGTTCCGGGATCCTCTATATTTATGGTTTCGAACATGTTGGATAATTGTGTCGACTGGCGTGGGGAAATCTTCTCTCGTCAGTTGACACTCTATCTAGACCCTTGTGGTGTGGAGTCATCACAGGTAATGTCGAGTTGGCAGGGTCGCCATTTGGTGTGTCTTGGTGTAGAGACACGATCCAAGGTTCGAATAAAGAAGACACGTCAAGCCAGTTTAGGTTGCCATTTATTATTGACATACAAAATATAAAATGATACAATTACGCAAGTACATAATGCTGACACAAGATTATAAAGGTAATTACACACTATACTTACACACTACACCCTACTCGTCTTACTACCAGGTGCAGTGGGGTCACTTGGCCGAGCCCGTTAAAAATATATCAAGATAAATGACTAAGGTAAACAATGGTTTGATAAATATACGGGCTTTTGAATAAAAACAAAACCTATGTGAACCAACCACACAGCTCCATCTCAGATAGCAGCAACTCAGTACTCCTGACTTACATTGCACTTGGTATGTACCACAAAGTAGAACGGTGGTAGTTACACTGTACATAAAAGGAATGTTAGCTCAAAGCATTGTCTACGCGATATTTTGTTCCCATGGACAGACTCCTTATGAATAGGGTTGTCAAAATACAAACAATTTAATATGTATGTGGTTTTGTACGTAGTGGAATAGTGGCTGTGCAGACGGTGGGAAAATAGCCATAGTGAGTCGATCTAACGAATCTCGTTTTAATTTATATATCGAGTAAGGCATTATCTTCTGATAACAAAATAATGTTTCCCAACGTCGCGTCGTGACTCAAAAGATGCAGTCGGTCGTCGATTGATATTATTTTTGGAACTATACGTGAGTTTTAATATCATCACCTCTCTCTCTCTCTGTAGTCGGTCCCTCATGACTGAGGATCGTGGTCACCACTGGATGTGCCGTATTTAGAACGGATTATTTGTCTCCACCGGTTTCTGTTCATCGCATCTTCAACTAGTTTATGGAACTTGGTAGCAGACGAGTCCTTAATCTGGTCTGTCCATCGGGTTGGTGCTCGGCCTCGAGAACGTTTGCTTTCCGTGTTGCCAAGGATGATAATTCTTTCCAGATTTTCGTCGCCTTTCCGTACAACGTGCCCGAAGTATGCAAGAATACGTTGGCGACATATGGTGGCTACACATGTCTTCACTTTAAGCTGTGAGAGGATCGACTCGTTTGTGCGTTTGGCGGTCCGCGGTATCATCAGCATTCGCCTCCAGCACCACATTTCGAACGCATCGATCCTCTCTCTTTCTCGAGCTAGAATTGACCACGTTTCGACTCCGTAAAGAAAGATAGGGAATATTAATGCTCTGATGAGGCGCATTTTGGTGTTGCTAGTAATTCCCCTCTTCCCCCACATGCTTTTAAGTCGAGCTAAGGCGTCTTTGGCCATGCCGATTTTTCTTTTTATTTCGGGAACACAACTGCCATCACTGCAAATTTGGGACCCAAGATAGATGTAGCGGTCAATCGTCTGGATACCGGGGATGATGTTTCCCGTATCTGACAAAATTCCCGCTCGATCGACGCCATGATCTTCGTTTTTGCCCGGTTGACTGAGAGTCCGATATTCTCACTCTCTCTCTCAAGCCTCTGAAACAGCTTCTGCATGTCGCCCTCCGAGGTAGTCAACAAAACAGTGTCATCGGCGTAACGGAGATTTGCTATACGTTTTCCACCCACATGTAATCCCCTGTCCCAGTCTTCTAGGGTTCGTCTCATTATATATTCCCCATATATGTTGAAAAGAGCTGGCGAGAGGATACATCCCTGGCGTACTCCTTTTTTGGTTTTGAACGTCTGGGAGAACTCTGTCCCTATCTTTATTGAACAACGATTGGTGGCGTAAAGCTGCTGAATCAGTCCGACTAAGTGACAAGGTACTCCCATTTCGATCAGGATGGTCCACAAATTGTCCCACTGCACACAATCAAAGGCTTTGGAGTAATCTATAAAGCACAATATTACGGGGCTGTTAAATTCCCTACTCTTTTCTATTATTTGGCGTACATTGAGAATTTGCTCCCGAGTGCCCTTCCCTTTCACAAAGCCGGCCTGCTCTTCGGGTATCTGATGTGAGAGATGATTGTGAAGCCTCTTGTTAAGGCTGTGTAACAGTATTTTGCTGGCATGTGAGATTAGTGCAATCGTTCTGTAGTTGCTGCATTCCTTCATGGAGCCTTTTTTGTGTAAAGTAATGAACACCGACTCTGTCCAATCTTCTGGCCATTTGCCAGTTTTCCAAATGGCATTGCAAATTCCCGTAATGGCATTGACTCCTTTACATCCGAGACTTTTGAGCAGTTCAGCCGAGATGCCGTCCCTGCCTGGTGTCTTTCTACCCTTAAGAACATCAATGGCCTTCTCGACTTCAGCTCACAGTATATCAGGCTCCTCTGATGACCATTCGACGTCCTGGATTAAGAGGGTAATTTGCGTTATACAAGTCGGCACAATATCGTTTCCACCGGTCTAGTACTTGTTCAACATCTGTTAGTAGATGTCCCTTTTCGTCTTCAATGACACAAGTTTTTACTTTCCGAATTCCGGTAAGGTCTTTGACTTTACGAAATAGATGCCTCGTTTCGTTATTCTTTGCATGTTCCTCTAATTCACAGCAGATGTTGTTGATGTGAGTGTTGTAATCATTACGACATCTCCGTTGAACCTCACTACTCAACTGTGCGTAATGGTCCCGCTTTTCTTTATTTATTTTCTATTTTTATCATCACCTACTGTAAGTATAATATCATTGCTTTCCCATGAATTGAAAATAAAATCAAAAGGAATATCTTGTAACTAATTTGTATTACACTTATAGTATGTATGACAGAGATGAATAAAGTGGTTTATACGCGCAGTAATGATGATTAATGATGATTTGCTTTTGGTATAAATTTTATGTAGTATAATTATTATTTTTATAGGAGACTCACATTGATGTATAAAAAACCCTTCATTTCAATGGAGACTCGGTTTTAATTGTCATGAAAGAAGTGAACGCTATACTGGCCAATGAATACACATTTAAACTTAATATTTTTAAAAATAGGTCCACAGAGCAATATTTAAACAACATGCTTTTTATGTCGGATAAATGCACTTAAGGGAAGAAATTTTAGTAACAATATCATTTTTACTATGACCTACATTAAATACGGTACTGGAGGCAAGCTTGAATTATTTTGACATCATTTTGTATTCTTTGGTTTAGTAAAGTTTATATATTGAGGCAACTCCAAACAATTGACAGGTGACAACCCGCGTCGTGGACTTAAGGCCTAACCCCTCTCAGTAGTAGAGGAGGCCCGTGCTCAGCAGTGGGCAGTATATAATACAGGGCTGATTGCATTGCATTGCAACCCGCGTTGTGTAGTAAAAGGTTTGGTATTAGCTTATTATTATTTCGTCGTACCGCGCACGCAACACAACTACGCCTCGGTGGCGTAGTTGTATTGCGTACGCGTTACGAGTACGATTTGCGCGCTGAGGTCCTGGGTTCGAATTCTGGGTCGGGCCAAAAACATTGTGACTGGGTTTTTCCATCTTAAAAAATTACTCAGTCGCAGCTCGGAGTCAGGGAGTTGGCGGTGTGATACCCCCGTGCCTCGGAAAGCACGTAAAGCCGTTGGTCCTGCGCCTGATCTCTCCGGTCATGTCGGATTGCCGTCTCACCGGACTATGAGAGTGAAGGTATAGCGAGTGCACTTGTGTATTGCGCACACACTTGTGCACTATAATATCTCCTGCGTACCTGGCTGATCTCCGTTGAGATTGGCCGCCGTGGCTGAAATCGGCTAGGAAGGGATTATTATTATTATTATAACTACGCCACCGAGGCTTAAGAGCTTAAGGCTTTAAGACTATACAAATAACTCAATATAATTGACAAGTGACAACCCTGATTGAGTAATAAATTCAGTACTGACGGTCTGTAGACATAATATTGCCGATACATAGTAAATATATTCGAGTATTATACGTCTCATTGTTCTATCAACAGCCTCCGAACATACGAAACGAGGTCGAACCGAAGCAATTTAATATAATTTACTCAACGAGTCTGAAAGCATTACGCGCAATTGAATTACAAATTGTAATAGGTATTTAATATTGTAAGTTAGTCTGGCGAATGTTAGCCTTACGTATCGGGTATATTTGAAGGCCGAAACGGTTTAAGAGAACAATGACAGTATGAAAATACGAAATTCGTAGCATAATTTGTCTTGAAACAGAAATGTAACCAATGACGATACAAGTTAATAGAAAATAAAACAATATTTTTTGAGTTCTAACAAACAGATATACAAAACAGCTTTATAAACATCCAAATTCATAGCAGTAGGATTATTTGATGACATTGTAGTAGGACTCGTGAATACATGAATACAATAATAATATGTAATACCCCATATTATGTTTTCACTAACTTATACCAATACTCCACGAGGCTGATCCCTTGTGACTCTGTCGGTAGGTTACACGCGTTGTTATTACTGCCGCCGAGTGCAAACACTTGCGTTCTGCTCCGAAGGACATTCAAGCCGATGTAATTACTGGGCATTATGATGCTTTACATTTAGTGTAAGGGTGACACTTTCTACTTTGATTAAAGTTCAGAATTTTATAAGTGTTCATAGGTAATAATAATATCAGCACTCTGCTATATCCTGCCCCACGGCTGGGTATGCGCCTGCTCTGCAGCAGAGAAGGAATACGTCTTAGTCTATGACGTCTTCCTTGTACATGTTGGCAGACTTCGCATACCTTCAAAATTCTTAATAAAACCCAACCTATGTATTTAGGTTTCCTAGCGATGTTATCCATCGCCATTTAATCGAGCGATGACCTCATATAGACAAAAGTGAGTGTTTTGAGTGCGGGTTCGAATTTGCGACTTTTCTCTCCACAGTCTACAATACACGAGGCTAGGGCCGCCTGACATTTGTCGTTCATAAGTACAGCGTTTCAGGCAAAAAGACCTCTCTTATAAAGGAACACCATAAAACGTTTCTCGCATTCATCCTCTCAGCCATGAAGCGCTGGTAGTCCGAAGCGTCTTCACGCGGCCGCTGCGATGGCGGAGAGATGGTTACACATAAAAAGAAGAGCCACAAAGCGAGTGCACGCTAATTCGTAGAATACAATGTGCGAGCTGGCAGGCGAGTGGATGGGTCAGTTGTTGCAGTCACTATTATAAGATTAGTCATGACGGTGGGTTTGGTCGTAGACGTTACCAAATAAAGTATAATACAATACAAATATTTTGACCAATTTTTCACAAAAAACCATTGTGAAGTAATAGAAATCAATCTCTAGCATATTGTAGCTACTAGAAAAAGTCAAATAACGTATTATCCTGACTTGAAGCAGAACTTAAGACTGTTTAGCTCACATCACGCCTTCTTAGTCAAATTACCATTTGACTAAATAGGCGTTCTCTCTAACCTTATCTACTGTAAAGAGGTGAAATTCCCTGACTAAACTAAAATACTGGCCACGCTGTCCGCAGGCAGGGCAGCAGCTCGCACAGTGTAACTAACTCGTAAGACGTTCTCGGCGCTTCAAAGGAAGTGACGCATAATTCAGCCCCCCCCCCCCCCCCCCCCTATACGCCCCCCGCCCCTCTGTATCCGGATGCACTGGATTGCCAAGCCGCTGCACTGTAGACACGCTTTAGCTTATTCCTTGGATTTTTCTAGTAAATTGCGATACAAATTGAAATTTTTGCTTTGGTATTTATCTATTAAGTAGTGCGAGTTTGTGTTGTTTGGATTTTTATACGGCATGGAAGTTTACGGATCATATTATGATAGTACGTAATCACCATTGTCTATAGACATTCCAAAATATAAAGGAATCGTGGCACTCTAAAATCCCTTAACGGGAGCAAATCGAATCTAAAATCACTCATGCCCGACCTAGTACCTCAACCGAAGACTTCATTTTTCAAAAGCTTTAGCATGGTAGATATTATGTTAAGGATATGGATATAAAAATTCAATTATTAATTACGTTAATGTAAACCTAATTCACGCGTCGTTCCCACGGCACGATAGAACAAACTAAAGAACTAACTGTAGAATTGCTTATTCCATTTTTAAAAGTTAATTATATTCCCGCAGCCAGACTCGGGAATAAGTGCCAGGAAATCCTGAGAGTGATACAAAGTATAATTTCGCAAGTTACCGCACTCAATGCCGACACTCGCGTGCAAAAAATCTCGCTTGGCTCTGAATAGGGTAGTTTCCTATGTTTGATTCTTTACATTATTTTATATGTAACAGAAAATTATACGAAAAAGAAATTCTTCTGTGAAATCAGCATCAAAATTGGATGAAAAATAAAGCAGTTATTCATATTTAAAATATCGTTGTGAACAAAAGTGGGTGCATGGTGTGGATATCGGTGGAACACTCGGTGACGTCATAGTTTGATATTACTGTTATTTGACCACTTCCCCTTCCACCAAATTTCAAAGTTTTATAACTTAGGTACTTATTATTGCGCCAATTTCGAAAATTCTTTTTCCTTTAGATTTTGGATGACATACATTTTTGATAAATGTATTTAAAAAAAAGTAGTCAAGTACCCTATTCAAAATGGTGCATTGTAAGTACGCGGGATTAATGCGATAATTTTGTTTTACCTAATTTATATATAAACCCTCAGATATAATATGACCAAAGGTGTAGGTAGAGTAATACATATAGCACATCTTCGATGGAGCATATTTCCATCCCATAATGAGATAAAGAGCAAACCTATGCCCACATTAAGTTCTACCAACCCCGAGCAAATTGGCATAAATTCTGATTGAATGGATGGAATGGAGCCAGGAGCTACCCAACTTCAAGGTGTAATTACGACGCCATAATAGTTATAACACAAATGATCATTGATTTTAGCCCTCAAATAACTAATGCAATTATATAGAAAATTATCTTGAAACAAAAATTTGGAAATTACTGAGAAATTAATACATACATACATACATACACATACACTCACGCCTTTTATCCCCGAAGGGGTAGGCAGAGGCGCAACTAATAAACCCACTTTTCACTGTGCGTATTCCATCCCATGATGTGATAAGGGGCAAGCCTATTACCACATCGGGCACAAATTCCAGACTCCGGGCTGATACTGAATAGAAAAATCCAATATCACTTTTCCCGACCCGGGTATCGAAGCCAGGTCCTCAGCATTGCAGTCGTACCGTAATACAACTACGCCACCGAGGCAGAGGAGAAATACCTATACTCAATATACCAAAGTTATTCCAATACAAACATTCTATAGTTTCAGTCCAATAGTTTTGAGCTGGTGACGCTGAGGTGTTCCTACAAGACACATTAGAAAGTTTAATGCTACATTTCAATATAACGCCGGCCGCGGCCATAAACCATTGTCTAGTGTATCTACGTATGCATTTGATCTTAAGGTGTCTATACATTAATAGGCTATATTTACCCTATTAATTTTTACAATAGGGGCCCATTGCAGTATTATTATTAAATTACTGTTTTGTCATGTTGCATCTGAATAAATTTATCATGTTTTGATTATTAAATTAAAAATATGTCCTCCTTTTTAAAATAAATCTTATAGTACACTATAAATTTCCTACTCTTGAAAAATGATTAGAATTTAATTTACATGCTTGACAGATCGTATAATACATACTTAAGAATTAAAACACAATGTCGACTGTGTTACAAGCTAAAACAATCTTAATTCGGATATAAATGGAATCCACTTGACAGTATAACGCGAGACACTCGACGCCGTTCTTTGAAACTTTAGCCTCTAACTCTAGAGATCACTTCATTCTAAGCGATCTCATACTTTCGAATCAAATCACTGTAATGTCATGCCTTGTGGTTTGAACATTATGGTTTACTAGCTTTTGCTCGCGGCTCCGCCCGCGTGAATAGGTTTTTCCGGGATCAAAGTTCCGCTTTATATTTTCCCGGGATAAAAAGTAGCCTATGTCCTTTCTCAGGCTCTAGATTATCTGTGTAACAAATTTCATTTAAATCGGTTCAGTAGTTTTGGCGTTAAAGCGCGACAGACAGACAGACAGAGTTACTTTTGCATTTATAACATTAGTAAGGATTAGAATTTAAACACAAATATCTAGGTAATGTTTCGTATAAATACATATTACAGTGAAACCTGGTTAAGTGAGACGTCAAAGGACCTGCAATGTTGTTTCACTTATAGAGGTATTCCACTTACCCTAGTGTCTCAGATATCCAAGTATAAATAAATATCTGTCTCATTTACAGAGGGTTCCATTAATAATATACTTTGGTCACCAATTGATGTCATTTCAAAATAATTAGTTTTCCTTGTCCTTCAGAGCATTGTGATTGAATTTTATCTTTACTCTGAATTATTCTACAAAGAGTAGATTTTGGCACATTCAATTTGACACAAACTTCATCGCGTATCTCCCCACTTTCATAAACGGACATTAACTTCAGTTTTTCACGTAGGGTCATTCGGCCTAAAAGTTCGCACTTTTTTTTCTATTGTCTACACAGTCAAAAATATAGTGTCTAGGAAAACGTTTTAACACTCTATGTAAAGCAAATTTATTCTACTTTCATTATTTAATGAGTTTTCTTACATTGCTTCATTGGTTTTTTTGCAATACATGTTTAAGTGCGTCGGGGGAAATTCGTACTATTGACCCGTTATGTGGGTAAAACTACGCAGAGTGTTTAATGCGAATATTTTTTTTTTGTATAAGGTCTATAAATCTTTACAAATAATATTCGGCTTAATTGCATCTTAAAGAAGAAAAAACCGTGCGATCATTGTAATGAAGTTATAACAGGGTGCGTACTTTTAACCTCGTACTCTTACTCAAACAGGGAATATTTTAAACAATCACATGTTAGTTGAGACGCATTTATTTTCTAGGACAGAATTAATAACTAAAATAAATACTATAATAATTATGTAAACTCAACATAATTAACGGACTTTTGTAAACTGATGCACCGTCTAGCCATACACTTTTTTCCCAGCACAAAATATTGGTAACTAATCAACAAAATCACGTTGATCGCCGTTTTTCGCTAAACAAGTGAGACTTGGTAAAATAGCTTGTGGCTCTGACATCGTCGCTGACGCGCCCCTTAATTAGCCGAAAAAGTGTCTGAGCCCCCTCAATAGGTTCCGAGATATTGACCATGCGAACTTTTACCCACTGCGTGCTGTTGCCCCGAATGACCCTACTGAAAAAGATTGCAGCTTTCGTTTTGTCATTTTTCAAATAATCATCCGTATGATAGTAAAGCGAAACTAAAACTGAAGGTCATTGAGGCTTAAAATTACTTACGTAATAAAGTGCGGAATTTGCGGGTAAAATAAGAATAAGTATGTAAAGAAACAAAACGACGTTATCTCAGTTACGGAGGTTTATGCATATAAAATTCACTCACTGTCTCAGTTATAGAGGTAACTATGATGATAAATCGAAAGAACGAATCCCAGATATAGAGGTTTGCTTCGTCCCACTAACAGGAGTATTTCAGTGCCAAAGTGTTGGGACCTCAGCATGAGTTCCAGTTATGGAGGTTTCCACTTAACCAAGTTTCACTGTAGTATTATAAAGTGACCTCTCCACAAAATATGCTGCAATGCAAGTGGGATGTAACTAAGACGGGCTCGTTTAGGAGGTACACATTTTTAATTAAGCCAGAGTAATCCATCGGTATTGCGAGTCAACGTATGTGTAGTGTTAGGTTTATTGTTTGGTCTAGCTGTTAACTAATGGAGGTCCAACGTAGGTTCATTTCAAATTACCTCAAGACTAACGCATGCAAATTCTATAAACCGTAAGCACAGGCTGCCAAAAATGAATACTTTGTCACATTTTACGGCGTAAACAAGAAAAACGCAATTCCATTCCACCAGCAACTTCACGCTCGTCACCCGCACGAATTATCCGTCAGTGTACACGTCTCCTTTATGACGGAGTCATCGCGTGCCGTGTCGCGGCGCAACATCGCAACACGCGCGCTGGCGCGGAACAGACAGCGGCAACAATAACCGCCCCGCCCGACCGCGAAATCTATCGCCGCGCCACTCCAAACTTTTGTTGTTCTCTTACATTGCGTTGTCGTTTTGTTTTGTCGTTGTCTGGTTCCGCTGATTTTTTTGTACGCTTTTGGACACAGACACAAGAGGGTAATAAGGACAAGTCTCTATAGACGCTTACCTTTGATGTTTATGATTATCCACTAGGTGTTGCTCGCGGCTTCGTCCGCGTGAAAATCTTTTCCTGCTACAAAAGTGAGCAAATTACCGGGATAAATAGTAGCTTATGTGTTATTCCAGGGCATGATCTACCCGTGTGCCAAATTTCATCCAAATCCGTAGTGTAGTTTCTGCGTTTACTTCTTACAAACATCCAAACATTGTCACAAACTTTCACATTTATAATATTAGAGTAAGATAAGAAGTATCATAACATTTAGTTTTTTTAGCATAGACCAGCAATAGAGCAGATCGATTACCCGATAAGGTTATCTCCAGCGGCCATAAGCTCTATATTATTTCATCATCATCAGTCACATGACGTCCACTGCTGAACATAGGCCTCCCCCAAAGATTTCCAGACGGAACTGTTAAAAGCGGCCCGCATCCTGCGTGTCCCTGCGACCTTTATCAAGTTGCTGCGCTTGCCAGTACGTGGTCTCCACTCGAGAACTTTTTTGCCCCATCTGCCGTCAGTTCTTCTAACTATGTGCACTGCCACTTCAACTTGCTAATCCTTCAACTTGCTATGACTTTTGTTATTCTACGGATCTCCTCATTTCTGATTCGATCGCGTAGAGAAACACCTAGCATAGCCCTCTACATAGCTCGCTGAGTGACCGTGAGCCGTCTTAGGCGGCCCATAGTCAGAGGGAGGCAAAACAATATAATATGATGATGACATACGTATAATATGTCATCATTATATATTATTTTGCCTAGTTCTATTACTAGAAAACGGACTAAGGCATGATATGATTTCACGAATATTGTTACAACCTTAAGGAAAATAGCACTCTTTTTGGTAATGGAAAATAGTTCCGTGCGGGCGGAGCCAAGCAAGAGCTAGGGTAATAAATTATGTTGGGCGCTTTGCACTAAGCTAAGTAATACCGCTGATTCTCAGAGCTCCGGCCGAGTGCCGCCGCCGGCCGCGACGGGACGGCACGCCGAGAATCACTTATATTATACCATTACTTAATTACGCTCTGAGATTGTAATGAAAATTGCTAAACAAGTAATAATAGAATTAGTTGCGGCGTGATAGCCAGCTAGTCGCTCAAGTCATCCTACGGGATTGATAAAAAAAATACATTAATTCCTCTGTTTTGTTAACTCCCGTCTGCCTTCTGCCTAGTTTCCGCATAGTGTTATCTTCATAATATAGGACTATGGTATGCCTATCTACTAAAAATACAATTCACCTGGTCTTAGTCATATTCTAAAGACCACTAACTAGTAGAAAGTCGCTCTTCAATGAGGAAAAATAATCTTAAGCTCACCGAATGCATGGAGTAAAGTGGGTGGACCAACGACCGATGCTGTCTGTGATTTTATTAATTTTAGTGTCGTCATTGTCTTGAATTGTTTTTATCCTTACTTAACTTGGGGTCCAGTGGTAAGTAGGTACCTGCTGTAAGTACTTGGATAAAAAATTTATTATTCGCATTTTCGTTACATTAAATATTTTTATTATATAGCATAAATTACATTATTGCTTTTTTATTTATTAATAATATTAATAAAACATAATTACTGTGACCACAAACCACAATAACCGAAATAACGAATGTGCTACCACTTGCTTTTTTTAGAAGGCTACATTTTTGAAAATTATTTTAATTATATTGTTGAAATACTTAACAAGCAAACGATATTCAATGTGATGATGACAGTAATCTGAAGATCTTGTAGACGTTGGGTTTAGCGTCAAACACGTCACTAAGCTGCTTACCCCGCGGATTAATTTGTAGGCGAGAGCTTATCCCGAATATTAATACTGTATAATATCTTTCAAACTAGTTGTAAAATATATTTATCTTACCATACTTATTACTAGATTCACGCGTCAAGCCATAGGCACTTGTTGAACAAGGTTGGGTTTGTAGAAATAGAGTCTAGGGGTTTAGCTCTACATCATCAGCCCGTTGAAGTCCAGTGCTGGACATAGGCCTTAATATTTTCCAAGGTAGCGTTATGGGCTTGCTAATCCTAGCAAATAATTTACATAATTTTTTTAGTGGTAGGTATAACTATTTTAGATATCTCTGAACTTATGAGCAACTTAAAGCACAAATATGTTCAACATCATTACTTTTTAAATTCAAAAAGAAAATAAAATCCCTTGATCCCATTTAGATGTGAAAAAAAAAAATTGCTTCTAATTTTTTCAATTTGGACTGTGGTCGTTTCACTTTAATATATAGTATTTAGTAATGCTAGTTTCATATCAACAAATAGCATATAGCAACAGCGTAAATACAACCCATAGCAGCTAGCCACGGATCATCTATTCAAATATTCATAGCAGGAGACGTCTCGCCGTCATAATGCCCTGCGATACGATTGAAACGCGTCCTCCCCCGCCCCCCGCCCCCCGCCGCCGCGCCCTCGCACCGCGCGCCCTGCGCCCTGCCCTCTGCCCTCCCGGCGCGAAATTGAAAAATTACAATGAGCTCTGGGTAAGGCGGATTATTTAGATATCGAATGTATGTGAGTGATCAGTGGAAGTATTTCAACATTCGATTGTGGATGTCGCAAGCTGGCGCCGCCCGCACAGCCGCGTCCCTCCGAGCCACCGGGGACGTACTTAGTGCTTATTATAAATTATTGTTTAATGTTACTGGCTACATTCTGTTATTACTTACCATTTTATTATACTTTATAACTTCTTAATTTGCTATTTCGCGTAAATGTTGTTATAATTATGAACATAATTAATTTATGGATTAGCTGAGAGCAGAGCGCGTGGTAGAGGTCGCGTGTCTGAATGTTCGTTGTATTTACATAGTTAACAATCGACTTTTTAATTATGAAGAATTTTATCATTTATAAGTAAACCTGCATACCTCAGTGTCCCCTAATAGATATCATTTCGAAGATTTGTGAAGTTTTTAACCTATATTAGGCCAATGTAGTAAAATCTCTCATACTAGTAGAGAAAGCCGAGCAATGGGGTAATCTGGTATTATTATTACACTATATCTCGTCTTTCAATTAAATATATGCATATCCGTATATTACGCGCCAATATGAGCTGATTGATACACGAACAGTCTGCATACATTAATCGTATTTCGGTATTCATAATTGAATACGCGGTTCGGAGCTTATTTTGAGAACGAACTGAATTTATCTGGGAATGAATGTATTATCAAAGTAAAGAATTGAGCCTCGAATGTAAACTGTCACCTTACACAAATGAAAAGTAAATATGCCATTTATTTTTTAATGGTACACATTGATAAAAAAAATACACCAATATAGAACCTTTCATAAAAAGAAAAACAACACATCCACAATAATATCATTCATTTTATTTCACAATAAATGCTTACATGCACTTGGTTATTGGTGGACTAAAGTCTAAAGCCCCTCAGTAGTAGAGGAGACCTATGACCAGCACTGGGACAGTTCAGTATATAATATAGAACATATATTCTTATTATAAAATTCACGATGTAGATATATAGAACTTTTTTTTTATACAATACAAAAAGATTTATTCCCAAGTATCAATAAATCTTAGGTATTTTATATTTCATTGAATGATTTTAGTTCCAAAGTAATTATTCAGTTATTATTTAGGTTATGGCTAAATTATTTCTTAAAAAAGGAGCCGGATATTTTACCCAAATCCTTTCCCATTTGTAACATTGTAGCAGAAAGTCGTGCGCAGACACATTCACGACAGTAAAGTTTTACAGCCGCCCGCTAATCAACTAATAACCTACAATGTATGAGTTCCGTTCAGTTCTATCTCATATGCACTTTGTAGTATTCATTCATTACCCTAAAAATATAATACTTTGATCTAGTTAATTTTAGCATATTCTGTAACATTGTATGGATAAAGTTGTACAAATTATCGATATAAGTACTACGCATAAACATTATATAATTATTTTGTTGTCATATATCGTTATGTAACCATGACAAACATAAACTTGAAGATTGTGTATGTGACGAATGTCGATCAATAAGTCGATGAGGATAGTAACGAAAGTAATTCCGCAGTAGATTCATTACTCAAAACATTCAAAGATTATGACTTTAGTCGGATTTTTCGCCAAAACGTGCAGTTAAAAACACAAAATTTATTGATCTGTCGGCTACGAAAGCGATTGTCCAGTTTGGACGATAACAAAATATAGCGCGTGCGGAGCGTGACGCGCTGTATGATTCCATTTCACGGCGCGAGCGTGCGGCCCCGGGGGCCGGGCGTCCGCGGGCCCGCGCCCTATCACATCCGGCATTATTTCGACCAGAGATTGTATAAAAATATTTTTTACATACGCAAATATTTCACGACGTCAGTAATTTTAGGATTTATCAAACACAAAAGAACCTATCCAAACATTTGATACCAGAAAAATACCGCTAATAGTTACTCAGAAGATTGATTTCACACTCACAATTAAACTTTTTTTTTTATTGCATTGAATGACGAGACGAGCATGCCGTTCGCCTGATGGTAAGCGATACGACCACCCATAAACAGAAGCAACACGATCCAGCACCTTGACTTACAAAGTACTGTGTGGCATTCCAGTGCGCTCGTCATCCTGAGACATAAGATGTTAAGTCTCATTATGTCCAGTACTTATACTGGCTACAATGTCCTTCAAACCGAAACACAACAGTGCATGCACACTGTTGCTTGGCGGTAGAAATAGACATTGCGGTGGTACCCTCCCAGACGGCCTCTTACATAATGAGAGACCTACCACCAGATTGAGATTTCTAAAGGCCTAGCCGAGAACCGATCTGTAATTGCTTACTTTAAAGCCGACAGCAAATCCATTATTATTGATTTATACTCTTCTGTGTGACACTCTACGTGTTTAAGGGCAGTTGACATCATGATTTGAACCAGTTGCGTGTTTTCCGACCTTAGATACAAAAAGTATCTGGAGAGGTCTAATTGTTAAAGTCAATAGCTAGTATGCATGAGGCGGACGGGCAGCGGACGCGCCGGGGACGTGCCGGGGACGTGCCGGGGACGGGGCGAGGTCATCGCGTCGTCGCGCCGGCCGCTCGTTACATTTAAATAACCACCGCCGCCGTCGGTAAAGTGCCGCCCAAATGATAACACGTTTGAGCATTTTGATCACATACTTACACTTCGTAAATCCTTGAAATATTGGGTATTGAATGGAAATATATGCTAAGGAGAAAATTGAGTCTATTTTATTCAGTTTACATTTTCAAATCTACATTACACAAAAAAATTAACGACGCATAAGAAACAAAATTTTAAGTTGGTGAACTGACCTAGGCGGTCTATATGGAGACCTGCCATTATTCTAGCGGTTGCTGATAATGTAATGCGCCATGCATGGCGTCACTTGTTAGTCAACATGTTTTTTGACGGTGTCGGTACTTTTATCATCGAATGTTGTGTAGTCATTTTATCGTACGAGGAAAAGTAAATACTCCAATAAATATAGAAGACAATAAGAATATGTTACATCAGAAAGACTGAGTACAATTTGTAGTTCCAATTCTCGAGACGACAACTTAGTTACAATAAACAGTAGAGTATCAGCCTATTTGTTCGTATTTCTTTTGTAGTAACTAAATTATATTCAATAAAGATATTCGAAACGCTCATTTTTAATAATAACCTGAAACAGTCCGAAAGAAACTGCCGCGGGAGCGAGTCTAAATATTAAAAGGCAAAATGTGTGAAGTTACAAAGACTCTGGATCTCGGGGAATATTCCCTCGCTGTTGTATTTGTTCGAACGATTCAAGACGGAATTAATATGTGCTTCTAGGATCTTGAATTTAGCTCAGCACTTTAAGGATCTAGAAAACTTGACTTTGAAATTTTAAATTAATAAAATTCTATTTCTGTACACTGTTTTAAACGTAGGTTAGTGGATTACTTAATGTTAATGAACCGCCGTTGCCCGAGAAACTACGCAATACCAGAAAAAATGAAGAACCTTATTTAAATAAATAAATAAAATCGCATGAGCATTTGTGAGTGCGTTGTCGAACTTGAGGGAAAAAGAAGACGTAACAAACAAAACAAACGTCTTATGGGCCTATGGCAATCTCATCCACCATGGGCGGTGATTTTTGAGCAGCAGGTAGATAGTGTAGAGAGAGAAGAGAAACTCAGGTCTTAGGTACGTGGTACGAGCTTTATTTTTGCACCTCCGCGTTACACTCGGTACGGTTTACTGGTGGTATGCAAACGAGTCGCTGGCCTGCGGGGACTCCGATTCAGGCGAACGGCACGACGCTGATGCACGTGACTAGCTCCGGCGGCAGCTCGCCGGGCAGATGGTATGGCCACGTGTCGGCGGAACGGTGGTGAGGTGGTCGGGGTTAGCACACCCGACTGCGATGGTAGTGGTGAGGTGTGTTCGGGGTTAGTACCCCACGATAATGGTGCGCACGTGGCCGGGATCGGGAGTCAGTACCCCCGACGCCAGCGGAGCACGGCTAAGGTGAGCACGTGGCCGGAGTCAGCTCCCGCGACGACGGTGGTGCGCACGTGGCAGGAGTCAGCTCCCGTGACGGCGGTGGTGCGCACGTGGCCAGGGTCAGCACTCCGCACCATGGAGGGACGGCGGTCAGCACGCCGTGCCGTGGAAAAACGGCGGTCAACGCCGCACCGTGAAATGACGGCGGTCAGGACGCCGTACCATGGAACCTGAAATCAGAATCCACAGCGGGTCGGAATGCAAGCTAGGCTTACATTCCGCGCCAGCGACTCGTGATAGCTCACGGGCCCAGGTGCACAGAATACTTGGAAGCGGTTAGTAATAGTTGGCACACTCACCCCAGCGGGAACAACGGTGTGCGTGGCAACACGCAGTTAGATTGTTGTGGTGCTACGGCGAAGACGATTGCAAAGAGAGGGCGCGCGTGACATTGCACGCCTATTTATCCAGGCGCCATTCAAACATACGTCAAAATGACTGACAACCTAACAGCCAATACGAGACATCAGCGGTTTCGATTGGTAGTTAAAGCTACGTAAACGATATATCCTTCACGAAGAGCGTTAATGTTCCTAGCAACATTACACACGCTAAACGCACCATCGGTATTTCACGTACCACCCTTGTTGATATCCATATTGTAGTCCACATGACTACAACGTGACTGCATTTACAACCTAAACGTTTCTACATATACTTTGCTCATCAATACGTGCTAAGTCAAGTCACGCACAAAGCATAGCTATTTAAGCGTCAGCTCTCACGACATCAGCCCTGCCGGCGTCAGCTTTCGCGACTTGTAAGCTTTTCCATTACGGCAGTATGGCGTGATTGTCAAAAACTCATTTAACTCAGTCGCCGTCGACGAGACAGTTGTCCTAATCCGCCGTAATGAATGTGGAGCGCTCGCGAGCTGGATGATGGATGAGAGGCGCGGGACGGGGGCGGAGGCGCAGGCAGTAGCGGGCGCGGGGCGAAGGCGGGAGCGAGAATTAAATAACAGACATACAACCTTTTGGTCATACATCTGCCGCGTGGAAGTCTTTTAACGGTATACCCGTAGTCAAACTAAATGAAAATATGTTACGTGTACAGTATGATTATGGGAAAGTAATCAAGTTATCGATTTTAGAACTATATTTTATACTGTCATTGTTCTACTTGGACATATCCTCGACACAAACACATAATATTTGCACAGTAGTAAGTCTGATTCATAGGAGACGGGCTGCATTAAGCAGCACCGCGCAGGGGCGGTTGCGGACGACAACTTAGACACTCTTCGTCCGAGGAAGCCCGCAGCCGTCCCTAAATGCGCCGAAGAAGGGAAAAAAAAAAAAAAAAAAAAAAAGTCTGATTCATACACCTCAAATCTTTACAATAGGGTAGAATATATTAAAGGAATTATTTTCATATATATATGGAAAGGGGCACTTGACCTTAAATGACAGCAAATGTAATAGCGGGGCGGACGCAGGACTACAGCGTGAGTGGCAGCGTGTTAGAGTCGTCGTGCGGTCTTCACGCGACGCCTTTATTCTGTCCTCCGAGGGCACACCGCACCATAGAGTAAAGCGCGACATACGCGACTGATAACGCATGCTTAGACTTTAGATACATATTATGTATACTGCAGTGGATTGTAATGACGTCTATGCATAATGAGACATATTTGTACAGCTATGTTATGCTGTTTTCATAATATTTAATAGAATATTTCTGTAACAAAATAATTTTACTAAGTGGATATAAAATTTATCACAGACTCTAGTGGTAGGTCTCTCGTATGCGAGGGGCGCCTAGGTAGGTACCACCCCAATGTCTTCCGCCAAGCAGCAGTGTGCATGCGCTGTTGTGTACCAGTTAGAAGGACATTGTAGCCAGCGTAATTACTGGGAGTTATGAGAAGTAACGTCTCGATTTAACGTTAATCGACGATCTAATGTCTCAGGGTGAAGAGCTAAGTATAGCGCCACGCATTGCTTTGTAATTAAAAGTTTTGTATGTTGTTTCTACTGTTTATGAGCGGTTGTATCGCTTATCATCATGTAGCGGCATGCTTGTCTAGTTATTCAGAAGCAATAAAAAAAGGCAAAATTAAAAATAATTTATTGTTATGTTACACAACGCTGAAAAATATTATTTCTAGTAGCTATGAGTTACTGTTTACAAGTTGTTTACGCGACTGTCCACCTGAAGAAATGAAGGGCGCGGAGCTGGGCTGACAACTGTCGCTGATTAAATGGGTCCGCCTAATCTAGCAGTTAATGTGTTGTGCAGATGGCACACAGCTAACTGCGTTACACGAACATTTGATCGTAATGTAATTGAAAACCTTACTTAATAACTGTTTATATATGTACGTCTATAGATTATACTGTACTTTTAGTTTTAATATGTAATAGTTGTTTGTATAGTGATACGGCTATAAATTTAACTTCCACTTAAAGCAGAGCAAATATTCAAACCTCACGCTGACTTACATGTCTCAAGGCGTAAGTTTGTTTGTCGAATTTGTTGTCTTGTGATGTGATAGGGATTCATCGGCAATGGACAAGGCTATATTATAGTTAGGTAAATACGTACTATGCTGATTTATGTCACTAAGCAGCAGTGTGTATGCACTATTATTTTTCGTATCATGGAATTGTAGCCAGCGTAGTTATTATGCATTACGAGAGTCTCGACGACAAACGCAGATTTATTCCATGTGAACCGCGGTTTTAGGTGGTATTGCTACTCTTTATAAGACCTTAGCTAAACCTAAAGGAGTTGTACGTCTCACCATTTAGTTTTAAACAAATATAGAGCCGCTATAAGGTTGGTGAATAAGTTTGTGAAGGCGCGCGAGGTGAGAGGCGGCGGCATTGTGTGCGCTCAGCGCGGCGGGCGGCGGGCGGCGGTGCCCAGATAAAACTCGAATTCCATATTCCATCTGCGTCCCGCGCGTGATAAACCGCCGTAGGCCAGACGCACACCGAGGACAGAACATGCTCTCAACTATAAATGCTAGTGTTTGTGGTCCAAATTAGCCCACATACTTTTCCGCGCAAAGAAGGCAAATTACGGGAATTAAACCCGCGAGAATCACCACCCACTGTGCCACGTTCTGTACACATAAATTTGGTAATGTTATATATTTTGGTATTGGTACTGGAAACATTTTAAAACGCTTTCATAATCAGGTCTGGTCAGAATTAATGATAAAACGTTTTGACGGCCGCCAACAATTTTAAAAGCTTTAGAGAAACTATAGATTACATTTCAACTAGTAGCATCATTCTTTTCTAACCTTGTAAGATGTTACAGGACATGGTTAACATTCAGGCCCGTGATAGCGGAATGTGTACATAGTGCAGCGGCCGACTGTGACCACACGCGCCGCAATACTATTTGGGTCAGCAGTACTACACAACAGGATAATACAAGGCATTGCTATGCTGAATAGAACCACTAAATACGCGTTAATAACAGGTATTTTGTTGTTGTTCTATCGAGCTATATTAATGAGGTACAATTCTCATAATTCTCCCCTCAAATATGAATTAAATTCCTATTACTTGAAGACTCTTGAAGTATGTTTTGCTCACGAATTGCTCACACAACGTAAGCGATCCTTAAAAACTGTTTTTGAAAAATTCGCCTCTAAGGCGATTGAACATGTCGATAAAACAAAACACTGAGCGCGAGCCCGGTGTGCCCCGGTCGCGGCGCGGGTTCGAAGCCGCGACAATCAGCGCGAGGCAGCTTTTATTTCTCCCGTGATTACGTCCTCGCAGACCTGTCTCAGTTTGTTCCCGAGCCGCGTTTACCACTTCCGATGATTTTATTACGCCCACGTTTCACGAATACGACTCTGGAATTGCGCGAGATTTAAGCGTCGGGCTCGAGCCGCTGAATACGACAATAAAACAAATAATATCGGGCTGTAAACTCACACCTGCATCTCTTTTATACAGAATGATGAGACGAACTATCTTGCTTGCTGGTAAATAGCATGAGAGTCCATGATTAATATAAATATTTTGGAAATATGTCAAAAGAAGAAACATTGCCGATAGACAACGTTAATATACAATAGCCTAGTAATGTCCAGACGGTCAGAACCGCAACAACTCCTAAGGGCTAATTGTAAATATAAATAGGTATTTTTCCGTGTAGCTCCTGCATTGCACCCTTTTCATGGCCTTAAGCTGCCAGGTCGCCAACCCGGCGCGTAGGAGCAGCCCATAAATCCTTGCCGGAACTGAGAAGCAATAAAAACGCCGCACAACAACGCCCCACTAGCGACTAGTAACTGATCGTGGATGTAGTTTGTGCCCTAATAGTTACAACTTAAACGTCAAAGGATTTTATAACTGCACCTAAGTACGTGAAAACTGTGTACTTAATTATTTACTTGCTTTTTTCTAATTATGATGTTAGACAAGAATTTTCTTGTTAAATGGTTTTCAAAGTCTAATGGTTTTCTTTATTCATATAGTCTTCACAAGGTCTTTTGAATCGTCATATTTTAGCTTTAGTAGTAGTGTGATCGTATTTTTTACTTTTAAAACACATTGTTGATAACCTGACTGCGCACGTTCTGTTTCGTCTCCAGTATTTTTAGGTGATTCATATAAGCTATGTTACAATGTTTACTATATTATCATAATTATCCACAGCCCACATAGTCATAAATAGATTCATGTGTAAAACAAAGGCAGTGCAAAGTCAATTATTTATTGCTAAAACGATCCAGATGTCTCAAGAAGCTGGAGTCACAAATAAATATCCAAACACTTTTTGACTTTTAATATTCGCGGATAATGGTATCGGGTTTGTGTTAGCACAATAACCACCCTCTCCCCCCCTTCCCCCTGCCTCCCGTTCCTTCAGCCTTCGCACTTCCTCGCGCTCACCTCAAAGGGAGAGTTTTCTTTCTTCCCTAACCTTATTTTTATTTCGCCTAACCCGAAAGGCGGCGCGGAGGGAGGTTTCACATTTAGCCTAATGTCACAGTTGGTCCAAATTGAAAATAAACATATCCCGCCTTTTCCCTTTGAAGGGATTAAATAAATTTAGCGAAGTTTCGCTCAGAGGTCGGAAAGTTCACTGCTAATGCTGAGTCGACGCCGCGCGGGGCGGCGAGCCAGTAAAGTCATGTTGGAAGGTATTATTGGGAGTAGAAAGCCGATCGATTGAGGAGGTCTGATAATAAAAAAGTGATATTAACGCCTTTAGTGCCACAGGAATCATGGATGCTAAGCTGACCATTCATATTTGGTGAGAGGATACCGAATACATTGTGTACTGGATAGCGATCGCATACGTGGTTAACCCAATACGCCTGTTCGTTCGTGATGGATATTATAATGTAATATTAAGTTGAATTCATCTAGTTCATATTCTATTTATGGGAGTGACTCTTTCACAAATTATATTGCCAAACGAAAGAACCCAGAATTTCTCAGCTAATCTTAGTCTAGTGACGAGGTAGAAACTAGACCGATGTGAAGATTAAAATATTTGAGGTATTTACATTGCGGTACACTGCAACAATGCGCTAATATAATTAATCAAAGATAATAAAATAGGGTGGACGACAGCCTAGTTGGGAATGGAACGGTCTGCTTAGACAATGTCCGGAGGTTCAAAACCCAAGGCACACACCTCTAACTGTTCGAAGTTATGTGTGTATTTTTTATCAATTATCGTTCGCTTTAACGGTGAAGCAAAACATCGTGAGGAAACCTACATACCTGAGAATTCTCGATAAGAATTTCGAGGGTATGTGAAGTCTGCCAATCCGCACTAGGCCAGCGTGGTGGACTAAGGCCTAAAAACCTTCTCAGTTGTAGAGGAGGCCCGTGCTCAGCAGTGGGCAGTATATAATATAGGGCTGGTATTATTATATATTATAATAAAATAGGATATATTGGCTAATACTTATCTCAATCAATAATATCAGAGATAATATTATTTTGTTTGGCTTAACTTTACAGTCAATAGCCTGATGCGAGTCGGCTTTTCTGACCAAATGGTCAATCAGGTACAGGGGATTTTTGATTATCAACTTATCAGTGTTGGCACTACTGCATTAGTAAAACAGACGCGAACAACTATATTGCTTTTCCTGCCGTCGGTAAAATTTTAGAGGGCACAATATATAAGTATCCTTTAAACTGATCTCTTTCATTGACGCATGACCACTCGAATAAAAATTTGTAACGGATAATTTTAAATGAAATTAATATTTGGTTCAATTTTATTTTCTCTTACTTTGATACTCAAAAAACGTAAAATATTACATAACAAACAAAGTTACTACACTTTTCTTACACTTTATTACTGGCTGGCTTAGAGCATTTAACATTTAATTCAAAGCTGGCTGGCAACTCAAAACTACCTAAACAAAGCTCAGCTTAAGGAAGTCACATAAAATTTCCTTTTGGCTCATTTGCTCCAACGACTTATTTGCTCTGTAGCAACTGCTCTAGAGATCCAAAAGATCCAAAGCATCTAATATTTATTCCTTTTTCAATAATTGAGCTAATTGTCTAACTTGTTCTACTGTAATCTAGTTTATCTTCACCAGGTGTAGCCGTGCGTCTCGGTGAACGGCGCGGCTTTGTAACGAACATGAGATGTTCGGCTGAAGGCGAAATCATTCTGTTAGGGACCGCGTCACCAGTACTTGTGCGAATTTCTTGCCTTTCTCCAAGTTTTTTTTTTTTTTTTGTTTTTTATGGCATTGAATGACGAGCCGAGCACGTCGTTCGCCTGATGGTAAGCGATACGACCACCCATAAACAGTAGCAACACCATCCAGCACCTTGAGTTACAAAGTACTGTGTGTATTCCACTGCGCTCGTCATCCTGAGACATAAGATGTTAAGTCTCACTATGTCCTGTAGTTCCACTGGCTACAATGTCCTTCAAACCGAAACACAACAATGCATGCACACTGTTGCTTGGCGGTAGAAATAGATATTGCGGTGGTACCCACCCAGACGGTCTCTTACATATGAGAGACCTACCACCAGTAAAAATGCTGTTACGTCGGAGAGCTTCTTTTACTTATTATTAGTATGCCTCGGTGGCGTAGTTGTATTGCGTACGCGTTACGAGTACGATTTGCGCACTGGGGTCCTGGGTTCGAATCCCGGGTCGAGCCAAAAACATTATGACTGGGTTTTTCCATCTTAAAAAAATTACTCAGTCGCAGCTCGGAGTCAGGAAGTTGGCGGTGTGATACCCCCGTGCCTCGGAAAGCACGTAAAGCCGTTGGTCCTGCGCCTGATCTCTCTCCGGTCATGTCGGATTGCCGTCTCACCGGACTATGAGAGTGAAGGAATAGCGAGTGCACCTGTGTATTGCGCACACACTTGTGCACTATAATATCTCCTGCGTACCTGGCTGATCTCCGTTGAGATTGGCCGCCGTGGCCGAAACTGGCTAGGAGGATTACATTACATTAGTATGCGATAAGCTACTACATTATATTATTGTTTAATGTAATGAAGTTATGAAATTAATTAACTCCTACTATTTTCTTTTTAGACCATTTAAATAAAAGATTATGTGTAAAATATATATATATATTTATTGGTTTTGCTAGATATTTAAGCAAGACAAGGCGCCCTATTATAACTATGTCGGAACTTAGAACCGGCTATCATAATATCATGCATATACAAAATTTCATCTTGGTGCTATAGACTATTGTCCATCATATATTGATCCATCGTCAGGACCCAACTCTGAAAAGACACTGTAGTTTCACCCATCATGATTCTCAACCATGGCTACCTCTGCTGTCGCAAGCGACACCACCTCTGCCTACCCCTTCGCAAGAAAAGGCATACGCATACTCACGCCTTTTTTTTATTCCCGGAGGGGTAGGCAAAGGCGCAACTAGTGCACCCATTTTTCGCCGTGCGTATTCCGTCCCATGATGTGATAGGGGGCGAGCCTATCACCATTTCGGGCACAAATTCCAGATTCCAAGTTGATACTGATTAGAAAAATCCAATATAACTTTGCCCGACCCGGGGATCGAACCCGAAACCTTAGCTTTGCAGTCGTACCGTAATACAACTACGCCACCGAGCCAGTCAATATGATATCACAGAAGATCATTTAACTTGATTGGGTAGGTATCGTGACTACGACTCGCATGACGCACGCGTCGCCCGCCGGTGCGTTCGCCAAGGCCGCCAACAGGGACTGGGAGAATGACGCGAACATTATGTCGGCCGGCTTCGACCCTGCGACCTGCCCCTACGTCACACAGCAACTGATCCACGACAACCCAGGGAGCCAGTGTAAGGTTTTTGACATAGCACTTTATCTGAAATCTGTCGTTTGATGAACTATTTATAATTCCTAAGTTACTGAAGACTCACTGGTAGTCAAGTTTCTAAAGATACTATTGATCTTTAGAATACAAGAGTAAATTTGAACAGCTCACTCGGCGAATGTTAGGATTGGCACTTCTACCAATGATATTTCAAAAATATGACTTCTCCTCGATATTGTTGTCTTATTGTTAATATTATATTTATTATTATTAATATATTTTCACGCAGGTTATCCTCGGTGGTGGTAGACGTAATTTCTTACCAACTTCAGAAATCGATGAAGAAGGAACCCCCGGTTCTAGAACAGATGGACGAAATCTGATTGAGGAGTGGCAAACAGCAAAGGCGGCGCGAAACGTGAGCTACTTAAATACGTATGGAACAGAACGGAGCTGGCTGAATTGTCGTCCTCACCACCAGATTACCTGTTGGGGTTGTTCGAGGGAAACCACATGCACTATCATCTGGAGGCAGATAACTCGACCGAGCCGGTCCTCGCCGAGCTGACGGAGGTTGCAATCCGCTCGCGGAGCCGCAACGAACGCGGGTTTTACTTATTCGTCGAAGGCGGACGCATCGATCACGCGCACTACGATAACCAACCACACCTAGCCCTTGATGAGACCATCGAATTCCACAAAGCGGTGGCGCGGGCGATGGAGATGCTTGATGAGAAGGACTCTTTGCTTGTGGTAACTGCAGACTACTCCCATGTCATGACTATTAATGGCTACTCGTCACGTGGCAAAGACATTGTAGGGCCTAAAGACTATGGAGATGACAATGGAGTGACTTTCATGACACTTTCATACACCAATGGGCCTGGAAGGCGCGGTCGGCCACACACAAACGGCGTGTGCGTCGATGTCACACAGGCCACTGATTTTCGTAGGTACTTTTTGAATGTAGAAGCGATGTTCCATAACGGAAAAGACTAGAATTTTTTACACTTTTGAGTATAAAAAAGTACGTCTGCGCGTAAACAACTGAAGTACCTACTGGAAAAAAAAGTACCATAATATATGCCCTCGGCACTTTAATATAGGGGTCAGATTCATAACTGTAAGCTGGCATTATTTAATAAGCTTCCACTTACAGTTTTGTTTTTGTATGTGTTCTTTCCAGGTGAGCTGCGGTGGCGCACGCACGTGGACGTGCCGCTGTGGGAGGACACGCACGCCGGCGAGGACGTAGGAGTGTTCGCGCGCGGGCCGCACCACGCGATGTTCTCGGGCCTGTACGAGCAGAGCCACATCCCGCACCGCATGGCGTACGCGGCGTGCATCGGGCCTGGCCTGCACGCCTGCAGCGCCGCATACTCGCTGCGGAGCTCGTTGCTTTCAGCACTGCCTCTGATGGCTGCCCTAGTGGCTGTAATGCGACAATACTTATACTTTCACCACTATTTGACTGGTTAAAAGCTGTAAGTGATATTATGTTTATACATATTATGTTAGGGAGTAAGGGGAGATCGGAAAAACACTTTGACCGGCCCTACTGTCAACCCCACCTGCACGTGCCAAATGGCGGCGGTGTCCAATTGGGTGCCGTGGTGCTCCCTGCTAGAAAACCAACGGGGCAATGGCGACCGAGAAATGGCGGTATAACCATACACACCTGCCAGGGCAACCTGAGCAGAAGAGGCGTCAGTAACCTTGGGGTTCAAATACCCCCTAAAAAATCTGGTGCAGAAGGCAATGGGAAACCACTGCACTACTTTCCCACGAGAGTCATGAGGCATGATCAAGTCGTATACGAGTAAACGTGTGCGTGGCGATCCGAGTAGCGACCGGCGCCCTGTGTTGTCCGGGAATCAGGGTGTGAAATTGGTTACCGGCCATGAGGCAGCAGGCGACCAGGCGCCCCATGGAAACTATGCTACTGGAAGAACGAAACTACAACTAAGAAACAACATTCGAGTCGGAACATGGAATGTGCGTGGTCTCGTTGATGAGGGAAAGCTCCATGTATTAGATCATGAACTAGCCCGATGCAATACTGTTATTACGGGTCTAAGTGAGACACATTGGAAAGAGAGCGGACATAAGAACCTAGAGAAACACACGATCTTTTTCTCAGGACGTAAATCATCTAGTTTTGCCGGAGTGGCTATTGCAGTACCCACACTATGGAACAAGGCTGTTCTCGGTTACAACCCTATCAATGAGAGAATTATTACTATGAAACTCAACGCTTCACCATGTGTATTGAATATCATACAGGCTTACGCCCCCACAAGCACTGCTACTGAAGAAACTATCGAGGAGTTCTATAATCAACTTGAAACCTGTATCGACAGCATCTCTAGAAGAGAGATTCTGATGATTATTGGGGACTTCAATGCGAAAGTTGGAACTACGGCTCTGGATGCTGGATTGCGGAATATCGTAGGTCATTATGGTCTAGGCTGCAGGAACAGAAGAGGAGAACGCTTAATACAGTTCGCAGCAGATAATAACTTGACTATAATGAATACAGTCTTTAAACACCACCCGAGGAGGCTGTATACTTGGACATCCCCAAATGGAGAATACCGCAACCAAATCGACTACATAATGATTAAGTCAAGATGGAGGAGCTCGATAAGCAACGCACATACATTGCCGGGAGCCGACGTCATGTCTGATCACCAGTTGTTGGTGTGTAATTTGAGGATTAGGCTGCGCAAAGGCATAGTACAGAAAAGTAGTAAACGCATAGAGGTCAATGACAAAGAGTCGTTTGTCAAGTCCCTTTACAGAAAACAACAGCACTGGCAAGATAACTGTGGCAAAGATAACGTCGACCACCTCTGGAAATGCACCATGCATCTTATAAAGGATGCTGTGCAGGAATCCCAACCAAATCTAAAACCAACAAAGAGGCAGCACTGGATGTCGATTGGAACCTGGGATTTGATCGAGAAACGGAGAAACCTAAAAGCTAGTGGCGCAAAGATACGAGAACTTAATGCCATGAATTCTGCCATTCAAGCTGCTTGTCGTCGAGACCGCAATACTGCGCTGCAAGCAATCTGTGAAGAAGTAGAACATCACTCACAAAAAATCGAAACAAAAGACTTGCATAATAAAATCAGATTTATAACTCGTCAATTTAAGCCAAAGACCTGGGCTATAGAGAATGCTACCGGAGACACTGTCACTGAGATTAATAAAATTGTTAACGTCTGGAAGGACTATTGCAAGTCACTGTTTAGAGACAAACATAATATAAGCTGCGCATCAACCTTTGACAGTCAGTCAGAGCAAGAACCAGCCATTTTGAGAGACGAAGTACGAGCAGCTATCCGGCATCTTAAGCGTAACAAGGCAGTAGGTTTTGATGAAATCCCGATCGATACCATAAAAGACATGGGAGAAATCGGAGTAGATATACTTTACACTATATGTTGCCGGATATGGACAACCGGAGTATGGCCGAGCGATTGGTCACACTCTATATTTATACCACTACACAAAAAAGGATCAACTAAAAAGTGCAGTAATTACAGAATCATTTCTCTCATATGTCACGCTAGTAAAATCATGCTACAAATTATCAACACGAGACTCCAAGCGTATCTATCTCGCGAGATCGCCTCAGAACAAGCAGGTTTCGTTAAGGGTCGAGGTACAAGAGAACAACTGCTCATCATGCGCCAAATCATAGAAAAGGCTAGAGAGTTCAATATTCCTCTTTATGTGTGTTTTGTTGACTTCAGAAAAGCTTTTGATACCATCAAATGGTCGAAACTGTGGCTGATACTTTCGGAAATGGGTGTACCACAACATCTTGTACATCTCATTAGACGATTATATGAAGACGGTACAGCTGCTGTTCGAGTAGATGGTATTGACTCGGAACACTTCAAAACCCAAGCCGGCGTCAGACAGGGCTGCATATTATCTCCCCTGTTATTCAACATATACACAGAACACATAATGCGAATCGTCTTAGAAGATTGGAATAAAGGAATATCGGTGGCAGGCCGGAAAATATCTAACTTAAGATACGCAGATGATACCACTCTCCTAGCTGCAACTAGAGATGAAATTGAAACTCTTCTTCGACGCTTGGAAACCACAGCGTTAGATTTTGGACTCTTAATCAATCGGGATAAAACCAAGATGATGATTATAGATCGCATAGAAAACAACCGACCTGATGTCCAGAATATAGCGGGATGTGAAGTAGTGGGGAACTACATATACCTAGGCTCCACTATCACCAACATCGGAGGCTGCGAAGATGAGATCCGAAGACGCTGCGCTATGACTAGATCTTCAGTGGAAAAACTCGCAAAGATCTGGAAAGATCGCCGAATAACCAAAAATACTAAGGTTCGACTAATGAGATGCCTGGTCTTTCCAATCTTTCTATATGGAGCTGAGACGTGGACGCTGAGGATCCAAGACAAACGCAAAATCGATGCTTTGGAAATGTGGTGTTGGAGACGCCTTCTCAGGATCCCGTGGACTGCGCACCGTACCAACGTTTCAATCCTGGAAGAACTGAACATCAAAGAGAGGTTATCGTCGACTGTGCAATTACGAATCCTCAAGTTCTTCGGACACATAAGCCGAAACGAGGACTCCATGGAACGATTGGTGGTTCAAGGAAAAGTAGATGGCAAAAGAACTCGTGGACGCGCTCCTAAACGTTGGACAGACCTTATTAAAACTATGACGTACTCCTCTATACACAAATGCTTCCACTCCGCCAAACATCGAGACATATGGCGACGCATCGTGAAAACGGCAGTTCATCAATCGGCCTAAACATGACCACGACCACTCTGTCAAGAGTGCACGACTAAGAAGAGACATATTATGTTATGCAATAAAATGTATCATTTATTTTTGTAATTAATAATATTTTATTAATTATAATTTTATTTATTTATTTAATATTTGGGAAACAAACAGAAAATATTAAATGTAAATAACAAAAGAATGTGTTACAAAATCCAGTGAAGTTTCCACTAATAAATAACACAGGTATAAAAAGAGTGAACAATAACATTAATAAACTAAAATTACATTCTAAAGAAAACAAATTATTAAGTATAATTATGCCGAATAATGGAAGTTGTGAAAGTCGTTGAAAATGTTTGAATGTCTGTAATTATCACCAATTCGATCCGTGGATTGGGCTTGGATAAAATTTGGTTCAAAGATAGTAACGATTACGGTAGATATTTATTGTCAGCAACTACAAACCATGTTGGAGGAACTAGATGCGAAACTCCTTACTGCGATGGTTGTGATGGTGGCACATGGTAGAGTCAGCACTCCGACGACGATGGTGAGCACGTGGACGGGGTCAGCGTCCCGATGACGATGGTCCATACGTGGACGTGATCAGGAGACAGCTCTTCCGTACCGTCAGCAGCAGTCGGCACATGGAATCAGCACTCCGTGCAATGAAGCACGGAGGTCAGCAGCCGTACTGTGTTCCTGGCAACAGAATCCACTGGGTCGGAATGCAAACTAGACTTGTATTCCGCGCCAGTGACTCGTGACAGCTCACAAGCCCGGATGCTCAGAATACCCAGTAAGCGGTTAGTTAGAACTACTATACTCACCCCACCGGGAACAACGGTGTGCGTGGCAACACGCATTTAGAGCTGCGAGTGCCACGGCGAAAGACGATCGCAATAGGGCGCTAGTGACTGAACAAGCTTTGCACGCATATTTATACGGGTGCCATTCAGGCGTTTGTCAAAACAATTGACAACCTATTGACCAATACGAAGAAACGACGAGTCAGGTGGGCAGTTAAAACTGCAAGAGCGTAAATCATTCACTCCAAAACCACAAACTCATTAAAAAAGAATTAGTAACGTTAAAATAATGAAGATAATAATTAATAGCGTTACAATATTGTTAGGATAAAAGTTTTGTAACGGTATTTGTAGCGTGCTAAGCAGATATGAAAATCAGTCAAAATGTCAAACTAATAGTGGAAGTGTCAGTTGGGTGTATAATAACCTCCTCCTTTTTGAAGTCGGTTAAAAAGGGTGCCGTATCGGTGTGCATTCTCATTCCGGCTCATTCTGCTCATTCGTGCTGAGTCTCGCAGTCGATCTCAGTCGTAGTCTTAGTAGCAGTTGAGTAAGTTTATCATTGACTTTCATGCTGGTCGGTTAGTTGCTGATATCTTTGTAAAAGTATTTCTGTTAAATGTGTTTATGTAAAACCAGTGATAAATGTGTTTATGTAAAAACAGTAATAAATCGCTTTTATTTAAATTAAAATGGATTCTGTTTCTAACAATATAAAATTTTGCTCCAATCAGCACTCAATCCCCTCAATGCCTGGAAGATGAACCCTACATTTCAGTATATGGTCCATTCACTATTACTTGCACTTCGCCAACAGCAAGTCCATACTTCCGCAGATCGTAAAAAACCCGTATGCGTTGTGTAATGTTGTTATGTTGTGGTCACATGCTATGCCCGGTGTGGTCCAAAACAAGGCATTAGTATCGTGGCCAGGCGGTCGTAAACAATTCGGCGTCGGTGGCGTCGCGCGGCGCGGCGGTAGTCGACACACATCGACTGCTTACTCATGGCCTTCGTAAAATGTTTATTGTTTCCTACGTCTGCACAGTTGCTGCCAATGCAGTGGTATAACTTGATCTATGGAATGGTTAGTAAAATAAGTAAACATCTGTTCACTTCTACAGCCACTAAGTGATGATTTTAAAAAATTCAACTCCAAAGTGGGTTACATAGGACATGAAATGTTAAATATTTTTTAAGCTGAAGATAATTATGGGAATTTAAACTATACTCTCATTATGAGTGAATTCAAATGAATAAGCTTTTTTTGGAAATTTCTAAATTGACTATTATCCTGACGATAATATATATCTTCACAAGATACAATATTTCAGAGATAAATATCCTTATAAAAATAGGATAACTAAACTAAATAGCATAGACTAAAGTTTCTTTTTTGCATAGTTTACTTTTCAGGGTAAAAACATTATGATTATTGACCCAGCATCATTGATTTTAGACCGAATGTGGTTTTTAAACTGAATTACACAGCACTAAATAAATAGACAGATATAATTAAAATAATATATATGTATAGCGTTAATTTTGAAGATATCCCTAAATTCTTATACCAACTGAAAGAGATCACAAGTAAACCAACTGCTTGTTTCCTGAATTGTTGCAAAGCTCACTACCTGACCTGACTCACTGCGCCCATACGACTGTGAGGTCCCGCGGCGCCACAGCCCACATGAATCATGAAAGGCAGATGAGTTAACAGCGCTTAATGTCCTCACTATAGTGTCGCTTTATCAACCTCCCACCCTTGCTCGTTCCCTCCCGAGCCGAGACGGGACGCTTCCTGTCGACCTACAATCACAAGACTAGCGGACGCGGAAGTCCCTTGACTCTTGTATGCGGTTGTAAACTATAGAACGTTTTAATGAATTTGTGTTTAGAGTTTGTAGCCTTGTTATATATCCTTTAAATGTCTACGATCACAGCACAATGTTAAGTTATGCCTACGGTGTGTTCCAGGGTATAATGCTCACCCCATCGATAGTGATATAATGTAAGCCGGCTGATTCTGTAACATGATTCATTAAAATGAACCATATGACAGATTTTTTACACTACGATCTCTAGCCAGTCCGGTACAAAATACTGTATACCCAATACCTCCACCAGTAAACCTTCACCCAGCTGGACATTGGACTGTTAACTAATGTCTTGAGATAATCCAGCTGGAGTCGACACGCCCTCGTCATTAATACAGTGCAGTAATTGACACACGGCAACTAGCCTAGTCATGATGCTCATTGTGTTGTCATGGTGCGCCGTGGGAAAACTACCACCGGCTCGGGCCAAGTTGGGTGAGCAGGAAGATATAGCAGTTCCTCCATAGAAGCTGGATTTAAATTTTGAATTTTTTTTGCAGTCAAGTAGAAATTGTAACAGTTATTTTAACTAACAGGTAACCCAATAATTTGTGGTTACAACAGCTTGTAAACACAATACCACAGCAAATGTGGGTGCGTAACCTTTAAGTGAGAGCGATAATATTATGTTTGACCTCTAACAAAATAAAAAACTGGAAACGAAGGATAGCGGTTTATTAAGAGTTTAACATTTTGACATAATTAAATTATTTTATGGCTCCTCCGGGGCTTTTTAAATATCTATGGCTCCTCCAGAAAACTTTAAAGCCCTCTTACGCTACAAAATGCTATAATAAAGACTACAGGTGATATTCAAATTTATTATCCCGTCCTTTTCACATGCAAGAAAAAACTGCAACTGCGGTTGTGAATACAATCATAAATTAACGATTTAATCAATACGTCGACAAGTCGCGCAGTTTCCAAACAGACGGCGTCGTACAATCAATTAAACGCAGGGGTGCAGGGAACCGCTAGTGCAGGGGCGCAGGGACGCAGGGGGTAGCGACCGACGCGCCATTGTCTCCCAATTATTTTGACATGAAATAATAAAAATCGTTGGGGCAATATTGTATCGGAATCGAATAAAAATCGCAATGTGAATCGGCCGTGTCACGCGCAGTAATTCTCGGGTATACTGCGTGCACACTACACTACAACACATTGTCAAAATACATTATATTTTTGTGAAGAATATGTGTGTCGAGATTGAGATGTTTTAGCATTTTACTCATTCATACTAATTTATTCTGAACGGGAAAATTTGTTACTGTTAGAACATACACTATGTTATGAGGCTTAAAAAACTTGAAATAGTTCATATCCATTCTTTGATCAAGTAACGATTTAACGTAGTTTGTTTTTCAAAACACCACTTTCACCAGTGCACTCTTTATCCAATCCATAATATTATATCTTTTCCTATAACACATACTCTCAAGAAATTATAATAGATACAATACAATAGGGTATAGTTTATTTTACAAGACGTGCATACCGGTCGCTTGAAACCGCCGAGCCGCCCAAAAACAAGAAAGTACAAGAAATCACACGGCAAGCGCGTGGTGTGACGTGGCGTGAGCTTACGGTGCCTCAGCTTAATTTCGATTTATATGAAAACGTCCGTGGGGAACATAATTGGGGCTTTCACCTCGACATAATAAAAATTATTATACGTATTCGCCGCCACAAAGAAACCAATTGACTGGCAATTTCTTCAAAGAGTACCTGCTTAAACGGCGTTGCATATTAAAAGACAATATTATCGACTTATTATCTATACCCATAATAAAGCAGTATCTATATAATATTTTATCCTTTGCCAGCTGCTTCAGTTGCGCACTCAGAACAATTTTGCTTTAGTTATTGTTCTGAGGTTGCGTAGTCCCTGTGGCGTTAGCAAAGAGTATATTATAATGTCATGTTACCTCCTTTCATTGCATACCGTTGCGCGAGTTAGTATCTTTTTTTTAGTTTTCACGAATTTTTATTCAGGTTTCGACCGTGTTTGTATTTGATTTAGTTTTAATGAATTCTCTTCATACGATTGTTTCGGAAATTCTTTAGAGAAAAGTGATTTCAAAGAGTTGAGTTCCAACTCTCAATTTGTTGGGATTAGCCGTATCACTTAAACGTCAATTTTCGTATACACAGAAAAGTATTTATTTATGTATTTTGGACTGTGTGTCTGATTTACCAAGTCTTTTCCATAAGGTACATGGCAGAGAAACATTTAGCCAAATCAAATCAGTACTTTGTGCCTTCGTAACCTTGGAAAAGGCTTATGATCGTGTGCCGAGGAATTAGCTGTGGTAAACAGTGTCATTATCGTATGGGACTGAGGGCCGCCTGGTAAGGGCATTAAAGTGTCAGTAATGAGAACTCCAAAGCCTGTAAAGGGTAAAGGTAGCAGAATAGGGATTCGCAATAATGTGCTGTTGCCGACGCTTAAACATGGAAGTGAAAGCTGATTTGGTAGAAGAAGCACAAAAGTCAAGTAAATACGGTGGAAATGCACTGCTTACAAAGTATGTTATGAAGTTACTATTTCTTATCGTATGGGAATTGGGATAATATGATAAGAGAAAGTTATAAATTGAAGGATGATGTAATGACTAAAATTAAAAGAAGTATGCTGAGATAATTTGGGCACGTAGAGAGGATGTTTGAGACGAGTCACGAAAGGTATTTATCGAGCGAATGTGGATGGTACGGACGGAGGGGATGCCTACAACTGGCAAAAATGTATGGTGAGAAGTATGAACGTGGAAGAGGTGAAAGAGGTAGGTATATCATTATCGTGGCATGTCGTGCTCAATAGTCTCTGCTTCTTTCTGTCTCTGTTTATGAATTTATATGATTTTTTATTTTTAGTTTTGTACATTTGTTGAGCTTAATTCATTTTTAATAAATTAATTTAATTTTAATAAAAAAATAATAAGTTAACATAACATTCATTGATTCTGAAGCGATACAAAGATTGCCGGGCCAGCTAGTTAATAATAAAAATTATTACAAAAGGTCACTTATATAACTACAGACAATTTTATAGGGAGTAAAATCAATAAAAAATAATCAAAGAAGCCAGTTCGGGCTGGCAGGAAATAGGAAAAAAAATAAAGTTGAAATCATTTTTATTAAAAATAATGGGAGGAACGCGTCGCGACCTTCACCGGTGATGACAATACAGACCCTAACCAAGCTAACCTACCAGCCTTTTACTAGCTACCTAAGCGATGGCTACCCGAAGAAGAAAGGCAGAAAAAAACTTTGGGCTTACTTTTCTGTCATCATTTGTCCATTGAATCTTTATAATTGCATATTTTTTTCCAGTCTTTTGCAGGTCAGATTAGCTATATAAGCTATTGCACACACATCACTTAAATTGGGATAAAATCCAATTGAAAGAATTTAAAAAACACCAATCACTACATTAAAATTAAACTACTATAACGGATTTTATCGTGGTATTTTATTTTATTTTTTGCCCGACGTTTCGAAAGCTTTGCAGCACTGCGTGGTGACGGGGCGGACTGAGGTGTTGGTGGTTCGAAAAGTTAATGTTACAAATCGACCTTCAATTTATCTTTTTTACACTAACTTTCAGACCATCGGTGATGTGTATTGTAAAAAAAAAAGCAAAAAATTATTCCTTTTTAACAAGGAAAAACGTCTCCAAAAAACACAACGAGCCAAAAGGAAATTGAACTTTATTATATACGGGTTAAACTAAAAATTACGTTTATTACTTATATAAGGGGGTATATATATGTATTTCAAAGGAACGAGCGCAGTGCAAATTCTCAATGTCCTGGATGGTGTATTTTTATTGTTTAAAGACACTCGAGACACTCGTCTCATTCTCGTCTCGTTGTTCATTACAGAATAGGCGATGCCCGCTTATTTCAAATATCTCCAAATATTATTATTTCGATAGGTGGCGGGTTACATACAACTTGTGGTTATAATTACGCTATTTAATTAAACTTGTCTAATCTTAGTTAGCGAGGGCGCCGCTAGTGTACCGCACCGCGCGAGCTCGCCCCACGAACACGCCGCGAATATCTTACTAGATGGCAGATTAATCTTCGGTTAGACGTCTTGCATCAGTATATGTACGCGATGATCACGTGTCTGGGCTCAAATTGTCTCCCGGTGTTGATGGAAGGTGAGTGTTAATCTAATTTCCGTAGAGGATGCAGGAGTATATAGTCTGATGTGTAGTCTACATCAGACAACTACATAATATAATAAACAAGGTGTTGCTCACGGCTTCTTGCGCGTTAAGGCCTTCCCTGCTAAAAGTTGCTAAATCACTGTATCGATTCCTAGAACCACTCGAACGACTTCATTGCCATAAATTTTAAAAATCAAACCTTAAAATATATTTTTTTCCTACAGGACCAAGTTTCTGGCGTAAATAATAGTCTTGGTGTTAATGCAGGACATGATGTGTGTGTGTGTGTGTGTGCCAAATATTATCTTAATCCATTCAGCGTTTTTAGAGTTTACTTCTAACTAGACACAAACTTTCTCATTTATAATATTAGTAACATTACGGGGCAAAAAATCAATCTTATAATACCAACAGTGTTGTCTTCCCTCTAGTTTACTCATTTGGATATTTGATATTAAGTTTCATAATGATAAGTATTTAAATTGACTGTAGTGTGTATTAATCTAGAACATGGCAGTGCTTGTATATTGCTGATTGGGGACAAAAATAAACTGTAGGATTGCTCGTTTACCAAAACTTACCCTTCAGCACTTCCAACTTAAAATAATAGTTTAAAATAACTCAGCAATACTCTTTCCTAAAAATACAATTCCAAACGAAGCCAATTAGAAACCAGTAAGTCTGACATACTAACAATATCGACGACAATACGCCAGTCAGCATCCAAGCGGTCGAAGTTTCGTCGAACTAACAGCGAACGCGCTCTACGCCAGAAACTAGCGGCGTTCGGAAATAAAGCCAATTTGCCATCGTCTCAACCACCTCCAAACCTCTAACTCCCAGTGGACGTAACGAGACAACTCGTTAGCTACGGTCATGGTGACATAAAATCGATTATGAACCAAAGATAGGACCCTAGAGGAACGTGAAGTCTTACTATGCTCTGTCAGTGTAAGTGCTATTGCTTTGTCTATTACTGTCTGCTATTTCCACTTCTGCCAATAGAGCGATGAATTGACTTAAACTGAGAACTAATGTCGGTCACAGAAAACCGAAACTATGCTACAATTAGCAGTACTTTGTTTTTCCATTAGAAATGTTTGCTACTAAACTGTTTTTAGGAAGATGTGGTGCCTATGATCAAACTAGCTATATTTTTTTCGAAAAGGATTTTAAGTCTTAGTGATGTATGTAAGAAGTATAACTTCAAAAACTCCATGGTTTCCTAAATTATATTCATACTAGACTTGTGCTCGCGACTCCACCCGCGTGAATGAGTTCATACTTATGTTGGCGCGTTAGGGAAAAATTATGAGAGTAAATTTTTACGATGCGCGCGCATACCGTCACGAAAAACCGACACCCTGAAATTAGCTATAGTCAACATTTTTGAATTTTGAAAGTAGAATAAGGCGAAAGATAAATTTTTTAAAAATATTTTTATCTTGTTACGCCAAAGAAGTATAACTTCTAACGCGTGTACATAAGTATACACACACTTCTTTTTTTCCGGATTTTATATTTCCCGCTTTATATTTCCCCGGGATAAAAAGTAGCATATGTTACTCGCTGATAATGTTGCTTTATATTGGTGAAAGAATTTTTCAAATCGGTCCAGTAGTTTCGGAGGCTATTCAATGCAAACAAACAAACAATCAAATCTTTCTTCTTTATAATATTAGTATAGATTTCGCTGATAAATTCACACCAATTTTTGGAAAGGTTTGTGCTGTGTCAGCGCTCATTACAACCGCCGGCGACATTACAAATTGCATTTTCATGACGAAAGTTCAAAACTAAAGAACATGAATAACCATTTGGTGGTACAGATCCTACGGGATACGAACGTCGATGTAGTTCTGCCTACTGTAATGACTTAAGTTGGACAAGTTCTAATGATGCCAATTCAGAGGGATATTGTATCTTAAGCCCTTGGGATTGGGAAATGCTGACGGCACCGGTAAAGTTGTGGAATGAAGTTGCAAATGTTCCAGTGACAGTAGAGTCTATGGTTGAAAGAGAATTAAGGTTTGCGGCGCACTGAACGACTCCCTGCTACGGCGTCGTTTTGTCTGTATCCATAGACGTCTATCAGACACGCAGCGTGGGTATTTTGTTGGCTGTAAACGCAAGGTTTGATGAAACACATGTTTTACAATGATTCCAATTACGACATTATTGATTCAATAGTAGCGATTAATATTTATATAAATATATCAACGTTTGCACATAAAACATGTTATTGTAGTTGAACACTTTCTACTTTGAATTTTAGAAACCCACAAGCCGCAGCATCAATCAGGTCAGCTCGGAACGCTGTGCCGTCACTCACCACGAGGTAACTCCGCACATCAACTCAATGTTAGTTAGTTATTTTACATTGCAGTAACGAGTTCACTGCTAAACTACTAAACCGATTTTGTTTAAATTTGCCACGGCCTTAATTGGAACTCTAAGGATCTTTCTTGGAGTTAAAACTTAGTCTTAATATACATTAGTTCTTACCCTAGTAGTTCATCTGGATTAGTTTTTATACATTTAACAAAACGAACTCAAAGCCGTCGATGCCACAAACAAAAATTAATAACTGAATGTATTCATATAAAACGCTGCATACAAAGCTAATTGCTTCATCTCAATTTGCATAAAGTACCCAATAATGTTGAATAAATTACCCGGCACTCCAGAGCGACCAGACAAAACAAAACACACGTCTTTGTGAAGTCGCCCTTTAATTATGAGGGCAGATTTGCATCGTTAATTATTTTTGCATATACTAAGGGTTTGTACACACCTAAGGGATGCATCCTTGATCTCTAATTTCATATAGATGTGTTCAATGTACGTATTATAATTATATAAGGCGAGTGCGGCGATAGCCTAGTTGGGAGTGGAACGGACTGCCGAGACGAATGTCTGCAGTTCAAAAGTCAAGGGCACGCACCTCTGACTTTTCAAAAAGTAATGTGTGTATTCTTTGTGAATTATCGCTCGCTTTAACAGTGAAGGAAAACATCGTGAGGAAACCTGCATACCTGAGAAATTCTACACAGGCTCATTTTGCCAGCTATGCTAGGTCTCATGTAATAGGCGGACTTATTGCAATTACCGGGTACATTTTCAGGCAAGTAATTATAAATTAGTGTGCCATTTTATACTATTCAAATTTGACACGAGCACGTCACGATTCACGCCTGATGGTAAATAGACGTTATTCCATAAACGGTAGCAACAAAACCTAAACCTTAATAAAATATTGTAAAGCACAGCGCTAACCCATTATATATTATTGTATATAGCCTCCTAATTGCAATTCCACCACTACGACGTATTATGAACAAGAGAACAAAAGTGCTTATATGCTGCTTGGGGGCTGTAATAGACAAAGCTTTGGTACATATCCAGGCACTGCTGAGCTTATATCCGTGTCCGGTAGTGGGCGAAGCTGTCACCACATCTGGTACAAACACACGCAACAGTATTTTTAAATCACTAAATATAATGATTGTCAACCTGGGAATCTAATACCAAACTTACCAGTCAAAAGACTCTTCACTAAACCAATGGGGTGATCCTAAATGCTAAGCCAAAGAGCTACAAACCCGCATCCTACATTCCTTGACAATCATCTCGGTTTGCTGGTTGTCCTTAAATACTGCAGGCCTGGAAACAATGCGTTGTCCCGCCTGTCGCCGGCTCGCTAGTGAGGAGTTTATTCATTTACGTCGTTAATTAATATCTGTTTGATTTTTGCTTTCTCTTTTCTTTTTTGGTTGTCATTTGGAGATATTGCAAGCTACAATGTATTTACAACAGCATGAATATTGCTTCACTTTGGAAATAAATAACGCAATGATACCAAATTATGAACGCAAAATAGCCCTTGTCCTTCCCAGTTAGTTTTTGAATTTATCGCGTTCAGACAGTCAGACGCGACGGTGGACACTGTTTTATAATATTATGTGAACGAACTAGGAATTGAACCCGGAACCTCTATTATATACTCTGAAAGAAAAATGATTTAATACAGGGAGGATATAATTATTATGAATGTGGGATTTAGTTCGATGTGGGCCAAAATAATAAAAAGATTTCTTGGATAATAATTAGTTATATTTTCTTTACGTCTTGCCGTCTTAATCGTGTGTCGTCTTACTCTCTCGTTCCTTCCTTCCACACTCACTCATTCTTAACATTCATTCTCTCTCTCTTTCCTCCCTGCTTATTACACTTCTTTATCCCTTTCACTCATCTCTGTTCCATATATTCTACCAGTCTTACGTTCCATTCCACTCATCTGCCATAAATCATACTGCATTCCGATCCTACAACTCGGCCATTCTGATATTTGACTGTCCGCAGTCAAATCTAAACTCAGGCACAATTTTCATTCTAATCTAATACAATACTACTAAAATTTAGACCTTTCATTCTTTCTAACATGCTTAACTATTTAATTCACAATAGCTTAGATAAAATTTTAAATACAATTTTTTTTTTCTAAACATCTTATTTTATGCAACTTATACAGAATTACGTGTGTATCGGTTAACAAAAACTCATTAGATTCAATTTCTATACCTTAGTACTAGTACAAACATTTATTTATTAGACATGTTTTAACCTAACACACTCAAAACAATAAAATACATCATAACGGAATATTAGGCCAAGATTAACCAAAGATATATTTAAAGGTTAACCAAAGATTTACCATAAGATAAAGCTACTCACCTAGCTCAAGAGCATCAGTATACAATGGCCATGGCTTCATATTGTCTGCAGAGGAAGATGTCAATCGAGATCCCTCTGTCATATGATCTATCTTCTCAAGATCATATCGATCATTCCATTTAACTTTAGTAATCCTATATGGTCCTAAATATTTAGGCTTGAGCTTCAACCCACTGCCAAACTGTGTCCGCTTGATGGCTACAATATCTCCTACAACATATTTTCGACTTACTTTTCTTTTCCTGTTATAAGTCTTAATATTTTCATCTTGAATTTTTTTTATTTGCTCTTTCGCCTGTATCTTTAAGTTTTCTCTGTTTTGAACAAAATTACTCTTATGCTCTTGCTGCAACAAATCAAAAATTATAACGTCTTCTTTTGTGTTCATCTTAGTACCCAACATGAGTTCAAATGGAGTGGTATCAATGCTTCTTTGATATGTGCTATTTAGGGCTCTTTCTACACGGCTTATCTGTTTGTACCATTGAGATGGTTCTTCGATACACAGCTTGGTCAATACTGCTATGATGGTTCTATGTATGCGCTCCACCTGTCCATTTCCTCTGGGTACTCCTGTTGTTATGGTTATGTGCTGGATATTCTCAGTCTCACAATAATCTTTGAATTCGTTACTTGTAAATGCAGTACCACGATCTGAAATTAATCTTACTGGATTACCAAATGTTTGTTGATGGATTATTAATTTAGCTATGGTCTCTTTACTCGTAGTCCCCTTTACCGGGAATAACCATACAAACTTTGTGAATGCATCTACAACGGTTAGAATATAATTATACATTTTCCTTGTCTCTGAAAGAGGTCCTATGTGATCGCAATGTATAGTATGCAATGGAATGCCTTCTTTATCAATACAATTTAGAAATCCTTCCTGCTTGCCTTCTTTTTTCGTTGCTAGTAAACATGGTATACATGATAATAAAAGTTCTTCAATTTTCTTGTCAACATTTCTTATGTAATAATCTTGTTCTATCAATTCTTTCATCTTCCTTTTCCCAAAGTGTCCTCTTTTATGTATTCTTCTTAATAGCTCTAACTCTAAATTTTTTGGTATCACCAACCTTCTTTCCTGACCCTTAAATAACAAACCATCGCTGTATGAATAATCTCCATATGGTTGAAGTTTAAGGATCTCGATAATCGCCTTTACACTGTCATCCAATAACTGTGCTTGCTTGATCTGTTCATGTAAGCTAAGCTCAATAGCTCCAACAAACGGGTTCCTGCTCAAAGCATCAACATGTTGCATCTTACCCCCTGGTCGATGTTCAATAACATAATCGTATTCCTCTAGCAACAATACCCATCTGGCAACTCTGGTTGATAAGTCTTTCTTGTTTAAGGTTTTTTGGAAGGCTTGACAGTCTGTTACAATTTTAAAATGCTTACCAAACAAGTAATGTCTGAACTTCTTTACTCCTTCAATAATAGCTAGCGCTTCCAATTCATAGCTGCTATATTTTTTCTCAGCCTCGCTGGTTTTTCTGCTGTAGTAGTGTACAGGATGTAACTCACCCGCACAGTCTCTTTGAAGCAATATAGCACTGTATGCTATGGCAGAGGCATCCGTGTGCAATTCAGTTAACAACTGAGGATCATAAATTCTTAGCACGGGGCCATTTCCTAAGGCATTCTTCAACACATTAAATGCATTTTTATGGATATCATTAAATTCAAAGTGTACATCTTTTCTTAATAAATCTGTTAAGGGTTTAGCTATTAATGCAAAATCTTTGATGTATTTTCTGAAATATGATGTTAAGCCTATGAAACTGTGAAGTTGCTTTAAAGTCTTTGGTTCAGGGTACCTGGTTACGGCATCTGTTTTCTCCTGTGATGGTTGAACTCGTCCACCATCTATAATGTGTCCTAGATATTCTATCCGTCGGCATAGTAGTTGAGCTTTTTTCCAATTGATTTGTAGGCCATACTCTGACGCAACAGATAATACTTCCTTTAATCGTTGCAATGCTTGGTACTCGTCAACAGCAGGTATCAACAAATCATCCATGAATATGACTATAATCCCTTTTGCTATAAGGTCCTGAAATACCATAGTTACAAATCGCATGAAATATTTTGGACACACTGACAATCCAAAAGGAGCCCTTAGGAATTCATACTGCCCATTGTGTGTAACAAACGCAGTATATTTTATACTTTCCTCACTGACACGCAGGTGAAAAAAACCATTTTTTAAATCTAATACGCTGAATACAACTGCATCTTTTAGCTTATCAATTAAATCGTCTATAATGGGCAAAGGAAATTCATCCTTAACTATTTTTTTATTAATTGGCCTGTAGTCTATGCAGACCCTTGTACTACCATCTTTTTTTCTCACTAACACTATAGGAGAGGAATATTCCGAATAACTTACCCTAATGATATCATCTTTGAGCCATTCGTCTACCTGTTTTTCAACTATTTGTTGCTCAGCTAGAGATATTCGTCTTGAACGTTGAGCCACTGGTATGTCATCCTTGAGGACAATGCGTAACTTTATCGGCGCTTCCTTTAATTGCACAGGTTTATAACTCTTCACGCAGTCAATGATTTCTCGCTGCACCTGCTTATCCCTAATGCTACCTAGAACAAATTGGTCCTGTCTAACTACACCGGCAAATTTCGACATCCAATTGTTTATATTTGGCGCAATCAATATGGACCCATTAGAAATGAGCGTAAATACATCTTTAAGGAAGTCTTGGCCCAATATAACGCTACATGGCATAGCCTGGCTAGGAACAACAAAAAAGGTAACACTATAATCGTTTCCATCTACCGATACTACAGTAGTACATTTTTTCGTCGAAACTATACTGCCTCCTAATCCTACAAGATTCGTGGCAGTATTTAGACACTTCGGCGACCCGATATTGACGTAAAGTTCGTCACACATTAGGTTAAGTTCACTTCCAGAGTCTATTAACGCGATCGCTTTACACTTATTGACACAAACACTTTTACAGGCGTTTTCGAAACGCATTTGAGATTGAGTAGTTGACTTTTCCTCGTAAACATCCGTGAAGTTGGCGTCGTACTCCACCGCGTTCGCCATCTTGTCACCACTGTTGCCGCTGATGTTGGTACAACTGTCAGATGAGCTGTCATGGATGTCGTAGTCGTCGTGGTTGGCACTGCCTGCGCTCGGAGTGAAGTCAGCTACGCACATCGTTCGTTTAACTTCGTGAGAGTTCGGCTTTTCTATAGCACTCCGATGTTCTCGCTCCTTATTGGTTTTTCCATACGTTCTTGACCGAATGTTTCCGTTATCACCGCATTGCGTAGAAATATGCCCAAACTCGTTACATTTGAAACATTTTAAGCCTTTATCTTTATTAGGACACTGCGATGAGTGATGATTCATTTCTCCACAGCTATAACACCTTATTTTACTCATAGTAACATGTTCACTACACTCTGACTTCGTAGCTCTTTTATAGTTAGCAGCCATCTTTTCTTTTATTGTTTCATAAATTTTAATTTTTTCCTTGAGTTCCGAATATGTCGTAGCGCCGTACAACACCATCTTATTTACTTCAGAGTCGACTATGCCGTCTATGACGTATTTTATGGCGACATAGTCAGGAATTTTGCCGCGTTTTCCCATTTCTTTCATGACTAGCATATAATCTAGGCACCTTTCGTCTTTCTTCTTTTTCCTAGCGGCCATCATCTCATGTATAGTTTTGCTGTCGATTGCATCGGGAAATTCTCTCAGCAACGCCGCTTTCAGGTCATCCCAACTTTTAAATGGTTTTTCCGATTTTAACCACAAACCTGCGGTTCCCGTTAAAGACCTTCTCGCTACAATTAGAGTCTGTAGGGGCGTCCATTGAAATATTTCGGCGTTATCGTCGATATCTTGGGCCCATCTAGCCACTGACGACGTCTTGTCGTGGCCATTAAATTTCGAAATCAGGTTCTCCGCGTACCATATTGCTTGATCCCTGATTTTCACCGATGAAGCTGGCGCGGCGTCGTCCTCTTCGTAGTTGCCCTGGCGGCTTTGTCGGCGATCCTTGCCATGTCCACCCATATTTCTTCTTTATAAATTAGTCTTAGTATAAATGCCGGCAACTCCTCGTTGTTGGCTGGTGCCGGTTTACGTCTTGATTTTCTGTCTTTTATTTTGGCCTGAAGATAGAAAATATTGAACTATCCCGGACGAGCCCCCAAAATTATGTGGGATTTAGTTCGATGTGGGCCAAAATAATAAAAAGATTTCTTGGATAATAATTAGTTATATTTTCTTTACGTCTTGCCGTCTTAATCGTGTGTCGTCTTACTCTCTCGTTCCTTCCTTCCACACTCACTCATTCTTAACATTCATTCTCTCTCTCTTTCCTCCCTGCTTATTACACTTCTTTATCCCTTTCACTCATCTCTGTTCCATATATTCTACCAGTCTTACGTTCCATTCCACTCATCTGCCATAAATCATACTGCATTCCGATCCTACATGAATGACATAGCGTGAGGTCCCTAGTATACAGCCGGGCAGTGACACACGGCCGCAAAGGACGGTGCGACGCCCGCCCGGCGCTGTTTGCTCGCTCCGTTTGCCCGAGCGCAGCGGCGGCATGCGGGTCGGGCGCTGGATTAACGGGGATCGGAAGGAACAGTAAATAAACGGCTGCTTTTTTATTTAGGTACGCGGGGCCTGTGAGTTGGTTATACCCTATGCACGGTTATTGAGTGTAGAATAAATTGAAAGAGTGTGTTAGGTCCTTCATAGTACGAATGCCTGTGAACATTAATAATGCCAACCAGAAATAAATTACAGAATACTGCACTGAGATGTTAATCATTTTATGTTGAATCTCATAATGCCCAATAATTAAAACAGCTACACTGTTCCACAATCTAGAACACAGTATTGCTTTGACGATAGAAAAAGACGAAGTTTTGCTACATTTATAGAGAAATTCTCGATTGACAAACCTACTACCTAGGAAATTTTTAATTTAAGTAATACAACAATGCAATGCAATCAGCCCTGTATAATATACTGCCCACTGCTGAGCACGGGCCTCCTCTACTACTTAGAGGGGTTAGGCCTTAGTCCACCACGCTGGCCTAGTGCGGGTTGGCAGACTTCACACACCCTCGAAATTCTTATAGAGAATTCTCAGGTATGAAGGTTTCCTCATGATGTTTTCCTTCACCGTTAAAGTGAACGATAATTGATAAACAATGCACACGTATCTTCGAAAAGTCAGAGGTATGTGCCTTGGGATTTGAACCTCCGGACATTGCCTCGGCAGACCGTTCCATTCCCAACTAGGCTATCGTCCACATACAACAATACCAGCCCTATATTATATATTGTCCCACTTCTGGGCTCAATTTAAATAAAACTAAATTACAATTCAAAATAATGATAACCTTTATTATTACATAATAACAAATTCTTATTTAACACAAAATTTTTCTTTCTACGTATAATGTATCACACGGCATAGGATTATCTGCACAATAAAGTTCCACGCGGGGACCCAATTAACTATTTTTCTATCGATAAGTTATACCCGGACGTGGCGTGGTTTTAGACAATGGAAGAGACACATAGCCGGGGCTCGAGATGTGGTCATACTCGTGATCTATAGCTTCCTTTGCGCTAGATTTGAGAATACGGAGCCATTGAGATAGACATTTAAAGTGCGTTAACATTGTAGTATTATAGATTGTGTGTCAAATTAACATAAGAGTGGAACTAATAAAATAAGTATACCTACTATTCATACGTTCCGACTAATTTGATTGAGTACCAAAACCATTATAAAAGGAACTCTCTGTAGTCACTTTCGTCTAGTCCGGTCTCAATAGATACGCATTAAAAATCAGCTACGTATTTAATATTGGTTCTGGACATAATATCTAAAAAATCATTTTTTTAAAGTTAAGTAGGTAACTTTCAATAAAGTCTTATAATCCATTCTACGATCAAGTATGAAACCATATATTCATTGGTTATTTATGATTATTTATGTCAGAGTATTATTCCATTATTAACATGTTTACCTCAAAATAAGTAACGAAGTTATCCCTTCCAGTGATAGTATATCTAAGCACGCGGAGGCAGCCTTGCAACCTGGATTTACGGCGTCGTGACTCGTGTGTGCGGCTCGCTGCCTCACTGCCTCGCCTTGCTGTTATTGTAAATACAAGCGCGGTTCATGTAATACACGTATAATGAAGCTTTCATTACAAGGCGTTTTATTTTGCTCATGTTTTATTATAGAGCTATCGGAGTCTAACTATAACTAAGAGATTAGAGTCTGGCCGGAATTCAAGTTAATTTTATTTGACAATTATCATTTAGTTGTTTAAATAGCTAATGTCGACTCATTTTATTACCATTTACTTGCGAGCATAGATTAGAGTGGTACTTTTGTATTTGGTTGGTGTGCAAGATGAACAGTGAATTGCGTGTATGTGTTATGTGACAGTTAGTGAACCATGTAAGTAGTACCTTTTTATGTAATAGTAGAATGTGATAGTTTTTATTTGTAATAGCTGTTAAGTGTAGAATTAAGTAAATAAAAAGCATTTAACACTTTTGCCTGCCCCTTTTGGGGCAGTGCTTGAACATAGTTTTTATTCCAATGAGTAATGTCTCTACCTGCCCCTTTCGGGGCAGTGATTGACGATAGTTGTTTACGAATTATCATTTTATGCAATTAATGTTTCTGCCTGCCCCTTTCGGGGCAGGGCTTGATGAATAGTTTATTTTTAGAAACTTAATATGTGCAGGACGCATACGCTAAACAGCGCATGCGCGTCTTCAACGCCTGCGCAGTAGGTCACACACGATCTGAGCGAGATGGGTGATGAGCGAGAACACGAGTCAAACCGTGTCTTATCACCCATAGCGTTATCACGCCCCCGCATGCGCGGTATCAACCTACCGGCATGTAACTAGGCGCGATCACTTAGAGTAGGGTTTTGCCTACCCCGCTACGGTAGCGGGGTCATTATATATATAGAATTGATGACTTTATCAACTGAATTGTCTCCTATGTGCGTCGATTGAACGTAAACTTAGTGTAAGTAATGTAAATAACCTTTTCCGTAGCGCACATAGGAGACATTATGTTATGTAGCTTAATAGAGTCCCTTGATGCCTATATGCCCAGGCATCAATAGTTTAGGGCAAACATCAGATTACTCCGTAACGAGTAAATATGTACGCGTTACATAACACGTAACGGCCACCAAACACGGCCTGAAATTCGGGGCTCTCCCTATGGGATAGCCCCGAACCACTTAAGCTAGCCCGGTCGTCAAGATATGCGAGCCAGTTCGAGCAAGCGACAAAAGGAAAACTAGAAGAAAACTGGAAGAAGTCAGCAAGAAACCTGGAAGAAGTCAGCAAGAAACCTGGAAGAAGTCTGCAAGAAAGAAACACGGGAACATATACGGTGCATATCGTACCCACGCTGGGTGCACGCCTCCATATCACTGTACGCTGTACCAATTGTTTCTTAATTAATAAATTCCCAATTTTACCTGTCACGTGGTGTTCTTATTTTCACGCAATCCAGCGCAAATCAATGTTAGGTGCCTCGGTGCCTAACATTCTGGTCCTTCGTGAGCCGGATTGCCGTGATTAAGAATGCCCGTGACTAGGTCCGTGGGAAGGCAGACCGCTTCGGCGACTGCGACCGGTACGTCAGCGACAGCGACTGAAACTACTGCAACTACGACTACAGAAGAATCGTCTCAGCCGACCGTCGCCGACGCCGTCGTGGAGGAGCAGACCGCCGCCACGACGAAGACGCCGCCCCAGCCGCCACGAAGCAAGCCATCCTCCTCTGTCAAGCAAACTTCCAAAGCACGTCGCCTCGCTCAAGCCAAAACTGAGCTCGCTAAATTAAGAGTCGAGTTGGCCGCCGCGAAATTGGCCGAAATCGAAGCCGACGACAGCGCCGATGAAGACGTCGATTCCGTCATCAGTATTACTGAAGCCGAACAATCTCAACGCGTCAACAACTGGCTTCGACAAAGCCACGAAGAAAATGCGCCAGCGACCACAGCCGCGTCCTGGCGCATCCCGGCATCTGTACCGGCGGGAGTCACCGCCGCACCCCCGCCGCCTCAGCACCTCGATAGCTCGCAACGGTTGCCAGTGACGACCGCCACGTCCTGGCAACCCGCCGAAACGCAAGCCCCGCCGCCAGCGATCACCGCCGCATCCTGGCAGCCGAGTTTTAGGGCTGCGCAACCGCCGCCAGTCATCGCCGCCTGGCAAGCCGTGAAGCATACACCAGCGATCACAGACGCATCCTGGCAACCGAACCCCGACGCTTCACAACATCCGCCGAACACGGGCCACATCAAGCAGCCCGCGATCGACACACGTAACCCCCCGCACCCCCCGCAGGGGGCCACGCCTACCGCTCCTAAAACAAAAACGGAGCTTCAAGAATTGGCGTCAGCTATCACTCAAGCCGTGCAAGCCGCACAATATAGACAGCCCCTGAAGTACTCCGAATTACCTAACTTCAGTGGGGCCCATCAAGAGTGGTTAACATTCCGCGCCGCATACAGCGAGACATCGTGCCATTTCACACCGGTTGAAAACATGTCCCGCCTACGCCGCAGCCTCCGCGGAATAGCAAGAGAAGCAGTGCAAGGCCTACTCATTACGAACGCCGACCCGAATGGGGTCATGAAGACTCTCGAAACCCGTTTTGGAAGACCCGAATCAATAGCCATGGCCGAGATGGACAGACTGCGCGCGCTACCAAGGCTCACCGAGTCACCGCGCGACTTGTGCACCTTCGCTACAAGAATCCAAAACATCATCGGGACACTACAGGCGCTCAACTGCACTTTCTATATGTACAACCCCGAAGTCACAAAGGGGTTGACAGAGAAGCTCACACCAACACTCAAACGACAATGGTACGAGTTCTCCGCTTCGCAACAAATTGAAGAGCCAGACTTGATTAAATTCAATCGCTTCATAATGCGCGAAGCCGACTACTGCAGCCCGTTCGCCTCCGCCGAAATAATAGTTGACCGCACTCCTGTCAAGAGCAACGACGGGGTACCACGGAGACAACAGCGGGTGCACACTGCAGCGGAGAAGACAAGCGCGCCGACATGCAGTCTGTGTGGCAACCAAAACCACATGATCGCCGACTGCACGCGCTTCAAGAACGCCGACACAAACGCAAGATGGGACGAAGCTAAAAAACACCACTTGTGTTTTCGATGCCTGAGACGCCGCAACAAGCAACACAGATGCAAGCCGAAGCCATGCGACGTCGACGGCTGCGAGCGCTATCACCACAGATTACTTCATTCTCCACCGAAGTCAACCGAACCGAAGAATGAAGAAATAGTGAAGGATGAACAAGTCAACTCTGCGTGGGCGCCGCGAGCATCCTTCTTGAAAATCGCTCCCGTACGCATCGCCGGTCCGAACAAAACAATCAACGCCTACGCATTGCTCGATGATGGGTCGACCGTCACCCTCATTGACGAAGAACTCGCCCAAGCTATAGGGGCCGAGGGCCCTGAAGAATCGCTGCACATATGTACCTACGACGGAACAACGAAGAGCAGCGCGAGATCACGCCGGATCTCATTCCAGATCAGAGGTCAAGGTCGAGATCACCGCATCCAGCACATCGACGCCCACACAGTCGGTGACATGCGACTCGCCACCCAGAACATACCTCGAGAGGCGGTGCAAGATTGCCGCCATCTCAGGGGTATCACCGCACACCTCAACTCCGAAGAAGTTCGACCTCGCATACTTATCGGCCAAGACAATTCGCATCTGCTGTTGGCCACTGCAACAAGAACAGGCGAGAAGAACCAACCCATGGCGTCACTCACACCACTGGGCTGGGTTGTGCACGGTGGCCGCAACCGGACGCTGGGACATCGGGTGAACTTCATTTCTCACATGACCACCGCCGATGACAACATGGAGCAACTGGTCAGAAAATCCATCGCCGCAGACAACATATACAAACAGCCAAGAAGGCCACGCAGCGATCCAGACGAGAAGGCGTTGAAGATGCTTCGCGAGAACACGAAGCAGATGACCGACGGAAAGTATCAAACCGGCCTACTGTGGAGGTCGGAAAACGTAAAAATGCAGAAAAGGTACGAAAGTGCACCAGAGATCACAGCCGTATCCTGGCGCACCCCGGCGCCAGCACCGGCGGGAGTCACTGCCGCACCCCCGCCACAGCTTTCCGAAGCATCGCAGCAGTCGCCGGAGACGACTGCCGAAGCGCAAGCCCCGCCGCCAGCGATCATCGCCGCATCCTGGCAGCCGAACGTTAGGGCTGCGCGCCCGCCGTCAGTCGTCGCTGCCAACGAGGAGAGCAGCCGGGTGCCTACGAAGTGCAATGTCGCTGATGACGCAACCCGCGACACCCCAGAAGAGTTCGGCGCAACACACAGGTGGTTCCACGGGCCAGAGTTCCTGAAACAAGACCCAAACACGTGGCCCACCGAAGACAGCCAAGCTACGCACACGACGGGCGAAGAGAAGAAAGTAACCGTGGCCGTCATAACACAAAGGCGACGGTTACGCAACGCCCTGCCGGATGTCACCCGGTCCTCGTCGTGGTTGCGCTACCTGCGAGCGACGGCGAGAGTGCTCCAGGCGATTGAAATGTTCCGCCAACGAGCCCGACGCGTCAACCACGTCAGGACGAAGAGAAATCCCCGTCGCGATCCAGACTGGCGCGCTACAGCCGCCAAACAACCGCAGCGAACAAAGCTCGTCACCCCGAATACGAGCACCCACGCCCCATTGCCAGCGGAGCTACAGCACCGCGCCGAGATGTTAACAATACAGGCATCTCAAGAAGAGGCGTTCGGACCCGAGTTGCGCGCCTTAACGAGCGGCGCGCAAGTACCCCGTAACAGCCGCCCACTCACCCACGTGTCCGTCAGCCCAGATGACCCGGAGGCCCTGACACCCAACCACCTCCTGTTGGGCAGTCAGGGCCCAATCGCCGCACCGAGCTTCTCTGCCGACTACCCATACGGCGCTAGCGTGAACTTACGCGCCGCACAACAACTGGCCGACGAGTTCTGGGCGCGCTGGCTGAAGGAGTACCTCCCCGAGCTCCGTAACCGGCGGGAGCCGCACGGAAGAGGCCCCACGCTGCAGATCGGTGACCTGGTCCGGATCGTCGACGGCACCCTACCCAGAAACACATGGGTGCGAGGGCGCATCTGCGGAACGCATCCGGGACCCGACGGCATCGTGCGCACCATCGACGTCGCTACGCGGGGCGGAGTTCTACGCCGGCCTGCCAAGAAAGTCATCGTGATCCTGCCAGCTGACGAGACATCATCCTGCACCGGTGAAGAAGGTGCATCGCCCCCAGCGGCCAATGCACGGCGGGAGGATGTGCAAGATGAACAGTGAATTGCGTGTATGTGTTATGTGACAGTTAGTGAACCATGTAAGTAGTACCTTTTTATGTAATAGTAGAATGTGATAGTTTTTATTTGTAATAGCTGTTAAGTGTAGAATTAAGTAAATAAAAAGCATTTAACACTTTTGCCTGCCCCTTTTGGGGCAGTGCTTGAACATAGTTTTTATTCCAATGAGTAATGTCTCTACCTGCCCCTTTCGGGGCAGTGATTGACGATAGTTGTTTACGAATTATCATTTTATGCAATTAATGTTTCTGCCTGCCCCTTTCGGGGCAGGGCTTGATGAATAGTTTATTTTTAGAAACTTAATATGTGCAGGACGCATACGCTAAACAGCGCATGCGCGTCTTCAACGCCTGCGCAGTAGGTCACACACGATCTGAGCGAGATGGGTGATGAGCGAGAACACGAGTCAAACCGTGTCTTATCACCCATAGCGTTATCACGCCCCCGCATGCGCGGTATCAACCTACCGGCATGTAACTAGGCGCGATCACTTAGAGTAGGGTTTTGCCTACCCCGCTACGGTAGCGGGGTCATTATATATATAGAATTGATGACTTTATCAACTGAATTGTCTCCTATGTGCGTCGATTGAACGTAAACTTAGTGTAAGTAATGTAAATAACCTTTTCCGTAGCGCACATAGGAGACATTATGTTATGTAGCTTAATAGAGTCCCTTGATGCCTATATGCCCAGGCATCAATAGTTTAGGGCAAACATCAGATTACTCCGTAACGAGTAAATATGTACGCGTTACATAACACGTAACGGCCACCAAACACGGCCTGAAATTCGGGGCTCTCCCTATGGGATAGCCCCGAACCACTTAAGCTAGCCCGGTCGTCAAGATATGCGAGCCAGTTCGAGCAAGCGACAAAAGGAAAACTAGAAGAAAACTGGAAGAAGTCAGCAAGAAACCTGGAAGAAGTCAGCAAGAAACCTGGAAGAAGTCTGCAAGAAAGAAACACGGGAACATATACGGTGCATATCGTACCCACGCTGGGTGCACGCCTCCATATCACTGTACGCTGTACCAATTGTTTCTTAATTAATAAATTCCCAATTTTACCTGTCACGTGGTGTTCTTATTTTCACGCAATCCAGCGCAAATCAATGTTAGGTGCCTCGGTGCCTAACAGTTGGCTTATACATTTATGTGAGGAATAGCATTTATTAGCAAGTTGCGAAATCATCCTGTTAGGCACCGAGGCACCTAACATTGATTTGCGCTGGATTGCGTGAAAATAAGAACACCACGTGACAGGTAAAATTGGGAATTTATTAATTAAGAAACAATTGGTACAGCGTACAGTGATATGGAGGCGTGTACCCAGCGTGGGTACGATATGCACCGTATATGTTCCCGTGTTTCTTTCTTGCAGACTTCTTCCAGGTTTCTTGCCGACTTCTTCCAGGTTTCCAGTTTTCTTCTAGTTTTCCTTTTGTCGCTTGCTCGAACTGGCTCGCATATCTTGACGACCGGGCTAGCTTAAGTGGTTCGGGGCTATCCCATAGGGAGAGCCCCGAATTTCAGGCCGTGTTTGGTGGCCGTTACGTGTTATGTAACGCGTACATATTTACTCGTTACGGAGTAATCTGATGTTTGCCCTAAACTATTGATGCCTGGGCATATAGGCATCAAGGGACTCTATTAAGCTACATAACATAATGTCTCCTATGTGCGCTACGGAAAAGGTTATTTACATTACTTACACTAAGTTTACGTTCAATCGACGCACATAGGAGACAATTCAGTTGATAAAGTCATCAATTCTATATATATAATGACCCCGCTACCGTAGCGGGGTAGGCAAAACCCTACTCTAAGTGATCGCGCCTAGTTACATGCCGGTAGGTTGATACCGCGCATGCGGGGGCGTGATAACGCTATGGGTGATAAGACACGGTTTGACTCGTGTTCTCGCTCATCACCCATCTCGCTCAGATCGTGTGTGACCTACTGCGCAGGCGTTGAAGACGCGCATGCGCTGTTTAGCGTATGCGTCCTGCACATATTAAGTTTCTAAAAATAAACTATTCATCAAGCCCTGCCCCGAAAGGGGCAGGCAGAAACATTAATTGCATAAAATGATAATTCGTAAACAACTATCGTCAATCACTGCCCCGAAAGGGGCAGGTAGAGACATTACTCATTGGAATAAAAACTATGTTCAAGCACTGCCCCAAAAGGGGCAGGCAAAAGTGTTAAATGCTTTTTATTTACTTAATTCTACACTTAACAGCTATTACAAATAAAAACTATCACATTCTACTATTACATAAAAAGGTACTACTTACATGGTTCACTACTGTCACATAACACATACACGCAATTCACTGTTCATCCTGCACATCCTCCCGCCGTGCATTGGCCGCTGGGGGCGATGCACCTTCTTCACCGGTGCAGGATGATGTCTCGTCAGCTGGCAGGATCACGATGACTTTCTTGGCAGGCCGGCGTAGAACTCCGCCCCGCGTAGCGACGTCGACGGTGCGCACGATGCCGTCGGGTCCCGGATGCGTTCCGCAGATGCGCCCTCGCACCCATGTGTTTCTGGGTAGGGTGCCGTCGACGATCCGGACCAGGTCACCGATCTGCAGCGTGGGGCCTCTTCCGTGCGGCTCCCGCCGGTTACGGAGCTCGGGGAGGTACTCCTTCAGCCAGCGCGCCCAGAACTCGTCGGCCAGTTGTTGTGCGGCGCGTAAGTTCACGCTAGCGCCGTATGGGTAGTCGGCAGAGAAGCTCGGTGCGGCGATTGGGCCCTGACTGCCCAACAGGAGGTGGTTGGGTGTCAGGGCCTCCGGGTCATCTGGGCTGACGGACACGTGGGTGAGTGGGCGGCTGTTACGGGGTACTTGCGCGCCGCTTGTTAAGGCGCGCAACTCGGGTCCGAACGCCTCCTCTTGAGATGCTTGTATTATTAACATCTCGGCGCGGTGCTGTAGCTCCGCTGGCAATGGGGCGTGGGTGCTCGTATTTGGGGTGACGAGCTTTGTTCGCTGCGGTTGTTTGGCGGCTGTAGCGCGCCAGTCTGGATCGCGACGGGGATTTCTCTTCGTCCTGACGTGGTTGACGCGTCGGGCTCGTTGGCGGAACATTTCAATCGCCTGGAGCACTCTCGCCGTCGCTCGCATGTAGCGCAACCACGACGAGAACCGAGTGACGTCTGGCAGGGCTTCGTGTAACCGTCGCTTTTGTGTTATGACGGCGACGGTTACTTTCTTCTCTTCACCCGTCGTGTGCGTAGCTTGGTTGTCTTCGGTGGGCCACGTGTTTGGGTCTTGTTTCAGGAACTCTGGCCCGTGGAACCACCTGTGTGTTGCGCCGAACTCTTCTGGGGTGTCGCGGGTTTTGTCATCAGCGACGTTGCACTTCGTAGGCACCCGGCTGCTTTTCTCGTTGGCAGCGACGACTGACGGCGGGCGCGCAGCCCTAACGTTCGGCTGCCAGGATGCGGCGATGATCGCTGGCGGCGGGGCTTGCGCTTCGGCAGTCGTCTCCGGCGACTGCTGCGATGCTTCGGAATGCTGAGGTGGCGGGGGTGCGACAGTGTCTCCCGCCGGTGCAGGCGCCGGGGTGCGCCAGGATACGGCTGTGATCGCTGGTGCACTTTCGTACCTTTTTTGCATTTTAACTTTTTCCGACCTCCACAGTAGGCCGGTTTGATATTTCCTGTCGGTCATCTGCTTCGCCTTCTCTTCTGGATCGCTGCGTGGCCTTCTTGGCTGTTTATATATGTTGTCTGCGTCGATGGATTTTCTGACCAGTTGCTCCATGTTGTCATCGGCGGTGGTCATGTGAGAAATGAAGTTCACCCGATGTCCCAGCGTCCGGTTGCGGCCACCGTGCACAACCCAGCCCAGTGGTGTGAGTGACGCCATGGGTTGGTTCTTCTCGCCTGTTCTTGTTGCAGTGGCCAACAGCAGATGCGAATTGTCTTGGCCGATAAGTATGCGAGGTCGAACTTCTTCGGAGTTGAGGTGTGCGGTGATACCCCTGAGATGGCGGCAATCTTGCACCGCCTCTCGAGGTATGTTCTGGGTGGCGAGTCGCATGTCACCGACTGTGTGGGCGTCGATGTGCTGGATGCGGTGATCTCGACCTTGACCTCTGATCTGGAATGAGATCCGGCGTGATCTCGCGCTGCTCTTCGTTGTTCCGTCGTAGGTACATATGTGCAGCGATTCTTCAGGGCCCTCGGCCCCTATAGCTTGGGCGAGTTCTTCGTCAATGAGGGTGACGGTCGACCCATCATCGAGCAATGCGTAGGCGTTGATTGTTTTGTTCGGACCGGCGATGCGTACGGGAGCGATTTTCAAGAAGGATGCTCGCGGCGCCCACGCAGAGTTGACTTGTTCATCCTTCACTATTTCTTCATTCTTCGGTTCGGCTGACTTCGGTGGAGAATGAAGTAATCTATGGTGATACCGCTCGCAGCCGTCGACGTCGCATGGCTTCGGCTTGCATCTGTGTTGCTCGTTGCGGCGTCTCAGGCATCGAAAACACAAGTGGTGTTTTTTAGCTTCGTCCCATCTTGCGTTTGTGTCGGCGTTCTTGAAGCGCGTGCAGTCGGCGATCGTGTGGTTTTGGTTGCCACACAGACTGCATGTCGGCGCGCTTGTCTTCTCCGCTGCAGTATGCACCCGCTGTTGTCTTCGTGGTACCCCGTCGTTGCTCTTGACAGGAGTGCGGTCGACAATTATTTCGGCGGAGGCGAACGGGCTGCAGTAGTCGGCTTCGCGCATTATGAAGCGATTGAATTTAATCAAATCTGGCTCTTCAATTCGTTGCGAAGCGGAGAACTCGTACCATTGTCGTTTGAGTGTTGGTGTGAGCTTCTCTGTCAACCCCTTTGTGACTTCGGGGTTGTACATATAGAAAGTGCAGTTGAGCGCCTGTAGTGTCCCGATGATGTTTTGGATTCTTGTAGCGAAGGTGCACAAGTCGCGCGGTGACTCGGTTAGCCTTGGTAGCGCGCGCAGTCTGTCCATCTCGGCCATGGCTATTGATTCGGGTCTTCCAAAACGGGTTTCGAGAGTCTTCATGACCCCATTCGGGTCGGCGTTCGTAATGAGTAGGCCTTGCACTGCTTCTCTTGCTATTCCGCGGAGGCTGCGGCGTAGGCGGGACATGTTTTCAACCGGTGTGAAATGGCACGATGTCTCGCTGTATGCGGCGCGGAATGTTAACCACTCTTGATGGGCCCCACTGAAGTTAGGTAATTCGGAGTACTTCAGGGGCTGTCTATATTGTGCGGCTTGCACGGCTTGAGTGATAGCTGACGCCAATTCTTGAAGCTCCGTTTTTGTTTTAGGAGCGGTAGGCGTGGCCCCCTGCGGGGGGTGCGGGGGGTTACCTGTGTCGGTCGCGGGCTGCTTGATGTGGCCCGTGTTCGGCGGATGCTGTGAAGCGTCGGGGTTCGGTTGCCAGGATGCGTCTGTGATCGCTGGTGTATGCTTCACGGCTTGCCAGGCGGCGATGACTGGCGGCGGTTGCGCAGCCCTAAAACTCGGCTGCCAGGATGCGGCGGTGATCGCTGGCGGCGGGGCTTGCGTTTCGGCGGGTTGCCAGGACGTGGCGGTCGTCACTGGCAACCGTTGCGAGCTATCGAGGTGCTGAGGCGGCGGGGGTGCGGCGGTGACTCCCGCCGGTACAGATGCCGGGATGCGCCAGGACGCGGCTGTGGTCGCTGGCGCATTCTCTTCGTGGCTTTGTCGAAGCCAGTTGTTGACGCGCTGAGATTGTTCGGCTTCAGTAATACTGATGACGGAATCGACGTCTTCATCGGCGCTGTCGTCGGCTTCGATTTCGGCCAATTTCGCGGCGGCCAACTCGACTCGTAATTTAGCGAGCTCAGTTTTGGCTTGAGCGAGGCGACGTGCTTTGGAAGTTTGCTTGACAGAGGAGGATGGCTTGCTTCGTGGCGGCTGGGGCGGCGTCTTCGTCGTGGCGGCGGTCTGCTCCTCCACGGCGGCGTCGGCGACGGTCGGCTGAGACGATTCTTCTGTAGTCGTAGTTGCAGTAGTTTCAGTCGCTGTCGCTGACGTACCGGTCGCAGTCGCCGAAGCGGTCTGCCTTCCCACGGACCTAGTCACGGGCATTCTTAATCACGGCAATCCGGCTCACGAAGGACCAGAATGTTAGGCACCGAGGCACCTAACATTGATTTGCGCTGGATTGCGTGAAAATAAGAACACCACGTGACAGGTAAAATTGGGAATTTATTAATTAAGAAACAATTGGTACAGCGTACAGTGATATGGAGGCGTGTACCCAGCGTGGGTACGATATGCACCGTATATGTTCCCGTGTTTCTTTCTTGCAGACTTCTTCCAGGTTTCTTGCCGACTTCTTCCAGGTTTCCAGTTTTCTTCTAGTTTTCCTTTTGTCGCTTGCTCGAACTGGCTCGCATATCTTGACGACCGGGCTAGCTTAAGTGGTTCGGGGCTATCCCATAGGGAGAGCCCCGAATTTCAGGCCGTGTTTGGTGGCCGTTACGTGTTATGTAACGCGTACATATTTACTCGTTACGGAGTAATCTGATGTTTGCCCTAAACTATTGATGCCTGGGCATATAGGCATCAAGGGACTCTATTAAGCTACATAACATAATGTCTCCTATGTGCGCTACGGAAAAGGTTATTTACATTACTTACACTAAGTTTACGTTCAATCGACGCACATAGGAGACAATTCAGTTGATAAAGTCATCAATTCTATATATATAATGACCCCGCTACCGTAGCGGGGTAGGCAAAACCCTACTCTAAGTGATCGCGCCTAGTTACATGCCGGTAGGTTGATACCGCGCATGCGGGGGCGTGATAACGCTATGGGTGATAAGACACGGTTTGACTCGTGTTCTCGCTCATCACCCATCTCGCTCAGATCGTGTGTGACCTACTGCGCAGGCGTTGAAGACGCGCATGCGCTGTTTAGCGTATGCGTCCTGCACATATTAAGTTTCTAAAAATAAACTATTCATCAAGCCCTGCCCCGAAAGGGGCAGGCAGAAACATTAATTGCATAAAATGATAATTCGTAAACAACTATCGTCAATCACTGCCCCGAAAGGGGCAGGTAGAGACATTACTCATTGGAATAAAAACTATGTTCAAGCACTGCCCCAAAAGGGGCAGGCAAAAGTGTTAAATGCTTTTTATTTACTTAATTCTACACTTAACAGCTATTACAAATAAAAACTATCACATTCTACTATTACATAAAAAGGTACTACTTACATGGTTCACTACTGTCACATAACACATACACGCAATTCACTGTTCATCCTGCACACATCCTATAGTTGGACATATTTATACATACTATGATATGAGTTTTGTCATAATATAATAGATCGGGGAAGGAATGACACTGCATCTAATGTTAGGTACATTTCAGTCAAAATATGCATTAAAATATCAGGATTGTCAAGTAGACCCAGCGACAGATTTATACTTTCCTGGCAAAATTGGTGCATAGGTAACTTAGAATTACAATTTGGACATTCATGTTTGTTGGAAAGTGTCACTTTCTTTGGGTTAGTCAGTGGATTGAGTACCAAACTTATTCCTGAGAAATTCTTTAAATCGGAAATTTATGCAGAAGTAAGTCACACTGGTGATTAGACTAACTTTTACTTGCGGCTACGCTTGCTTTGATATCAGTTTTTTTTGTTAAAAAGTAGGTAGCTTAAAACAATTAGCGAAAATGTGGCTACATAGGCACTCATTATGAGTTTTAAGAATCGCAGTAATATTTTCGACAATAGTATGTTCAAACAAACGATCTAAAATAATTAATCAATTAGTTTTAAAATTATAATCATAATATAGTAAAGTTTTATAGACGTATAGATGTGCACCAACTGAATCACCACCATCGGAATGAATTAGTACGCAGGTTCCATTCACCTGTCAATACAATCCGTCGCTGTTATTATATTGTTACTATTTACATTTACCTTATCTAATTAATTATTATTATAAAATACTAACAAATTATCAACGGTAATCTCTTCAAATAGGACAGTACTGTATTTATATTATAATTGAAGTGAAACTTTTTTATCGATGTATGGGAGAAATATATAAAAAAAAAATCGTCGCACAAAAATGGTCACATTTTCTGTCACTGGACCGTCACGGGCCGTCTTCGAGGGTCATTATTTCGAAGAAAATCTTGACATCGCGATGTAGTCATTAGGTCAAACTGTACAGAGCCATCTTTTTTCGATAATAATAAACAGTTTAAATATTATGGTTTGCTACACTTATTGAAATTCATTTAAATAAATAGTGAAAGTGAGAGATTTCTTTTTTATTGTTTTGTATAATCATCACGTGATTGTGATTTTGGTATTATTTTTATGTTAACCTCACATGTTTGTAAGTATTAGTAAATGTATACTAATTTATTTAAATTAACCATCATTTAATAATATGACTGTCAATTTAACAGAAAATAATATTGAAATATATGTAAACAAACAAATAAATAATAATAATAATAATTTGACCGTTTTAATGTAATACAATAATTATTATAAGAACAGTAAAAAAAATGAAGTGATTGCAAAAGTTTCACTTCATACGTGTGTACATTAATACACACAGACACACACACACTTTTTTATCCTTTGAGAAATAACGTTAAAGAAAATCTATAGCATATCAGTAACAGTAGTAATACCTCATGCAGACCCTTTAATAGACAAAGATGTATAAAGCTTGACGCTACCTCTTGTGAATTTTAAGGTTGCTCTAGCATACACAACGAGGAAGACTGACGTGTAGTCCTACCAATTACAGTTGGCTGTGGAGCAGGGACATTAACTAACCATATCAATAAAATGATGCCCACCAACATTCATATTCCTTAATTACGGTACCCTAATGTTACTGTATAATGAATTTCATTATGAGTAAGATGATCTGTAGGGGGAGGTGGTCCATGCTCGTCACGCGAGCCTGTCTCCAGTTATGAATGTAATTGCATTTGGTTAACCGCATTAGACTCCCGCGCAGAGTGAGGGACGCATGCCAAATGTGGCTTCGGGGCTTTGTTAGTGCGGTTTGTAATGCGATCATTCTGCGAGTCGGGTTCTTTTGGCGTAAATTGTACAAATGTTATATGAAGTCTCGATATTTTGTTATGATGAAAATGTCTAGTAAGGGCTGTTCAAAATATCGGAATACTAATAGGGAGTAATTTACATGAAGTAAATTTTTTTATTCAATGACGATGTGATTATATCACTTGCCGATGGCTAGCAAAAAGCTTGCTCATAAACAGGTAGGTATATAGTTTCATACCACTGCATTGTATGACACAAAATTGTATGACATTGTAAGTATTTACCAAAAGGCCGAATATAGGAGAAAAAATCTTATACAGTCTAGTGATAACGTTGACTAGGTACTTCTTCTTCTTCTTGTAGTGCCTCTCCAACTAGTGAAGGTTGGCAGTCAGCTCAGCATATCTACTTTTGTCTTTTACTAGGTACTTATTTAGATATCAGTCTTTCCAACTAGAACAAAATAGTCTTTGTGCATTGTTGATCAGCGACACGAGTTGGCATCAATATTACCGCACCAACGAATTGTCGCATACGATCTTTTAAAATTATATTTATTATGGTAGGTCAGTAACTCCAATTTCCCCCCACGAAGGTAATTAATCTCAACCCCCATCTGGTGTAATAAGTCCGTCTCGATTAGTATATTTATCGATACGATAAGAAGTGCGCTGCCGTCATTAGCGGTCGACACGGTTGAGCTCGCGTCCCCCCTCGCCCGCGCCCCACTCCACACTCCCCGACACACCCACGCCTCATGACGCGCGATCATTGTCTCAAACGACAGCTGTGCACACACTCCGATGTAGTTTGCTCAACTATTTTATTGGGGTTCAGACAAACATGCTTGTATTGGGGTGTTAGTACACATTTTTATTGCTCCGTAAATGCTTGAACTGATTATAGAGTAGGTTATTGTAACGTTGAATTGAAATTTTTGGGCCAAAACACTTCACTTCAAGTCCATAATAAGTTTGTAGTTACTAGTCATGCGTAATATTTAAAATTTAATTTAATTTAACAGATTTCTCTGAATTTCGATTTATATACCTATTACACGTGCACCTACTTTTCGTTCCACTTGTCGTTTCCACGTGTATTCCCAACCAATGATTTCGTTTTAAATTTTAAACCATTGTCATTCTGCCAGTATGAAATAATGAAATGTTATTAATAAAGTGATTCCATTGATTTCAATCAGCGTGCTATATTTGACAGACTTAATCCCCGAGCTCAATAATTGGTCATACCTAATTATGAAAGGATTACATAATTATAATTAAAAAATCCATAGACTACTGCTGGCAGTGAATGTTGCTCGAACTTGCTGACAGTGTGTAACAACTTACAAACAGCTGACTCATGAGTCATCGGTGACAACGCGTTGTCGACGGAGGTGGCGGGCGCAGCGGTGGCAGCGCGGTGAGGCGTCAGGCGGCGCGCGACGTTTTTGCGCGAGAGTCTGTAATTATGTCGCATGAGGCGCGCGCCATTGTTCGTCTAGCGGATACGCACTGAGCACCACTATTTGTCACTTTATTAGCGAGCGTGTCATCGGCTGTCCCTCGTTCCGGATTACAGGATGTTCTTTGAACGTCTTTCTCTAATGACTGCACTGTCAGCTGTCAGGACCGACGCTTTGTAATTTGTATAGATGTGGCCAGTTGCAAGTCATGGTTACTTTTTCGTTTTAAATACACTGTAATATGACTAGCTATAGGTAAGTACTTACACTGATTATGCACAGTAATACGAATATATTGCTAAGCCATTTACCCCCATATCTGTGACCACTAAAGTAGTCTGCCACGTAGATAGCGATGAACCAACCGAGCAGATTAGGTGGAGCACATGTTGATCCGAGATAGGTTGGGAGCGAGCCAGCGGCAGATTACACGCGACGTAATGCGATGCTGAGTTCAGATACATCATCCAATAACGAGGCTAACGGCGCTAAATCACAAAAATATTCCTCGTACATTTGGTAATGGGCAATAGTCTGTTTTAGGTGTGATAGGAGGCTAAAGCACGTTGTTTCAAACGTCATTTTCTATTTGTGTAAAAAATGTTGTCGAATGTTATAGCTAACCTGCATTTAGAAAATTTACCATGTTTCTTTCATGACATAATCTGTTCTTAACATAATTTTGACTAATTTTAGATAATATACGGCGAGCGTCTCCGATCACTAGTCTCTCAGACTCTACAGAACAGGACCTTTTGAACGCAGAGGGTTTTCACAATTTGTCATTATTTACTTGATTAGTCTCCGACCAGGGTGAGCTCAGTGACTCCATACGCGTAGAATACGTAATTCTAGCACGTTTAATGTTTGAAAAATAATACTGCTGACTTTTTAAACAATTTCATACAATGAAGTTATACAGTTTCTAAGATTAGTTTTATAAGCTAATATTATAATAAACGGATCTACTAACAGAGTATATTACAAAGAAGTTATAGAATTGAAAAGTCCACAAAGTATTCAGTAGGTAGAGGTCCCGGACGACCGCGCTCGGTCGCGACTCGCGGTGCAGCGCTGAGTAAACGATCTGATCCAGTTAATATCACTAAACTCTTGAAAACTCACGACTCTATCGCCAAGGGATGGGCAGCGCAAATAGTATACGTAAGGAAAATACTATGATTGTACATAATCATATTTCAAAGTTAAGCTCCTGGGAAGTGACGTGGTATTTTTTTTTTTGTGATAGATTACTAATAGCACATAAATTTTATACTAAATTAGCAATCACGATAATACTGTAAAATGTAGGTACAGGGTGAAACATTATCCTCAAAAAAAGAATAAGAATATAAAACTCGGAGAACTAAACGTAACAAAAAACACTCCAGCCGTAAACAAAAACTCTGAACATCGGTTGCTTTGTATCAAAATTAAATTCCATACAAAAACACACATCCATGCCGAGTACTCGCAGTACAAGTGAACGCATACTGATTGTTTTAAAGCTGAAAAAACAAAACACAACCGGTTCGTAAAACATTTAATACACAAGCTGAGCGACTGCGGGTCTGCACTCGCGCAGTTTGCTTTGTGTCACGACTCGCGGTTCTGTAAGGCTGCGTATTCATTAACAGCCTTAGAGGGAGTAGGCTTGTTACAAGTAGCCTTATATCGGGCAGCGTCAGAGCGTGTAAGTAGCCTTACCTCGAGAAAATTTGATCTTATATCATAGCTACACAATCTACAATTTTGAACGAGAACGAGAAAGAGAGAGAGAGAGAAAGAACGAGCTATGGCTTAGATTCTAAACGGATATGAGCCATAGCTCGTTCTTGTAATGTTTGTGTCACGGCGTGGTTGAGGAAGCGACGCGCTTTTATTTGTGTCAATTGCGTTGCTTCAGGTTGAGGTGATCCGAGGTAGTTTCAATTTATTAGGCTAGTTAATATATGTTTAATTATTAATAATAAATTCATGTCACTGCGATCTAGTCTCAATACTTACGTGCTGTGCATCGAATGCAATTTCTAGCATTAACAGTAACATTATTCGGATTTTTTTAGAACCCCGTGAGCTCTCGCGCCACCTCTTCTACATAGTCTGTTAGTGACATATTTAGTGTAAACGCGGCTTTACATGTAGAGACTTTTTCCGCTTCATTCATGACCCGGTTTAGTATTTGTTAAAAAAGTTCTTAACCTAGTTTAGCCCTTGTATTTACTCTCTGAGCAATCTGTGCTAATTTTTGTACTCGCGAGAATACCAAGTTAGCTCTTTTAGTTAGAGTTTCACTAAAATTCCATTTAAGCTTCAAATTCATAAGTTAACTCTTTTATATAGAGGTTAACTAAGTTCTTTGCCGAGATTTTATTTTATTTATTTATTTATTTTAATTAGGTCCACCAACGGTTTTCACATTATTACATTGTGTTATATTAAGTATAGCTATAGTGTAATCTAAATATGACAAACCAACTTACAGGTAAACACAGCTTGCATTATATATAAGTTATAACTTTAAACTAAGTGACGGTTACAAACGATATGCTTATAATTAAAATACAACAAAAAATATGAAAAATTAAAATAGGTGTGAAGCCCATATAAATAAAGACGGTAAAAAAGAAGAAAAGAAAACAAGATCAGGACTACTTAATTCTAATTAATTATGAATACCACTAGAAACAATGCCTGTACCCCCATCATCCTCCAATATGCTCTTACGAAAGTTGGCGAAACTTTGGAAATTGACATCTACCACATTACTGTAATTATTCAGCAACTTACTCAAACGACACAACGGAGAATTAGCACCTGTGACTGTATTACGAAAAGGTGGAACAAGTGGTTTTATTTTATATCTAGGATATTTAAATGGGACTTTAAAACTTATTTTCTCCAACAGCGGTGTACAATCAATTTGATTTCGCAACAGTTTGTATAGAAATTGTAAATCCAAAATATCTTGCCTTTTAGTAAGTGAAACAATTTTAAAATGTTTCAATCCATGATCGTACGAGAAGGATTTTTTGTTAGGATTGGTTGAGCGAGCAAGATGCCACAAAAATCGCTTTTGAATTCTTTCTAGTCGTAAACAGTGAGTGGAGTAATGTGGGCGCCATACAACACTAGCATATTCAATTATACTGCGCACGAGACTGTAGTAAAGCATCTTTTTCGTTCGTATATTGCGAAATACTTTGCCGTTTCTGATAATAAAACCAAGCATTTTCGATGCCTTTTTGACAACATTGTCCATATGTGGTTGGAAGGAAAGTTTGCTGTCAAAAATGACGCCGAGGTCTTTATTTTGATAAACTTCTGCAAGGAGATGACCAGAAATACTATACCCGGAGGTTATTACTTTAAGTTTTTTGGTAAATCGTTGATGGAAGCACTTGCTTAGATTTAGAGACATATTGTTATCGGAGCACCAGTTGGACAGATTGTCAAGATCATCCTGTAATAGTGATATATCACTATCGGAGTTGATAATTTTTGCAATCTTTAAATCGTCCGCGTAGAGGAACGGAAGAGAATGTTGAAAACAGTCCGGAACATCATTTACAAAAATATTGAATAAGATGGGCCCTAGATGAGAGCCCTGAGGGACGCCTGACAAGATTTCATGTTTAACCGAGCTATAGCCATTGACAACTACATAGAAAGAACGCTCGGACAGATATGAGATCAACCAAGTCAGAAAACAACCAGAGAAACCGTAATATGAAAGTTTTCGAGTTAGAATGATATGAGATACACGGTCGAACGCCTTACTGAAATCCGTGTAAATAACATCTACTTGTTTATGTTTGTCCATGGCTTCGGCTAGAAATTCGGTAAAGTTTACTAGGTTAGTAGAGGTTGACCGGGCAGAAACAAATCCATGCTGGTGTGGAGTTATCAAGTGTCTACAGTGGGATTGAATTAAAGGACATACCAGCGACTCAAATATTTTACCAAAAACAGATAGGATGGATATGGGTCGGTAACTTGTGACAAGAGTATTATCACCACTCTTATAAATTGGTACCACTTTAGCTAGTTTCCATTTATCCGGAAAAATACCAGTTTGCAATGATGTGCTAAAAATTTTGTAAAGAGGTTCAACTAAATACGAGGAACATTTGGCGATAAAGATTGGTGCGACACCGTCAGGTCCAGTACCCTTATTCACGTTTAGGCTTTTAAGTTTTTTAGCAATAGCATCTGGACTAATGGTGAAAATACCAAAGCTTCCCCCACAGGGTATTTTTTTATCATCAATACTGGGACACCCACTGTCGTCACAATAAACCGATGCAAAATATGTTGCAAATAAGTTGCATATGCCAGTACCATCTGACGCTTGTGTGCTCCCATCTGAGAGAACAGCAGGGTATCTACTGTAACCAGTCTGCTTTGCTTTTATGTATGACCAAAAGCATTTTGAATTTAGAGTAATAGCTTGTTCTATATTTTCAATATATAAGTTGTAACAGACAGTAGCTAGTTGATCACACCTTTTACTTAGAATTTTAAGTGATATCTCATCTAAGGGGTTACTGTATTTCTTGTATCTACGCCTGAGTCTTTCCTTTTCATTTATTAAACGTATTAGATTTCGGGTGAACCAAATAGGACGTCTTCGAGATCGGCATGTGCTCACAAATGGCACAAATCGATAAGTCGCTGTTCTAATAACCTCATAAAAAATGCTGACCATATAATTTACATCATTACATCCCAGAAAAAGCTCTGACCAGTTTTGTTGTTCTAAATAATTGTTTATTAAGTCATAGTCCGCTTTGTTGTAGTTTGGGGCTAAATTTTGAGCTCTCTCCTTAAAATTGCGCTGTATGTTTACGGCTAAATCAACTTCGATTGGAGGATGTTGAGGGTCTACATTACACAACGTATCCAAAGCTCTAGTAACACAGCAAGATGGTAAGTTCGTAAATACGAGATCAAGCACTTTACTTCGGTTGTTTAAAATATTATTATATTGTTTCAAATTATTGAGGAAAGTAAAGTCTATAAGTAGCTGTGAAAGTGACGAAAATTTATTTATTTGTGACGGGTTCGTCACTTCAGACCAGTTAATTAGGCTTTGGTTAAAGTCACCCATAATACATATAGGTACATCAAACTTTTCAAAAATTAAGTTACAGTTGGCAATAAAGTGCTCTAATATAGATTTTTGTATAGGGGGTGGTAGATATACAGCACAAAAGGCAATTCGACGGTAAGTATTTTTCGTAGGTAGGTCTAAGTACACCCATAGATCCTCACAATCACTTTCCCACTTACCAAGCCTTTGAGAATTATATCGCTTTTGAACTGCAATTAAAACACCTCCACCGTCCTTTCTATGATGAAAACCTGACGATTCTCTATCCCTTCTATAAACTACATATCTGTCGTCAAAGAGCTCACAGTCATTAATAGTTTGATTAAGCCAAGTCTCAGTAAGAATAACAACATCATAATTACGGCAGGTTATATTACGATAGAAAATATGACATTTAGTTCTTAAGCCTCTTATATTTTGATAATAAACATTAAGGGTCATTTTGTGCAGAATATATTGGCACAAACACATACGCTAAAAACTGTAACACGCGAAATAGGCTAAATTTTACTAAGGCAATTCAGATCTCTTATTATTTTAAATTCAGAATTATCAGTTTTTCTCATAAATACCCTACCATTCCTTATCCAGACGAACTTGTAGCCATGTTCTTTTGCTTTGAGCCTAGCTGCGGCATGAATAGCTTTATTAGCCGCTGAAAGATGTTCAAGAACAAATATGGGTGATTTTATACCTAGTATTCCAATGTGCGTACTGTTAAGTTTATTATCAGGGTTTGTTTTATTAAATTTTATGCACGCAGCCAGAAATGCGTCCCTTGTTCGTGGAGAATTCATTTTCACAACAATGGAGCGAGGACGTGTACTTTTCGGATTCAACTTTGCAATGCGGGAACAGCTGAGAATATTTTCGTCCTTGAGATCGAAATTTATAGCCTTACTTAGTTGTTTAACGATGTCCACTACATTCTCATTTTGGCTTTCCTTAACACATTGAATCTCGATGTTACCAGCCCGCGCCTGCTGTTCCAACTGAGTTATTCTAACGGTTAAATCTTGGTTTTTACAATGCAGAACCTCATTTTCAGCTTTCAATTTCTTTACAATCTCTGAAGTTGACTTTAAACTCTGAATGGTATCCTCGTATTGATTGCTTAAGTAATTAATTGCAGTTTGTAATTCCTGCATTTCCGCTTTCATTGGCGCCAGCTCGCTTGCTATAACATTTTTAATTTGGCCTTCAAGACGCGAATACAAGTTATCTATTTCAAGCTTAAATACCTCTTGTACAATGTTTCTCACATCTGAACAGGAAACAATTGCAGCGGCACTTACATCTGGAGGGGAATTAACAGCCACTCTTTTATAGCCCCTCGATGTCTTGTTATCTAGGGTGCGTAGAGGAGTGTTGTCATTATTACCTCTACTCGGCTTCAAGTTACTACATACGGGGCAAATCCAATCAGGCGGAAATGTTTTCGCCGATGCGTTTTTCAGTGTACTTGTAGAAGCAAGACAAGCAAAGTGAAAAGCCTTTCGACATTTTTTGCAACAGCCGTATTTATCATCCTCCAAACCGAGGTCACAACATCCCCATGATAAATTAGATTTGGACATAATGTGGCAATCTCCAGACTCTTCCAATACCTTGTGCGATTGTCTCTTGGAGACAACGTAAGCAGTTTACCGCGCACGTCCTCTCTGAATTCAACTACTCTTTTCCGCGCGTCCACGCCGATCACGTCACTCTCGATGCGCAAGCGAAACTCACGGTTAAGTAGTTGTAGTAACCGCGAACCTCCACTGCACGCTTGTAATGTCCCAGTACCCACACCAAATACTCGATTGTCACTAATGTGGATTTTAGACTTCGATATAGGTGGTATTTTAGTTTTAAAGCACTGCACTTGTTAACTATTTAATGATCTATATCTTCCACTATATGTATAATATATTTTTAGGATATTTATTACGATAAGAACTATCAAATGCAATATTAATATACGGAGCGCAATGAAATAAATGTTAACCGTCAAATAGGCAAAGATTAATGATAGATAGATCATTTTAATGAGTGTATAATGTATTAGGTTGCGAGAATCTCACTTTAACAAACACAAATCTCAAACCAGTACAACTAATATAGGTTTTTCGAGTGTAAATTTCCAATCATACCTAAATTTTGACTGCCTTGGAATCGAATCTAAGACCACCAAATTACTAGACCAATGAGGCGATAGACCAATTAGAGCCAAAGTATATTTCAACTTCATGCACGGTACATATTCATGAGACGGGTGTGATGGATGCGCCGCTGCCGGGAACAAACGAGCGATTGATAGGGCTGCGACCCCGTACTTAATTACAGGGTTGCGGCACTCACATTGTATCACAATAGAAGGTATGGATTTTGACATACCGTGGCGCAGCGGTGAATCAGAAAACGGGAGAGTCGAGACCGGCAGACAATTGTTTCTATGAAGTCTGATCGGTAAATGTGTCCAGTGTGAGTTTTCAAAGCCCTTTGTAGTTCGCGTTATTCACAACCAGGACTTGTATGTTAATGTGGTTAGGTCTTGAGAACCAATAGTCCTAAGACCTAACCAAACGAACAGAGGTTCGTGACTGTTGGGCGAATTTAATACTACTAATATTTAAAATTAAATTTCATAATTTTAACTTAAAATTTAATACCGTAAGAATGGTAATAAAACCATGGACTGCCTCTTTTACGTAGTTATATTATGATAAGATTGCAATACTGAGGACTCGGGTTCGATCCCCAGGTCGGGCAAAGTGATATTGGGTTTTTCTATTCAATACATCCCGGAGTCTGAAATTTGTGCCCGATATGGCAATAGGCTCGCCCCCTATGACATCATGGAACGGAATATGTACGGCGAAAAGTGGGTGTACTGGTTGCACCTCTGCTTACCCCTTAGGGGATAAAAGGCGTTTGATTGTATGTATGTATGGTAATATTTTATTTCATAAATCTCACATAAATACACACGCACTGCCTACTAATGTCGTATAGTTTCGTAACAAAATTATCGTTATGTTATTAATAACACATTTCCTTGTCGTTTCATATAACGAGATAATAAAGGCGCGAGATGTGAAATTAATTACTTTGCGATGAAATTCGGGGTTGTTTGTTCGGAAACTATCTTAATATAGCTAAAGGTAAGCAAACAGGTGCAAAACAATGGTAGGTGGTCAACGATACCATCCATACGGAGAAATTGTGTGGACCCTTTTGCAGAGATTGGGAAGGGAGATTTCGCCTTACCAGTAATCCTGTTGACAAACCGGAACAACAAATTCACAATGTGTGGGTTTTGTATAATACAATGTAGAGATGTTCAATTGCTAGCCTTTTACTGGTGGTAGGTCTCTCATATGTAAGAGTCCGTCTGGGTGGGTACCACCGCAATATCTATTTCTACCGTCAAGCAGCAGTGTGCATGCACTGTTATGTTTCGGTTTGAAAGACATTGTATCCAGTGTAACTACTCGAAATAATGAGACTTAACATCTTAAGTCTTAGGATGACGAGCGCTGTGGAATGTCACACAGAACTTTGTAACTCAAGGTGCTGGATGGTGTTGCTACTGTTTATGGGTGGTCGTATCGCCTACCATCAGGCGAACAGTATGATCGACTCGTCATTCAATGCAATAATAAAAAAAGCCTTACGCCGTATTCCCTTAGGGGTAGGCAGATCTGTTTACATATCCACTAACTATGTTAGATGCTATATATGGGGCGAGCTTTTTGGCATTGAGCCTTGAATTTATTTCAAGAAACTGCCGGTAAACTTTTATAACTTACTACAAAGAGAATTAACGAAATATGTAAAACAGGCTATTGTTTCAGAACGCAGTGAAATAAAAGGATGTTTGCGATATTTAGTGTCAAAATATTAAGTAGTGTCGGTGCGGAGTCGCCGGCACTCGCCGCGAACTGTCTCGGGGGTAGGGCTGGGTCTCAAAATATTAAGGAAGAAAGAAGAAAATTCACATACATAACATCACGCCTTTGTCCCTTTTCAGGGGTAGGCATAGGCGTAAAAATTTATATTTATTTTATCATCACTTATGTAATATAGATACCAAGCATGTATAACAACAATATTGTTGAAATATTAATTAATCTTTAGGGGAGGCCTATGTTCAGCAGTGGACTGTTAAAGGCTCAAGAAGAAGAAGAATTAATAACATTATATTTTAGAAATTAAACTAAGAAGACTTTTTTTTATTTGTTTTTTTTTTATTGCATATAATGACGAGATGAGCATGCCGTTCGCCTGATGGTAAACCATACGACCACCCATAAACAGTAGCAACACCTTCCAGCACCTAGACTAGTGTACGAAGTACTGTGTGGCATTCCACTGCGCTCGTCATCCTGAGACTTAAGATGTTAAGTCTCATTATGTCCTGTAGTTACATTGGCTACAATATCCTTCAAACCGAAACACAACAATGCATGCACACTGCTGCTTGACGGTAGAAATAGACATTGCGGTGGTACCCACCCAGACGGACTCTTACATATGAGCTTTAAACATTTTATGTAACAATTACAAAAGAAAAAACACACACCACGCCTCTATATTCGAATGGATAGGCAGAGGTGCAACTAGGGCACCCAATTTTCGTCGTGTGCTTTCCGTGCTATGATGTGAAAACCCAATTTAATTTTGCCTAACCCGGGCTTCGAACCCAAGAACTGAGAGCGCGACCAAGGCAGTCTATTTATAACAATTAACATGTTAATTTATAGTACAAGAACTAACGTAACATTGTTATGCAAATACTGGTAGAGATGTGGACTTTCATAGTTTGTTTTACACGATTATATGACGAGACAAGTGACTTCCCATGGTAAGCATCATAATTGGTCATGGGTAAAAACAATTTACCTCGCATAAGTTTGAATTACAAGGCTTTGAACTACGCTTGCATTTTTACATTCAGTGATGTGTAATAAACTCTTTTTAAATGATCGAAGGACGGCAAAAAAGGAGGGGAAATATTATGTTCAGTTCAGTTATTATCAGAGAAATGATTTTTTCTTTAGGTTGCCAACCCTAAACTTCGAGCTGGCGCGAGGAAATTTTAATCCATGTCCTCTTGTACAAAACGGCATTGCATTATGTTATTAATTTACATACTTTGCGAAGACGTCTTCAGACACGTCATGTTCATAAATATTAGTACTAAATACCCATTTCTTACAATATTGTATAGAGCTAATGTCAATTTATTTATATATGGCTATTTTTCAATACGGTAATCTCTGGAACTTGATAGGTCGATTGTGAGAATTACTTCTCAAATAGGAAGGCATAATGCCTGAGTATTTTGGGCTATTTTCGTTGGAACATAACTAAAAGATAGTGGAGTCAAAGCAAAATGTATGGAAAATATTTGGGACACATTCTATCTAGACTTCCTATTGCTTACCAGCCCTGTATTATATACTGCCCACTGCTGAGCACAGGCCTCCTCTACAACTGAGAGGGTTAAGGCCTTAGTCCACCACGCTGGCCTAGTGCGGGTTGGCAGACTTCACATACCTTCGAAATTCAGAGAACTTCTCAGGTATGCAGGTTTCCTCACGATGTTTTCCTTCACCGTTAAAGCGAGCGATAATTCACAAAGAATACATACATAACTTTTCAGAAAAGTCAGAGGTGTGTGCCTTGGGTTTTGAACCTCCGGACATTGTCTCGGCAGACCGTTCCATTTCCAACTAGGCTATCGCCGCTAGTACTAAAGCCTATTCTACTCTATGTCATAGAGTAGAATAGGCTTTAGTAATAGCCAGAAAGTTTGTGTACTAAGATAATGGACATTGGTCTTAATATAATGAATACCTATTTCGAAATTAATTTATTATATTCTATAATAATATGTAAACCTCACCACTCTGAAATAACCTAAGGCAGCAGAACTACCTGCCCATAACCAACCCTTCGCTTAACCCACTTTCCCATTGATTATAAAAAGCGTCGATTAAATCCGTCATATTTAACGCCGCAATCCCGGGAAGTAGTTAATCCCGGAGTCCCTGTAGTCCCGAGCACGAGGGCTCCATTACATTAGCAGTGCATTGAGAGCGCGACAATGCCGCCGAGACAATGGAAACGTAACGTAATACCGCGGTAATATTCAAGCTACGCCGACCGCGCTCCCCGCCTCGCCCCGCACCGCCCCGCCGACGTGCTACAACCTCTGAAGTTGTATTTTGAAAAATTGTTACTGTAACTATGTTGAGTAATTGAGGTTTCGCATTGGCGACAACTAAAATTTCATTTTTTGATAGTTATAAACGCGTGGTGTTATTATTGTAATTGCTTGTACCTTTGTATTACCTAAGATTTTCATAGGATAATCGATTTTTACAAAAATATTATAATGTCAGTAATCTAATTTTTTGGCTTTTTTAGAATATAACAAATTGTCTACTAATATGGCCATAATTGTATATATTCAAAACAGTTATAGTATGTTTCGTTGCTTTTTCTCTGATCAGTGGATAATTTTTATCCAGTTAAACTCTTTCCATGTACCTATTTTTCTCATACTAAGCTCAGGCTGTAAATAACGCATACAATTTAAAGCCAAGCAAATATGCAATACTATTATTTAATAAAGGAGCCGTGATTAAGTTCAACAACAATTTTAGCGATAACAGAGACCTAGCGCGGAAATAACTACAATAAATAAACACACAAAAAATGAAGAAACATATAAATCATCAGTACGTAAAATAAAATATGGTGTACCTCAGGGTAGTGTTTTGGGACCTTTGTTATTTATTATATATATAAATGACCTACCCAAAAGCATTAACCAATATACAACACTTTTTGCAGATGACAGCACCATAACGATACCGTGCTTAAATAGGGAAACATATAACTCTGACATTAACAACTCTTTAATATCAATGATCACTTGGCTAGAAAACAATAATTTAAAAATCAATCTCGACAAAACAAATATAATGCATTTTACACAAAGAGGATCTACTATGTCTAATCTTAATACACATTACAACAATATAAGGATTAATGAAGTTGACAATGCCAAATTTCTAGGAGTAATAATAGATAAAAAACTAAATTGGAAAGCACACACGGAAGCATTAATAAAAAAGATTAGTAGCTCGACATATGCAATACTCAAACTAGTTCCTGTACTAAATGTTGATGCCCTGCTTACGGCATACCATGGATTAGTTTCTTCGAATCTTAGATATGGTGTTATATTTTGGGGTAACTCGACCAATAAAGAATTAATATTTAAGGCACAAAAACGATGCTTAAGAACTATGTTCAAATTAAAAATTACAGATAGTTGTAAATCATATTTTCAAAAATTTAAAATTTTAACGCTTCCTTCCATTTACATATTTGAAAGCGCAATATTTGTAAGAACCAATCCCAATTTATTTAGCCGAATGTCTGATGTAGTCATTCGAAATAGACGAGATAATAGTAAACTCTATCTGCACTCATCCAAAACCGCTTTAATGAGTAACAGCATATTCTGTATGGCTCCTAAAATATTTAATAAAATTCCAAGACCTTGGAGAGAACAAAATATTGAAATATTAAAAAAAAAACTTAAAACATTCCTTGCAGATAAAGCTTACTATAGTATTGAAGAATTTATTAATGATAATATATTTATTTAATTGATTCAATATTCCGTTAACTTTTGTTATTAATGTGATTTTTTTTTTTTTTCTGTGTACCTAAATTAAAAATAACAAACGTAATAAATCTACTTTGACATAATATTGTAATAATAATAATAATTGTATATAAATATAACTATATTAATAATGTAATTTGACAATTGAACATAATATATATGAATAAGTGTATAATGCCAAGATGTACCTAAGAATTACACTATTACACTACTGATTTTAAAAATATTTAATAAATTTAAATTGAAAACAATGTATGATATAAATATGATAGTAATGATTAATATCTGTATAATATTTGTACGCCGCTGCTGCGGCTAAACATGATGTCTCTACTGTACTTATGAAACATCTTGCATGCTCATGTGTGTATACTCATGTTTTCACAAATAAAAATATCTTATCTTATCTTATCTTATCTTATCTAGCGCGTGGAGTGTGCGGTGCGGCGACGTTTAAACCGTCGTGTTTCATCACGGCCCGCGTCTGACACGCGCCAGTGCGAGAGTGCAGGGCGACACTACCGACAGAAGCCACACACCGCTCCCATGTAGGGTTGTCACTTACGATAATTGGTGTTTTTTTTAATATGTCAAAAATGATAGTATTCTTTATATAACCTATTGCAAAAAGACAAGTCTAGATGCACTATTCTACGAAAAAAAATCACCTTTTTTTTTGTTATGACATTACAGTCAGTAGCCTGACGCGAGTCGGCTTTTCTGACCACACCGGACTTTCGGGCGAACGCTTTAGGCGCTCCAACCATTTACATTTAAACGACCACGCTGAGGGCACCCCCTAAGTGGGGTACGAGCCTCGGCTCTGGGCGGTCGTTGGAAGATGATTGAGACATCAGCGATTAGGGGATTTTTAGCGGTGTAATACACCAATCTATCCATTGTTTTCATCAGCACGCGGGCCGGAACTGCTAACTGGGTCGGGACATCGGGGGACGCGGCGAGGTCCTCGACGGCGAGGACGGTACAGCGGTCTTGAGGAGTGTGAGAGTTTCAATAACTCGTGCTATCTTTGGATGGCCAGAGTGATGGCATCATCTGGGTCGGTCAGGACTGAATGGGGACGTCTCCATTTTGCGCGGTCAAATAGAGTATAAATGGATGAGTTTCGGATGAGCGGATTATGATGATTAACCGCGCGGTAGAAGTAGCGCCTGCTAAGCGTCTGAATAAAGTGCCTGATGGTCGGCATGTCGGTGTCCACGTGGAGGTTGCGATTACGCACGTACCACAGGGCATCGAGTATCTGTCGTAGAAATTTATTCTGGACAACCTGCAGGCGCTTAATTCGACCGGGTGGTATGTGAGCGAACGCGGGTGCTGCGTATGTCATGATCGGCCTAATACATGTCGTAAAGATACGTATCTTGTTGCGGATAGAGAGCTTACTCCTTTTGTTAACGAGCCAGTGGAGCTGACTTTTCGCGAATGCGGCTCGCGCGCGTACCGCATTAACATGTGGGATGAAGGACAGATTCCGATCAAGGATCACTCCTAAATATTTGACTGTATTGGTCCATGGGATGGACTGCGAGAATATTGTGACAGTAGCGTTAGGCACTGGGGGTGCGATCCTATTCCTAGTGAAAAGGATGGCCTGGCTTTTGATGGGACTAATGGTGATTCGCCATTTGCTGAACCACTCGCCGAGTTTGTCGGCAGCGTTCTGCAAAAGGCGAATCAACTGTGTTTTATCTCTACGTGAAGCGTAGATGGCAGTATCGTCAGCGAAGAGTGCCAGATTGGTATTCTTCGGCTTTGGAATATCGCTAGTGTAAAGCGAGAAAAGAAACGGGCATATTGCGGAGCCTTGCGGGACTCCGGCTGTGATGGGGTGTCGGGAAGATAAGATTCCCTCCACTCGATAACGAAAGCCGCGATTCGACAAGAAATCTCGTATGATGTGCACGAGCTGAGTGGGCACGTTGAGAGTGTACAGCTTGAAAAGCAAGCCGTTGTGCCACACATTGTCGAACGCTTTTTCTACATCGAAAAATAGGGTACCGGTAGGCATTTTTAGGTAGAATTTAGAGTGGATGTGCTCCGTGATGCGGAGGATTTGGTGAAGGCAGCTATGCCTAGACCGGAACCCAAACTGCTCCGCGGGGATCAGGTTGTTTTGATAGGCGACTATTTTGAGACGATCGAGGACGATTCGCTCATATACCTTTCCCATAGTGCTGAGTAGACTGATGGGTAAAAAATTCAACTGATTTGCATTGTAATATTTATAGGAATCTTATTATAAATTACTCCTTGTCTAGAGGTTATTTAACTTAGTGTTAAAACCTTTCACCTCACACCTCCCTTATTCGAACCAACCAACTATACTTCGTAAACGGTGGTCAGTAAGATACGATTTGAAAACGCTGTAAAAATCTAAATAATTTCTATGCTCCTAGCACGTGCCAACCCTACCGTCAGTAGGACACAGTACCACCGCACCGGCACCAACAACTTGCAGCATTTCATTTAATAGTTTCACTCGGCTTTTATGATTTAACTGGAAAAAATTTCTACCAAGGAAACGGAAGTAAAATACCTAAACTCTATGTTGTTGCCGATCAATTTAAATTTTCTGAGTAGTATGCCTGCTTTAAACAAATCAAAATAAGACAAGCTTTTTATGTTCTTTTAAATGAAGGGAGGTGGAGAAAGTCATCTGCGGTTATCTTATGCTACCAATATTAGTAGAGAGCAATTTTTTAGTTTTATGTCGTATTAAAGAGAATGTTTAGAAAAATATACTTATTTTACATGCTAACTATGCCATGCTAGCCATGCCAACACGCGCATAAAAAATGTTAGCACGTTATCTTAATTCATTCCCTTAAACACAGTTTCGACTATTTGAAAACGCCTATAGTTAGATTTTATACCTAGTTGGCCGAAATACCATTTTAAATTTTATATTCACATTAGCAATATAGACCTTCATGAATAGTTAAATGTTTTAAATTTAAAATTCCACTATATTCTGGCCATCAGTCACGAACAGGCACCTATAGGCTTTAATTTGCGTTCTTTTTGTGCATAAATCGGCCTTCAGGTGGTCAAAGGCATATTAACTTTATGGCGATTGTACCGGGCGGGACCCGGGTGACAAAGGCGCGAGGCTTTGACGGGGCGAGCCGCCGGAAAACCGGCCCAAAGCGCTTTCAAGAATGCCGGCCTTAGTAAATTGAGGACGCAGTAAATTTAGACTTTTAGATTTTTAAATAGCATTTTTTCATTGACTGCCTCGGTGGCGTAGTTGTATTACGGTATGACTGCAATGCTGAGGTCTTGGGTTCGATTCCCGGGTCGGGCAGTGATATTGGGTTTTTTAAAAAATTAAGTGTCAGCCCGGAGTCTGAAATTTGTGCCCGATATGGCGATAGGCTCGCCCCCTATCACATCATGGGACGGAATAACGGCGAAAAGTGGGTGCACTAGTTGCGCCTCTGCCTACCCCTTCGGGGATTAAAGGCGTGAGTGTATATGTATATGTATATATATGTCTGTATTTTTTCATTTAATACGGGCGTCATAAAGAAAATCTTAATTAAGGGTTAACGACTGTTAATCTTATAACTTGCTAACTATGAAGAAAGTAGCAGCATAGACATTGTCATGCCTACATTTGACCTTCGAATTTACTACTAGCTAGCCTGAAGCTATTTTTCTTATTGGTTTGCTTTAACAATGAAAAAACCATCGCAACGGTACGAGCTGGTCGCATCAATTCGAGCAATTTACATTAGCGCACTTTCTTCTCAAGAAATTGTTTAAGCACTCGAATAAATTGGTGTAAGTACTCAAGTACTTGCAATACTGACCATATTGTACTGCGCGATATCCTCTGTAGAACAAAGGCTAGCGGCCGGAGATTGCACCGAGATACATTTTTCCGGCTGCCTGACCGCCGAGCCGCTAACGAGCCGCCATTGTTACACCCATCAGAAAGAACCGGAATATCACGCGAGAACGGAAAATTGTGTGATGTTCGTCGACACGAACGATTAAGGACACACGAACGTGTGCAGGCTGGGATATACGGGCCATTTTGTATGACGAACAAGCGACGGAAAAAAGTGCTTGCTCTGGCGGCAAAAAGTTATTTTTTTTTTATGGAACTAACTTTATTGCAGTAGTGGTACGATTTATAGATCGTTTAATTAAAATTTGTGTGAGTTTTTAGATTCAAAAACACATATGAATTGCCTGGGATTAGAACTTAGGTTCGTATTGGTGATAGGAAGCGTCGATCATGGTACTTATAAAAGCTTGGAAAAATGTTATCCTTTCCTAGCTGAATTTCGGCTACGGCGGCCAATCTCGACGGAGATCAGCCAGGTACGCAGGAGATATTATAGTGCACAAGTCTGTGCGTAATACACAGAAGCGTTTCGATATTCCTTTACTCTCATAGTCGGGTGAGACGGTAATTTGCCATAACCGGAGAGAGATCAGGCGCAGGAGTAATGGCTTTACGTGCTTTCCGAGGCACGGGGGTCTCACACCGCCAACTTCCTGACTCCGAGCTGCGACTGATTAATTTTAAAGATGGAAAAAACCAGTCGCAATATTTTTAAGCCGACCCGGGATTCAAACCCAGGACCTCAGCGCGCTGATCGTACTCGTACCGCGTACGCAATACGACTACGCAACCGTGGCGCCACCTTTGAGTTATAAAGGCTTAAATCAATTATGTTTATTCCTAATAATATATCCAAACTCCAGCCCGTCGCGGCTATGTGTGGTCAGAGCCAACAGATTGGAAAGCATTTGCATAGTTTAAGAGTATACCATTGTTTAACTTCAGAACGATAGACTATCAACAAATGAGTGAATGAGCGTGAACGAGCGTGAATCGAAGGAGTGAACTAACCCATAAGTAATAGGCGATAGACTGTGTGCGTTAGACTCCCGTGTGAACGATTACCAGATGAATGAGGTATTTGCGCTGTAGCGTATTGTTGCAGTTAATAAGTTGATTAGTATGCATTTGTGTTCCTAGAGTCCGTTTTGCGTATCATACAGCGATGAGAAAATATGATCCTATAAAATGTGTTACATAGCTCGTTATAAATCATAACTAATTAAAACAAACATAAAAGTAAAATGATCACAAAAATATAACCACGTTGAATCGCAGCGAGTATGACAGCGGAGCGAATCAACACGTGCCTAATAACGCTCTACTAATTTAGATGGTTATTTGGAAATTGCATTATCACACGAAATAATGAGACGAGACGGCGACGGGAATTCCTCTTTGTTTGTCTAATTAAATTCAACCCCCTGCCCCTTCCCTGGCCCGTTCCCCTGAACCATATCCCCTGCCTCACGAGGCGTGCCTTCGTGTGTTCAAATTAGACGTTTTATATCGTCCTGTTTAATTGCATACGTGCTTCCTCTGACGGGGACAATAACAAAAAGTACGGAGGATAAGCCAATGGCCTTTGATCGCGGCTTCGTCTGCTAGAAAATCTTAACCGAATAAATTCCCAGAGATTTTTTCTGAGATAAATGCACATAACTCTCGGAGAAATTATTATATGTAAGTATATAAGAATCTAGGTCACTCCGAGGACAGGAGTAACAGGACGAACAAACAAACACGTCCGTGTTTTTGGTAGTGAGGATTGCATCGGGGCTTGGAGTGATGGCAATTAAAGTTGAAAGCGTCATTTTAAGTGGGTTTGAGTGATACAAAGGGGTTGGTTCTTATTGTTGTTTACTAAAAGTGGTGTCAGCTTTGGCACACTGATGCGAACATACAGGGTTTACATTTGAGCCTAACTTTATACATATGTAACTAGGTGTTGCTCGCGACTCCGCCCGAGAAAAAGACCTTTTGAGGTATAAAAGTCCTGGTTGAAAAACAGCCTAACTCTAACAAACATTTAAAAACCCAAAAATCTTCAGTGTACGAATATAGCGGAAGGGTGGGGTTGAATATGAATGTGCCCAAAACAAAATAAATGGTGGTTTCTAGGCAGCCTGTGGCATCAACTTATATACAGATCGGAGTCAACATCTTGGAGAGAGTCAACAAGTACAAATACCTCGGTTCATGGTTAACCGATTCGTGGAAGAGCGACACTGACATCCGAGTTCGCATAGAAATTGCACGGGCATCTTTTATGAAAATGGAGAAAGTTCTTTGTGGTCGTCGACTCTCTCTAAAACTCCGTACCAGGCTCCTGAAGTGCTACATTTGGCCTGTAGTTTTATATGGTTGTGAGGCATGGACACTAGTGGAAGACCTGCGCAGAAGAATCGACGCCTTCGAAATGTGGACCTATCGAAGAATGCTCCACATAAGCTGGATGGCTAAGATGTCTAACACTGAGGTCCTAGCCCGAATGCAAAGGAGCCCAGAGCTAGTTAAGACCATCAAGCAACGTAGTGTCGTACCTAGGTCATATTCTACGACATGATAGGTACCATATGCTGAGAACCATCATGATGGGGAAAATAGCTGGAAAAAGAGGTGTACGAAGGAGAACAAAGTCATGGCTTCGCAATATACGAAGAACTATTCCGACTAGCCATGGGCAAGGAGAGGTTCAAGAAACTGACTGCCAACCTTCAGCAATAGAGAGGATCTTGAAGAAGAAATATCTTCAGAAATTTTGGAATAACGAACATGAGGTCCTGCAAACTAATGTTCAACTATACTAAAACATTTCCTTTCTCTCTTGAGGACGCCTGGACCATAAACCCACGCTGGTTTAATACAGGATGGTGTCTCAAATAGCCTTGTAGTAAATAAATATAAGCAAGTGCTTTTGACTTCACAATAAGTTATAAGACTCATAAGTACGTGAAAACAAAAACAGTACGCAATTTATGAATTTCGTATTTGATTTTCTATACGCGAGCGTGGATTAAAACAAACAAGTAAGGCAAAACGATCAAAGAGAAGACAAGCGGTGCTCACACAAAGCGATATAAGAGCTTCGCTCTGCTGCTCCCAGGCAGCGGAGATGTGAGCGAGCTGAGCGATGAGCGGAGCGGGCGGCGGGATAGAAATGTATAGAAGTTAAGCTGGGGACTTAAAGATTTTGGTTTAATTATATTGACAGCCCAACAAAGTACCTTAAAGTCATTCCTATTATACAACTTGGTAAGTTATGACTTATATAGACGGTGTATTTTAAACGCACGAACGGCGCGTGTTTGATAGTTTAGTGAAGGTAGGTCTCTTATATGTAAGAGTCCGTCTGGGTGGGTACCACCGCAATGTCTATTTCTACCGCCAAGCAGCAGTGTGCATGCACTGTTGTGTTTCGGTTTGAAGGACATTGTAGCCAGTGTAACTACTGGAAATAATGAGACTTAACATCTTATGTCTCACGATGACGAGCGCAGTGGAATGCCACACAGTACTTTGTAACTCAAGGTGCTGTATGGTGTTGCTACGGTTTATGGGATTATTTTCTTTTTACCGTCGTATCGCTTACCATCAGGTGAACGGCATGCTCGTCATTCAATGCCATAAAAAAAGCTCTAATGTTATGTTTAAGTTGAATGTATTTTGGCATTTGCGTGTTTAAAATTATGTCGTTCAGTGAGTATGCATTTTTACCTTTTCGGATTTGAACTGCTTCGAACAATGTGTGTAGTTTTGTCTAGACATAATAAAATAACAAAACACCTTCCGTTTGTCTGTTTCCCGAAAGCGACTATACTACTCGCTAAGTTTTGCACGAAACCTTAGATTTCCACTCGTGTAATGGATATATGTATACTTATATTTGATTAAATTTTTATATAATATGATAGAATCAGTTTAGTACTTAAAAAATGATCAGCGCTAGATCGAGAGGGGAGGGGCAATTATCTCTTTATGGACCTTATTCCACTTACAATCAGGTGTAGTGGAGTCACTTTAATGAACCCATATACTAATAAAACCATTATTGCTTTACCATTTAAATAAATTCCTTTCGATCGTGTACTATAACTCAAATCGTTTATTATCATACTTATTTTCATATCAAAGTGGTTAATATGATTTGTTATCGTAGCTATGAACCCTACAGAATGTTATAAAATATTCAGTATCTTTGGATACAAGGTCACCGAAGCGCAGCGACACCGCGACATGAGTGGCGACGCGACGCAACACGTGCCCTCGACCGGGCGAGCGCCGGCTGAGTGGCCGACACGCGACACGCCACACGGATATCTGAGTGTCGCCCGGTTTATGTTGCTACTTGTGTACGGTGCTCATCGCTTCTCTGTAGAAGTGTTACGCGTGTATTTTATTTGGAAACGGTGATGTGACACTTCTACCTATCTCTCTAGCAATACGTTTTGATCGTTTCAAATGAATCCCCATTTTCCCACTTTTCTCTTGCATCATAACCATACCATAAGCCCCATTAAGTCGTTGAAATGCAATGCAATGCAATCAGCCCTGTATTATATACTGCCCACTGCTGAGCATGGGCCTCCTCTACTACTAAGAGGGGTTAGGCCTTAAGTCCACCACGCTGGCCTAGTGCGGGTTGGCAGACTTCACATACCCTTGAAATTCTTATGAAGAATTCTCAAGTATGTAGGAAACCTACACGATGTTTTCCTTCGCCGTTAAAGCGAACGGTAATTGATAAACAATACACACGTATCGTCACGAAAAGTCAGAGGGGTTTTGAACCTGCGGACATTGTCTCGGCAGACCGTTCCATTCCCAACTAGGCTATCGTCCACTTGAAAGTTTTTGAAAAGCACTATAAATATATACTTACTTGTGTATATAATTTCGAGACGTTAAGATACAAAATTAAATTTCTCCAAGAATCGATACGCGAAACCGCCGCGTGCCGAATAGTCTGAAATTGGACGCCCCGACCGAAATCCTAATACCCATTGAGATAAATCAATTCAATACATCTTGTTTTGACAAATGTGAAGTCTATTACCGAGCGATGGCGGCTTAAATAAATCCATTTAGGGCAGCTGTTGACGGAGCGGTTTTGACGATAAATTCAGATTAGTTTTTTACAGTTTGACACGGCAGACGAGTAAATGAGCAAACATAATTATGAGAAGAATAGCGCACTTATAGGTATGCTATTGCCTTTGAAAGAGAAATGTTTAGAGAATAGAATGTGTTTTGGCTTTATTATTATCATGGAAAATTTGGTTTATTTAAGAATAATCAGTATAGATGGCTTGGCTGGGCCATGGACTTAAAAACCGGCATCTAACAACAAGACGTACCGGCAAGTTATTGCGTTTTGTATGATTAGTAAAATTCCCAAAGGTTCAATAAACACTCTTCCACTTGTAATCCTAATTACAATGCTGTTTCATGGAAGGCAGTGATCACATACGAGGAAATAACCTTCCAAGTCGTTTTCCGGTCATCTAAATAAAAACGTCCAGTGGATTATGTCGCGCCAAAAACCATCTACTGTTTAATGAATCACTCGAATCATCGCTCACTTTAACGGTGACAGAATAACATCGTGGGGAAACCTGCATACCTGAGAAGCTCTCTATAAGAATTTCGAAGGTATGTGAGGTCTGCCAACTCGCACTAGGCCAGCGTGGTGGTCTAAGGCCTGAACCCTCTCAGTCGTACAGGAGGCCCGTGCTCAGCAGTGGGCGGTATATAATACAGGGCTGGTATGGTTTGATGAATCAATCTCATTTCTTTAAAATCGCCTCGTTTTCAGCCAGCCTTATCGTTCAACCGCGGTCGAGCCCTACGGCCCGCCCGTCCATTTGGCCGACGGAGCGTCACTTCAAAGCCACCAGTTAACAGCTGGCTCTAAGCCGATTTGTGCCAATTTTTCCTATGACGGATTGAAATTGAGTCTTAAATATTGCAGTTGTTTCTATTTCGGATATTATGTTATTGGATTACTGTGTACTCGTATCGTATCTTATTAACGTCATATGTCGTCACGTGGACGTTGCACCACGGGAAAAAACAGAAAGAAGGTCAAAGTGATTAGAATCGAGATAAATATACATATTATTACTGAGGAGGAGAAATAGAGCAAGCGACAACAACTTCATGCCGCCTATTTATTATATATCACAGTACCACAGAGAATGTAACCACTACGTTAAGTGGATTCTACCATAAAACGATTTCTAGAGAAATTTAAAATGTATTTGCAATAGAACTATGCATTCATTATTTTCTTATATTATATTATATTCTTTCTTTCTTTCTTTCATTATTTCTTTCATTCTGAAATAAAGTCGAATCCTGAAAATGAAATATAAACAGTGACGTTCTATTAAAAATATCAACGAAATACAGCGATAACATTAGGGTATTTTATTATGTAGTCTATTCGGGTTAAAGGCAGACGGTTCCCGCGGGGCGCGACCGCGGCCGATTGGTTTTTTATTGAACCCTTCGCGGACCTTAGGCTTCAGAATTAATTAATTTGCCGAAACAAGTTCCAACACAAAAAACTCAGTGAACGCCGCGGGCCGTGGGGACGAATAAAAATTACGCTGCTACGTTTTGTTTCACTGGGACCAAAGCTGTGCCGAAAGTGAAATTAATATTCGAAGATGTAGCTTGAAGTACCTCTACTATAGACGAGTCACCCTGTGACATAATATTGCTTCAATACTTGTATGCCTTTTAGCATATTTAACACTTAATACATAATTATATGATTCTAAAACTCTTTTATGAAAATAGTGACGATCTGATAAGTTTATAGAGAGGAACGAATTGTCAAACAAGGGAAAAAAAAGTATATTAAAATTTAATTCCTCTTTATTTTCAATTTTCCTTTTTTTACATTTTTATATACATACTAAAAAAAAACATTAATACATATTATAAAAATATAAAAAAGTGAATCACCCTCCGATGGCGAGGCTCAAGACCCAAGCCACCGGTGGTCAGGGATTCAAAGTGAGGAATCTCCTCACAATGCGTGCCGTGTCCAGAAGTACTGCTTTCTGCATCTGGCTCTTGGCCCAACGACCAATTGAGAGCCTCTGGAGGTGTTGGTCGAGACTCTTTGGTATCAACCCATGAGCAGAAACGACAATCGGAACAATAATTGTGGAGTCTACCTCCCACATGTCGGTAACCTCGTGAGCCAAATCTAAATATTTAGACATTTTGTCCTTTTCGGCCTTAACAAGGTTATCGTCATGCGGAATAGTGACGTCAACAAGTATTGCCCGGCGCGCCAATCGATCTACTATTACAATATCAGGCTTATTGGCAACAATAGTCCTGTCCGTGATAATAGATCGATCCCAGTACAGCGTTGCATGATCATTTTCGAGAACTGGTTGAGGCACATACTGGTAATATGGCACTTCAAGAGTCACAAGACCATACCGAAGAGCAACTTGCTGGTGTATGATCTTGGCTACTAGGTTGTGTCTATGCAAGTACTCGCCGTTAGCAAGATACGAACAACCGGAAATCACATGCCTGATTGATTCACCGGGACGGTGGCATGCCCGACAGATATCGACCGTACCGTCCTTCATGATGTATTTCCTATAATTGTTCGTTTTCATAACTTCGTCCATAATTGCAAAGACAAAACCCTCAGTTTCCCCAAATAGGTTACCAAAACGTAGCCAAGATACGGATGCAAGCTGGTCTACATCAGGCCCGTGAAGGGCCCGATAAAACCGACCATGTAGTTCCTTGCTCTTCCATATCTCCTCACGTTCCCGAATGCCCATCACCTTAGGTTTTCGCCAGTTCTCATTCGCCAAGGAAAGCGGGGTAAATCCCTTATCCACGATGACTACAACCTTATGCATGCCCACTTCGCTGTGGAGGAAATAATCCCTGAGATTGCATACCTCGCGGTTATGTAAGTCCTTAGCATTAAGTAAGCCTCGGCCCCCACATCTCCGCGGGATGTACAATCTCATCACTGACGATCGTGGGTGATGCATACGATGTGCAGTCAGTAGGGTCCGGACCTTTCGATCCAGGGCGTCCAGTTCGGTCTGAGTCCATCTGAGTATGCCAAAAGAGTACATGAGTACAGGCATAACCCAACCGTTGAAAGCGCGAATCTTGTTTCCACCTGACAAAAAACTGTTAAGTACTTTTGTCAGACGGCCGAAGAAACGTTCCCTGACCGATTGTTTTACGTCGGCACCCATAATACCCAGTGCCTCAGGCATACCCAGATATTTGTAGGTTTCCGTCTCGGAAAGGGATCTAAGTCTTATAGTCTCTGAGACTTGTATGTCATCAGAGATCACCACCTCTCCTCGCTTCACATGGATAACCGCACATTTATCTACACCAAACTCCATGTTGATTGAGTTGCTAAATCTTTCAGTTATTTTTAACAACTCAATCAATTCTGTTTGTTTTGATGCAAACAACTTGAGATCATCCATGTAAAGCAAGTGAGATATAGGCTCACTCCCTCTCCGTAGACGGTATCCTAACCCTGAATCCAACAACAGAGTACTGAGAGGATTCAGGGCCATGCAGAACCACAATGGACTCAGACTGTCACCCTGGAATATACCCCGCTTGATTCTAATCGGCTCATCACAATCAGGGGGACTCGTACCACCTGGATATTTTAGGAAAGTGGTCCATTGTCCCATACATGACCCAAGAAAGGTGCATAAATTTGTATCAATCTTATACAAATTCAACACCCTCTTGAGCCAAGTATGGGGCACCGAATCATAGGCTTTCTTATAATCAATCCAGGCAGCCGATAAATTCCTTCGGTTGTGACGAGTCTGTTGGCAAATTTAATTATTGTTAAGTATTTTAAAATGCAATATCATTTTAGATTAGATATATTATAATTATACTTATCCTTCGTCTTTTATACTTAATGTCTGTTGGTTATAAGTAATGTTAGATTACATAAAAAAATATTTTATTTTATTTATTTATTATATTATTTATTAATTAGACACAAAACAGGTTACAATTACAATCAAGTATGCTTCAAACAAAATATATAAAACAAATTGCTGGACAATAATTATAACCCAAATCATGTGTTCCAGAAAGTAACTAATAAGTAAAGTTACACATTGCAAAGTTGAATAGGTTCTTATGTAAATAGGGTAACAACTTACAAGTAATATTGAAATCTATTACATATAAATAAAATTGGAGTATCTGTTTGTAATATTGAAATAACCGTTTTATACTACATGTATATTAATATACTAGCTGTTAGGCACCGAGGCACCTAACATTGATTTGCGCTGGATTGCGTGAAAATAAGAACACCACGTGACAGGTAAAATTGGGAATTTATTAATTAAGAAACAATTGGTACAGCGTACAGTGATATGGAGGCGTGCACCCAGCGTGGGTACGATATGCACCGTATATGTTCCCGTGTTTCTTTCTTGCAGACTTCTTCCAGGTTTCTTGCTGACTTCTTCCAGGTTTCTTGCTGACTTCTTCCAGTTTTCTTCTAGTTTTCCTTTTGTCGCTTGCTCGAACTGGCTCGAATATCTTGACGACCGGGCTAGCTTAAGTGGTTCGGGGCTATCCCATAAGGAGAGCCCCGAATTTCAGGCCGTGTTTGGTGGCCGTTACGTGTTATGTAACGCGTACATTTTTACTCGTTACGGAGTAATCTGATGTTTGCCCTAAACTATTGATGCCTGGGCATATAGGCATCAAGGGACTTTATTAAGCTACATAACATGATGTCTCCTATGTGCGCTACGGAAAAGGTTATTTACATTACTTATACTAAGTTTACATTTGATCGGCGCACAAAGGAGACAATTTGATTGATAAAGTCATCAATCCTATACATATGACGACCCCGCTACCTTAGCGGGGTAGGCAAAACCCTACTCTAAGTGACCGCGCCTAGTTACATGCCGGTAGGTTGATACCGCGCATGCGGGGGCGTGATAACGTTATGGGTGATAAGACACGGTTTGACTCGTGTTCTCGCTCATCACCCATCTCGCTCAGATCGTGTATGACTTACTGCGCAGGCGTTGAAGACGCGCATGCGCTGTTTAGTGTATGCGTCCTGCATATATTAAGTTTCTAAAAATAAACTATTCATCAAGCCCTGCCCCGAAAGGGGCAGGCAGAAACATTAATCGTTACAAGCTAAACAATTAGACAATTATCATCAAGCCCTGCCCCGAAAGGGGCAGGCAGAAACATTAATTGCTAAAATGATAATTCGTAAACAACTATCGTCAATCACTGCCCCGAAAGGGGCAGGTAGAGACATTACTTATCGGAATAAAACTATGTTCAAGCACTCCCCCAAAAGGGGCAGGCAAAAGTGTTAAATGCTTTTTATTTACTTAATTCTACACTTAACAGCTATTACAAATAAAAACTATCACATTCTACTATTACATAAAAAGGTACTACTTACATGGTTCACTACTGTCACATAACACATACACGCAATTCACTGTTCATCCTGCACATCCTCCCGCCGTGCATTGGCCGCTGGGGGCGATGCACCTTCTTCACCGGTGCAGGATGATGTCTCGTCAGCTGGCAGGATCACGATGACTTTCTTGGCAGGCCGGCGTAGAACTCCGCCCCGCGTAGCGACGTCGACGGTGCGCACGATGCCGTCGGGTCCCGGATGCGTTCCGCAGATGCGCCCTCGCACCCATGTGTTTCTGGGTAGGGTGCCGTCGACGATCCGGACCAGGTCACCGATCTGCAGCGTGGGGCCTCTTCCGTGCGGCTCCCGCCGGTTACGGAGCTCGGGGAGGTACTCCTTCAGCCAGCGCGCCCAGAACTCGTCGGCCAGTTGTTGTGCGGCGCGTAAGTTCACGCTAGCGCCGTATGGGTAGTCGGCAGAGAAGCTCGGTGCGGCGATTGGGCCCTGACTGCCCAACAGGAGGTGGTTGGGTGTCAGGGCCTCCGGGTCATCTGGGCTGACGGACACGTGGGTGAGTGGGCGGCTGTTACGGGGTACTTGCGCGCCGCTTGTTAAGGCGCGCAACTCGGGTCCGAACGCCTCCTCTTGAGATGCTTGTATTATTAACATCTCGGCGCGGTGCTGTAGCTCCGCTGGCAATGGGGCGTGGGTGCTCGTATTTGGGGTGACGAGCTTTGTTCGCTGCGGTTGTTTGGCGGCTGTAGCGCGCCAGTCTGGATCGCGACGGGGATTTCTCTTCGTCCTGACGTGGTTGACGCGTCGGGCTCGTTGGCGGAACATTTCAATCGCCTGGAGCACTCTCGCCGTCGCTCGCAGGTAGCGCAACCACGACGAGGACCGGGTGACATCCGGCAGGGCGTTGCGTAACCGTCGCCTTTGTGTTATGACGGCCACGGTTACTTTCTTCTCTTCGCCCGTCGTGTGCGTAGCTTGGCTGTCTTCGGTGGGCCACGTGTTTGGGTCTTGTTTCAGGAACTCTGGCCCGTGGAACCACCTGTGTGTTGCGCCGAACTCTTCTGGGGTGTCGCGGGTTGCGTCATCAGCGACATTGCACTTCGTAGGCACCCGGCTGCTCTCCTCGTTGGCAGCGACGACTGACGGCGGGCGCGCAGCCCTAACGTTCGGCTGCCAGGATGCGGCGATGATCGCTGGCGGCGGGGCTTGCGCTTCGGCAGTCGTCTCCGGCGACTGCTGCGATGCTTCGGAAAGCTGTGGCGGGGGTGCGGCAGTGACTCCCGCCGGTGCTGGCGCCGGGGTGCGCCAGGATACGGCTGTGATCTCTGGTGCACTTTCGTACCTTTTCTGCATTTTTACGTTTTCCGACCTCCACAGTAGGCCGGTTTGATACTTTCCGTCGGTCATCTGCTTCGTGTTCTCGCGAAGCATCTTCAACGCCTTCTCGTCTGGATCGCTGCGTGGCCTTCTTGGCTGTTTGTATATGTTGTCTGCGGCGATGGATTTTCTGACCAGTTGCTCCATGTTGTCATCGGCGGTGGTCATGTGAGAAATGAAGTTCACCCGATGTCCCAGCGTCCGGTTGCGGCCACCGTGCACAACCCAGCCCAGTGGTGTGAGTGACGCCATGGGTTGGTTCTTCTCGCCTGTTCTTGTTGCAGTGGCCAACAGCAGATGCGAATTGTCTTGGCCGATAAGTATGCGAGGTCGAACTTCTTCGGAGTTGAGGTGTGCGGTGATACCCCTGAGATGGCGGCAATCTTGCACCGCCTCTCGAGGTATGTTCTGGGTGGCGAGTCGCATGTCACCGACTGTGTGGGCGTCGATGTGCTGGATGCGGTGATCTCGACCTTGACCTCTGATCTGGAATGAGATCCGGCGTGATCTCGCGCTGCTCTTCGTTGTTCCGTCGTAGGTACATATGTGCAGCGATTCTTCAGGGCCCTCGGCCCCTATAGCTTGGGCGAGTTCTTCGTCAATGAGGGTGACGGTCGACCCATCATCGAGCAATGCGTAGGCGTTGATTGTTTTGTTCGGACCGGCGATGCGTACGGGAGCGATTTTCAAGAAGGATGCTCGCGGCGCCCACGCAGAGTTGACTTGTTCATCCTTCACTATTTCTTCATTCTTCGGTTCGGTTGACTTCGGTGGAGAATGAAGTAATCTGTGGTGATAGCGCTCGCAGCCGTCGACGTCGCATGGCTTCGGCTTGCATCTGTGTTGCTCGTTGCGGCGTCTCAGGCATCGAAAACACAAGTGGTGTTTTTTAGCTTCGTCCCATCTTGCGTTTGTGTCGGCGTTCTTGAAGCGCGTGCAGTCGGCGATCGTGTGGTTTTGGTTGCCACACAGACTGCATGTCGGCGCGCTTGTCTTCTCCGCTGCAGTGTGCACCCGCTGTTGTCTCCGTGGTACCCCGTCGTTGCTCTTGACAGGAGTGCGGTCAACTATTATTTCGGCGGAGGCGAACGGGCTGCAGTAGTCGGCTTCGCGCATTATGAAGCGATTGAATTTAATCAAGTCTGGCTCTTCAATTTGTTGCGAAGCGGAGAACTCGTACCATTGTCGTTTGAGTGTTGGTGTGAGCTTCTCTGTCAACCCCTTTGTGACTTCGGGGTTGTACATATAGAAAGTGCAGTTGAGCGCCTGTAGTGTCCCGATGATGTTTTGGATTCTTGTAGCGAAGGTGCACAAGTCGCGCGGTGACTCGGTGAGCCTTGGTAGCGCGCGCAGTCTGTCCATCTCGGCCATGGCTATTGATTCGGGTCTTCCAAAACGGGTTTCGAGAGTCTTCATGACCCCATTCGGGTCGGCGTTCGTAATGAGTAGGCCTTGCACTGCTTCTCTTGCTATTCCGCGGAGGCTGCGGCGTAGGCGGGTCATGTTTTCAACCGGTGTGAAATGGCACGATGTCTCGCTGTATGCGGCGCGGAATGTTAACCACTCTTGATGGGCCCCACTGAAGTTAGGTAATTCGGAGTACTTCAGGGGCTGTCTATATTGTGCGGCTTGCACGGCTTGAGTGATAGCTGACGCCAATTCTTGAAGCTCCGTTTTTGTTTTAGGAGCGGTAGGCGTGGCCCCCTGCGGGGGGTGCGGGGGGTTACCTGTGTCGGTCGCGGGCTGCTTGATGTGGCCCGTGTTCGGCGGATGCTGTGAAGCGTCGGGGTTCGGTTGCCAGGATGCGTCTGTGATCGCTGGTGTATGCTTCACGGCTTGCCAGGCGGCGATGACTGGCGGCGGTTGCGCAGCCCTAAAACTCGGCTGCCAGGATGCGGCGGTGATCGCTGGCGGCGGGGCTTGCGTTTCGGCGGGTTGCCAGGACGTGGCGGTCGTCACTGGCAACCGTTGCGAGCTATCGAGGTGCTGAGGCGGCGGGGGTGCGGCGGTGACTCCCGCCGGTACAGATGCCGGGATGCGCCAGGACGCGGCTGTGGTCGCTGGCGCATTCTCTTCGTGGCTTTGTCGAAGCCAGTTGTTGACGCGCTGAGATTGTTCGGCTTCAGTAATACTGATGACGGAATCGACGTCTTCATCGGCGCTGTCGTCGGCTTCGATTTCGGCCAATTTCGCGGCGGCCAACTCGACTCGTAATTTAGCGAGCTCAGTTTTGGCTTGAGCGAGGCGACGTGCTTTGGAAGTTTGCTTGACAGAGGAGGATGGCTTGCTTCGTGGCGGCTGGGGCGGCGTCTTCGTCGTGGCGGCGGTCTGCTCCTCCACGGCGGCGTCGGCGACGGTCGGCTGAGACGATTCTTCTGTAGTCGTAGTTGCAGTAGTTTCAGTCGCTGTCGCTGACGTACCGGTCGCAGTCGCCGAAGCGGTCTGCCTTCCCACGGACCTAGTCACGGGCATTCTTAATCACGGCAATCCGGCTCACGAAGGACCAGAATGTTAGGCACCGAGGCACCTAACATTGATTTGCGCTGGATTGCGTGAAAATAAGAACACCACGTGACAGGTAAAATTGGGAATTTATTAATTAAGAAACAATTGGTACAGCGTACAGTGATATGGAGGCGTGCACCCAGCGTGGGTACGATATGCACCGTATATGTTCCCGTGTTTCTTTCTTGCAGACTTCTTCCAGGTTTCTTGCTGACTTCTTCCAGGTTTCTTGCTGACTTCTTCCAGTTTTCTTCTAGTTTTCCTTTTGTCGCTTGCTCGAACTGGCTCGAATATCTTGACGACCGGGCTAGCTTAAGTGGTTCGGGGCTATCCCATAAGGAGAGCCCCGAATTTCAGGCCGTGTTTGGTGGCCGTTACGTGTTATGTAACGCGTACATTTTTACTCGTTACGGAGTAATCTGATGTTTGCCCTAAACTATTGATGCCTGGGCATATAGGCATCAAGGGACTTTATTAAGCTACATAACATGATGTCTCCTATGTGCGCTACGGAAAAGGTTATTTACATTACTTATACTAAGTTTACATTTGATCGGCGCACAAAGGAGACAATTTGATTGATAAAGTCATCAATCCTATACATATGACGACCCCGCTACCTTAGCGGGGTAGGCAAAACCCTACTCTAAGTGACCGCGCCTAGTTACATGCCGGTAGGTTGATACCGCGCATGCGGGGGCGTGATAACGTTATGGGTGATAAGACACGGTTTGACTCGTGTTCTCGCTCATCACCCATCTCGCTCAGATCGTGTATGACTTACTGCGCAGGCGTTGAAGACGCGCATGCGCTGTTTAGTGTATGCGTCCTGCATATATTAAGTTTCTAAAAATAAACTATTCATCAAGCCCTGCCCCGAAAGGGGCAGGCAGAAACATTAATCGTTACAAGCTAAACAATTAGACAATTATCATCAAGCCCTGCCCCGAAAGGGGCAGGCAGAAACATTAATTGCTAAAATGATAATTCGTAAACAACTATCGTCAATCACTGCCCCGAAAGGGGCAGGTAGAGACATTACTTATCGGAATAAAACTATGTTCAAGCACTCCCCCAAAAGGGGCAGGCAAAAGTGTTAAATGCTTTTTATTTACTTAATTCTACACTTAACAGCTATTACAAATAAAAACTATCACATTCTACTATTACATAAAAAGGTACTACTTACATGGTTCACTACTGTCACATAACACATACACGCAATTCACTGTTCATCCTGCACACTAGCATTGCGCGTGGCTCCGCCCGCGTGGAAAAGTTTTTCCGGGATAAAAAGTAGCCTATAGCACTAAAGAGTAATGTAGCTTCCTATTAGTGAAAGAATTTTCAAAATCGGTCCAGTAGTTCCTGAGATTAGCGCGTTCAAACAAACAAACAAACAAATTCTTCAGCTTATAAAGGGTGTAAAAGACAGCCTACCGAAAAATGATACCAGGTGTTCAGTACATGATTCTGATACCCCCTGCGTTTGAATTTTTCGTCGGTCTTTTCATGAATTTTTGTAATTTTTTTTCAATGATAACGCAATAAAATCGATACTATTCACTAACACAACCCCACTTTCATTAAAATAACAAGAAGTACATTATTTTCATAATAACAGAAATGTATGTAGAAAAGATAAAATGTACGCACGCGCCCCCAGTCAGCTGTTTTGAAATAGGTATACAGCGCCACGCGCGCCGCGTGCAATGGCCTCGCTGCGCCGCGCCGGGCGGCCGGCCGCCGCGCCGGCCCAAAAGCGCGCCGACGCGCGCGGCGTCCTTTGACTACGAGCGACGAGCGTTGCGAATTTCGGATTATAGAAAATGTGGATTGGACTTATTTAATTTCACTCCTCAATTCATTAACTATGAACGCGAAGTTGTGTTTTTTATGAAATAATAATGAAATAACGTTTTTTATTAGTGCTAAAGTAAGCCTTCTTTTAATTATTTTTTTATTTAACATTAAAAAGTATTTACAATATCAGTTGTAGGAGTTTAAAAAAAAAATCTTTGTTAGCTAGTATTAACGGTGAAGGAATATCACAATTTTCCAAAACTCGTAAATGTGATCAACTACCATACTTACCACATCATTACAAAACTTGGGTGCACTAAGCAATAAAATCTTTTCATTTGTGACGAAACAGGGAATCTTATTTATATAAATGCCCAACTATGGATCCGGCAAATTATTCGTTATAAGGTACTTCAAGACGCAAATAAATTTAATGAAAATGACCGATCCAAATGTTATAAGTCTAGGTAATTTCTTTGAGCGACGCGTGCGACTCGCAAGTAGGTCTACTTTTGGCCCCTGGCGGGTGGCGCGGCGGTTTGTTTGTTAGTTCCGACGCACCTTTCGTCTTGTGCGGATCGTATTTTTTCGTGACGTTCTTATTAATGAGGATTTGTGGTTTATGGGTTTGTTCTTTTCTCAGGATTTCCAGGAAGAACAAGTGTTTTTTTAATGTCTCGGGAGCGGAATAGTGAAATACCTTGACAGTTTCAGTGCACGTGAATATGGACAAATGATAATGTGTTACGGTGAAGCTCGAGGCAAAGAGCAACAAGCTCTTCGACTTTATGGAGAAAAGTATCCTTATAATCGGCACCCAATTGATAAGCGTGTAATAACTCGGGCGTATCAACGTACTTTGGATAACCAGCCGGTAGTACCCAGACAAGAAGGGTCTGGAAGACCCATGTGATATTATTTTGTCGAGTTGAGTTGTGTTAGTCCTCGTATCACGCCGCGGTGCTTTAACCTAAGAACGTATTCGCGCGGTACCCCGCGCCGGCTACTGTAGAGTGTAGGTAGATTTCGATAACTACGCAATGGATCACATACATTTCTGGCCCAAGAATTACGAAATTGTTATGCACACATGTCCGGTACCCGCGGACATCTTTATTTTAATAATAGGCATATAATGCTATTTTACTTAAAAAAATTCGGTAGGCTGTCTTTTACACGCTGTATATTAGTATAAATATACGGTACATACACCAAAATAACATTTTTTTAAATTTTTGTCTGTCTGTCTGTTTGTTCCGGCTAATCTCTGAAATGGCTGGACCGATTTTGATGGGACTTTTATTGGCAGGTAGCTGATGTAATAAGGAGTAACTTAGGCTACTTTTTATCCCGGGAAAATATAAAGCGGGACTTTTATCCCGAAAAAACTCATTCACGCGGGCGAAGCCGCGGGCAACAGCTAGTTGTTAAATAAGTCTAAATTAGGATTATCTTTGCTTAACTCTTTGTATTGTCTACACATACGTATAATGAAATTATAGAAAGAAGTATTATTACGATAAACTTTAAGGGAGATAGTATTGGGCTTGCGGCATCTTAGATTAGTATTAATATCAGTTCTCGAATGCATTAAATAAAATAGATAAACAAAATCGCTTATTTTCCGCGTCGATTCTAATGATACCATATTGAAGTAAGGTAATCTATCTTCATAGGATTTTAATTTACGGTGAAGATTGTAACGGCCGCATAATATATTTTGTACTCTAATTTGGTTTCAACTAAGGTTTCGAAAAGGTAAATAAGACTACGGCGATTTTTGAAAGGTTTACTTACTCGAGCAACAAAACTAAGAATTTTAAATGAAAAACAGCAGCAAAGTTGTGGCCTCAATGTACTTAACGCTAGAATACAGCTGTAACCTTATCACGGGATTACACACTGTCGTATAGTTAACGTAACCATTTCGACTATGTAAATTTTTGTATGAAAGTTTGACAACGCCCCGGTAAGCGTTACATTTGGAACTAAAATACGAAGGCGTGAACATTGCGCGCGTGTAATCTTCAAATTCAAATTCAAATTCAAATCGTTTATTCAGTAATTAGGCCCCTAAGGGCACTTTTACACGTCATTTTTTTACAATATTTTATCATCTAAAGGATTCTACCAGTGCTTCGGAAAAGCCCACTGACCTGAGAAGAAGCACCAAGAAACTCAGCGTAGGTCTTTTATTGTTGTATTTTTTATATATATATTTTACAAATTGCAAGTAACAATATAAATTCAATTATTACTTATGTCAAAAAAAAAAAAACAAAACAATATATAACATATAAACAATCAAATTATAAAACATGAGTGAATCCGAGCAACTTAATCCCAAGCATTTGTATCCTCCAGATAATCGCAAATACGATAGTAAGCTTTTTTACAGAGGCGGTCTTTTATAGTGATTTTAAATTTTTTTATTGGTAGTTTTACAATATGCTTAGGAAGTTTATTGAAGAAGCGTACACATTGACCAACAAAAGTATTACTAATTTTATGGAGACGAGTAGCATGTATCACATATTTATGTTTATTCCTAGTATTTATATTATGAATATCGCATATTTGATCAAAATGTGCGATATTTTTCCTCATATACAATAGATTTTCATAAATGTATTGCGATATTACGGTAAGAATGTTTATCTCTTTAAACTTTTCTCTAAGAGAAACACGGGGTCCAAGACAATAAATAGCTCTAATAGCTCTCTTTTGTAACACAAATACTGAATTAATATCTGCTGCATTTCCCCAAAGAAGAATCCCATACGACAAAATGCTATGAAAATAACTGAAATAAACAATTCTTGCCGTTTCTACATCAGTCAGACGCCTTATTTTTCTGACTGCATAAGCCGCTGAACTTAGTCTACCTGCTAACTTTGCTATATGCGGTCCCCACTGGAGTTTCGCGTCTAGTGTGATGCCCAAAAAGGTAGTAGACGCAACAGGATCCAACTCTTCACCATTTATTTGTACTTCGAATAGTAAATCGAGTAACCATAGACAAGCATGTGTCAAAATGTGTGGAAAATGGCAGCAAGTATGGTATCGTCTAATATGTTAACTTACTCGATATGAATACTATACGATACTACGTAGATTCGTGCTAGGGATACTGATATTTACGTCTACAATACCCACAGATATTCTCTAAAACTCAAGACAAAAATACATTAAACCGGCATCACGTACTGCTTGTAAGTTTCCTCGTTTAATAAGCATTCTATTGCCTGTAAAGTATCTGCCCCCAGAGAGTAACCTCTCGCAACACTCGTTACGGACTAATAACAGACCATTTTGTCGATCTTATCGCATTTAAATGGAAATTTTATCTGTATTTTTGACAGTTGTATCAAAACAGCGCTGAGATGGAGGTCGTGGGTCCAAACCCCTGGGCACGCTTCGGACTTTTCAAAGTGACGTGTGTATTAATTAGAAACTCTTTTAACAAAGGTGATTTAAATTCTGTAGTAGCACGCAAAATTTAAAGATTTGTATAAGAATTTCACTGGTATAAAATACGCATACGCATACTCACGCCTTTTATCCCCGAACGGGTAGGCTGAGGCGCAACTAGTGCACCCACTTTTCGCCGTGCGTATTCCGTCCCATGATGTGATAGGGGCCGAGCCTATCGCCATATCGGGCACAAATTCCAGGCTCCGGGCTGATGGATACTAAATAGAAAAATCCAAAACCACTTTACCCGACCCGGGGATCGAACCCGAGACATCAGCATTGCAGTCGTACACTAATGTAACTACGCCACCGAGGTAGGTAGTATAAAATCCCCAAAACATTTTAAGGTAGAGTGGTGTGGTATATCCCAAAGGACAGGGCAGAGAATTTATCAAACTACCCAATTTTTTTCTGCACCATGCAGGCAGAACCATCGGAGTCGAGCCATTCCCTACAAAAAAAATCTATGCTATAATACTGTACGATACAGTAAAATCGGGTCAATAGCGACTACGGATTATATAGCGATGCAACTTGTAGACTTTAATAATAAACTGAACGACGAACTGCTCTGTGAAGCGTAGTAAATGACTGTCGCAAAATTAGATAGTTTAGTAAGTACATCATTATTTAACGACAGTAGGTAATCACTCCAAATCCATATTCATTCCAATTGCAATCAGCCCTGTATTATAATATACTGCCCACTGCTGAGCACGGGCCTCCTCTACTACTGAGAGGGGTTAAGGCCTTAGTCCACCACGCTGGCCTAGTGCGGGTTGGCGGACTTTACATACCTTCGAAATTCAGAGAACTTCTCAGGTATGCAGGTTTCCTCAAGATGTTTTCCTTCACCGTTAAAGCGAACGATAATTGATAACAATACACACGTAACTTCGAAAAGTCATAGGTGTGTGCCTTGGGTTTTGAACCTCGGGACATTGTCTCGGCAGACCGTTCCATTCCCAACTAGGCTATCGTCGCTTCATCTCGTCGCTCTCTCGCGTCTCATTCCAATTAATGGTGCTCTTTTTCCCGGTATTCGTACTGCGTTTATCAGATAATTTCCTGCCACATCAAAAACCCAGTATTTTCAAAAGTAAACTAGGAGTTTTGAGTCGCGGCGTGTATCGGATCGTGGATGTAAGCGTGGGAACGGGGTCAAGCGGCGCCATGAAAGGGCGCCACTCCGTCACAGCACCGCCCTGCTTGCGATCGCATCCTACACTAGTTTTCTATAGGACTTTCAGACAATGTAGCTTTATTCGATATTTAATTGTGAGCTTCATAGTACTATCAAACACAATCCGTATGAATTTTACATTCTTTAATATTATATTCTTTATTTAATATATGATTAACTGTTTTTTAGATTAAAGCGGTGTTGCGTTAAATCTTGGAAGTACGATCATATACTTTTTTGTTAATTCATCCCTTCAAGAGGTGTAGAACAAAGGGTTCTTTCTATAGGTAATAATAGTTATTTAAACTTGAAATATTAAATCAATTAATGTTTAATTGTATTACTTTAGTTGATTCCAATTCAGACGCGGTTACTCTCTGGTAGATGGGTTACTCGTCCTTTCATTCAAATGTATAATAAATATTAATCTTAATTGTTTATTGCCAGTTTTCTATTTAAAATAAAGCGACCTATAAACGACTAGTTCCTACAGCAATCCTTGTCCACCTCGCTGGGTAACTGAAAAATGATATATATATATATATATATATATATATATATATATATATATATATTTATCCCGCAAACAAACTTCCGTCCGCTGAAGGTGAAAGTGCATTTAAATTGGCGTCCACCGGCTTTTGACGTCCGCATACCGGACGCCACTTTTTTGGCCAGTGTCACTTAGGTCCTATTGGTCCTGGCTAGCTGTAGAACAAAAATCGATGGAAGCCAAAAACTCGATCCATTGGCTGCAATAATATATTGTATAGTTCACGAAAAAATCTCGGCAGGGGTGAGGCGCTGCTGCAGCGCGTATATCGACAGCCGTATACCTCGGTGATTTTCTGATGACGATTCCGCGTATTTGGCGTCCGCAGTTGCGACGTTGCCAGCTCGCTCATTAAATCTGTGTCAATAAATCATAACATACCGCAAGCAACACAATATTCACTGTCGTAGATCACTATATGGACGTCCAACAGAGCTATATGCGGATGTCCGATAGCTGTACCATACCATACCATATCACCAGCCCTGTATTATATACTGCCTACTGCTGAGCACGGGCCTCCTCTATTACTGATAGGGTCTTAGAAGATGCCTTAGTTCACCACGCTGGCCTAGTGCGGGTTGGCAGACTTCAAATACCTTCGAATTTTTTTATTTGGGTAATTCTCAGGTATGTAGGTTTCCCCACGCTGTTTAGATAATTGATAACCAATACACACATAACTTTAAAAAATTCGAGGTGTGTGCCTTGAGTTTTAAACCGGCGTACATCCGTCTCGTTAAACTGTTCCATTCCCAACTAGGCTATCGTCCACTAGCTGTTACCTAGCTTATATACGGACGTCTAATACCTATATATGGACGTCCAATAGCTATATACGGACGTCTAATACCTATATATGGACGTCCAATAGCTATACTGGACATAATGCGACTTAACATCTTATGTCTCAGGATCACGAGCGCAGTGGGATGCCAAACAATACTTTGCAAGGTACTGCATGGTGTTGAACTGTTTATGGGTGGTCGTATCGCTTACCATCAGGTGGACGGCATGCTCGTCTCGTCATTCAATGCAATAAAATAAAATAAAATATATACAGACGTCCGATAACTGTACACAATCGTCCATTAGCTATGGTATGGTAATAGTTATATACGGAGGTCCGATAGCTGTACACGGATGTCCAATAGTTATATACGGACGTCTAATACCTATATATGGACGTCCAATAGCTATATACAGACGTCCGATAGCTGTACACAATCGTCCATTAGCTATATACGGACGTCTAATACCTATATGCGGACGTCTAATAGCTATATACAGACGTCTAATTACTATATACGGACTTCCAATAACCAAAAGTGGACGATAGCCTAGTTGGGAATGGAACGGTCTGACGAGACGGATGTCCGCAGGTTCAACATTCAAGGAACACACCTCTGATTTTTCGAAGTGACGTGTGTATTGTTTATCAATTATCGTTCGCTTTAACGGTGGGGGAAAACATCACGAGGAAACCTACATACCCGAGAATTTCCCAAAAATAATTTCGAAAGTATGTGAAGTCTGCTAACCCGCACTAGGCCAGCGTGGTAGACTAAGGCCTAAACCCTCTCAGTAGCCCCCCGAGGCAATTCTTGTGCGCTGGGTCTTCACACTCAATGCACGCCCATATGCAGGGGGACATTATTCGCGGGCCAAGGCACACAGTCAGTGTGTATACCTCTTGGTTGTAAATCACATTGAGGCCTAAAAGGGGCCCGCGAACATTTCCTGGCACCCTCTCTTTCAGCCCATCCTGGGAACCTTCCTCCCTTCCCCTCACCTTCCCTTCCATATTCCTCCTCCACTCCCCTCCCAGGCCCCTGCAGTCGTCAAGCCGGGGTACTCCAGTATCCCATTCGCAGGTTTCCCCCGGTGTTGACTGCAGGATTACCTATCTAAAAAAAAAAACCCTCAGTAGTAGAGGAGGCCCGTGCTGAACAGTGGGCAGTACATAAAACGGGGCTCGTATGGTATGGTAGTAGTTTAGAAGTTTGCTTTAGTCTTGTTTCACCGGGTGCATGTGCTCCAAATATACATAAATACCAATGTATAAACTGTGGATAATGTTGTTAGTTGTACAATTATCTCCTATATATATGTAATCTTATTTGTATAAAACTTATTGTACCATTGTTTTTTATACCGGATAAATAAAATAGTTATATACGGAGGTCCGATAGCTGTACACGGACGTCAAAAAGGTATATACGGACGTCGAATAGCAATATACTGACGTCCAATAGCTATATGATAACGTGGCAGACAGGTATGTGGCCCCCCTGATAGGAAGCGATTCTCACCACCTACGGACGCTAGCAACACCAGGGTATCACCCTCAAGCAGCCGCTCAAAATCAACACTTCCCTATGAAGTCTGGCGATCTAACTAATTCTGCATCACCCAAAGGTTCACTGTTAGAGAATGCCTCAGGCATTAAGTCATAAGTCACCTGTATTAATTTACTGTATATAAAGTTAAAATAAATAAATAAAGTCCGTTCAGCAGTTATTGCGTGAAAGAGAGACAAAACAAACAATCCATCCATCTATCCTCAGTTCAACAAAGAAGATTTTCATATTTACAATTTTAGAAGGATAGGATAAGATACTCGTAGGTACATATATAAATATCGGGCATCCGTTTAGGTATAGCTCCTACGAGTAGATTTGAAGTTAAAACGGTATACAACAGACAATGCGACAAGCGATAGTAAAAGAAAGAGATATATATGTTTACTTATCTCTTATTTTATTTATCCGGTATAAAAAACAATGGTACAATAAGTTTTATACAAATAAGATTACATATATATAGGAGATAATTGTACAACTAACAACATTATCCACAGTTTATACATTGGTATTTATGTATATTTGGAGCACATGCACCCGGTGAAACAAGACTAAAGCAAACTTCTAAACTACTACCATACCATACGAGCCCCGTTTTATGTACTGCCCACTGTTCAGCACGGGCCTCCTCTACTACTGAGGGTTTTTTTTTTTTAGATAGGTAATCCTGCAGTCAACACCGGGGGAAACCTGCGAATGGGATACTGGAGTACCCCGGCTTGACGACTGCAGGGGCTTGGGAGGGGAGTGGAGGAGGAATATGGAAGGGAAGGTGAGGGGAAGGGAGGAAGGTTCCCAGGATGGGCTGAAAGAGAGGGTGCCAGGAAATGTTCGCGGGCCCCTTTTAGGCCTCAATGTGATTTACAACCAAGAGGTATACACACTGACTGTGTGCCTTGGCCCGCGAATAATGTCCCCCTGCATATGGGCGTGCATTGAGTGTGAAGACCCAGCGCACAAGAATTGCCTCGGGGGGCTACTGAGAGGGTTTAGGCCTTAGTCTACCACGCTGGCCTAGTGCGGGTTAGCAGACTTCACATACTTTCGAAATTATTTTTGGGAAATTCTCGGGTATGTAGGTTTCCTCGTGATGTTTTCCCCCACCGTTAAAGCGAACGATAATTGATAAACAATACACACGTCACTTCGAAAAATCAGAGGTGTGTTCCTTGAATGTTGAACCTGCGGACATCCGTCTCGTCAGACCGTTCCATTCCCAACTAGGCTATCGTCCACTTTTGGTTATTGGAAGTCCGTATATAGTAATTAGACGTCTGTATATAGCTATTAGACGTCCGCATATAGGTATTAGACGTCCGTATATAGCTAATGGACGATTGTGTACAGCTATCGGACGTCTGTATATAGCTATTGGACGTCCATATATAGGTATTAGACGTCCGTATATAACTATTGGACATCCGTGTACAGCTATCGGACCTCCGTATATAACTATTACCATACCATAGCTAATGGACGATTGTGTACAGTTATCGGACGTCTGTATATATTTTATTTTATTTTATTGCATTGAATGACGAGACGAGCATGCCGTCCACCTGATGGTAAGCGATACGACCACCCATAAACAGTTCAACACCATGCAGTACCTTGCAAAGTATTGTTTGGCATCCCACTGCGCTCGTGATCCTGAGACATAAGATGTTAAGTCGCATTATGTCCAGTATAGCTATTGGACGTCCATATATAGGTATTAGACGTCCGTATATAGCTATTGGACGTCCATATATAGGTATTAGACGTCCGTATATAAGCTAGGTAACAGCTAGTGGACGATAGCCTAGTTGGGAATGGAACAGTTTAACGAGACGGATGTACGCCGGTTTAAAACTCAAGGCACACACCTCGAATTTTTTAAAGTTATGTGTGTATTGGTTATCAATTATCTAAACAGCGTGGGGAAACCTACATACCTGAGAATTACCCAAATAAAAAAATTCGAAGGTATTTGAAGTCTGCCAACCCGCACTAGGCCAGCGTGGTGAACTAAGGCATCTTTTAAGACCCTATCAGTAATAGAGGAGGCCCGTGCTCAGCAGTAGGCAGTATATAATACAGGGCTGGTGATATGGTATGGTATGGTACAGCTATCGGACATCCGCATATAGCTCTGTTGGACGTCCATATAGTGATCTACGACAGTGAATATTGTGTTGCTTGCGGTATGTTATGATTTATTGACACAGATTTAATGAGCGAGCTGGCAACGTCGCAACTGCGGACGCCAAATACGCGGAATCGTCATCAGAAAATCACCGAGGTATACGGCTGTCGATATACGCGCTGCAGCAGCGCCTCACCCCTGCCGAGATTTTTTCGTGAACTATACAATATATTATTGCAGCCAATGGATCGAGTTTTTGGCTTCCATCGATTTTTGTTCTACAGCTAGCCAGGACCAATAGGACCTAAGTGACACTGGCCAAAAAAGTGGCGTCCGGTATGCGGACGTCAAAAGCCTGTGGACGCCAATTTAAATGCACTTTCACCTTCAGCGGACGGAAGTTTGTTTGCGGGATAAATATATATATATATATGTGTATAATCAATGATTAATGATGATGATGAACTGCCTCGGTGGCGTAGTTGTATTACGGTATGACTGCAATGCTGAGGTCTTGGGTTCGATTCCCGGGTCGGGCAGTGATATTGGGTTTTTTAAAATTCAGTGTCAGCCCGGAGTCTGGAATTTGTGCCCGATATGGCGATAGGCTCGCCCCCTATCACATCATGGGACGGAATAACGGCGAAAAGTGGGTGCACTAGTTGCGCCTCTGCCTACCCCTTCGGGGATTAAAGGCGTGAGTGTATATGTATATGTATATCAATGATTAAGTTTAGTAGTATTCGCGCCTGGTTCTCAGGTTATCTTTCATAAGGTCGAAACTAAAAAATCTTTCTTTTTTTATTACTAAAATGCTGATTAATAGCTTATTAAAAACGGTTTGAATCTACGGCGACAGTTATTAACCTCTTAATCTTTGCTCAAAACTTGGTCGAATATTTTATTACCAGAGCTAAGAAATTTGTTTCGGTCCAGTGTAAAAGTATTAATCTCTGTATTAATAGGCACCAACTTTGTAATAGTTACACAAATTCTGACACACAATAACAGGGTAGTTGACTACTTCTTTTTATACATTTATCAAAAATGCATGCCATCCAAAATCTAACATAAATAGAATTTTCAAAATTGGCGCCATAATAAGTATGTTATAAAGCTTTGAAATTTGGTAGAAGGCGTAATTGTCAAATAACAGTAATATCAGACTGTGACGTCACCGATTGTTACCATAACGTTGCGTGTGGGCGAAACAGATAGCGCGATGTCCCCACCACGCCCCCACTTTTGTTCACGACAATATTTCAAATATGAATAACTGTTTTATTTTTCAACCAATTTTGATGCTGATTTCACAGAAGAATATCTTTTTTGTATTACTTTATGTTTCATACAAATAAAAATACAAAGCAGAACATAGGAAACTACCCTATTATAATATTTTGACAACACCTCAGTCTACTCTTGAATTATTTTCTATATACTTAGAACATTTGTAAAAAGTTACAATATTCTCGTTGTATGAACTTATTTCTTGGCGATTGTGGGAAGATGTTTGAAGGTTTATGAGAAGTTGCATAAACCACTAAATGACCCAAGTCCTTACTTGAGACTTACTACGAATTGTATAATCAATGTGTTACTACTTTCCTATCCTTTTAATTCTGAAATAGAAAAAAACGGGTCTCTTAATCCGAGAAAGTAATCTGAACGCCAAATTCGCGAGCAAAGCCTAGTATCTACTCAATTTCATTGTCTTGATACTCTTAACCATGCCACTCGTAATTATCAACACATCGATTTTGATTTCTATGCTGAAGCATCGAGCCTCTCGTGGGCCTCACAAAGCGCTGAGGACTCCGTAGTGAGTCTCGCGGTCGATCTGGGTCAGCTGCTGCAAGCCTCTCGACCTGCTCAATGCCGAGACTAATGCAAATCGATGCACGTCATCTGTATGTTTGTTGCACGTGTTCATAGTAATTTTAGTATTTGATAACGCTTCTTGTGATATTTTTAAGGTTTTGTTAGTCTTTTTAATAAATAAATTAAATTTGAATATTTTTGATTTTATTAGCATTAACTTTTTCTGATGTTCTTCTACAACATTCTATGTTCTCGTGTTTAAAATGTTTAAAAATATAAATGAAACTATTTCAATTTCCAAAAACGATATTGTAGTGAGATTATTGTATTAGTGAGTTTTGTTCAAGCCATATATAGATGCTAGTGACGTTAATATTGATGGCCGATAAAATTATGCTGGTCTACTTTCCTGTATACTAAGCTGATCTCAAGAAGTAACTCACTTAGTCACTATTACAGGGTTGCGTATCCATTTTGTTGCACAATACAGGTTATAAATTTCTACTCTATTTCAGTATTCTATTTCAGTAACTTTGTGGAGTTATTTCGATTATCACTTTACGACGGTTCAGCGGAAGTTACATGCTTCTATTGATTTATTCAATTTCCGAACTGCAGCGCGTCTAGAACTCCATTCCTCTCCTTACAGCCAATAGTGTCGCTGGACAATACATTTCTTCTTTATTGTTACAAATACAATTTATTTATTCTCTTCTAGGAACAATTTTCTCTAGATTTGTGGAAATTAACACTAGCCACTACGATGTTTTTATACAACAATCATATTATAATCAATTGGTCAGTAAACAAAATATGACAAATCACTGCAAACTGCTTTCTGTTAATTATCTCATTGGATTACAATTAGGACCTATTACATCTTCTGTGTAAATATTACTAGTCACATTTGGCCGTGGAGTGGCGGCGGCAGAATACAAACCACTCCCCCTTACTTTTCCCGAGGGGGTCGTAAGAGGCGACCGAGGGACTCATGAGCGAACTCCTGCTCTACTGGTGGTAGGATACATTTATCCGCCCGGATAGCGACCACCGTACACGTGGTGTAAAGCCTGCCATAGTGACCCACTCTCGTGGATCGCGTTCCAGGATCAGCCAGTGTATATCCGGTTCTAAGGGACTCGCGACATAGCGCTGTGACTGGCTGTGGTAGGTGTCTGCCGAAACATCGACGGGAGGAAGCGTAGCGACCCGTCGGCCAGGGAGACTCGTAGAAACGGTTGTCCCGCTGGCCGCCCGCGGTACAGTACAGGGGCCCAATCGTGCCTAACCACCACGAGAGGCTGCCCCACCATGCCGCGCATAATCTCGGATGGGTCTGTCGTGCCGGTTGGTGACCGGATGTGGGGTCCCGGCGGCTCATTCCGGGAGGGTACGGGGGCCCTTCCGTCCGACGGATCGATTTGCTTCTCCTAGAATGTTCTTGTGGCACGGTGCCTATCACGGTGGCCTCCGTGCTTTGTGTCAAGTCCCTTACATTGCTTCTTCCCTCTTTTCTCGCACACCCATGGCAGCGTATTATAAGATTGCAGGTCATACAGCGGTGCACAACCCCACATCCGCGTTCACAATGGAGTTCACAAACATCCGTGGACTCCATTCAAACCTAAAAGCTGTCCACCACCATCTCGAGACGGCCCGGCCTGCAATGCTCTTCCTGACGGAGACGCAGATTTCCCGTCCTGCAGACACGGCGTACTTGCACTATCCCGGCTATGCCCTTGAAGAGAACTTCAAGTCGAAGGCCGGATTGTGTTTGTACGTCCGGTCGGATGTCTGCTGTCGCCGTATGCGCTGCTTTGAGGATCCTTCCTTTTCCGCCTTATGGGTGCACGTAGACCTTGGCTCTCTGAGTCGAGTCTACGTGTGCCTCTACAGATCCCATGACGGGGATGACGAGACAACCCGGCTATTTAACTACATTACCCAGGCGGCAGACGACGCGCAGGAACAGTTCCCAACAGCGGAACTGGTGGTTTTGGGGGACTTCAACGCGCACCATGAGTTGTGGTTGGGTTCCTCCAAGACTGACCATGCTGGAAGAACTGCCCATGCATTCGCTTTGACCCACGACTTGTCTCAACTGGTGAATCAGCCCACTAGAATCCCAGATGTGACAAGTCACTCGCCTTCATTGCTGGACCTTCTGCTGACGAATCACCCTTCCGGGTATAGTGTATCAGTTTGTGCCCCACTGGGTACCTCTGACCACTGCCTAATTAGATCTTCGGTGCCACGCGCCTCGCCTCCGCGGCTTGTAAAGGTGAGGCGTAGAATCTGGCACTATTCGTCGGCAGATTGGGATGGTTTGCGGGAGTACTTTGCATCCATCCCTTGGCGGCAGTGCTGCTTTGAGGGCAACGATCCTTCTGCGAGCGCTGACGCTATTGCCGGCGAGATCAGACTAGGAATGGAATATTACATTCCTTCCTCTGAAATCGTTGGTAATGGCCGAGGACGCTCCTGGTTCAGTCGGGAGTGCGCAGATGCTATCAATTTTAAGCAAGCTGCGTATCGTGACTGGATTAGGGGTCGCGCAATGGATAATCCGAATCTGAATGCTCTCAAAGCAGTCTACAACCATGCCACCAAGGCCTGCAAGAAGGCTTACGCTAGAGCGGATGCCGAGCGTGTCGCTAAGATTGGACGAGCATTGGCGGACAAACCGTCGAGCAGTCGCATGTACTGGAGTCTTGCCAAGGCCGTCCAATCCAATTTCTGTCGCCCATCATTGCCACCGCTGAGATATCCAGATGGATCGCTAGCCCACATGCCGCAAGAGAAAGCCACTTTATTGGCAAATCTCTTCGCGGCCAACTCCCGGCTTGATGATTGCGGCATGCCGCCGCCCACGCTGCCTGAATGTGGTCATGTTATGCCCGATGTTCGCATCAGGCAGTGTGATGTGCGGCGGGAGCTACAATCATTAGATGCATATAAATCTAGTGGTCCGGACGGTATCCCAGCGATAGTTCTCAAAAAGTGTGCAGCCGAGTTGTCTCCCGTGTTGACGCGCTTATACCGCTCTTCGCTCCTATCCGGTACTGTGCCTCAATCTTGGCGAGAGGCTAATGTGCAGCCGATCCCGAAAAAGGGGGATCGGTCAGACCCTAGCAATTACCGCCCAATCGCCGTAACTTCAGTGTTGTGCAAAGTAATGGAGCGGATCATTAACAGACAGTTGGTCCGCTACCTGGAAGATCACTCATTGATCAACGATCGTCAATACGGCTTTCGGCCAAAGCGATCAACGGGTGACCTTCTGGCGTACGTGCTACATCGCTGGGGTGAGGCGATTGATAAGCATGGCGAGGCTTTAGCCGTGAGTCTCGACATTGCTAAGGCATTTGATAGGGTCTGGCATCGTGGCCTTATCTCCAAGCTTCTGGCATATGGGCTCCCTGACAACTTGTGTAAATGGATCTCCAGCTTTCTGCATGAGCGCAAAATGCGTGTTCTCGTTGACGGACATGCTTCGCAGCTCATGTCAGTTAATGCTGGGGTCCCACAAGGCTCGGTGCTTTCGCCCACCCTGTTTACTCTGCATATCAATGATATGCTAACCCTTGGTAACATTCATTGCTATGCAGACGACAGCACGGTGCATGGGCGATATTGCTCTGGACCACCCAGTTGCCGGGGAGTCATTGATAGGCAGCGTGAGAATCTGGTCGTCGAGCTCAATCGGACTTTGGATCTCGTATCCGAATGGGGTACATCCAATCTGGTTGAGTTCAACGCTAAGAAAACTCAGGTGTGCGCTTTCACATGTGAAAAATCCCCGTTTTCGCCCCTCCCTAATCTTCAGGGTACTCCACTTGCAATGCGGAATGGCCTTAATATCCTGGGTATGGATATGCGCTGCGATCTGAATCCAAGGAACCACATCGAGAGCGTAATATCTGCAACATCCCGTAGGGTCGGAATTCTGAACAGGGTGCGGAGGTACTTTACGCCCGGTCAGCTTTATCGTTTATATAAAGCGCAAGTGCGGCCGGGTATGGAATACTGTTCGCATCTCTGGGACGGTTCCGCCAAATACCTGCTCGATGCCTTGGACGGACTGCAGCGACGGGCTATCCGCATTGTAAATGATGCAGACGCAACAAAAAGTTTGGAGCCACTGCAGCTGCGCCGCGACATCGCCTCACTCAGTGTGTTCTACCGTCTGTATCATGGTGAGTGCTCTGAAGAATTGTTTAACCTTATCCCCTCCTCTCCTTTCCTAAACAGAACCACGCGTGCTGGCTTGCGGAACCATAGCTTAGTGGTCTCTTCCATCCCGGCACGAACCAAAAGGTTCGGTAATTCATATTTCTGCCGCACCATTAAGCTATGGAACAGTTTGCCCGCGTATGTGTTCCCTCCTTCCTACAACCTAGGGTCCTTCAAGCGGAGCGTGAAGAAGCAATTATGCAGGCCGACATAAATGTGCCGACCGACCAGGGATTTTTTTTATCTCTTGCCGGTCGACATTATTTTGGGCTTCACTTCATTTACCATCAGGTGCAGTGAAGCCACTTTGTCGAGCTATCGATAAAAAAAAAAAAAAAAAAAAAAAAAAAATGTATCAGTTGACCAAATATAAAAGTCTATGCTCCCAAATAAATGATAACACGCACACACACACGCCTTTTATCCCCGAAGGGGTAGGCAAAGACGCAACTAGTGCACCCACCTTTGCCGTGCGTATGCCGTCCCATAATGTGATAGGGGGTGAGCCTATCGCCATATCGGGCACTAGTTCCAGACTCCGGGCTGACACTGAATTTAAAACCCAATATCACTTTTCCCGACCCGGGAATCGAACCCAAGACCTCAGCATTGCAGTCATACCGTAATACAACTGTCAAATAAAATTTACTAGAAACAAGTGAAACAGGCCCGTCTCATAAAGGTCGCTAACTAAATTTCATTAATATTGGAACCGGAACAATACTTTAGGAATAGTATTGTATCCAGCGAACTATCTCATAAGATACCGCTTTGTAAATCGTTTCTGTTGGAAGCTCCATTGATGACTTTCCAACTGCAACTTTAAAAGGAGTAAGTGTAAAATGAGCTTTCATTGTGAGTCTTGAATGGAATTTTCTCATTTAAGTTTCAGTAACATGTTTTGATATCTCTCTATATTGTGTCAGATTTCCAGTTAAGTTCACTCTTTCATAACTATGCGGCATCACTTCGCTGTGGAAGGATCTAGATACTTCAATAGTTGCGCATATTATGAGAAGTAGTGCAAATTTATTCTACAATGCATGAAAATATCATTATAAAAATGTCAATTGTTAAATATGTACTTTTTAAACCTATTCTACAAAATGTAATTAATAAGATGATCAATTCGCTCGCTACCATTTCCAATAGGAACACTACGCAGAATCGAAATACAATGCTATTGCACTATACTGGGATCATTCCATTGAGATATAGATGAAACAATGGCACAGACGGACACTTACATACAAAGTCTATTGGATTTCAGGATTGCAATACATTTTAAGCAAAAGTTAAGGTATAATTCTCATTTCTTCGCCTATAAATAAAATAACTAACAGCACAACAACTTCCCGAGAGTTCGTTAAACGTTGCACGGCTAGTGTGCGTGTGTGTGTGTATTTATATGTGTGAGTAGCAGTCAGAGTCTCCATTAAATCTGAACGGCGCAGCTTCCTTAAATCCCAAATGGTTTTGTCGTAAAACAAAGACCATTAGGTCCTCGTGAATGTGCAGCCTTATGTGTAGTATCCGTTTAGTGGTTTGTAGGAAATAAAGCCTGTTTGATTAGTTGGTAATGTGATATTATATAAAGTATTGTTTATTTATGTTTTGATAATATAAGCAATGAGGGGTAGCCTAGCCGTAGTACCTATTTTGATACCACTTATAAACTTTGTAAAGGATCTTATTGATAGAAATCATAATATTTAATTTTGTCTTCGCTATTTATACATATTTGGTAAAATAGTTGTAGAAATATATTTTATCGTAATTTTTAGTTAAGTACTAGCCTTTGAGTATGAAAATAGGGCAATATTTAGACCCGTCTTACTTATTAAAGAAATAAACACATTTTACATCAACTCCATAAACTTAACAAAGCATCATAACTCTAGATGCTTCTCCAAGCTTCCAAAATTGAATTTCTAGACAAAACCCGAAGTCTAACAATGGAATTTAATAACGTCTTTATTAAAACGAGCGCACATAAGTGATTTCGACAGGGTGGCTGGATTTTTGCAGCGTGCGTGCGAGCCCCAGTTAATTTGGTGCAAAGCTGCAAAGCAAACAGGTCCACGGGGAGGTGTTGTACACACGTATACAAAGCGGCTTTTAGCTCCACTCTTCAGAGGCTAAGAGTAGGTCCCAATCATTGCGATGGGTGTTGCTACGTTAATTTTTGAGAACAAAGTTTGGCTCGTAGCTTCGTAGTTTCGTAGAGCTCGTAGCTGCGTAGAGGCTTTGTTGTAACGTAGACATATTCGTAGAAAGGTCGTAGCTCGTCGAGGGTTTGTAGCTCTTTATAAATAATTCATTTTATCAATAACAATCTACACGCGCATTAGATGCCAATCATAACACTAAGCAATGCATTGTCGAACGATACAAGTTAACTAGGTCACAGAACCTTTCCGTAGCTCCCATTACAGTTCGTACTACGACAGCCCCCTAGTTAGGGTAGGTTGGTGTAATATCCGGCCTAGTCGACGGCGAAACTGCGCTCCGCCAGAAGGAGGCGATTAAACGCCGCACATAATTGGTGCTTTTAAACTGCTCGCTTATTAGATTTCCAACGTAATCACTTGTTATACGCGAAATCTATTTTTAACGGTGCGCTGTTTGGGAACCGTAAAGTGATTTTTAATTGGAAGTGATAGTGATTTAATTCCGTTTTGTTGGAATCGTTTGCGTAAATCAATAAGTTATATGGCCTTTAAATTTAAAGACTTTGTGGTTTACTCACACTTACTACTTATGGCTCAAGCTAACATAAAAATATAACCTTACGGATAGCACATAAGTTTAGAAGTATCAAATTTTCCCCGCGACCTCCTTATAGATAAAGACAGGTCAAAAACAAAGAATTTTTAAAAATAAATCCCCTAAAGGAAGGAAACCCTAATGGGAACACAACTAGTAAGAAATAAAACAAAAGTAACAGCTGAACCGCGCCACAGTTGATCGATGAAGTCAGTTGCAAAAACATTAATCCCTGAGAGACAAGGCGGCGGTGGCTTTAGAGTAGTTATCCACATTAAATTACATACATTACATTATTATGTACACAGTACATTGACAAATCAAGTGAACCGCGAACTGAACCGCGCACAAAGAGACGCTCGCGACACTCGCAGGAAGACCGCCGGCTCCTTTTACTGCAGATTTTATATTGACTAAGTATGGAATTAGCATGCTGCCTTTAGAAATGGAATTATGGAGTACATATGTTCTAATTTAAATACTTATTATTGCCAATGAAGGTAAATGAGCGCATGACCCACCTGGTGGTAAGTGGTCAAAAGAAACAGGAACTGACAAATATAATACTTTCTAATTCTTTATTGTTACCCTTATTTATACTACGCAATTACCCATGAGATTACCTTCTGTATAATGGAATGTTAAGAGGCATGGTAAGTGGCAGGCCTTTCCATAATCAGTAGAAATATCTCTCGATACTTTTAATTGAAAATAGATGATATTGATAGTGTTAATCACGCTTAGACATTATATTATGTTCAATAGTCTAATCCAGTTTTTACTTTTATGATGAAGGTTCACTCCAAATTGTACTCTAAATGTTTTGTAAAGGATAATAATATAGTAACACTTTACTATAAACTATGTACCTAAAAATGAATTCCTTAACCCTTGCAGCCGCATGCCATATTCTAAGCACGAGTGGCGCGGCCATTTGGCTCGGTATATCCAAGGCGGCGGCGCTGAGCGGCCCCTTTGAGTGCATCTCAAATCCGCCGCGACACACACGCTCATAAATATACACATAAACACATACACTTAAGTAGGATTACGTTTATAATACGCCATATAATGAGGTGTCGAGTTAATTTGTACTTTATTATGCTTTAATACAGCGAGTTATGAAGATTGAAGGGTTTTACGAGGTAGTAGATCTGCGCTACATGAGTTACGCTATATGACGGTAGATACCGCGAGTAGGTAGATACGTACTTATGCCGCTAAGTAGTGATGTGCACGAATTGTTGTGTTGTTGCCAGCGGAATTCTTGAACAGGAACATATTCTAACGTCTCAGGATGACAGGAGAGCTCAGAGCTGTGTAGGCCTGTTAGGCTATAACTGTAAATGTGGGAGTGGCGAACACCATCATCAATTTAAAAAAAAGTAATTGTTAAAGCGGTCTACCATCACGATCACGTAAAGCTGGTTTTAAATCAACGAGTAATCCATAACTGCAACCGTGCAACGAAATAACAGACCACACGGAATTCAAACCGACCGACTAATTCCCGAAAAACTAGCGGATCACAATCAATTTAGTTGCGATGCAATCGAGCCGCGGACATGCGGCGGTCGAGCAACACCGCATTCAGACCGGGCCCGCACCGCACGCTGACAAATTCATTTGCAACTAAAATTCTGCCGAGACCGTGTCGGCTGTACGCATAGTTCCCAATTTGACAACTATTGGACGGATTAATACGCCCAGACCTTCAAGAATATTATTACTGGGATAAGCAGATAAATAAACAAAAACATTAATAGTACACCAAGTCTTTAGCTGGCATTGTTCTTCCGTCATCAAGATTTATTACTATGATTAAGATGTACTACTGGTGATAGGTCTCTCGTATGCAAGAGGCCGGCTGGGTAGATACCACCCCAAAGTCTATTTCTGCCAAGCAGCAGTGTGCATGCACTGTTGTGTTCCGGTTTGAAGGAAATTATAGCTAGCGTCATTACTGGGCATTATGAGGCTTAACATCTTATGTCTGATGGTGACGAGTGCAGTGGAGTGCCATGCAGTACTTTGGAACTCTAAGTTCTGTATGGTGTTACTGCTCATGTGTGGTCGTATTGCTTACCATCAGGCGGCCTAGTAAAAGGCTTAGTAAAAGTGAACGATAGCCTAGTTGGGAATGGAACGGTTTGCCGAGACAATGTGCGGAGGTTCAAAACCCAATGCACACACCTCTGACTTTTCGAACTTATGTGTATATTGTTTACCAATTATCGTTCGCTTGAAAACATCGTGTGAAAACCTACATACCTGAGAATTCTCGGTAAGAATTTCGAGAGTATGTGAACTCTGCCAATCCGCACTAGGCCAGCGTGGTGGATTAAGGCCTAAACCCTCTCAGTAACAGAGGAGGCTCGTGCTCAGCAGTGGGCAGTATATAATTTAGGGCTGGTATTATTATATTATTGTTATAGGCGGCGTCATCATTCGCATGCAATAAAAAAAAATGAAAACACGCAACGTCCTTATTCGACGACGTTACTGTACTGCACGTACTGACAGGTGCAGTGTAATGATTATTAGTAAAGTATTTCGTCGGTAAAATGTGAAACATTCGTACTCACAGGATGCACTCACACAAAAAGTGTTGTCGATTCACCAAACTTGATGGAACGGTTTCCACGCCATTAATGTGCGCGTCAACCCTACCCCAGCACAAATAAATATAGATGACTTGGGGTAAATGGCTCAATAACATGCTATTTATCATCGTAAATGCCCCCACGATTTTATTTATTTAGAGCTTTCAATAATTTCTAATCGTATAATTTATGAGAATGTTGTGTGCAGAGGATGAGAAAGTTGTGTATTCGAAAAAGTTACAAAAAATTAATATTGCAGACTTCTATTGATGTGAAAGTTTGTGGTAATGTTTTAACGTGTTTTAAACCAATAAAATGTGCATGTCTTCGGCTAGCACGTAAACTACTTTGAGCCCGTAAAAATGTACGAAACAAAAAATAAAAACTACTACAGAACTTTCGTACAGGCGAAGTTGTAAGCAAAGGCTTACTTATAAATAAACTAGCTTTTGCTCGCGGTTCCACCCGCGTGAAAATGTTTTTCCGGGATAAAAGTCCCGCTTTATATTTTCCCCGGATAAAAAGTAACCTATGTCCTTTCTCAGGCTCTAGACTATTTGTGTACCAAATGTCATTTAAATCGGTTCAGTAGTTTTGGCATGAAACCGTGACAGACAGACAGAGTTACTTTCACATTTATAATATTAGTACGGATTAGATAATTGCAACAAAGTAAGTCAGACTAGGGCGAATAAAAAATGACATCTATACCTGCGGATTTTTTAAAATATATTTGCTTGAATACATCAGTTGTATTGTATAAGGGCACAGCAAAGCGATTCCAGTGTTCCCGATGGAAAGTATATTAACGTACAGATAGAGTACCAACAGATGAGATATATAATCCCTCAACAGTTGACACTACTATACTTGTACCAAATATCCCGAATCAAACATGTCCCAAAATACTAAAAACAAACGTATCCGGGTACCCATGTAAGCTGACTTACCGAAGATCGAACAAATACCTCGAAATAAGACAACAGAGCGCTCCGGTGTGCACACAGCCTAAACAAACAGCCCGCTTGTGGACTCCCTTTAATAATGGCAGAATTAAAAAAATGTATCGCGATGGATCGAGCCTCAAAAATGACATTTTTAACTGTGTTTATTAAAGATAATGAATTTTAAAGAGCTTTGATGTAATTGTTTATTTTGACTGAAACTGATTGATACCCAAAGTAAATTGATTATGTATTTTTAACCGACTTCAAAAAAGAGGGTTCTGTATTCGACCTGTATGTATACATATTTATGTATGTATGTAAAAAACTGCCTTGGTGGCGTAGTTGTATTACGGTACGGCTGCAATGTCAAGGTCTCGGGTTCGATCCCCGGGCCGGGCAAAATGATATTGGGTTTTTCTACTTTGTATCAGCCTGGAGTCTGAAATTTGTGCCCGATATGACGATAGGCTCGCCCGCTATCACATCATGGGACGGAATATGAATGGCGAAAAGTGGGTGCACTAGTTGTGCCTCTGCCTACCTCTTCGGGGATAAAAGGCATGGGTCTATATGTATGTAATGTATATATTATGTATACATGTAAAAACTACTAATCTAATTTGGATGGGGGTTTTATGTAATGATGATGTATGTAGTTTACAATTTCTTTTTTATAACGAGGTGTTCTTAGGATAATTATGAGTAAAATTCTATTACGTTCCTTAACTTTGTTCATTATTTCGTTGTACTGATACATTGCATACTTTGAGTACACATATTTAAATGCCTTTTTAATATAATCATTTTTTTCATTGCAATTTTCATAACAAAAAGCAAATAGAGCGATAAAAAACAAAGAATAAACATTATCTCTCAAGTTCGGGATCCTTTGTCCCAGTAAGGGCGAAACAGATCCGCCGCGGCCGTTTACACGCGCAAACATTTCTGATCTGTGACGACCCTCCCGCCGTCAACGTTTTTGTCAACATCATTCACCACAACATCTGCATCCACTCCTACAATCCCTAAACCTTAAAATAAAGAAATAGGGTCTATATTTGTAACATTTTGACTTACACAATTGTGTCTAAGCTTGGCAATGTTTCGAAATATTTGCTTTGGATTTTAAGGGTATGGAGATGATTTTTGTACGTCAAAGTTTTATGTAAATTTGTATGTTTGTACTCACTTACCGTGCTGTCGACTTGTGGGAGTACAAATTGTTATATGTTTGTATTCGTTATTGCTCCGTGTTCATTTGAAAGGTATATTCGTTTCGTAACTCTGACCATGGAAACACACATAATATGTATTTTCTTTTTATCGAATATCAGGATAGGCTGGTCTGATGATAAGTCATTTAAAAATAATACTGTATCTCAGAATTTGTTATTGCATAAGCTCTAATGTTTCTATCCCCGAAGGGGTAGGCAGAGCAACTCATTCATGCACACTTGGACTTGGTAATATCCGTCCTATGATTAAATAGGAAGCGATCATATCGCTATATCGGAAAAAAACAGGACAAGTGCGAGTTGAACTCGCGTACCAAGGGTTCCGTACAAACTTGTGACTTAGAGGTATCGAAGTATATAAGTTCAATAGTGCGCCAAAATTAATTATTAATAAATCAACTTTAAAAACCTTTTTTTTTCAAAGTACATATTTGCAGGTTTCAGATTTTTTTCTGTATATGTGCTTGCTTCTTCACAAATTTCATGATTCTAGATCGACGAGAAGTACCCTATACATTATGATTCCCTTGTGAAATCGCAAAATATGCGAAAATATGCCACATAAACGGTCATATCTTTTGATCGCGTTGACTTATAAGTTTGAATTTCTCACAGCTGAAATAGACTATAGAGTGGAGTATGTGTTCATTTCAACTTGATATCTTTACGCGTGCCTGGGGAAAAGAGTCTTGACGGACAGACAGACAGAGGGAACAACAAAGTGATCCTATAAAGGTACCTTTTTTCCTTTTGAGGGACGGAACCCTAGAAAGTGATCCTTTAAGGGAACCTTTTTTCCTTTTGAGGTACGAAACACTACAAATTAAGTCACAAACAACATGAATATGTTTTTGGATAAAAAATAAACTAAAGGCCCGACCTGGGAGGGCAAATCATAAATTATCGATTCGAGACCCAAGTACGATATCACTAAAGGTGATATTTATGTACCAAAATAACTATAATTGAAATACAGTATATCGCCTATTTCGTTACATATAAACCTTGAACACAGCGAACAACTCGCGGCCCAAAATGCAAATTCAACGGTTTTCGCGTCATTTTCCTTACGCTTTGCGCGGAGAGCGCTTCACCTAACAAAGTGTCTTTGCTGGTATGTATGTTACAATGTTATTTTACATCACAACTACGCGACTGTCGACTCTATTTCCTACATTATAAGGAAGTATTGGATGTGTTTTTATATTGGCGCCCGTGACATCACAGGCTCGGCACTCGTTGTAGGAACGAGCTCGTACGGTAAGGAAATATCTCTGTCAAGTGGCTGTTCACCAAACAGGTGTATAATCGGCCTCCGCTGAGATTTTTGCTTTAATCTTGGGTAAATTCGAAGTAGTTTCACGATTGTTCAGGTCTGGAACGGTTCAAAGGTGTAGTTACTTGCCTGAGTGAATAGCGTACTTGAAATTTAGAGTACCTACATATAAGAAACACATAAAGGAGAATATTTTTAAGTAGACTTTTGTAATTTTTTGTATAACCTTAAAGCGACGCCTGCCTGAGCCAACATTTTCAAATGTTTTAATTTTAAAGTTCCGTGTGACATCGGGCGTTCAACAACGTGTTTTAAAGTTCTTCGGTCACATACATTGATGTATTAAAAAAATCCGTCACATATCTAGAAACGAAGACTCTATGGAAAGACTGGTAATCCAAGGACAGGTAGTAGAAAAAAGAGTTAGAGGCAGATCCCCCATTCGCTGAACTGACTTGATTAAAACGGCAACACAGTGCGCCATGACAGAGTGTACACGCAGCGCTACTAACCGACAAAAATGGAGAAGTCCGAGTAGACCTACGAACATCGCCGAGAAGACTGACAACGCTGACATCTTTCCATGTCTTACCATCGCGACAACCACGACCACCACCGCCAAGAGGGTTCGACTCAGAAGAAGATGGCATTGGACTACATCAGTTACCCTTAGATGATATTTTACATTTCATAATACTTGTGCAAACTGGCTATAATGTCCTTAAAGCCAAACAACAGTACCTACTTGTACACTGTTTAGTGGAAGATATAGACAAACCCTTGCACAAGACAGATCTACTACCAAGTGAAGAAGATTGAACCAACGAGTAATAATAACATAAAAGCCTCTATCTAAATAGTCCATTAACTAATAAGTTTTAATTCAATAACACGCGTGTTCATGTGAGTGTAATTTGTGAGATTACGTCCTGGAATCCGCGGAAGGGACTAAGCCGGGACCGGGTCCCGGGGCTGGGATTACAAGTCACAAGTTACCCGACGCTAGACGATTACAAATTAATTCTGAGCCTATTATGTTGTGATTTGCATGGGTTCCGTGGCTTTTGCTATGTCGACGGTTCCGTAGTTTCGGAATCGTATTAATGCCTACATGTGTTTCTTATTCATAAAAATTAAGTACCTGGGTAATTGCATTCAAACTTAAACAAAGCTAAGTTCTAAACGTACAGAAATGGGCATTTATTTCTTTATTTATTGAAGTGAAACTTCTTTATGGACGTACGGAAGAAATTTATTTAAAAAAAAATCGTCACTTTTCTGTCACTTTGGACCGTCACAGCGCCGTCTTCTAAGGTCAATATTTCGAAGAAAATCTTGACATCGCGATGTAATAATTAGGTGAAACTGTACAGAGCCATCTTTTGTCGACAAGCGTAAACAGTTTAAATATTATGGTTTGTACACTTATCGAAATTCATTTAAATAAATAGTAAAAGTGAGAGATTATTTTTGAAAGTAAATGTATATTAACCATAATTAAAATATTAACATCATAAATATTAACATATTGTCATTATTAACCGTAATTTAAAGATATGACTGTCAATTTAGCATACACTAATATTTAAATATATGTAAATAAATAATAATATTATAAATTTGTCCTGATTAATGGAATACAATAATTATTATAAGAACAGTGAAAAAAATGAATTGATTAAAAATGTATCACTTCATACATGTGTACATTAACACTTTTTTCATGTATAGAATAGCTACCTGCTACAATATTTTAACAGAAATTACCAAAACCAAATATTAATATTGTAGCTCTTTTTAATAATAAATCAAGGCAATATATTCATTTTACAATTTCAAATAATATGTTCCATAAAATTAACAAAAACACTCCAAACCCGTCAACATTTCCCTACATCATATCACAAGAGAATCCATTAACCGAATTAGTGAGTTGAACGAAACACGCCGGGGCAGACGCACGGTACGTCACATGACATAAATAATAAAATATTTTTTTATATAAAAACTGACTGAAATCTCTATGAAACTCCGCATCAACGATCTCATATCATCGATCATCGTGATCTCATATCGTAAGCGTGTATTTCTGAAAGGGTAAGCAGTGGTCTAAGTCCATGAATGGTTCACCGAACTTATAACTAATCTGAAGAGCTCATCGCTACATTAACACAATTTCGATCCCAAATAACAATTAATGTATGTTTTTCGAATGGAAACCACGCTAATTTTACGATTGAGGAATTTTAAAGGTATCTACAGATTTTTTATCCCTAATATGCTAGCTAGGGTCCTGACACTGCTCTCCCCCAGCATGGCTGTATGTAGTGACCTTTTTTAACGATTCCGTTGACTATGGTAATTAGATAAATATTTAAATATCGCGAGGGCGCAGTGATAGCGTGGGGTGAACTGATAGCTTCATCTAATATTCTCAATTATACATGATGACGGTTTAACAGGAGAGAGTTTGAAATGAATATGGTACAAGAAAGTGTATAATTATATACATTGATGTATATCTATAGCTCAGGCCTTTTTCTGATGGGCCAGGCAGAGATGCAACTTATGCATCCACATTTTATCGACCATTCTGTAATCATGACAAGGTAGAGAGATGGTCTACCCTTAACCTCGCCTTCTACGCATACTCAAACAATGGGTGCACCCCTCCCGTGAACGGATGTATTATTCAAAACACATTGCCAACAACTAGCCCCTTCAACAAACACCGGTCTTTAAGCAAATATTAGCCTGGATCGGGAATCGAACCTGGAATTCCAAATTTGAAATAAACATTTACAACGCAAATAGTTTAGATTATAATTACACACACAGACACACACACACATACTCACGCCTTTTATCCCCAACGGGGTAGGGAAAGGCGCAACTAATGTACCCACATTTCGCCGTGCGTATTCCGTCTCATGATGTGATAGGGGGCGAGCCTATTGCCATATCGGGCACAAATTCCAGTCTCCGGGCTGATATTGAATAGAAAAATCCAATATCACTTATCCCGACCCAGGAATCAAACCCGAGACCTCAGCATTGCAGTCGTACCGTAATATAACTACGCCACGGACGCAGTCATAATACTAACTGATTATAAAATTACATCATAGTTTTATTACTTTGTCTTCTCGTATATATGTTTGATCTTAGATTTGAAATCCATTGCTGAACATAGACCTACCCTAAAGATTTGCAAACGAACCTATCAAAACCATGATTCATCTATCTAATTTTAATTCTATTTTTATTGCCTAAACCACCAAGTCACCTATGTTCAATGATCTTCAAGTACGACGATATAACCAAGGTTCAGCGCTCCTAAACACGATTCAACTATAATCCTCAATAATACTTTATACTATATGTAAAATAAGTACGACTAAAACATACCCAACAGACCAATCTACATTCTAAAGGAAAACGTACTCAACAGCAAGTAAATACATCCGAAACGATTGCAGCGAGATGTCGTTGGCGAGTAGTGTCGTGTGGAGTCTTTGACTGCGAGACAGCTGCGATAACAGACTCCTCAGTAGATGTAAATGGAGAGCCTCGGCGAAGCACTTTGTATTCCTAGGAAATGTGTTAAGGATTGTGTTGAAAGCTTCAGTTAGTAGTCGGATAGTTAAGTGCTGTATCTAGGGTAGTACAAACCTATTTTTTATGGCTTACTATGGATTACTCCCAATGTTTCGAAGGCTTTCTGGCCTTCATGGTCATGGGGCGGACTGAGGTGTTAGTCGTCCGAAAAGTTAATATTACCAATATCTATCCCTTGATGCCTACTAAATATTTCGAAAAGTATCCTATACGTTACATCAGGATGGTCTCTCTGTGCACCTTATTAAATCCAAACATCTTCATAAACTTCCGCATTATTATCATTAATGATACCGATCGGTACCTTAACATTATCGTAAACTTTTGTTTGCGTGAAAGTAACACACTGATCTTTCGTTTTTCAAACATCCTAGCTATCCACCAGCTTCGCCATGAAAATTATTGTTGAGTGACTACTTTATTTATTCCAGTTTAAATAAAGGGCAATAAGGTTCATTTATATGAAACATGTTTTATTACTTTATCTTGTGCAAGTTTAATCAAAACCACTGGAAATGTCGATCATTCGAACTAAATAATTAGAATAAGGTCACAATGTTGTTGCTTGACATAAATCTTCGAGAAATGCTCCGTTAATTCAATTGTGTTGTTTTCTACTTAACTATTTAACCTCCAAATTCAGACAGATTATTTAACTACCAAGAAATCTATACTATTATATAAAGCTGAAGAGTTTGTTTGTTTGTACGCGCTAATCTCAGGAACTACTGGACCGATTTTGAAAATTCGTTCACTAATAGGAAGCTACATTACTCCTGAGTGCTATAGGCTACTTTTTATTCGACGCGGGTGGAGCCGCGCGCAATGCTAGTATATTATATGACAAAACGATTCCTTTATCTACTGAAACATAAAACTTTTTTTTTTTTTTTTTTTTTTTTTTTTTTTTTTTTTTTTTTTTTTTTTTTTTTTTTTTTATTGCATTTAATGACGAGACGAGCATGCCGTTCGCCTGATGGTAAGCGATACGACCACCCATAAACAGTAGCAACACCATCCAGCACCTTGACTAACAAAGTACTGTGTGGCATTCCACTGCGCTCGTCACCCTGAGACATAAGATGTTAAGTCTCATTATGTCCAGTAGTTATACTGGCTACAATGTCCTTCAAACCGAAACACAACAGTGCATGCACACTGTTGCTTGGCGGTAGAAATAGACATTGACAAGTAGACAAACGTGAAATGTTATGTACATACTGCCTCGGTGACGTGGTTGTATTACGGTACGACTGCATTGCTGAGGTCTCGGGTTCGATCCCCGCATCGGGCAAAGTGATATGGGGTTTTTCTATTCCGTATCAGCCCGGAGTCTGGAATGTGTGCCCAATATGGCGATAGGCTCGCCCCCTATCACATCATAGGATGGAATATGCGCGACAAAAAGTGGGTGCACTAGTTGCGCCTCTGCCTACCCCTTCGGGGATAAAAGGCGTGAGTGTGTGTGTGTATGTGTGTAGTATTTACATAATATTTTGACTACAATACTTGCGGGCTACTTATCGGTAGTAAAAAAACCTGTCTTACATGTATTTTTATTAGTATTTATTGGATCCTTTACATTGCAGAGAGATTATTTCTTAATATCGTCCTGTCTGTAACTAAACCCCTTGAGACTGACTTCCCGGGTAGAACCCAACTACCTTCAGGGATTACCCGTCGAGCCTCTGCGGACCTTCAAATATGCTTTACATTTAAGATCCCGGATATTTGGTTCTGTTAAAGCCATATTTGAAACCGCACTGTCTTTGATTAAATTTAAAGTTCCTTGGCATGAATAGCTCGTTTATCTGAGGTGATACTCACTTTTTATCTTTTGAAAACTGTCGTGAAGTGACAGCAATCTTCTTGCGTTTCGTGGGATCAGTGTGGTTGCCGGTTGAAAAAGTAATCCAAAAAAGATTACTTTAAATACCTAAGCGATATTATATGAAATGAAATGAAATAATTTATTCGAACCCATAAAATGTTATACATTATTTAGATTCCGTCAATATTAACTCTACCACCAGTTCGGAAAGCAGTTCTCACTAGAGAAGAACGGGCAAGAAACTCTAGTGTTGCTCTTTTCAAAATCAGTTCAAGGTATAAAATACAATGCATTATGTAGAGAAAAAAATATATACAATTCAGTATTTGTTTACTTATTTTTAGAGCAGTTCATTTACATACTCGCAAAATACGTAATAAAAATTTTAATTCCAACACGAGTGCATAACTATCTCAGGAATCATGTAATAATTTGATCTGTAATCTTCAAGATGTCGCTATTAATCTAAGTTCAAGATATACCCCTAATACTTATATATAGTATATTAAGTTAGTATAGTTACACACACACACACAAACACACACACACACACACACACACACACACACACACGACCTCTGTTTATGTAACTAGTTTATATTAAGTTTTAGTTTATTTTGGTAACACAATGTATCGTATTTTTTTGTTATGAGAGAGCGGGATCTCCTGATACAGGCATTTTTTATGCCTACTAGGAGGCCCCAACCTTATCCTAATGTTTTTTGCCTATTGTGGAACGAAATAAACATTTTTCATTTTTTTTCATAGTAATCGAAAAGGTCAGACCAGTCCACACAAGCAGCACCCGTTCACGAGTATGACGCATGTGCCAGCCATCGGCCTCCTCAACCATATAACAGGGAAGTGGCCGACCCGGCACACGACGCCGCCGCAGGCACAGACAGTTAAGGAGTATGTCATACCCAAGCCGCTCACAGATGGAAACAAAGAAACTTTATTAAAACGAAAGACATGATTCCAAAGAAAATCACATGAAAAAATTTAATCCCAGGCTTTTTTATTCTCTATGTATTCTGAAATCTTGTAATAAGCTTTATTACATAACTTTCACTTAATAGTTGTTTGGAATTTACCCATGTTTAAACACTTAATTTCAGTGGGAACTTTATTATAAAAGTGTATACAGTAACCCTTAAAAGAATTGCTGAATTTTTGGAGCCTTGTTTTGTGATTAACTAGATTATTTTTGCTTCTAGTATTTAAGCCATTTATGCATCCCATACTATTATAGGGAGCGATCTTGTCTCCACGTCAGGCACAAGTTTGAATTTATAAATAACTACAGTTTTATGATTTCTTTGAATTTAAATATCAAAATGTTTTAAGTGTATTCCAATCTAACACTTGAAACTCAAAACCTCATGATTCACAAAAATGTTGCAACTATGCCATAAAACGATACAGCTAAAGCGTACCTACTGATGTAGGTCACAGGTACACATCACAATTACACTCAACTCCAATTCAAATCATCTGAAATCCAGTTGATTCAGTTTCCAGAAGTTAATTTAAAAGTCCGTACAAGCTTTGACAAACAAGTAACATGCGTAAAGTTAAAATTAATAACCGTGCGCAGTGGGAACAAGGTAAGTAGGTACACTTGGCAAAATTTTAATGAGCCCAAGTTGACGCGGGGTCTGTACACTTGTTCCAATGTTTGTTTACTTTGTTTGTCATTAGTGGAGACGTAACGTGGAAACTTCGAACATGTCAAGTCTTATTCTAGTGTTACAGAGTTTAAATAACATTGGTGTGCTTTTTAGTATTGATATTTCGGTACCAAACACAGAGGTATTCTTCTTTTTTATTGCCTTCAAAGGCAGACGAGCTAATGGTGCAGCTAGTGGTAAGTGGTCACTGTCACCGATGTTCATTGGCATTGCCAGGAGCACAGGCAACAGCCAAGCTGTTGCCTAGTGTAAAAAAAATCTGTGATTCGTATTCTTGATTTTTTTTAAGGCCAAAAGCCTGATTATTTGGCTTTTGTGAGTGATGGATATCAGTCAATACCAAGTAACATAATATGCCCATATATCCATCATACAATCGGCTTTATCATTTCATCACTTAGATTCATATTTAATTCATCAATTCATCACATGTATGCTCCTAGATTAGAGTGTGACTTTTGTGTTTGATCGATGTATACATTTATGTAAAGATTAACATTTATCAGCAAGCGATGAAATTGGAGTGAGATGAATTAATCATAAAAACATAATATAAATAAGAAGAAAAAAGTTATGATTTAATTCCTTTATATCTAGTTGAATGAATTAAATTATGAATGAATTAACTTAAATGTATACGTTTTAGTACTGCAAGCGAAATAACTTGCCTTTTTAGCCTATAAAAACTGCAACGAATCTGATGGCTTCGGAGAAAAACAACGAGCAGCTAGATTAAAATTTTAATCGATTTACGAAAATGCACGGTTAGCCGCAGAGTGCAGTACCATCAATCACGCCACACTCAGGGTAGACAGAGGGAATAGTGTTCCTCTTACTGGTCATCAATCAATGTTACAGATGTGCTTTTATTTTAGGAATGCTCATGTGGGAATTTATAATGTTATTGATGGGTATTTGAGACTTTCCAATGACGGAATGTTCGTGTTCCTGTAGAATTTTTTCTGGGCCCTGTAGACAAATTTGAATAACGTCAAGTCGTGTCATATTATTAGTACTAAGTGGTTAAGTGTTTATCGGTTCTTTCTGTAGCTTTTACAAACTTATTTCTTACTGCCGCCGGGGAACAATCTACAGGAAATGTACAGCTCTAATTCAAAGGAAATTATAATGTAAACTGGACGAATAGTACTCTAACATGTAGTACTTTATATTTCCAATGTTTTTTGTGGTAGTACGTAGTCGTAATTCTTTTTGGGAGAGCAGCTCATCTCCTCATTCAATCCTGATAGCTTGGACGGGCATGTATATGCAAGGACTTTGCGGACCAAAAAAACCTTTCAAATCCGAAACTCTTTACGCTAAAGATATGGTAAGGAGCACGTCGCCGCCTCCGCTCACAAAGAGTTCTTTGAGACGCTCTCCGCCCGGAGACAGGAGGCGACACGTACCTCTCTATTGATTCCAGTTATTGAAATTCGTGTACGAGAGTTGTTGAAACTTGTTTTTGTGTTGAAAGTTTCTTGTGCGAGCTAAAGGAGAAACTTTGACGTAGAGTGAGTGATTAATAGTTAAGAATTATTATTAATTTTTTTTTATACTTATTTTATAAAGATGGATATTTTGTTTGTATGTGTCGGCGCGAATCTCTGAAAATACCGATCAGATTCTGAAAGTGTTTTAGCAGTTGAATTCATCATTCCAGAGTATTATAGGGTACTTTTATACCCGGAATGGACGCTTACGCAGGCGGATTCGCGAGCAAAATCTAATATAACAAAAGATAGGCAAATTATGCAACACCAAGTTCTGGTCCGTGTTGATACTGTTTAAAGGTAAACAGTATCATTGCCATTACTCAAGTTACTTGCTAGCTTGGATATAGAAAAAAAAACACAGTGCTAAACAATTACAACACAGAAATTTCGATTACCGTGCCAAATTTAGCCATTTATATTCCAATTTTGGCGAACGTAGTGTAGGTTTACCTTACCGCGAAAAATCACTTCGCAATTCGACTATCAAAGAGGACGCTCTGCTAAATACGCGCTATACGAAGCTCTTAGTAAATAAATCCTTCATAACATTAGTGGATATCCGGCGCAGTTTGCGTCGGCCAGAGCGGTGTTTGCGCCGCTCTCGATGCCCGCCCAATATCGGTGCAATTACCTTAATGTCGCACGGGATTACGGCCACCATAAAATAGACGGAATTCCCGCGTCGTTTTTAACGTACCTATTAAAGGATCTTTAACGTGATAGAACTTGCTTATATACGTACCATGTGTGCGGAATTACATTAGGCATTGACTACTGGTTTATTTTGGTGATGCTTACTTTATGTGGTGGTAGGTCTCTCGTATATGAGAGTCCGTCTGGGTGGGTAACACCGCAATATCTATTTCTACCGCCAAGCAGCAGTGTGCATGCACTGTTGTGTTTCGGTTTGAAGGACATTGTAGCCAGTGTAACTACTGGACATAATGAGACTTAACATCTTATGTTTCAGGATGACGAACGCAGTGGAATACCACACAGTACTTTGTAAGTCAAGGTGCTGGATGGTGTTGCTACTGTCTATGGGTGGTCGTATCGCTTACCATCAGGCGAACGGCATGCTCGTCTCGTCATTAAATGCAATAAAAAACTGTGGCTTATTTTTAAACTTTATTCCTTGGTGGGAATATCATATTATGCCTGGGGTATTTTTTTAACTTATTATTTTATCTATAAAGACAAGTGGATAGTACCTATATCCACCATAGATTCAAATCATTTTAAATGAAAACAATTTCGAAATAATTATTATCAAGTTTCCACAGAAATTAAAATAAGATTTAATTACATTTCCTTTCCTAACTTATCCTTTAGCTGTAACATGTATAGGATAGTATGTCCAGGTAAATCAGAATATTGTATGGCGACCCTACCACCTCTACGGACAATGCGGTTACTAAATTAATTATTAATGTTGCGTCTATAGCGAGCTCTGATATTTGTCAAACGCTTTATGGTTTATTAATAGTGTGCTGCAGTCCTTTTAAAGGACAAGTGTACATGTGACATTACAAAACAATTCCCGATGAAATTTCAATAAATCCTGCAGTCCGTATAAAACTTGAGTCCCTCCTTTTATTCTCAATGGCTTAAGGAGAAGCAATAGAAAAATATTGAACCTACAGGTACCCTACTTGACTTGATAATCGATCCTAGAATAACATTCTTCATAATTCGGATGAAGAAATTTTATCTTGAGACATATTTCGTTTTTAAATTTCATAATGCACTCACTACAATGTTCTTCAAACCGGACATTTCAGTGACCTACCCTCGACACTCGCAGACCATTGGACCAAATCACCTATTAAATGTACTAGAAATTCTAAGCAGTTTGTAATTTTGGCACTGTAACGAGGTTATTTCATAATATGTACTACATCCCAACTAACATTGTGAACCCTCCAAATGAGAACATTCATTATTCCAACGCGATGCATTACCCAAACATTTTAAAACGGGTTAAACACCAATATTAGCCGATGCTTGGTCGCGTTTGCCACTTATTGGCGCCAACACGACGCCATTGTAAACATACGAAAAATGGAAGACATTATATTATCACAGTGATAGGATATCCGACTCTATTTTCAGTGAATAAGATTGAAAATTGTTTATAGATAAACATGATAATGAAAGAAAGATTGCCAAAGTTTGTTGACACGTCAGAGTGGATCCGTAATCTCTTTGGAGCATTCATATTGTTCACAGATCGAGTGTTGGCTGTTTGGCCACTTCGCGCCGTTTGTCTGCAGCCCACAATCCTACTGATTGGGAGTTTTTGTGAGCTCCTTTTAATCTGCACTGGCTTTATTGATTTTTGGCTGTTTAGCGTTACGTTTTGTTTTGTTTGCTGGTTTATCAAAGGCAAAGACGTTTTTGCTCTCGGCCACCGTAATTAATTTTGAAAGGTTTTGGTGCAGATGCATTTCGCTTGTACCAGAATTGGATCCATTATTTAAAAGAAACTGCTCCGTGATTTCGTACCGTTCTATTTAAGATTTATTTTTAAATATATGTGAATGTTGAGACTAATAGGTTGATACGGTGACAATAAATGCTGCCATTGCCTTTAAGCAGTAGTTAGCAGCTAGTAATTGAAAAATGCAACGCATTATATTATAAACACATGGTTGTTTTTTCTTGTAACATAAGATATGAAAGCACAAAATCCCAAAAATCAGCATCGTGGTCTTGATTTTTCCGGCATCGCGGGATTTATTAGAGATCGCTAATTCCAATAGTCCGGCGTGATCGTTTCCCGGTCGATGCAAAAAAATGGTTTATCTTTGTAGATGAGGAGGAAGAGAGAGTTCATAATTCTATTTGAAAATGCATATTCGTAAAGTCGTTCGACCCGCCTCAAATGTTCAATTTTTTCCCGGAAATAAATAATAAATGGCATAACAAGCCAGCCATGTTAAATTGTATCGGCTATCTCTTTGACGTATTAGGGCGCAGGTAGCTCCCCACTTGGGCCCAAATAGGGTTGTTACGTGGTTGGGATTTGTCTGCTTAAAAAGTATTTTAACTATGGTTGCAGGAATCACAATATGTGTAAGATTATTTTTTCTTTGTTTATCTTAATAGGGAATGAATTGCTCGTCTGAATGCAAGAGCAATGTCTGCCCTTAGCCAAGAAATTCAACATCAATCGCTCCTCCAAATTTTCTTGGACCTTACTGCATTTAAGGTCTGATGAAGGTCGGTAGCCGATCTATTTCAAAAACATGTTAAGTTTCAAACTCCTATGTAATTTTGATGCAGTAACTAAATATTTCGCAACACGTTGTGAAGTATGGCAACCCTAATCTGAAGACATTACTGCAGGGTCCGCGATCGGGCCGAATCGACTTGTTATAGTGGCTTGACATGTGTCGGCCCGTGACGTTCAGCATGTCGCCTGGTTTTATATGTTATGGGACGATTGTTTCCTTCCAAACAGTTCCAGAGCGATATTTTGGAAAAAAAATTGTAGAGAAATATGGTATTTTTTATTGACGTTGATGTAAGAGAGTTAGCGACAGAACATGGAGATTTTATATTATGTTGTTTCAAAAGCTGTTCGCTGTAGTGGTTTCAGTAATCAGAAGTACCTATATAGTTGATGCTTTCTGATCTAATTCTAAAGACTACCCAAAGATTTGACGTCTCTCCTTCATCGTTATTATATTTATACACTGCAAGATAAATATTGTATATAAAAGTACGCTATTCCAAAAAAGATTGGTGCAAAAGAAAAAATACTTTTTTAATTTAATTTCGAGTGTGGCGTCACGATGTGTGCTCAGACGGGATTGTCATTTGCATATAAAATCAAAAGTTTCACCTCACGCCGCGCACTCAATTTAAATTATGATATTGGAAGAAGGTTGACACAAAAACCGTTGTGCGAAATTGAAAAATTTGCAAATTTTGACACATAGCCGATATTTTAAATTGATACATGGTAAAAGGATTCTCATCTTGTCGGAAATATATTTATTTTAAAGTAGGTGAAATACGTATTTTTTATCTTTTGCACGGCAAAATGGTCTCCCTTTTTTTTTTTTTTTTTTTTTTTTTCGCGGAGAAAGTGACTTATTACTCCCGCCCAGCCTTCAAGGGGGGCGACTGAGCGGTTATGTTGGGTTCACCGTGCCTTACGACCCGGCGTTGAGCCGCCCGGAGAGATGTAACCATCGGGCGACCGCCGGGCCGAGTCCCTAACCTATGTACAACGCACGGCATACCAACCAAAACTCCGCGGTGGCCATCTTCGGCGCATTAGGGACGACTGTGGGCTTCCTCTGACGGAAGTGTCTAAGTTGTCGTCCGCAGCCGCCCCTGCGCGGTGCCGCCTAGTGCGGCCCGTCTCCTGTTTGGGGGGGGCTCAGAAGCCCCCGCACACCGAAGGACGCTCTCAGCGTCAACGGCAACGTGAGGCCTACCAGCCACGCTGTCGTCCATCACAGGGATCGCAACAATGTGCCACTAAGAACACAAAATTAAAGACGGACAGCCCCCTGCCGCCCGCCTGCGACCCCCGGTGGCCCCTATTAGTCGCCTTTTACGACAGGCAGGGGATACCGTGGTGGAATTCTCCAAACGCCCCCAATCCACAGGGCGGAAGACGCCGGTCAGTCGTCCACCCGGCGCCTCCTACGTCTTGTCTGGCGGCGGGAGGGATCTCCGCGCCTCCGATCCCTCTCGGCACTCTCCTTCCGCGAGAGGACCACCTCACAGAAGTGTGCCACCGCACGCCAGGACCTCCGGCTGTCGACCATGGAAGCGACCACGGCCGGCAGCGAGAGGTCTCCTCCGACGACTGCTCTGAGAGCGCTGCGCTCCTCATCCCAGGCTGGGCAGAACTCTAACGTATGCTGGGCCGTATCCAGCGGGCAGTTGTCACAGTGGTGACACACGGCCGACACCTCCTTCCTCACTACCCGCCACAAGTACTCACCGAAGCAGCCATGCCCGGCGAGCACCTGCGTCAGGCGAAACGTTGCCGCACCGTGGCGCCTGTCCAGCCATTCGGCAAAGACAGGACGCACTGCCGCGACGACCCTGAGCCCCGCTGACGGGGCCTCCAGCCTGAGACGCCACTCCTCCACGGCGGCTCGCCGTAGGGAGGCCCTCATGGCCTCCACCTCCTTCAGGGCCGGATGTTGCCCGCGACTGGACGCCTCCTCCCGCCAATGAAAGACATCGGAGAGGGATTTGGCGTCCAGATCCCAGGGCAGAAATCCGGCCAGCCAACAAACAAGCCGCCTCGAAAGAGACCGTGCGGTACGCCCTGATCGCCCGCTGCGCCAAAGCTCTCTGCGGAGTGCGCAGGAGGGCGACGCAGGGGCGGTTCAGGGAGTCAGCCCAAACGGGGCTGCCGTAGAGGGCCATGGACCGCACGACTCCGTGATATAACCTCCGGCAAAGGATGCCAGGACCTTCCAGGTTGGGCAGCAGGCTGGAAAGAGCGCCCGCTGCCCGAGACAGTTTCGTCCCCAGTTTCTTGAAATGGGCGCGGAATTTCCATCGGCTATCTAAGACTAAGCCTAGATATTTCATATCTTTGCCGATGGGAATCCGCACCCCCTCAACCACGATGTGGGCACCGGCCGGTGGCCCTCTCCGAGGCCCGTGGAAACAAATGGCCTCGGTTTTCTCGAGGGCCACCTTTAAACCCAACCGTCGAATCCGACTTACTACTTGGCCGGTGCCCACCGCCGCCAAGGTGGCGGCGTCCCGGAACGTCCTGGCGGTCGCTGTGACCAATGTGTCGTCGGCGTAGCACGTCACGCCGACGTCCCAGAGATTTGCACCACGGAGCACCCAGTCGTACCCGATGTTCCACAGGAGAGGGCCCAAAACCGAGCCCTGTGGAACACCGCGTGACATCGCTCTTCGGTGCCACCCGCCGTCGGCGCCCGGATACACCACGTCCCTGTCAGACAGGTACGCGTGCACCAGACGCCGAAGATAGGGCGGCACCACGTGGTACCGCAGTGCCTCGTGAATGCAGGGCCAGGGCAGCGTGTTGAACGCGTTGGAGATGTCCAAGGACACCGCGACAACTACTCCGCCTCCGGCCACTGCATCCTCCGCCTGTGCCTTCACCCGCAGAATCGCGTGGACGGTGGAACGTCCCCTCCTGAAGCCAAATTGGCTGTCGGCCAAGTTCGGTCCGACCCTCTCGAGGTGCTCGACGAGGCGAGCATGGACGATACGCTCGAAGAGTTTGGCGACCTCGTCGAGCAACACGATGGGCCGGTAGGCCGACGGCGACTCTGCGGGTCGTCCTTCCTTCTTCAGCAGGACGAGCTTCCCGGTTTTCCAACGCGCCGGGAAGACGCCCTGCTCCAAACAGGCGGTGAATAAACTGCGGAGCCTCGGGCCCAGGTGCTCGAGGGCCACCACCCAAGCTCTTCCTGGGATGCCGTCGAGCCCTGGGGCCGTTTTTTTGCTCCGCAGCCGAAGCACTACCACCCGCAATTCTGCGGGCGAAACCTCTGGGATATCCCTTGCCGGATTCTCAATCGACGATGACGCCACATCCGGTGGCGCCATCGGTGGAGGAGTGGTCTCCACGGTGGCCGGGAACAAGGCCGCGACGACGTTGGCCAGTAATTCTGGCTGGAGACTCTGTGACAGCGGGGGCGCCGCTGGACGAAGCTTATTCATTACCATACGATAGGGGCGCCCCCACGGGTCACTGTCGAGAGTCTCCAGGAACTCTTTGCGTGCCGCGACCTTGGCCCTGTAAACGGCCACCCGCAGCGCTCTCTTCGCCTCTTTGTAGAGGTCATAGAGCCGCCGCTCCTGGTCTGCATGATCCCCACCTCGAAGCCTGCGACGACGATGCCTGGCGTATCGGCGGCGCGCAGCGACGCATGACGCGCGCAACTGCGCTAGCTCTGCCGACCACCAGTACACTTGTCGCCGCGGCGAGCGTCGGAGGGCTCGGGGCATGGCGGCGTCGCAAACGTCCGACATTGCCACCCCGAACCACTCCACCTCTTGTTCGACCCGAACCGGCCCGTCCGGCACAGGGAGCCACGACATCACCAGAGCGGGCAACTCTAGGGCCTCTTTATTGAGGCGACGAGTTACCCACCGCGGGCCGTCCTGATTCGGGGCACTCGGTTCACCACCGGGCTGGATACTCGGAGACGCGGAGACGTCGAACCTGATGTAACGGTGGTCCGACATCGTCTCGACGTCCGCGAGGACTCTCCAGCCCCGGACACGGTGCGCGATGGCGGGACTTGCAAACGACAGATCAACAATAGACCCGCCGTTGTGCCGCACGCACGTGTGCACCGATCCCCTGTTCAGGACGACCAGGCCGACAGAGATCGCCCAGTCCTCCAGGACCCTACCGCGACCGCTCGTCGCCGGCGAACCCCAAGCTACAGACTTGGCGTTGAAGTCACCGGCGACGACTGCCGGGTATGGTTGGCCTTGTTCCACTAGGGCCCCCAGCCGAACGAGAAAAGATTCGAATTCGGCGAGGGGTCTGTTGGGAGAGAAGTATACTCCTACAACCCAAACGTCTCCCAACAGAGCCGCCACGCATCCCTGGTCCTTCGATATCTTTTCGAAGGGCGGGGAGCCAGCGGCACCCTGGGTGATTATGGCCACTAAACCGTCGGTGTCCCCAGCCCAGTTGTCACGGGGAGGGACAAAGTACGGCTCAGCGACCACGGCCACTTGCACCGACCACTGTGCCAGGCTTTGGGACAACAGGTCTTGGGCACTGGCGCAGTGGTTGATGTTCGCCTGGAGGAACTTTAGGTCCATTATTGGGCGATCTCTTCAACACCTTCCATCTCGGCCTCTTGCGGTGGGCTTGCTGTCTGCGGCTGGGTTGTGGCCACAGCAGCAGCAGCATTACGTCGGGAGGGGCGGCGACGGTTGCGGCGGGAGGAGGCGGGACACGCCTTCCCCCCGACCTGGTGCCCGGCGGGCTTGCCGGAGGCCGCGCAGACCACGCAGTTCGGCGCAGCGCTGCACTCACGGGCCTTGTGGCCTGTCTGGCCGCAGCGGTAGCACAGCGCGCTACGGTCCACTGCGCAGTCGCAGCGTTCCCGGACGTGCCCGGACTCCAGGCACCGGAAGCACCGAAGGGGCCGCGCCTCAAGCACAGAAACTCGAGCCGCGACCCAGCCGATTATTACACGGCCTGCCCCCCGCACTTTCTGGGCTGCCTTTATCGGCATCCGAGCCCAAGCCGTGCCAACACCGGATCGGTCAGGACGGATTTGCCCTACCTTTATAGTTTCCGGTGCACACTCACCGGCCTTAGAGAGGGCCATTGCGACTGACTCAGGAGTGGCTGTGTAGTCCAACTCCGTAAGCCGCAGCTCCGCATGCTTGATGGGCCGGGAGATTCGAACGTCCTCCGACCCATTGAAACACTCCCTCAGCCTTGCGGCGAGGGAGTCAGCCCTCTCATCCGAATTAGCCCCGGGCACCTCGTACATTGGGGCACCCGTGGCCGCAAACTTTGGCCTCAGCCTTGTAATGTCAAGGCCGGTGAGGTTCACCTTAACCTGGGCCTCTGTGAGAACCCTGGCGTAAGTTAGTCCTTTCGCTACCGCCGCCGGCGTCAGGGATATCATGACGGCCGCGGACCGCGGTGGGCGGAGCTTGGGCTCGGCCCGGCGCGGCGGTTGCTGCTGACTTGCAGCCGGTGTCGCGCCGGACCTGGGCTTCGACTTCTTTTTGCCCACCACGACCGTCCATTCCCTGTCCAGGGACACTGGAGCCGGCGGTAGCGGGCGGGGCTCGCAGAGAGCTTGCTGCGCTGGGGCACTGGGTTTGCCTTTCCCCCCCTTGTCTTTTGGCTTCGGCTTGGGCGCCGGAGGAAGTGTGGGGGCCGGGACGACTCTCTTCTGCGCTTGCACCCCAGATGGTTTTGCCACGATGAATCGGGGCGGAGCACTAGAGGGACCGGCGATTGGGATCAGGGTGGGAGGACTGGGTTGGGCTACTCCCTTGCCCTTGCCCTTGCCTTTGTTTGAGGACTGAGGTGGACCCCTGACATACCCCCCCTGTACCGGGAGCTCCATTGTTTGGGCCCTATATTGCTCATGGGCCAGAGGCGGTCTTGCGGCCGGTCCCATGAGCAAGGACTCCATCCTTGCTTGCACCCTCGCCTCTATCATCCCCAGCATTTCCTCCGTTGGGCTTTTGCTGGCGGCCGCCTCTAGCTCTTCGAGGCGGCGACGGAGGGAGGCATTCTCTTCCTGAAGCTGCTTAACTGCAGCCTCAAGGCGGGAGCTCTTTTCCCGCCACCTCTTCGCCTCGTCTTCAAGGCCGGTGACCGTGGTCTCTGTGGCCTTGGAGCGCGCCAGTAACCCGGCAGAGCGGAGCCGCTTCGGCACTACCTTCTCCGACTTTTGGCAAGCCTCCGCACGCTTCGAGATGTTGCGCTCCCTCTCTGCTTTCTTTAGGCTGCCCACCGAAGGCGGACCCCCTCTACCGCGAGCAACGGTCGCCCTCGTCTTCGGCGCCGGCTCGTCCGTGTCGCTCGAGGTCCTCCAGAATCGCCCGCCTCTCACTGAAGAGCCACTATCGCTGGACTCCAAGTCCACGCACATGTCTTCAGCCCGTGCGACATCAGCCACGACTCCAGTAAGCCTCACGCCCAGATTCCCCCTTTCTACTTCTCCGTCGTTGGGCTTGCGCCCTTCGACCTCCGCCTCTCCAGCCGGAACTGGAGTAGGCAACCTCGTCATGTTTTTTTTTGGTTTGGATGTATTCATTTTGAATCCCACGAGTATGGGGGAAATAACAGTCCGCCCAGGCAGTGCCCCCTGTACCTGGGTAAGCCTAGCGTAACCCGCACAGAGTGTCGGCCGGTACTCTGGCGGGGGTCGCACTCGAGACCGAACTACCCATCAGCCATGCATCCCCTCGCGGTGCGCCGCCGCTTGGGATTCGGGGTAACTTTTTATAGAGGTTTTCTCCCTCGCAGTCCAGGCGGTTAAGCCAAGACCCTCGGCCCCAGGAGTCGCTGCGAAACATGACCACAGTGCCCCCTGAGATTCCGAGACTAACGGTGGCCACGGAGAACTAGTTCTGCCCCGGCCTGTTCCGCGGCAGGGTGAGTGCACACGGAACCCGTCTACCTATTCCTCCACTGCACCCTCTGCTAGTCAGAGGGAACGTGGAAGAATCCTCTTTGCTGGTTTTGGTCCACGCCGTTTCCGGTACCCCCCAAATTTGGGGGGCGTTCCCCTATCCGCCACCCAGGGAGACGCGCCCGATGGGAGACCAGCAACTCCGCACGGGAAAATGGTCTCCCTGCATCTGATGATAACTAAAGATAAGTCCAAAAACATGTCGACCGATAAGAAATAAACATCCCTGGACATTCGGCATAGTGATACATCGTATTATGGTAGTAAGATTAATATTTAAACACCGTAAGGGCGCAACGATAGCGGGGGGTGAACTGCTAGCGTCACTCATATAATATTCCTACTCACTGATGATACTCAAAACAGAAATTATATAGCACGAATATGATATTATGTGTATAATAATTATGGAATTAGTATCCAGTCCACCAGGTGGTGGATGAATCTGACGTTGTGGATATTTACGTCAACAGATATATCATGTCAGTAATACGAATGTTGAACATGAAGAACTCTTGCCACTGACCACACATTGCACACACACACTCACGCCTTTTATCTCCGAAGGGGTAGGCAGAGGCGTAATTAATGCAACAATTTTTAGCCCTGCGTATTCCATACCATGATGTGATAGGGGGCGAGCCTATCGCAATATCGGGCACAAATTCCAGACTCCGGGCTGATACTGAATAGAAAAATCCAATATTAGTTTGCCCGAACCGGGGATGGAACCCGAGACCTCAGCATTGCAGTCGTACCGTAATACAACTACGCCATTGAGGCAGTCCACACATTTGTTACATGTATAACGCTGTGGTGTGTATGGTGTAGCAGTAGTGGGTTGAATAAAACGGTACACAGACTTTAAATTCATATATTGTATTTACTTACTTGCTACACTTAATGCAAATCACAAAGTACCGGGTTTCGGCTAATAAAGTAAGGTCGGAGAGCGGAACGTGAGCCTACTGGAGAGCTGTTCTTTTATCACTTTGTTACTTGTATCATATTAAAAACTACAATTAAATTAGGATAAGGGCACCACTGACATAAATAGGGTGTCAGACCCAAAATAATAAATTTATATACTTTTGTTATCTAATTTCCAAAAATATCCATGAGAGTGTGTCCTAGTCCTCCAATACAGGGTCAGGAATTAATGAGGCTTAAACCAACTAGGGAAGTTAGCCTCCTCTCTGGTGATGCAGACAGTTTTGAGTCTACCCGCGATCGACAAAATGAAGAAGGAAAATGTATGTTTTAGAAAACCCCCCTGAGGTATAACCCCCTGGAACAAGGACAGTGTTCCAGATTAGTACACAATACTATAACAGTTATAGTTGTCGCGTTAGGCGACTAATAAAAAAACATACCGGGAAGGAATAGAGAACCCGAAAGGTCGGCAGGCCGGCGAGTGTTCTCCTGTCAACTTTCGCGGAGGATTCCTGATATGTTCATGCTATAACGAAGAACGAGAATGGATAATAAAAGTCCCGCTATACATTTTCCCGGACCGAATTGTTTATCTTAACCATTCTCGAATCCACCTGAAGACAGACCCAAAATTTCATTAAAATCGGTCCAGCCGTTTAGGAGGAGTTCACTGAAATACGCACGCACAGAAGTATTATCTATTTGCGCGCGGCTCCGCCCGCGTGGAAAAGTTTTTCCGGGATAAATAGCCTATAGCACTCAGGAGTAATGTAGCTTCCTATTAGTGAAATAATTTTCAAAATCGGTCCAGTAGTTCCTGAGATTAACGCGTTCAAACAAACAAACAAACAAACTCTTCAACTTTATAATATTAGTATAGATATAGATTTGTTAAATGGCTTCCTGAAAATTATTGTGATTGTGATTCTATAGAAATCAAATATTAATTTATTTGTATTATCACTGATTAATTTGTTCCATGCATTAGCCCATTGATTGTTTTGGTCGCGTCTGTGCTCCTATCCGTAAATATTGAACAATTACATTAATTAATATTTTGCAGCAGACGCTAATGAAACTCGTTAATTAGTGACAATGTAGGGGTACGTAGAGTCATGTGTGGGGTTGACGCCAGATTAACAAGCCTTGTTTGTTGTAACATGATTTAGAAATGTTATAACAGATTATGGAGATTTCTCTTGATCTAATGGTGGTTTTGGTAGATTAAATGTCGCTGGTTAATGCTAGCGCAAGGATTATAATCATCTATTTCACTACGTCTGAGTTAAATATAATATAAGACGAACAAATATAAAAGTAACACTGTGAATCTCCGTACTATCATCATCATCAGCCACATAACGACCACTTCTGAACATAGGTCTCCCCTAAAGATTTCCAGACGGACCTGTCAAAAGCGGCCTGCATCCACCGTGTTCCTGTGACCTTTATCAAGTCTATACTATGCTTTTTAATAATTTTAAAACGCAAATAATATTTATAGATTAGCCGTGATTTGAGATTTTTTTTTATTTCTTTATGGACAATTATTGTCCCGACCATTCGGCATGTGATTTATTGTGCCATTTAATTTTATAAAATGAATATTTTATATTTCTCATATCTTTTAAACAATTCGTGTAAACTAATCGTTTGTTTCCAACGCATCTGTTCCCGGAGTTTGTTAGTGTTAATGAAAGATGTTCCGGATGTGAGGCGCGGAGGCATCCGCGGCGCGCACAATCATCGCCATTCATATAGAACACCTGCGACCCGCGAGCACGCGGCATACAGCAAATACAGTAGGTCAAGTCGGTCGGTATAAGGCTGCTTACCAGCTTATCTAGTATAGCGATAGAGACAAAATAAAAAAGCCAGATAACATGCTGCCCAGACGCGTGACACTCGTTGTAGAAGGTGGTTTTAACGAAAATAACGAAAGAAACCATTGAACCGATATCGATGAAATGAAGTATGGTGATAGTTTGAGACCATGGAAAGGACAAAGGTTTTTTATCTCGGAAAAATATATAGCAGGACTTTTATCCTGGGAAAACGAGAGCCACGAGCGAAAGCTAGTATCAAATGAGTCTGTTTACCTGTGGCGAAAAATTTAAAGCCATGGTGATTTTTTTGCTTATAATAAAGTGGGTTGGACGGCAAATCAAACATTGACGGCTGGAAAAGCAACTAGGCTGTGTCGTGTTATGGGAAAAAGATTTCAGCAGCTATTGGCTAAGTTCCTAAGATGGCATTTCGTAGAACTTTTTTTTATGATATAAGGGGCAAACGATCATACGGTTCACCTGATGGTAAGTGATCACCGCCGCCCATGGACATCTGCAATACCAGGGGGCATAGAGCGGCCTTTTAGGTGGGAATACGCTCTTTTTTTGAAGGTCGCCCTGTCGTGCCTGCTACCATCAGGCTTTGAAAGGTCCGTCAGCTCCGTAGGAGTTGTTGGAAATTGTATTGTTTCCGAGAAAAACTAGCTTATAGTTATTACAGCGGCGTCACTGGAAAGGTAAAAGGCAATGATTTAAAAGGTGAACGTAAAAATGTATGCAATATAGGTAGTGTTACCGGATATTTTGGTTCCAATTTAACAGATTACCGGTGGTAGGTCTCTCGTATGCAAGGGCCAGGTATGTATCGCCACAATTTCTATTTCTACCGCCATCAGTATGTGCATATACTATTGTCTTCCGGTTTGAAAGTCATTGTAACCAGTGTAATTACTGGGCGTTTTGAACTCAACATCTAATGTTTCAGGGTGACCAGGGCATTTGATTGCTACGAAGGTGGATCACTTTATAATTCAGGAACACTATGTAGAAATGTTGCTACTGTTTATGGGTTGTCGTATTTCTTACCATCAGGTAAGCGGCATGTTTGTCTCGTCATTTAAATACAATAAAAACAGTTTATGAAAATTATAATATATTATGAATTAAAATTATTTATTAGATACCTTCGTAGTTAGTTCATTTTAATTTCATGTCTGTAAAATTATATTTCTTTAGATTCCAGTATTGATATGATGTTCACCTACCGTATGCCTATTGACTGTCGTAACTGGAGACAAATTAAAACATCTTCGAGAGTGCACAACAATGGACCGCGTTGAAAGATTGGAAGTCGCCTGAACCCCGCTTTGTTCAGATCAATACTATTTCATTGTCATCTCAGAAGTAATATCTACATTGCAGAGGATTCTATTGAATGCTGTACAGTTATTTGTATTGTTTGAATACCCGCCAGTCAATATGTCCTGATCACACCGGGATATCTTTTATCTCGGTAAAATGCTGTTGCTAAGGCAAATCTAGGTCATCTGATGATGAACAACGAGGTCGGATGGGTTTCTCGCCGCGCCTTCAGAATTATGCCGGGCTGCTTTACTGGAAGTATCAAGATTTTCTCTCCTACCAAAGTCAGTTTAGAGTAGGTCAGATAGGTATAAAAATAGCTTCTTTCTGTTCTATTCAAGTACTACTTTGCCATGATTTGAAGAACATTTATCATATGATATTTCAGCATTATCAGATTTTTTATTGCTTCATGTCAACTGCCGTACGTACAGTATATGCCGAGTAATTATGGATAGTGTTAACGCTTTATAGGTTTAACATGAAGTGAGCGACCTGCTCGTCTTGTTATTCAGTTTCATAAAAATAAAAGTCTATAATTATACTACAACATTGAAGTATGTGAATGCACTTTACTGAATTGACTGTGGCTTCATTCCCGACAGACATATTTTATTCAAATGTCTTCTGTTCAGAAAGCGCATCAGCCCGTGACTTGAAACGGCTTGAAAGTTCAGTGGTAACTTTTTAATTGGCTCTTGTACTACAGAAGGGTAACCCACGTGGGCTCTGACCCCCGTACAGGGTCTCACGGATCAGTGGCTGCGAGGGGAACGGCCCTGTGTATCTTCGGAATTTATTCATTAGAGTTATTGAAGGCTTATTGGTTTTGGGGTCTAGGGTTCTATTTTTGAGTTGGACATTTTTGTGTACGATTTCTGGTTCGAAATTACTATTTACTCATAGTATAATTCAATACGTTTCGGTGAAGGGTGTTTTTTTTAAACCGAATCTAATGAAATAATTCCAAAAATGCATATCGCCAATCTCAAAAACACACACACACACAGGCACACATAAAGACACACACACACAACTCATGGTTTAAATTATAAGCACACTTCAAATTCGATTTCCAATAGGATTACTCGGGCATATGCGATCATCTAACTAAGCAAAAGGGAATGATCTGAACTCGGAAAGTAAAAATCCCCCAAATCCTCCCCCACCCTAACTAAATAATCATGAGTGCCCATCTAAATCCCATGGATTTGTATCTGATAGGTTAGGGTTGACAATCTGAAGGGTTGCAGGGCGTTCACGACGCTATATAGAAAATGTTGCTGTAGAAGATTCTAGAGTGTTAAAGATGTTAACATAGGCTGGACTAAAAGAAGCAAGTTAATAGATCTTACTTTTAAACAGTGGTTTAATTCAAATTATTTTTTAGTAGTATCAGCTCTGTTAATATTCTTTAGAAAAGTTTCTGGATTATTAACATGTCTTTCCTGATAAACTACATTCATCAATGTGCAGCATGTTTATTCTGTGGATTTTTTTACTATTGGGTTTAGCGAAGGTGTGAGCCTTAATCCGAGCAACCATCTTCTTTATAATTTTAAAATTGGAACGGTAGATTTAAATTGGAATTTTGTCATTAAGCGATAACATTAAAAGTTCGTTAGCTAGAACATTGTTCAAGTAAGTATCTGGCGGATCCAGTGTGGGATGAAAACAAAGTAATATCGTCCAGTGGATATGTGGAAGGTGGTCTGTAAGACAGTTTGATTAGTTGAGAAGTTGGACCGGTCCGGTGTGGGGTGATCGAATAAATCCCTGGAATTACTCGTTATGTCACAGACCCTGTTTTGTTGAGATGGTTTCTGAATTCGAGTAACTTGGTAGGTTTGTTATATAAAAAGGTTGGTCTGTAGAAATTACCATTTTGCTTACTTCTGTCAATATTCAGCAGTATTGTGTTATCGATAGAGTACGCTGTAGCTCGTTTATAACTAAGAATCATAGGGTTTAATATCTGATATCTCGAGATGATAACTAAAGAGCATGTTAGTATTTCATAATTCCATGCCGTTGCTAGAGATTACGGATAGTCATAACGCTTGTCATTAGGAGATCTACTTATCATTGCAATGTATGAAAAATGTATGAAGGTCTATTTTAATCACATAAATCGCCTGTACCTTCTGTTAATATTTTGCTGTGGTATATAAGTCGGTACGAGGTGGGATATTGCGAGTTGGCCGGGATGCTACGCGACATCTCTATTGTTTGTCCTCAATAGAACAGGTTTTTTGCCGAGTCATAATCATTTTCATAACTTGAATCAATAACTTGAATATTTCTCCTCTCTATTAATAATATAACAAATATATAACAAATATCTTTTTATTTGATAAACGTGACACATAACTAAAACTCGAAGTGTCGTGTAATTTATTTTTGTGCAAGCCGCAAGCTCGATGAGATTTAATACTTTTGGGCACAAATTTTCAAGTCTTTTCTCAGTGTTAAAATTTTCATAGAATACGTGATAATTTTTTTATAATTAGATTAACTAGTCTTTAGCACGGCAGCGACACATTTGCTTCAGATTTTTGCATAAACGTATGTACTGGTTCTAGTCACTAATGCGATTGTGTTAGATAACTTCGCATCAGCAATATAGAAAGGTTATGTGGGTCATAACACACATAATTTGTCATCCATCGGAAATGAACGACAACTACAAACAATCAATAATTAAATTTTCCACTATCCGCGTCTGAATGGACTAACCCGTCTCGCACACCTCGGTCCATTCGACCCGCGATCTAATCGCTCTACCAAGGCGTACAAATTCAATTAGTGAGATTAAAAGCGAGGAAGCGAGCCGCTTGTGTGAATTTGTGTAGAAATATCGTGCATGGCTCGACGGACTTGCTGGTATTTTGGACCGTACGGTGACGAGTTTGAAGGGTATTTGAAAGGGTGCGGGTTTGTTTTGATAAGTTGTGTTAATTACGCTATTTAAGTGTTAGATCTAGTCACATGGCATTTGGCCTGTACGCACACACACACACTCACTCCCGTTATCTCCGAAGGGGTAGGCAGAGGTGCAACTAGTGCACCCACTTTTCGCCGTGCGTATTCCGTCCCATAATGTGATAGGGGTCGAGCCTATCACCATATCGGGCACAAATTCCATACTCCGGGCTGATAATGAGGAGAAAAACCCAATATCACTTTGCCTGACCCGGGGATCGAACCCGAGACAGCATTGCAGTCGTACCGTAATACAACTACGCCACCGAGGCAGTCATTTGGCCTGTAAACCCAAAGAACTCTTTCGCCAAGTCAAGGTAATATATTTTATGTGTCAATTTTACCCTCAGAGAATTTGATCTCCAGAACAAGGAAATATACTAAATGTATGTGTCAAATTATAAAAAATAAGCCATAAACAAAGCCTCCAAATAACTAACAGGCAAGCAAAACAGCCCAAAAGGCCCACGACCTAAAACCAATGAGAAATGCGTTGAAACTAAAGCAATACCTCTCCACACGTCAAACTATTTTCAAAAGGAGATTAAAATCCAAAAAGGGGTTCTCAGCCCCGCGGTGCACTGAGCTAAGAGAATTAATAACGGGCACCGCGGCCTGTCGAATTTCCTCAACTGGGGGAAAGTTAACACTGACGTTTGAAGGAAGTTTCGACTCAAGGAACATGGAAATAGTATAGGGATATTATGTTAGTAATTTAGTATGGTTTAGAGTATGTAGTAGCTATTCGGTATTCAATTGTTTATCAATTATCGATCGCTTTAACGGTGAAGGAAAACATCGTGAGGAAACCTACATACCTGAGAATTCTCCATAAGAATTTCGAGGGTATGTGAAGTCAGCCAACCCGCACTACGCCAGCGTGGTGGACTAAGGCCTTTCCCCTCTAAGTAGTAAAGGAGGCCCGTGCTCAGCAGTGGGCAGTATATAATACAGGGCTGATTGCATTGCATTCAGTATTCTGTGGTAGTAGTTGTAAAGTATTGTCTTACATGTAATAAGTGGGTTAAAAAATATTTGTCTTTGATTTTTTTTTTATGTTTTATGTATGTGGATTGTGTGTTTGTTAAAAATAACTTATTTGTGTCTTTAACTCTAATTTATTTGTGCTTGGAAATTACAAGTTAAGTGTTTTTTAGAAGACGTCGAAGCGGTCCTCTTGTCTAATTTATTTTTCGATTGTAATGTTAGAGAAATAACTACGTAACCACAAATAGTTCAAGGTACTTTAGAAATTTTACTACAGAATGACAATAGTAAGCCGGTGGCTTGCTGATACCCAAGCATCATTTGTATGGTTTTAATATTGTTCAAAGTCGCTGCACCTTAAACTGCATACACGTATATGTGCATTGACACTGTTTAATAAAAGGTGTATGTCAAACGAGATTGAGTGACCATGAATCGCCTTAGTGTAAATGCACTGACGGGTTAAAGCTCCGGCGACGTGTTGGGGATTTTGTAATTTTCCGCTTGTTAGTGAAATGAGCGATGGTCTTTGTTGTCCAAATGTGAGTAATTGTAGGCGTCATGGGCTCCCGCTTTGTTGATGGCTAGAGGGTATTATCGTGCCGGGGCGACCGGCTCTGGGACGTAATTATGATAAAAAGATTACTATTTTGTTACAATGCGTTTTGGGGGTTAATTATGTATTTTTATATAATATTATTTACAAATTGTCGATAAAACAGGCTATGAGTTAGTCATGAAACGAGAATGGTGTATTTGATTCCTTTTTTTGCGTCGAAGCAAAAAATATTATGTTTTTGTGGTTCAAAAAAAAAAATATTTCTGCATCTTGCAAGACATGAATTTTTGTGTGACATCAGAGCTGTGTATGTAACATTTGCATTATAACTAATTATAGTTTTTATTTATTAGTAGTCACATTATTATTAAGAATATCGATTTGCACGCTTGTCGTTCGCCATAAAAGTATTACTACTCCTACAATACAAATGTTACGAAGGAGAAAAATATTTAATGGCAAAAAGCAATTATACGCGCTATTATTGACGAAAATAATCGCTTTCGCCCCAGCACGAGGCCCCCTAACAGCCGGGCTAGACGAATAGTTGATTTCGTATTGTCGAGAGATTTAGAGGGAGTAGTGCAATGGAGGGTTAAAAGTCAAAATATTATAGTGCATAAATACAGGTTATTATGAGACTCGAAACCCTATGGCTCAGGATGATGAGCGAAGTGTAGCTTTAAATGTTTGAACTTGCGCTTTTTTTGAAATTATAATTTCTTGTCTAGCTATGGATAAAAAAAATCTCGTCCATTCTAGCACGGTAATTTCCACTTGATGTTAAGTACAGAGTGATCCATAATGTCGACGAGGGAGAGATGAAGCGACTCGCGTTGATTATCAGAATTATGGTAACCTGAAATTTGGATGGATGACCAATTAATCCTATTACTCGAGCCGTAGAGGAAAGCTACTATGACGGGTTTCTTGCCTCTATAATTTGACCCTTGAACTTCCGCTGTTTGCTTGATTAACAGAATAAAACTAAAAATTCCGGTGTGGATTTTTGGCAATATTTTATTCTTCCAAAAGGTAAATAGAGTTGTATCATACAGAACATGGGCTGACAACACTGAACGTCGCGTCGTGTCGAGATACCATCAAACAGAGCGGAACGCGGTCTACAAAACCGCGTTGTTTTTACAAAATAACGTGACGTGATAGCTCGCTTGTTACCGCAATGATAACTGCGCATTTTTGGGTACACGCACTGGTGTAGAAACGCTGCGTTTATTTAAATGCTACTTATGACGATTTTGCTAGGCTCTGCCAGGTTTTGCTTGTGGGAAATTATGCCTTATTTAATAATTACGGATGTTGTACATCTTTTTTTCAGATGTACTATTCCAGTATTAGAATTTTGAAGTAGGTACACATTGACTAATTGGCATAAAGCTCGTAAATCCTAATTGATCACCCAAACACGAGATCTCAAATAAACATCATTATAAATTTAATTTTACGAGTTCCTTTTATTATAGAAATAGGGATAATCTTGTATAAACTCACCAGATGATTAGCGACTACCGCTGTCTAAAAATCGCGCCACCAGAGGCATGCCTGATTTTTTGAATATCCTATAATTGTTATCATGGCGATAGACTCTCGCCCCCTATCACATCATGGGGCGGAATACGCACGGCGAAAAGTGGGTGCATTAGTTGCGCCTCTGCCTACCCCTTTGGGGATAAAAGCGTGTGTATGTATGTATGTATGTTATCATCATCGTAACATGTAGGCATAATAAGAATCAATAAATTCACAATATTTGTGCCTAACAAGCAACTGTTGCATTGTAGCATTCCGTCTTACAACATTTTAACTTCATAAACGCAGCTTGTTACCAATCCAGTGCGTCTCCTCGTAAAACATGCAGCTCAGCGTTACGCCGCGGCGCCGCCTGTAAAAACAACCGATCGGAATGCGACAAAGCGAACAATTTGCTTTGTCACCGCTGCGCTGTCTGACGCGCAAGTTTATTGCACGCCGCGTTTTTACCTCACTATACGCTTTATCAACAAAGGTAATTGTTTTATACGCGCCAGTACGCTATGATGGACTTTCAGTGTAATTAATGTTTATTAAAAAAAACATCGCTACTAAAAAGCATATCATATTGTGGTGGTAGTGTGATTGCGCTGTGAATCGTCTTGGATCCTTAGCCGGTCAATTTTGTGTATGTTTTTTATAATCTAAACTGAAGAGTAGCGCAGTTTACATGATTGATATCGAGTCTGCGTTGTCTATATCAAATTCATGGAGTTTAGGAGTTTTTTTCCAGAGCCCTGACAGTACCTATCTAGTTGATAAAGATAATTCTGCCTCTTAACCTCTCGGGGACATTAAAATTTGAGACAAAAGGTAATCCTCAATCAGTGATTACCCCCTAGAGCCCTTAAATCCGGAGATAAAATGCAACAAGAGTAAAAGAGCAATCAGGATGCAAACGTTTCTACGCGGAGTCGTTGCCAAAAGCCGGATCTACCTGACGTGAAGTGAATCATCGCCTCGTCAAAGCGTCGCGAGCAGTTATATCAAACAGTCTTTTTGTGTAATGTCTTAAAAATACTGATAAAGTGTGTAATTTGCAAAAAAGAGGCATATTTTTTTGTTCCAATGGATGATGAGAGGAAAAGATTTGATACAATAAATAATAATCTATATATCTATCTATACTATAATAAAGCAGTAGATCCCGATGTGTCAGTACCGTGAAAGAAATGTGATAAAAAAGAAAGGGGGTGACTAAAGAAGAGTAAAGGAAAATAATTCTAAAATTAATTTAAGGGCAGAAATTGATAAAGGGCAGGGGGATAACGCCTAAGTCTTTGGCTAGGATATGTTATTCCCATACATTTTTTTGTTTTATATTACCGTTAACAAATCTAGAAACGCATCTTATTTACGGCCCCAGGTGACACCAATCCAAATAAATTAAAAGTAAAAAAATCTTTAAAAACAAGCTTTTATTTAAATGCTCAAAAAAGAAAAAAAAATACTTTAAATTGGATCAAACTTTATTTAATACTATGTAGAGATAAAAGCTTGTCGCGAGATTTACTTTTGTCAACATCAACTTGCATAATTATTGTATTATCTACATAAGCGATGACAGCCTAGTTGGGAATGGAACGGTCTGCGGAGACAATGTCCGGTGGTTCAAAACCCAATGCACACACTTCTGACTTTTCGAAGTTACGTGTGTATTGTTATCAATTATCATTCGCTTTAACGGTGAAGGAAAACATTGTGAGGAAACCTGCATACCTGAGAAGTTCTCTGAATTTTGAAGGTATGTGAAGTCCGTCAACCCGCACTAGGCCAGCGTAGTGGACTTAAGGCTTAACCCCTCTCAGTAGTAGAGGAGGCCCGTGCTCAGCAGTGGGCAGTATATAACACAGGGCTGATTGCATTGCATTGCAAACCCTTTCAGTTGATACCCATATTATGGACGTGCACAAAAAATAACTAGTCCATCATCTTGGGCCGTCCGCCATATTGGATTCAAAATGACGTCACTTAGCTACCAATTCATTGTCATCCAAACTGAATGTGTATGCAAAATTCCAACACAATCGGTTGGGGATAACTGCTTCAAAATTGACTTGCAAGATTCCACCCGAACAAAAATACATACATTGCAAGTTAAATCAAAGCTTTTAAATATTGTTGCGGTTGAGAGACGTATCATCTAGTTACTTGGCCTACTTCTACTACCACCCAACTCATGACTCTACACGAGCTATAAAGATTGAGGACACTACTCAAAATCCAAGTAGTTTCCTATTCTATCCTGTTTCCCCCATCGCCGTAACATCAGCGCTGGCTCGGCTCGCCGCAATCATTTTAATTGCCTCTCCCTCCCGCGGGCCCTCTCCGTCGCTCATTATCTAGCAGATTACTCCAAGCTATGAATATTTCGCGTTCCCCAAGTTCCGCTAATGCATTCCTCGAGAGCTGTTTTAATTAGTTTCAACTTGACCTATATATTAAATTTATGCGTTGAGATTAGAGTTACTGCTTCTAATCATTATCTGTTCATGGTAATGGAGTATCATTTCGTTTAAGACGTAATTCCGTGGTTCAGTTTATGATGAATTACCACCCACAAGATACCAGAAAGTAGAAAAAAATATTGTTTATAATATTGTAAAGGCTTTATTTTCGAACCAAACTCATAAAGAAAATTGATTAATTCATATTTTAATACAAAATTTCATGTTTAAGAAAGCAACAATAAACAGCCAGTTGAGGCACGCCGTGGAGTGGACAGATAAACGCTGCGGTCGAGTGGCGCGCGAGATATTCCGGCCCCGGTCAGCGTAGCAGCGTAGACAACGGACAGCTTCGGTTTTTAACAGCATTGGACATCTGCGGTGGTTGGGACGACCTACTGTATCTGTAATGCTGAAGTCATATCATTATGATTAAACAACGTCCATTGTACAAATAATGCGTAAAATACTGCCTAAAATATCGCGTGTAATAGAGTTCCTGCATTACGTGAAATCTAATGCTGCCCAGCCTGCCAAAGATAAAACAGTCAGTAACATTTCTGATGACAATGTAAACTTCACATACCTTTGAAACGCATGAGAATGAAATTGAATGTCAGGCCTTTCACTGTTAACCTCGCCCGCTAGACCACGTTGTGAAAAATACATTAATTACGATTACAATTCCAATGACAAATTGTTTCAAGGTATTAAAAGCCTTTTGTCGTGCCGCGAGGGCATTGTTTCCGTTGCTTATCACGTTAACTTTATGTCCAACTAGATGTGATTTATCATCGCGATATTAATTTCGATGTATTCGTGGAATGCTCGCTTTTTGGATTATTTTTGACCTGAAATTGAAAAATTTATTTATTTACCGGATTTTCGGATGTTTCTTTTAGTAGAGTGATGGTTTTGGTAAAGAGATGTTCGATAGCGTCAATATATTTTATCCATGTCGCGTCTTGACCGTGGCTGTATTATGTCTTATTTGGATTTGTAATTGGACTTACTTACGCAAACGGGAACCAATCCGCACCGAAATATTTTCTACTAAATTATGTTTAAACAAAAATGTTTTTCTTTTACAACTAATTGGGTGATATAAATATTTGTCATTTTATAAAGTAACAACTGGGGTATTTGGACAATTAACTCTGTATGAAAATAATAAATCTGCTACTATTTGTGTCATTTTTTTATGACCATTTAAAATTTTATGGGCTTGTGGGCTGGTTCATGTTTGCGTAAGTAGGTCCAATTAGCGGTATGATTATTCATTGAAATCGGCCGTAAATAGTACCTAAGGACTAAGGATATTCATTAAAAACTCATAACAAAAAGACAATGACCATCATAAAAATAAGTAGTAAAGACAAACATAACAGTAAATAAAAATAAAACGAGGTCAGTATTTAAAACATCAAAACCACGGAACATTCCGCTGAATAAACTCCTTTCAGAGCGGCCGGGAACAAGCACGAGGTTATTTGAGGTAAAATGGAGGGAAACGCGCTCATTAACGGAACCTCCAGTTTACTCCACAGCTAAAGAAACTGCACTTTATTGTGTTTAATTATGTTTTAAATGTTACGCTTTAAGTTACTTTTGAAGTGTTTTGTATTTATCAGTTGAACGACGAGAGGAATAGCTGATAATGAACGCTATACTAACAGTAGCGACACCTATACCGTACCATCAGATGCAGTAGGGATATATTGTCGTCGACATACAAGGGACTTAACTGGCTAAACGTAGGTGGTTACTCCAATTTCTATTCCTATGTTGACGATCAGCACCCAATGACAAAAATAATCCAAATATTATTTTATAATTTAACTTTGTGTTGTTTGTTTGTTTTTATTTACTTTATAAAAAATATTAAGTCTACTATCGATACCCCGGGATACAAGCAGGGCCTAGTTTGGGGACTTCTTTCTATTTTGTAAAGGTTAATTCAGATATGCCAACTGTTGTTTATGAAATGCCTGTTTTGTATTTATCACATTGTTTTTGTTATAATGAAGATACTGTTACTACTATTACTATTTTGGAATTCACCCGTCCACCGGAATTTCACCTTAGCACTTACCATTAGTTCCAATATCAACCATTAGGAATCTCGGTATGCAGAGAATGACCTCGCCTGAAATGGCTTCGCATCAATAAATATTGCATAATAGAAGTTGTGGAATGACGTATTATATATTTTTTTCTTTGAACTGTTTCCGTTCTAGCCATCATCTTCATTATTCCTAATCAGTCTGTGGTGAGTGTAAAATGCTTTATGCAAAGTTTTTTCAAAATTTGTTTTAATTTTTAGACCAGCAAGATTTATTTTTTTATCGCATAAAAAATGAGCTTGAGTCAGCTGGTGCTAAGTAATCTCCACACTCGTAAACATCTACAACTCTTAAAGAATCATGGATAGATTATCTGCTTTCAAATGAAGGAATAGGATTCAACGCTTTCACTTTTTTTATTCGCGCGTTATCCTGTTATAAATATATAAATATACAAGCGTCGCTCGACCTGATAGCGGCGGTTGTTTTGCTGCTAGTCAAATGCAATCGTAAACTCCATGTGATTATCAAGTTTGAGCTACGGCTTAAATAAATTATAATGCTGGCCAAGAGACCGTTTTAGATTTACGTTTGTTGCCCGCATATGCACGTAGCGTGAAGATGAGGTCGGCTTGGGTCGTGTATTTGTTAATAGAATCTCAAATATCTCAAAGGCCATTAGATTAAATATTTAAACCTTAAATATCGATAATACCATACCATACCAGCTCTGTATTATATGCTGCCCACTGCTGAGCATGGGCCTGCTCTACAACTGAGAGGGTTTAGGCCTTAGTCCACCACGCTGGCCTAGTGCGGGTTGGCAGATTTCAAATACCTTCGAAATTCTTATAGAGAACTTCTCAGGTATACAGGTTTCCTCGCGATGTTTTCCTTCACCGTTAAAGCGAGCGATAATTCACAAAGAATATGTGTGCATAACTTGAGAAAAGTCAGAGGTGCGTGCCCTTAGATTTTGAATCTGCGGACATTCGTCTCGGCAGTCCGTTCCACTCCCAACTAGGCTATCGCCCCTTTAATATCGATAATATTTTCGTTCAATATAGGGGTTTTATATATCAATGAATACAGCACATTTATCATGCATGCAATTTCGTCTGTCACTTTGACTGCTAGTGCCGAGCACCTCCTACTACAGATAAGTAACGTTAATTAGCATAACATCATTATACATTGCGCGTTTTCCTCTTGAAGCCCTGCCAACAAAGCTCACTAACGATGCGTTCCAACAGAATCTCATTTGTCAACTCGCACTCTCTCACATTGACGTGGTAACCTACTTCCGACGCTACGCAAATGTATACCGTAAGATACAAATTTAGAGTTAAAAACAGGATGTAGAGATTTGTTTTAATTTTTTATTTCTATGCATTTGATAATGAATGGGAGGGATTATGGAACGCTAAATGATTTCATATCGGTAAACGTGGATATTATGAGAGCGAGATTTAACGTCAAATGGTAGCTTGGTACGGATTAACGAATTGAATATTTGTGTGAAGTTAGTTACACGGAGATTTGTGTCATGTTACTTTGAGATAAGTCACTTTCCTGATTATGTCATTAATATTTCCTATGGGAGAGTAAGTCTGGATAAACCCATTATGTTTGATTCTATCACTAATCAGAGTGCCAGAATTATATCGGTTTAAAAACATAGTAGCTAGAAATAAGATTCCACGTCTTACGTCTAAACAATTTATTGCCATTCATTTGTAATGATAATGCCTCTACTTATGGACGGTATTGTACATTCCAGGGCCGGCGCCATGCTCTCCTCCGTCATTTGTATAAAAAGAGGTAATTTACTATGAAGAAAACCCCTTCAGTCCCCTCTGCTGTTATGCGATATTAAGCTTATCAGCAATAACGCGATTTTTTTAAGCTTCCGGTTGCACTCGGTAGACGTGATCGGCTGTATTCCACTCCAATGAGGTTTAAACTGATCAACGATCAGGTATAAAGTAAGTTTAACTGTAACAAAAATATTATGTAGCAGTGGCTAAAATTAAAAAAGCATATTGCACTCAGCCACAAATGTAAATGAACAAATTCAAAATTTCAAATCGCTTTTACACTTTTGTGACCATATCAACTTTTTTTCTACACTAAAATAAATGCACAGTACTTACTTTATTTTAGACTAGACTTCTGTTCGCGGCTTCGCCCGCGTGAAAGTTTTTCCGGGATAAAAAGTAACCTTTGTGTTAATCCAGGATATGATCTACCCGTGTGCCAAAATTCATCGAAATCCGTTCAGCAGTTTTTGAGTTTATTCGTAACAAACATACTTACATACAAATCTTTCCTCTTTATAATATTAGTATAGATAAAGAAAAAATAATATTGCTATTGAAGTTCATGTATAGAAACGTTTTGGAGCTTTTAATTTGTTCACCTACTTTTGTGGATGACTGTACACCACGTCACAGTATAAATTACTCACTACGCATTAAACGGCCTGTTCAACCGTGCCGGCTCTTAATTCATTCTCAGTATGACTTATTTTCCTTATTTTGCGTATTCATTGTACATGTGGTTATTTTTATTGAATATTTCATGCACTATTCTGCAACTTAGTTCCATAGATTTTTGTTTACGTAAGGATTCGTTTCAAAGACAATTTTTCATCGTCTTCTGTATTTCCGCTATATCTATCTATCTAGACATTATCTATACTATAGACAGGAAAGCTACAATAACCAATCGTGAACAGCATAGTGATTCTTGCCGCCGTTTGTATGTGTGAAGTATCCAAACATATTTCTGTACTTTTCTTATGTTTTTAATTTTTTGGCTGTAGATAACATAATGGTCCCGCCTCCATTTTGTGTCAGCGGCGCCCTTTTTTAACCGACTTCTCTATTACTAGTGTGACATTGTTAGCAGAAAATATTTGACTAGTAAAGTTGAAAGCAAAATTTGTTCTGCTGCAAGTCAAAACATAAATCTCGATTCTAAACTTCAATAAAAACTTTTAATGCTCATAATAGTAATAATTTTACTACCGTAAAATATCAAACTCATCGAAATTCTAACGTCACGTCGAGTAGCGGAAATATTGAAAAGTACTTGTGTACAAGCCTTAAAAGATGAGTAGGCAACTTTGAACTGTACCTTTAAATTTATAAAGTGTATTTTACCTTGATATTGTTAAGCAGGTGCAAACTGTCGATAGTCAGGTGATCGCATCAACGCTAACGATATTATTATGCAGTCTACAGTATTACACGTTTGAGACAATAATCCTATATTAGTTCGGTCATGTCATGTTCATCTTAATAACCTATTGTTTGCGGGAGTCCTAGATTGATACTAGCTTAATGCAACCGCTACGTTCATATCTGTCACCAGGGAGACGTGTTCAAGCGCTATTATAGTTTGAAGGATCATTCATCATTCAACTCTAACTTTCTAATTTCGACGCAAAAACATTTTTATGTATTACAAAATAGATTGGATTTTAGTTTACCGCTTGATATCAACCATCACTGAGGGATACACACACACACACACATCTTAGAATAACGAGCACAGTGCCAGGTAATTCAACGTTCTAGATATTGCTGTTTATGAGCTGATTCTTACCAACAAGACTGACGTTTCGTTATTCAGTAAAAAGAAATTCCTTATCTTTCCTGTAGATCGTTCACATAGCGTGTAGTAATTAAAACCTCTCGCTCCAAATGGTGAGAGCTGGCGCGGCCGCTCACCTCTCATTATAGTAATTGATTGTGTGTCTCATATGTACGGAACTTATTCAAAAGATAAGTAATAGGCATTTCCATTTATTATATGTATTTTTTATCCTACAGTACTACTACCTACTATCAGTGACTATTGATGGTAAGAGTGTAATTTATTTAGAATTTAGAGTAACGAGGGAATATTTGTATGGAAGAATAATGCCAAGAGACGCTTGGAAGGATGACTTGGTAAAGGTCGCAGGAACACAGGTGGAGGTCTATATTCAGCAGTGGACATCATGTGGCTGGTGATGATGATGCATTGGATTATCCTACAATGTTATTCCTCGTAACCCATGGACCGCGTGCAGCCCGTGACCCCCTTCTTTGCGGCCCATGGCTGTTTTGAGATCGTAACGCCGGTGAGCCCAACATAACCGTCCAGGGAGCTACCCCCACCCCCTCCCTCGTTGGCGTGGCCCTTCATGTCAAAACGTTGCCGACCGCTGCTATAGACAAATGTTAGACAATATGCCGACTAAGTGGCTCTATCGCTTATAAATTTCGCGTGTATGATTGTCATTAAAATTACAATCGTCTGAATTTAGTCCAAACCATTTATAACCAACGTCCAAGTCACATTTTGGCCGTATTACTTACATAAATCATCGAACTTACCCAATATTAATTAAGTGAATCGCACAGTCGATACAATCTGGCTTCCTAATGGATATTAAGGACCGCCTACATCTGTCCTGGCGTTTCGGTTTGCCATTTCGGCTTCGACCATTTCATTTTGTATTGCCGTAAAATGTGGCCTTGGAAATTGTGAGATGTATCTACGAATTTCGGGTTCTTTATAAATATTTTCGGTCGCTGTTAAATTTAAAAGTTATGCCAGTTTTTTGTGGTGTCCAGATAGATTTTTAATAACAAGAGATTGTTATTCATCGCCAGTCAACACAATTATGCTAGTCTAGATAAAACCCGGATATAACTTATAACACAGGCTAATCCCAGATCGCGACACTCTCACATTGACCGCTATGGCGAGTTCTTCTCCTCGTGTGTGGTGGTCGCTATCTGGGTGGATACGACTATCCTACCACCAGCTCTTTAATTTTATAAAAAAAAGCGTTATGACACTAATATGTCAGATTTTTTTAAATTGAGCCAGTATAACTGGACATAATGAGACTTAACATCTTATGTCTCAGGATGACGAGCGTAGTGGAATGCCACTCAGTACTTTGTAAGTCAAGGTGCTGGATGGTGTTGCTACTGTTTATGGGTGGTCGTATCGCTTACCATCAGGCGAACGGCATGCTCGTCTCGTCATTCAATGCAATAAAAAAAAAAAAAAAAAAAAAAAAAAAAATTGATTTAAAAAAAAAATCTAGTTTGTTAATGTAAGCTAAAAATTTCCAGATACTCTGATTTTGCCACTGGTCAGAAACAACAGTAAGACCTTTTTAATGAACCACGTTTTCAATTATTTTTCTATTGTAATCATCCATCATTATTTTAATTTCCTAATCTAATAAGTAATATGCATAATTATTCTAGTAGTTTCTATCCAGACCAAAGATTTACCCAGAGCATTCTCGCCTACGCATGACTATGTATACGTCATAAAACTTAGTCTCGCTGAGTGATTGATTTTTGTGATGCATACATTAGTGAGTCGACTGGATTGCGTTCAGCAGTTGTCGCGCAAGTACGGGTACAAATGTCGGAATTATTCTAATCCAACTATAAACTAGTTAGATGTAACTAAGGAATGTAATTTATATGTATTTAATAGATACATTGGTCGGTGTAATGGATTGATTAGTCTATTGGTGTTTAAGGCGCCACGCAGACGTTAACTTGTCGACAAAAGGAAACTATGATATTAGCAATAAAATTTACTTATTGTTTCTGTCTTTTTTTTGTCTACGGCTGCAAAACTATTTTTTTGATTTCGATCAAGAGGTCGCATATGCCATAATTTCATATAGAAAAACTCATCTTAACTAACATAGAGAAAGTATCAATACCCAGATCCTTTCTCCGTTTCTTTCACGCAAAATTACTGGCCTGATATTCAGTACAATGTACTATAACGCAATTCTACTGTAAAATGTTTTCTACGATTAAATCGTACCTATCACATGTATTGTCTCTCTAAACGTGTCGGTAGTGCTACCAAGTTGTCTCGGAGCGTTCACTTCAGCAGTTCCGACTGCATGTAGGTCACTTGTGTCACTCGCAACACTACCACCTAAACTAACCGTGTACTTGATAAGTTTCCTTAGTAATAATATCCAGATGGTTTTCCATATAAAAAAGCGTTGATCTAAGAAGTGCCTGATTTTAAAAGTCGGTTAAAAAGCAAATTACGTTATATTCAAATCGTAAAATCCGAATTTGATTGCAGCATCTGAGATCCGAGTGAAGCCATCAGAGCGGTCATTAACACAATAATGGCTCATATTGAGAGAGCTTCCGTAGTTTTTATTGTCTCATAAAATATTAAATAGCGTCTGTATGTTTACCTTGGCGTCAATATGATTTTATAACCATTTGCTTAGTGGGGTAGGGAGTGCAAATAAAGTGTTAACTGTCATTATTCCCACTAAATCATAACACCATGTATAGTAATTTAGTGAAAATTAAATATGTATTAGTTCCAAATACTGACTGACAACGCATAGCTTAAGCCTATGAGTCTATAAGGATGAAATTATGGACACGAGGTCCTTTTACAGCGTAAGATTATAGAATAGTTCTATGGAAGGATTCTTTTAACAAATTATAGTCTAATAGTTATTCGGTAATAACCCGGGCATGCGGCTATATTAAATAATACGACTCAAGTATACGTTGATTGAAAACACACACATCACATCTATTTCGCCTGTGTGTTCCGTGATCTGTCCCATGATGTGACAGGGGGCGAGCTTATCGCCATATCGCGTACGAATTATAGACTCCGGACTAAAAAAAAGAAAAATTAACATGCCCGTCATGGATTGAATCTTTATCTCAACAAGTTTCATAATCTAAATACGGGCGTGAAACCAATGCGGCTTAAAGATTGACCAAGACGTGGTATTTACTTAACTCGTCTCCAACTACCGTCAGCACGGCCGGCCCCAAGTAATTTAATCAACTAATTCCCGATCTGCGTCAATATTTACCGATCAGTTGGATCAGATCTTCGGTCTTATAAAAAGATTCAAATGCCTTTACTTGGAAATTGACTACGCTTGGTACAAAAATAGCTGAGTTCAAAATGAAATCGCGTCTACATTGTGCTTTTACCAACATTTTTGCACTGAAATAAACTATGAAGAGTGAATTTATACCAAAAAATTTTTTTTACAAAAAATAGCACCGACTTCAAAAACCACTATAAGGAAAAAAATAACTTGTGCTTTGCTTATGGGTTATAAGGAAATTTTAATAATACCAATATTATTTACACTGCCATTCGTGTGATTATATTACTGTACAACGAATAATTATTTGGAGAGAAACGAATGAGTATAATTGCATATAATGTGAAACGTAATAAGTGATGTGAAGTGTAATAGCCTAGTTGGGAGTGGAACGGACTGCCGAGACGAATGTCCGCAGGTTCAAAACCCAAGGGGGCACGCACCTCTGACTTTTCTAAAAAGTTATGTGTGTATTCTTTGTGAATTTATTGCTCGCTTTAACGGTGAAGGAAAACATCGTGAGGAAACCTGCATATCTGAGAAGTTCTCTATAGGAATTTCGAAGGTATGTGAAGTCTGCCAACCCGCACTAGGCCAGCGTGGTGGACTGAGGCCTTAACCCTCTCAGTTGTAGAAGAGGCCCGTGCTCAGCAGTGGGCAGTAGGTATATTAGGTATGCTGGTATGGTGGTATGGTGGTGTATATAATGTCATAGTAATTTTAATTATTGTCAACAAGGACAAACTTAAACATCTTGGACGAATCCAAACATAAAGAACTCTTAAAAACATTTTAAAAGAACCCAAACTAAAAGAGAATATAAAATAATTTTCCCATAAAAACTGTAAAATCAGTTCACAAATTGTTAAAAAAGAATAATGTAAGTTTAAGTAGAGATAATGTTTTATTCAGAGCGGTGTAGCTGAAGAGCCCGGGGTTGCCCGCCTCGTGTCCTACAAATATTAACATTCTACCTTTGTGTTGCCAGGAAAGGAAATTCACCTGAGACACAAGTTTATAAGGATGTGATAAAAAATGAAGTATTTTTTATAAAATGAAAAGATAGGGCATTTACTTTATTGTAATTGCTATGGCCGACGTGAAGAATAGTAGATACCTACTATGACCAGAGTGAACTGTATCGAACTGCGCTACATTGATCTACGCGTTACCCTGGGATATTGGATGTTCAATTTCATAAAATTAAACTGGTTCATTGTCCTCCAAACCTTACTCGTTAATAGTATATTACTTGACGGCTGAAAAATATGTAACAGTTTATTCAAACCGAATTAAACAGATATACCATCTAATATTATAAACTTCAGTAAAAAAACTTCAAATATATTCAAAATCAAGCAACGATAATCTCTCAACTCGTTTTTTATTAACATTTCAAAATCCCCGGCTTTACGTTTCTAAATTCCGGCATTTCCGGAACCGTCCCTCCCGGCCACTCCGACGAGGCGCGGCCGGCAATAATCTTGAGACTGCCGCTATGAGCTCTATTAAATATTAAAACTGAGAAATGAAATATTTACTGCTACGCCGAAGGTTTTGTGTTGAAATGTTACACGAAGAACTGGAATTACTCTTATTTGAGGAATTTAGCTTGATGTTTTTAAAGGTCAATTTGTGATTTTTACGCAAATAATTTATGACGTCTTGTTGAACAATGATCGTATTTAAATTTATTTTTAAATTATTGATGTTTATGTGTAGTGCGAAAATTAAAAAAACGTTCGCAGGAAGCGGTTCGATGCTCCTGAATACGCTTCACAATAATCCCGTATCAAAACACTTCACAACACCTTCATATTAACACAGACTGAAATATGAGGCAAGAAATAGACACACAATTTGTCTGTTTCAAATCGGCATTCACAAAAACATAAACAATTTATCTCCAGCATTATAAGTTGCAGTTTTGCCTCCCCCACACCCCTTGTGGTAGGTTTCGGTCGCCCTTCTATCAGAGGTCCGTTTTATCACTGTCACATTCGTGCGTGAGAGCCACAGTTGATATAGTACCGTATGGCAGTCATGGGCAAGAAATATCCTTTGAGGCGTCGGCAGACAAGCATCATACGTGATTTAAGCAAACTATTAATACCCATAGCATCAGAAGAGTCAAGGATGCGCTGTCGGCTTAAAGAAATGAGTATAAGTAAGTTGAGAGATGTGTTTAGGCCACTGAAAATTCCACTCTCTAAGAGCTGACATATCGTTGTTTGTTGTCTACGGTACGTTACTTTAACTTCTTTTTTCCTTGTGCTCAGTTCCTATACATACAGGAACCAGCTACGTAATTCGTTTATGTCTTGCCCTCTTCCACCAGTTATATAAAACTTCGGGAGTTGCCTTACTGCTTCCACATCTTCGACACGTGAAAACTGGGCTGTCGGTATGTTCACAAAAAGTGTAAGTTTGGAGTGTCGTTGGACCGTCATTTCATAAATCTCGCGCAGATGCGAGGTAACCGCTATAAATTCACTAAGCGCCGCCCTCGACACTGTTTCGCTGAGGGATATGGCATAGGAGGGGGCGAGAGTGGGGTTCGTGAGAATACCAAAAGACATAATTGTGTCAAGTGGTGAGGGATCATTATCTCCCGGCAGTTGATACTCTGTGTACGCCACTCCACCTAACAAATGCTGTAGAGATACTGCATGGAGCGTATAAAAAATACGTAACAACATCGTGGAAACCTGCATACCTGAGAAGTTCTCTATAAGAATTTCGAAGGTATGAGAAGTCTGCCAACCCGCAGTATGCTAGCGTGGTGGTATAAAGCCCTCTCAGTAGTAGAGGCCCTTGCTCAGCAGTGTGTAGTATATAATACAGGGTATGGTAACAGTACATGGTATAAATTTTATTACTGACAAACGAAATATTATATTTTAAGACGATGCGCAGACGCTGTCATTACCCAGACATTAGTCAAAAACGCTTTGTTAATTATAATTATTGTAGGTATAGATTTCCAAAAAGATATCTTATAAATACGATACCTTAAATTTAGAACAATCCGACCACATTAAACTCTTCAAAAAACCCGTCCCTCAAAGTACAAAGACTAAACTAACCGCAATCAGCTTATAACTTACACAACAATATCACAGTAGGATCCGGGTACCGAATAAAAGATAACGATTGAAAGATACCGTGAAGTCGATACCACCCTTTAAAGGACATGTGTTTTTGATGGCCCTCCCCTCTCCTCTCCCCCTGTCACAACTCCCCCGATCCCTCAGAATTTGCCTAAAGACGAGTTTACGAGCGAACGCTGTGCGCTAGTGAGCAATCGGTTTTAAATTATCGCTTTGTATGGAATCATCATTTTTTTACGACGCTATATTCTTTTTATATTGGTTTGTGATAAGATGGGACCAGGGAAGCAATCTTTATCATCCGTAAGCTCACGCTTAAATCTTTGAAAGGGTAGACGAGCAGTTTATTTCCTTAGCATGGTGTAGTATATAGGTCTCTCATAATATATAAGAGTCTGTCTGGGTGGGTACCACCGCATTGTCTATTTCTACCACTAAGCAGCAGTGTGCATGCGTTGTCATGTTTCGGTTTGAAGGACATTGTAGCAACTACTGGACATAGTGAGACTTAAAATCTTATGTCTCAGGATGACGAGCGTAGTGGAATGCCACACATTACTTTGTAACTCAAGGTGCTGGATGGTGTTCCTACTGTTTATGAGTGGTCGTATCGCTTACCATCAGGCGAACGGCATGCTCGTCTCGTCATTCAATGCAATAAAAAAAAAATATGATAGGAGACAAATCTATTAGTCATTTTGCTAATCTGACTAGCTCATTAGTACGTGGTGTACTTGATTGGTTAGTAACCATTGTACATACGTTGAAGATCTGCCGTAGTGTCTCCGATAACTTGCTTTCTGGGGTCAAGCGGTATCCAGATAAAAGACAGGTCAGCATGATAGGTGACCGGTGTAATTCACAACGTCTTTATTGGTTAACATTATATATGACCTACACTGGGTTCATCAGGTCCTGTTTCACATTAACAATGAATAACCTATCTACCTAACCCACGTATATTGCAGCGAGAGTATGCACTTTCACGAACAAAAATCTATACACAAATATGAACACGATTACAAGTCCATGACTATAACCGTTCAGAGGGCTCAGGCTGTCAGTGAGCTGTCAGTTCACATGCCTGTCACCACCCTGACCCTGACGGCGGTGATAAAACGGTTTATATCGTCAAATCGTCCTCCTCTTTCTTTTATTGCTTTTTCATGATTCGTTTTATTACGTAATCATCCGGGTATATCAGTGAAGATAAAAAATGAATCAAAGTAAAAAGAGATTACTCACAAAATATACGTATAATGATATAAACCTTGTCTCATTTACCGGTTTAAAGGTTTTTAATATTCAAGATGTGACATTGAAATAAAACGATTTACGGATTTTATCCTATATTTTTGGATTTTAATTTATATTTTCTCGCGACGTTTCGAAGACTTTACAGCCTTCATGGTCACGGGGTGGGCTGAGGTGTTGGTAGCTCGAAAAGTTAATCAATTCAACATCCCAATTAGGTAGTAACACTGATCTGTGTGTTTCTGCCGTCAATTGATGTGTTTTTTGTTCCTATACTGAGATGTAGTATTATAGCTAGTCTTATTGCTGGGAATAGTAAGATATGGGTGGTCGTATCGCTCACCATCAGGCGAACGGCAGGCTCGTCTCGTCATTCGATGCAATAAAAAAAAAAAAAAAAACATCATCTCGCAGTATTTTGTAGATAAAAAATTCTGCTTTCTAATGTTTATGGGTAGTTTTTAGCTATTTATGACACTTATTATCAAGCTAGCGACATGCGTCTCATTCTGTTGTATCAAAAATAAATAATCGATGGCTAAATTACAAAAACCAACATCATCTCCTCGTTGTGAGAGATAGAGTGAACAGGAATGACAAGTCACACTTGATACTGTGTTACAACAGTTGGCCCTTGGCCAAAAGTGTCTACATTCCAAAATTGTTCCGAGATTTCCTCTCTGAATAAAGTGGCTTGTGAAGATGCTAAATATAAGAAATACAAAAAAGATAGTCCGTAAAGCACAAATTGAAATAACACTGCCCTCTTCGTACTAAATTAAACTGTTACATTGCTTTTTTCTACAAAGTGAGATGTCCGTTGTAATATTCTTGTATGTAATTCATATTCAGTGATAAGTTTTATGTACGAGACAAGACATCTAGAATTTCCAATTACAAAAGCCTTTAACACTTCACTAAGCCGGTCACCCCAGGACATCACATGCCACAGAATGTATAGTGATTACACTGGCTACAACTACATCCATGTAAAAATCATTTACGGAGAACATGTGATATACCCCTGCTACACTGTGTTATAAGAGACATCATAGGATCTTCTAGACAAAACTTTTAAAGTCGGTTCAGTAGTTCCAGAGATTATTCCTACAAACTTTATCGCTTTGTAATATTAGGGTGGAATAACACTTCGAAGTCCTGACTCAGGTCTATAGACTTGAGCCGATTTGACTAAATTGAGGCTCCTTCATATAATAAAGCTAAATTTAATAGAGATGTTGGAACATCACGAATGAATTTATCTCGGTCGAATCTTCACTATCGTACCCGTGTCAATTGCCCTACATCAAGTGTAAGCCTAAAACATTGCAATTCAAAACCAACCTTGCTATGCGGGTTTAGAGTACAAATTACCCATGTAAGTCTGATATGTGTAAAGCAGGTGTCACACCTGCGTCCGGTCATTCGTCAACCGTCTAAGCGGGTGTCGGTGACGGGTGAATGGCGTCGGAATAAAGATCTGTGGCTCGATAGGCTCGCTCGGACCTTTCTCTAGCGAGTGGAGCGATTTGTGCCTGACATTCTGGAGAGGCTGATACTTATCGGCCTTGGAAAAAAAATCGTGAAAAACCTTGTGATCAATAAGCCTCGGTTTAATTGTGTCCGGATGAAAAACAGCCAAGGGTCTAAGCCAGTCTATTTCACGTTATTTTATATTTAGAAAACTTTATTTTGTGTTTAATAAGATAACTCTTAATCACATAAAGTACTGTATAACTTAAGAGTTCATATTTTGTAGTACGAAGCGTACTACGTCTAAAAATGAATTACATATTTCTTCAACTTCGACAGCTGAAATTAAACTCAGTAAATTGTTTTTCAAAACACGAAAAAATAAACTAATCTGAATTTTGAAAATGTATCGATATAACACTCTCATACTTTAAACTTTTCATTCTTTAAGCTCAAAGGATAAACCAAACAAGCGTACCGAAGCTTTGGAAAGCTCTCAAAAGCCATAACCGATTTTGAAAGTTGCCGCAGCGCCGGGATTTATAGTAAAGAGCATATATGTGCCATTCGAGTATTTTCAGACGATTAGATCTATATTTCGTGGAATATTTGGAGGTCTAGACAGGATTAATTGCTGAAAAGTTTTAAACGTGCAGGTGAGTACGTTAGGATACGATGATTCTAGTACAAAAACAGTCACAAGAAAAGTGTTCATGTGATGAAATATCCCCTGAACTGTAGAATTGAAGCTGTTCGCGGTTTTCAATTACCTCGCTTGTTTGTATGTGGCGCTATTAACTTGGTTGCAGCGGTTTGCGTGTTTCTTAACTCTAACATTCACGTTGGCATTAATTTTCGGATTGAGAGATTGATGTCATAATATGTTATGAGATACTAGGTGCTGCTCGCAGCTTCGCTCGCGTGTAAAGCCTTTCCCGCTACAAAAGTCCCTAAAACACAGTACGACGACAGCGCCATTTATTTAAGAATCAGATAAAAATATTCATTATTTCCCGTGAGAGTCAATTACCGGGATATAAAGTAGCTTACCCGTGTGCCAAATTTCACCCAAATCCATTCAGTAGTTTCTGCGGTTACTTTACAAACATCCAACATACGAACATCCAAACATTTTCACAAACTTTCACATTTATAATATTATTAAGATGAGATTATCCAGTTACTGGTATAAAATCAATTGGTTAATCAACTTCTTTTATCTCTAGTATTATTACAAACGTGAAGTATTGTTTTCAACTTTAAAATCACTAATTCCTGGAGCTAAGGCTGGTCCCATTCTTAAAATTAGTTTACTAATAAAAAGCCACATCACTCCTATGTACTACTACTTTACACTATATGCCATAAGATACATTATTTCAAGTACGAAAGAAACGCGAGCGTAGCCGCGAGAACGATTTAGTAAAAATAACGTAACGTAACGTAATCCTTCTAGCCAGTTTCGGCCACGGCGGCCAATCTCAACGGAGATCAGCCAGGTACGCAGGAGATATTATAGTGCACAAGTGTGTGCGCAATACACAGGTGCACTCGCTATTCCTTCACTCTCATAGTCCGGTGAGACGGCAATCCGGCATAACCGGAGAGAGATCAGGCGCAGGACCAACGGCTTTACGTGCTTTCCGAGGCACGGGGGTATCACACCGCCAACTTCCTGACTCCGAGCTGCGACTGAGTAATTTTTAAGATGGAAAAACCCAGTCACATTTTTTTTTTGGTTCGAGCCGGGATTCGATCCAAGGATCTCAGCGCGCAAATCGTACTCGTAACTCGTACGCAATACCACTACGCCACCGAGGCAGCCCGTCAGTAAAAATATATCTCACATTAAACAAAAAATCCTTTTACTAAACAATATATTTAATTAACGACTAGCTGAAGCATTTTCGATAGCTAACTTCGAAGCTCAGCGGTTTATCGGTTATAACTTGTTAATGAAGTCAGGTTTTATTACTTCTAAATAAACTGAGTCTAGCTTAGAAAATCTAGCTCGGTTGAATAGTTTCTCAGTAATAAAATGTTCGTGTTTTACGTGACGCGAAAAATGATTAGTATTCCATTACAAATTGTGAGTCTTTGAAACTTAAGTAAGGGTATTTATAAGTTGTTCAGCGTTGTAAAGTAATTAAGTTGTCGTTTTATATTCATGTAGTGTAAGAAATCTTTTTGATTTTATGATTAAATACTGAGACGCTTACACGAATTACGTTGAACAAATTTTATTTAAAACATTTTACATTTTAACAGAAAATTTTAATATAAATATGTAATAATTTACCTACGTTGAAGTTTTATTGTTAATATTAAGTTATGGCTATCTATTAGGTAGATTATGGAGTTGATTTTTATTTTTACTGTACTATCAAAAAACACATGAACAGAATAGTTTTAATTTAATAGCTTTAATATTGCCAATATTTTATTGACATTTTATTGGAATTATAAAATAATAATCAATTATAAAATAATTTTGTTAATGTTACGTAAACATCGATCGTTGATCAACCTCGGCTAAAATTGCCAAATTATAAATTAGAAAGTATTGGGTTACAATAATATGTTTGTAATTCTACAGAGTTTTTTTTATCTCAATACACAAGAAAATCGGCAAAGTTTATAGACAATAATAAGTTTATATACGGTATTAAACCTAGTTAAGAAATACTTACGCAACCCACAAACAATCTAATTCCAAACTAAAATATATACACTGGTAGTTTGGCTGTGAAGCGTCATTGTGACGAGACTGTGTCAACGCTATTAAATCGACACTAGTCGCGATTCCCCGGTAATTGGACGGCAAACTGTTTGATCGACGAGCGCCTGTGTGTACCTAGCTTTATAATACACGCTCACCCGCCTACCAAACAAAATTGCACTTTAGCCATTTGTTTTAAAGTTGACTTTTGGAATGTCCAAATAGGCGAGATAAATTGGGAAATATAGTTTGAGCAAATTACTTGGATCCGTTTGCGTTTTGCAATTATGAAATAATATATTGGGTTGAATTTTAAATTTACTTTCGCGTCAGTGTGAATAATTTTAAAATAAATTTATATTACCAAAAGTAATTTGTTTCGATGGGGCCGGTTTTCATATTTTAGTTGATTTTAACTCACTGAATGTTTCATTTGCAATGACAAGATATTTTGTTCAACATGTTAATGTAGGGATATGTAATAAATCACATGATATTTTGTATATTACGCATGCTCACGCCTTTTATCCCCGAAGGGGTAGGCAGAGGCGCAACTAGTGCACCCACTTTTCGCCAAGCGTATTCCGTCCCATGATGTGATAGGGGGCGAGCCTATCGGCATATCGGGCACAAATTCCAGACTCCGGGCTGATACTGAATAGAAAAATCCAATATCACTTTGCCCGACCCGGGGATCGAACCCGAGACCTCAGCCTTGCAGTCGTACCGTAATACAACTACGCCACCGAGGCAGTTTTAATTTGTATATTGATGCGGTTTTTATTAACAGTCACCGGTGTTGATAAACTCTACTGCCGGTAAACATAATCACTGATCGGTATGATTCTGGGTGGGACAAAATTCAATTCCTATTTCCTAATTAATTTTCAATTTCAGCGACGTATTACTGTGGGCATTTATGGGCTGTGGGAGGTTATTATTTAATTCGCGTAAAAACAACAAACATCTGCTAGAATGCAATGGACGTCGACTAGACCCTCGTTGAAAACCATACCAGCCCTAATTATATACTGCCCACTGCTAAGCACGGGCCTCCTCTACAACTGAGAGGGTTTACATACCTTCGAAATTCTTATATAGATCTTATCAGATATTTTTTTTTTTTTTTTTTTTTTTTTTTTATTGCATTTAATGACGAGACGAGCATGCCGTTCGCCTGATGGTAAGCGATACGACCACCCATAAACAGTAGCAACACCATCCAGCACCTTGACTAACAAAGTACTGTGTGGCATTCCACTGCGCTCGTCACCCTGAGACATAAGATGTTAAGTCTCATTATGTCCAGTAGTTATACTGGCTACAATGTCCTTCAAACCGAAACACAACAGTGCATGCACACTGTTGCTTGGCGGTAGAAATAGACATTGCGGTGGTACCCACCCAGACGGCCTCTTACATAATGAGAGACCTACCACCATGATATGCAGGTTTCCTCACGATGTTTTTCCTTCACCGTTAAAATGAGCGATAATTCCCAAAGAATACACACATACTTTTATAGAAAAGTCAGAGGTGCGTGCTTTTGGGTTTTGAACCTGTGGACATTCGTCTCGGCAGTCCGTTCCACTCCCAACTAGGCTAACGCCGCTTTTCCACGAAATATTATTTCTGAAAGCACGAAAAATTACAATACTCGTAATACAAACTTGAAATATTTGTAGCTTCGAATTCGTTCTGGCATTTCGATATCACCAAAACAGACATTTAATCTAGGAAGATGTATGACGTGGCACATGATACTCAGCGTTCGACTGCCGGTCCCTGGGGGTGGACAATGGAGCTCACAATCACTACGACGCCATACTATGTATGTGCTCCTGGTAATTCTCTATGAGATGCCAGATCAAAATGGTATCATGTTGTAGAACTTACCTTCTGTTATTTACCCCTGGTCATTGCTTATGAGGTGGTAGATATGAGTTTCTTTCTCTTATGTAGTCCTGGTAACTTTACATTAAGTGCTATAAATAGTTCTAAGAATGTACGTACGTAAAGGCAAGTTCCATACTGTTATGACTTATGATATTGCCGTAAATTATAATGGATTTCAAGTGTAAAATAAGTTATCACTTATAACTCTATCCTACTTACAATTTACCTACTTTTGGAATTGTATATATGAAATTTTCTCAATTACTCACAGTCACTCCTGATAATACTTCCAAAAACATGGATAGTTTTGGAATTTATTAATTCATAATGATTCCTTATGTTTACGCGAATGTTAGACATTTCGAAGCCTTCGAAACGTCGGGAGAAAAAATTAAATAGAAAACCGCGATAAAATCCGTTATAATAGTTTAATTTCAATTTATTAATTCAATTTATTTTTAACTTTAATTCCATAATATATTATCTAAGTATTACAATCTTAAATGCACTTATGCGAAGTCTAGACGTCGACTTAAGCTGGGTTATACGAAATAGGAAATGACGGTGCGATATTTTACTGCCGAGAGCTGACGCGAAATTTCTTCGGACTCGGCGACGGTAATGTAAGCGCGTGTTTACACTACAGCGATTCTTGTGGATGTGACGTAAGGTGTCTTTCTCCTAAAATAAATTTATTTTGTTTACTAAAGCATCGTTTTAACGGCGAAGGAAATCGTGTGGAAATCACGTCCTTCGGAGACAACGTACTTCTTTTTGCTGGTGGTATTCTGTATCCGCCTGGATAGTGACCATCGACAGTGCTAAAACCTGCCATAGTTGCCTACGAAAGTGTGTCGCGTTCCGGGATCTGCCTGTGTATATTTGGTTCAAACAGGCCGGCATAATTGTGTCCACTGACGGGAGGTAGTCTAGGTAGAGGTGTTCTCGTCAGTCTCTTGGTCCAACTTCGATTACCATCAAGTTCAGTGGGATCAATTTGCCGTACCCGTAAAAAAGAAATAAGTTCGAATTTCAAATTTTAAATCTAGTAATTTTGGCTAACGTTATGGACAAGTCTTAATTATTTTTGTAATTAGTAAAACAATGTAGCAAGAATACATAAATAACTTCTAAATTTTATAGTGTTTTAATAAATCGGAGATCATTCCGTCCTTAGCTCGCTTTAATACGGTTTTTCCCTATCTGCCCTCATTTATGAAGAAATAGGTAGTAAAACTAGTGCACCTATAATTTGTCTAACTATCCATCCCATGCAGAGACTATTATTTTTGTGTTTCCTTTTTTCGTTATCATTCCTATTTCTCTGTTCGATTACAAACTAAAAAAATATAACTTCAGCTCATTACCCTTACCAAGTTAATACAAACATGGAAAGTTGCTGCGAACAATACGATGTTCGTTTGGAGTCTTATTGCTTCATCACGAGTTGAGTCTTTCATACAAACAATATTAGATGCATACACACACAGACAATAGGCTTACGTTATTAGTCTCAGAGTTGTATCAAGTGTTTGCATAGGTACTGCCGACCTCTTTATAGTTGCCACGCGGTGATAGAGACGTGCTGGATGCGGCTGGGTGGTGACAAATCTAATACCAATATAAATAATATTGGTGTTAGACATTCTAGTAGGGGCTGACTTCAAAACTAAGCGAATCCTTGTTGCAATATAAGTACTTGAAATTTGCATGTTACGTGATAATAAGGATAGTGATGTGCAAATATGTGATATATTTTAAAATATTTTTTGCCAATCTAGTACAAAATCCAAAAGTGATGAGTCTCCAACTTAAGAGCCTAAATCAAAATCTCACAGTTTACGAACCTACCATACTGAGGCGATAAATTACACAAGTAACGTAAATTGCTATTTGATACAAATTATAACACAATCATCTCGTAGTCACAAGATAAATCTCTCCAACATAAAATCAAACGGCACTTCATCTAAATAAAGATCTCGGAATGCTTGAAACCTAGATTTAATTCAGAAAAATCTCGACATTTTTCATGCAGCATTGTTATCTATTCCTTTGATTTAAATTACATCGAGACCAGAATTTGTAATGTAGAAAAGATGTTGGTCTCGAGCCAAAAGTGCATGCAGCGAGCCTGACATAAGGGTGAGCGCACACTAGTCACTTTTATAGCACGAGATTGCCGAGTCAAATGGGTGTGATGCGAATTGATTGCCACTTAATATTATAGGTGCTGGTCTTTGGGAGAACCTATCCGGGAAATTACCACCGCTATCTAATAATGCCGCCAAGTAGGATATACAAGATGACATTCAAAGGAAACTACCACAGCAAAATGACTGCACCTGACGGTAAAATATTATAATAGTATAATCCATAAAATATTGATAAATGTTGTTTTCCTTGTCGTGTATCAGAACTGTTAGCGAGCTAGTAACCTTAATTTACCAACTAACCTTGGAAAGCGACTGACAATGATACTTTAAGTTCGAACGATTTGCAAGGTTTTTAATCGCTTACCATCTGCTAAGCTATAAAACGCGCTCTATGTGGCCCTTCAACGACATCCATCCGTACTGGAGACGTGATTGAGTTTATTCAGCGAAGCATTTAACCCGTCGCGCCCGACGAGATTTCATAAAGAGACGGCTGTCCGTACCCGCATAGATGGGATTATGGTGCGGGATTTATTTTGTAAAGCATTGCATTTAGGTTTATTGAAAAAGGACATTTAATTATGTTAAGATATGATACTCTTAAATTTTCCTCGTTATATATTACTACAGTTTTTCTTAGAGAAACAAGACAGATAACCATTTCGCAGCCTGATCATGTTTTATAATCATCGTCCCTACATGTTGAGTATTGAAGTATCCAGTAATTACACGGACATCAATACCTTCCAAATTGATATACAATAATAGCTCTTGCACATTGCTATTTGTCAGTAAAATAAACAATGCATTACTACATAAATCTATTTTATAAAAAAAAAGAACAGGTTACACTCCGGGAGTGCCGGCTGAAGTGAAAACTTGAACATTAACGTTGTGCATTTTTGAATATTTTGGAATGGTCTAAACACAAATTCGATCTTATGCCTACCACATAAAGTAGATTTTTAAACGCGAGCAATGCACGTTTATTCTGGTTTTTGATAAATGTCAGAAAGAAATGGTCATCACAACCGAAGTAGATTAAATCAAAATTTTAAAAAAGAATGTAACGTTCTTTTGTACTCGTGCCGTGCCAACGCTGGGGAAATAGCTTCTACGCAATGTATTTAAGGTTCATATTAGTAAGGGATGGTAAAACCTCATACGCATTTTTGATCGGTCACGTGATCCTGACGCGAGTTTAACATTTTACACCCATCCCAAAAGTGCTCAACGCCGCTAAAGAAGTTTTCACATCAAAAACCGTTAAAAATAAACAATGCATCACTCGATAAAGTCATGCTACAAAAAACTTTAAGTAATTTCAAATTTAATATGGAAAACAAATTAACGCAATAATTTGAATCCATGCGAGTAGAACATACCCGTTCAACTACCCAGTGTTGTCGAGCGCTGAGCCAAAAAACTAACGAGCATTACATGATGCATTATCGCCGAACCAGTCCAAATTGTTATCGCTTCCTTCGAACGGTTATGGAAGCCATGAGCTCGGCTTACGACTCTTGGCTCAAAACTCATGGTTAACCGGAGCAACTTGGCAAACGGAAAATAAAAATAATACATACATTTGTGGTGCAGGGTTGAGACGGCTGTAAATACCAAAGTTTGGCAACTTTATTCAATTGGAAGGAATATGTTCGACACGCATTACTTGAAGACAAAGGGTCGTTATAATTTTATTGGTGTTCTTAATTTTAACATCTTTGTCATTCGTGGTTTTACTAACATTTTGTATAATAATGATGGGTCAGCGTCTTTTGCTCATTTTTAAAACGGAACAAAATGAGATTGCCAATGTTAGTTTAGACTGGGATAGCAATATAAATAATATTTTCATAACTTTAATTAATTTCTAAAGTATATAAAATAAACCAATTCGAATATCTGTCATTAGAAGAGAACCAAGTTAGCAATTGATAATACGAAACATATATTATTATATAAATACTAGCTTTTGCCCACGGCTCCGCCCGCGTGAATAAGTTTTCCCGGGATAAAAGTCCCGCTTTATTTTTTCCCGGGATAAAAAGTAACCTATGTGTTTATCCAGGACATAATCTACCCGTGTGCCAAATTTCATCGAAATCCGTTCATTAGTTTTTGCGTGAAAGTTATTAAATTACTAATATCGCTATAAAAAAATAGGGGATAATGGAAGAAGGTAGAAAATTTAGGCATGTATGTAATTTTTAATGCCACATCGTAAAAAAAAAATAAAAAAAAATCTGTCCAAAAAATAAATATTTTTTTTTTGAGCTGGGCCATCCTTATAACTTAGGGGTATGACAAATATACTATTCTATTCTCAGACCTACCAAGTGTGAATATAAAATTTCATCAAAATCGGTTCAGCCGTTTCGGAGGAGTATGGTAACAAACACTGTGACACGAAATTTTTATATATATAGACTTCAAAGAATCAAAAATTATTCTCTCGAAGAAAATGAGATTTTATCGCATGCCGTTTAAATTCTTTCTTAAGTTTAAAAAGCTTTGGAAGAACTAAATCATTTTTAACAGCAAAATTTATAGAGATAAGCCGGGGGCGTGCGAGTGTCCGTAAATTAAGTCCGGAATATCCGGATTACGAACTGCAATCAGATGGGACAAATCATTCCAAACCGTTAATTTGTGAACGGCAGAAGTTTGGAGTCATAAAGGAGTATTAATTAGATAATGATATATTATTGGTTTTTGGAATAAGAATGAATTTCTGTACAATATTTTTACTTTTTAAAACGTGCAAGGCCTGATCATGTGGTAAGCCACCATACCATACCACCATCCCAGTCCTGTATTATGTACTGCCCACTGCTGAGCACGGGCCTCCTCTACAAATGAGAGGGTTTAGGCCTTAGTCCACCACGCTGGCCTAGTCCGGGTTGGCAGACTTCACATACCTTCGAAATTCTTATAGAGAACTTCTCAAATATGCAGGTTTCCTCATGACCTCATGATGTTATCCTTCACCGTTAAAGCGAGCGATAATTCACAAAGAATAACTTTTTAGAAAAGTCAGAGGTATATTATTGTTATTAAAATAAGACTTTTAAGCTATTGCATAGTTTCTATCGTGGGCCTTGAGCGTGGAGACCGAATCCAGAAATTCCGTAACGAAAATAACCTGACATCTTTTAAGCTATTGCATAGCTTCTATCGCGGGCCTTGAGCGTGGAGATCGAATCCAGAAATTCCGTAACGAAAATAACCTGACATCTTTTTTATCCTTTTTTTTATGGTATAGGGGGCAAACGAGCATACGGTTCACCTGATGGTAAGTGATCACCGCCGCCCATGAACATCTGCAATACCAGGGGGCACACAGATGCGTTGCCGGCCTTTTAGGTGGGAATACGCTCATTTTTTGAAGGTCGCCAGGTCGTATCTGTCCGGAAATGCTGCTGGCGGCAATTGGTTCCATAGTTTAGTAGTACGTGGCAAAAAATTACGGCTAAAACGTACAGTGGTGGATTGCCAACCTCCGAGGTGATGTGGATGGAATTTGGAGTTCTGCCGCGAAGTACGGTGATGGAACTCAGATCTGACTAATATGAACCTTAAATACAATGCGTAGAAGCTATAATTCTTGAACGAGTATATTTTTTTTTATTTTATTTATTAAAGTCATTAAAACCATTTCTTACTAATCTAATATGAACCTTAAATACATTGCGTAGAAGCTATTTCCCCAGCGTTGGCACGGCACGAGTACAAAAGAATCGAACGTAACATTCTTTTTTTAAATTTTGATTTATTCTACTTTGATTGTGATGACCATTGCATTTCTGACATATTTTTAATATGAATCAATATTTCTGTTAAGTACGGGAGCGTACTTTCACAGCCATATCCAGCGAAGGCTGTGTTGTCTGTCGCTGTTCACTCGGTATTACTAATAACGGCGAGTAACGAGAGCACGCAGCGGCGTTATTGCGGCTACGTAACTTTGCCCGCTTTTCTTCGTAACGCAAGTTAAAGGCGCGAGCGGGTAATTGAAATGCTGCTTCATTAATGAGGCTGTTTCTAATATTTTTTGAATACGTACAAATTATATACACACACTTACACATACTCACGCCTATCCCCGAAGAGTTAGGCAGAAGCGCAGCTAGTGCACCCACTTTTCTCCGTGCGTATTCCGTTCTATGATGTGATAGAGGGCGAGCCTATCGCCATATCGGGCCCAAATTCCAGACTCTGGGCTGATACTGATTAAAAAAACCAATATCACTTTGCCCGACCCGGGGATCGAACCCGAGACCCCAGCATTGCAGTCGTACCGTAATACAACTACGTCACCGAGGCAGTCAAGGCACGCATAAATTATTCATAAATATTTTATAAATAAAGCGTACTTTTTACAAAAATGTTTTTAGTTACTCTTTTATTGCTCCCACTTTTAACGTCCATCACGAAACGAGGCTTGTTAATTTTAATTATACATGTACCTGGATACATTTGAAGTTGTATGTATGTTTGTGATAGTAAAAACAATCAAAACAATGTTGCAAGAAACAATTTAAAAGTATTTTAAAATTTTCACATTGGATGGCAAGCGCCGCGCCCTAATTTAATATATACCGCTATCGCTTTTACCTTGCGACCCATCCGAAGTGGTAGTCCGCCTCAGCCCGTCAGCGGTATAATAATTAAATGTTTTATCTATTAAAACGCGATCTCTCAACAATAACTATCCACATATAGTCACACGAATGTATTGAAGGATACGCCGATGTAGAAATAACGACTGAGATTACTTGCTCGCAAGTTCTTTGTACATCATAGGTGAGCTATACCCAAAGAAATTTCATATTCTAAGAATTTTAATTAAGATATGAAAGTTTGTACATATTTTATTTTATTTTAAATTTACCTTATTATGGAAATTAGTGTCTAGACGTCTACCTAGAAATAAAAGTGAGTAATATTAACGTAGGTAAGAATTACTTTCTAAAAATTCTTATGATTTTTTTTTACTTCTTAAATTAAACAAGAATAAATATTTGGTACCTATACATGAGGAAAGGTCGCAGGAACCCGCGGATGCAGGCCGCTCCTAATAAGTTGGTCTGGAAATCTTTGGGGGAGGTTTATGTTCAACAGTGGACTTGTAAAGGCTGAAGAAGAAGGTACACGAATAAAAACATTTCAGTAAGTTCGGATGGTATGGGTTTAGTCGACGTGATACCCTTCGAGCACACTAGGTACCATAAACATTTCCAACTCACCATAACCACTCACCACCACTCTTAACCATTTGTGACGAGTAAAATTAAATGTACAATTTATTTGCTCGGCATCGTCGAGTTAGTGAGACGGCGCTTAAGAATTTTAAATCAACGGATCCATTTGTATGATAAATGTAGTTAAACGCTCAGTGTCGCGACCGGGGCCGGCGCATCAACTACAGTTATTTAACTAAAGTTAACGTGATAGCTGTATTTATTTCGACTATTTAAACAGTGATTAAATAATTCTATTATGGTTTGATATTTTTTCTAGCTCATCTGATAATAAACCGATTGTAAAGTGAAACACATGATGATGATGTTGCCATGCTCATGAGCATTAACACAGCACTGTGTTCATCTTCCTGGACTCGAGACGTTAAGTCCCATAATAATACAGGCTAAAATTTTTCAAACCGGAACGAAACAATCCTAGCCCACAGATTAGCGCAGCCGTATGACTTCGTTAAATTCAGAAGGAAAACATGAACTTACTTCACTAACTACCTTTATAACCAAGGGAATAGGGTCTTATTTCATTAATTCATTTCTTTATTCTCATAGTCAAACCGATTCCAAAGATAAAAACACATGTTGTACGCCTATAATAAAAAGAGGAAAGACATCTCATAAATTGTATTGTTTTATGTACCTTCTTAATCCCAGAAGAAATTACACACGACACACTTAGCCAAATAAACTCCGGATGTATCTTTCCATAAATTTCAATTTCCGGTGTCTTATGAAACGTATATTTTTATGTAGGTTAAGAAAATATATGCCATTCGCTGACTAAAAATACTTTCATTTTAATTTGTCTAAATAATTTTAAAAATTGGGGCAATAATTAGTAAGTTATAAAGCTTTGAAATTTGGTGGAAGGGGTAGTTGTCAAATAACAGTAATATTATACTGTGACGTCAACAAGAGCCGCCGGCCATAACGCTGCGTGCGTGTGAAAGAGATAGCGATAGATAGATAGAGATATATTCCTTCTAGTAAAATAAGAACAATGCGTACAATTTGTAAGTGCTGTGTACTCCTATAATTGGTACACACATCAGAATGTAACATGTATGTCAAAATGTTGTGATGATATATGAAATGTGTGTACTGTTGGAGAACCTTATTTAAATAAATAAATAATTTTTTTAACCAATTTTGATTCTGATTTCACAGAAGAATTTCTTTTTCGTATTATTTTATGTTACATTCAAAATAATTTACAAAATCAAACATAGGAAACTACACTATTGTGAGCGTAGTGCAGTGCCAAATAGTTCTTTGTACCACAACGCTCAGATAGTATTGCAACTCTTTATGGGAGGTTGTAATCATCAGGCAAGCGTTTGCTCGTCTCGTTTTTCCATTTTACTATGTAACTTCTTATTCATATTATAAATTCAAAAGTTTGTGTTTAGATGTTTGTTAGAAGTAAACGCAGAAACCACGTCACGGTATTGGATGAAATTTGGCACACAAGTAGATCATGTCCTAACACATAGGCTACTTTTTATCCCCGTAATTTTCCCATACATGCGACATGGTGGCATGCAATGTTTCCGATGACGACGTCATCGATAGGGCGAAGTGGAAGAGAAAGGTGAAGAAGGCTGACCCCACCATCATGTGGGATGAATAGTCGGGAAGAGAGAGAGAGAGAGAATTTTCCCATGGGAAATAATGGATATTTTAATTTCATTCTTTAAGTAGATGGCGCTGGCGCGGCGTCGTGTGTTTTAGGAACTTTTTTAGCGGGAAAGGCTTTTCCCGCGGGCGAAGCCGCGAGCATCACCTAGTTGCATATAAAAAAGCTAGAAACAGGAACCATACGTAATACATATTTATGACACTTCGAAGAATAATATTGCGACTCTTAAGATCCCTGTCTTAGGACCCATTTTATCAGTAGGCTATAATTTCTATACAAGAAAATATTTTTATTACTAAGATGGCTAGATAGCGTGATGTGTACGCCATTATCTAGTGAACATTAATCGAGATAAAAACACATTACGCGAATTATCTTTACAAAATTGTTTTCTTAAATTGATTACGGTGAGTGATTGATGGTGGATGTGCTGGTTTAGTGGCACGTGAACTTTGAAATAGAGGGAGAGTGATTTTCTAGTGCAACATCTATAAATTAAAGAAATTTTGTTGTGTGTCTTTTATAGTATCTTGTGTATAAGATTTGCTATAATGAATGCAGTTATAAAAATATCGATGACTCATTATAACATCTTCTTCTCGTCTCAATGGCCACGATAATTAACGCCTTTACACTTTACTGAAGGCATATGACCAGCGTTTATTAGTGGAGGAAAAATGTTAACGAAGATTAAATAATCCAGTATGGTACAATCCTCCCCCATCTCGCATCTCTGTAACAGGATAGGGATGAATTTAAATGTGAGAGGACGCATTTAGTCGCGCTAATGGCTGGCTGTGAGGACTCAGGAGTGACGGGTAACGAGTGCCAGCCTTTGTGAGGACCTGCACTCGAGACTTTGCTAATGTTTTTGTGATGAGATAAATTTTACTTCTCGTTTTCAGAAGGGTTTCTTCGAATGCAGTGGATAGAGCTATGTTATATGTAGGTGTAATTATCATTTACTTTTGTGAACTCGAAAATAGATACACGGTAAGGAGACTGCATACCCAATGCCATAGGTACAAGAATTTCGAAGCAATCTGAAGTTTATCAATAGATAAATAAAACATTTAAACTGAAGAATTGAATAATTTGTATACCGAATACTATTGAAAGTGGACGATAGCCTAGTTGGGAATGGAACGGTCTGCCGAGGCAGTCTTCGGAGGTTCAAAAACCCAGGGCACACACTTCTGACTTTTCGAAGTTACGTGTGTATTATTTATCAATTATCGTTCACTTTAACGGTGAAGGAAAACACCGTGAGGAAACCTACATACTTGAGAATTCTCCATAAGAATTTCGAGGGTGCGTGAAGTCTGCCAGCCCGCACTAGGCCATCGTGGTGGGCTAGGACCTAACTCCTCTCAGTAGTAGAGGAGGCCCTTGCTCAACAGTGGGCAGTATAAAATACAGGGCTGATTGCATTGCATTAGAACTGTTAAGAAATGCAAACAAATATTGACCGATGATGACAGGATGATGAACCGGTTGGATAGTATAATCATTCTACCTTTTTTATTCAACAGCGATATCATTCCTTGGAGCTCCAGCGTTCGAGATCTCGGTTTACACATTGACTCCACCCTGAGCTGGAGGCCCCAGGTAACCTCTGTCTGTCAGAGAGACACCGGTACCCTTCGCGCTCTATACCGCCTGAAGAACTTCCTCCCGCCTAAAACTAGGACTATGCTTGTACAAGCCTTAATCCTTCCTTTAATCGACTATGGTGATGTGTGCTATTTTTATCTGAATGCAGATCTGCTCAACAAACTTGACCGACTTCTAAATAACTGCATTCGATTCGTGTATAATCTTCGCAAGTATGATCACATTTCTTTTTATCGTCTTCAACTAAAATGGCTACCCATACGTCAGCGCCGTTCTTTGCGGGCACTTACCACTTTATTCTCTTTGCTTACCTCCCCTACCCCTCCTACTTACTTTTCTTCTAAATTTCAATATCTCTGCAGTAGCCACGATAGGAACCTCCGCTCTTCTAGCAATCTTCTCCTCAAATGTCCCCCTCATAGCTATGACTTCACTCACTCTTCTTTCGCTATCCAATCTATTCTTCTTTGGAATTCACTCCCCCTCGAAATCAGATCGGCTACCTCTCGGTTTGCCTTCAAAAGGAGAGTGCGGCAGTTGTTATTGAACGATGCAGAAGAATCACCACACTAACTTATAATATTATATTATTTACATATATATTTATGTAATTATAGTTTGTATTTTATGTATTTATTATATTTATAATGTTACTTATATTTTGTATTTAATTTACATATTTATTATTGATTGCTTTGTTTACTTTTATGTACGTTTATGCGTATCTCTAATATCAAGTTAACTACCTGATGCACCTACCTTATATATCTCTGCACCACCCTAAGGTTGACTGGGAGAGAATGCCTTTGGCATTAAGTCCGCCGATATACTTATGTATATAAAGTGCAAATAAATAAATAAATAAATAAAATATTCACACGTTTAATTAAATGTAGTTTATGCTTAACAATATCCAAGACAAATTGTTTTATTATTATTATCTCACATATTTTTTGTTAATCTAAACAATGTATATGAAATGTATATGCCCCCTTATATTATCAAAAAATATAAGGCCTTCTAGAAGAACATTACATAAACATCAGAATACTTTATCAACATCTTTACTTAACTTAATTATTATAAGAATTTGTATGTGAGGTAATATCAAAATATTTAAGAAAGGCAATTAATTAAAGAACGGTTCAAAGATAACCGCAGTAATTAATGTTTGAAGTGTGGAGCGGTGGCTGCCTGCGGATTACTGCCTACGAGCTACGCCGCGCTACGCCGAGCCGCCGCTACTCGCGGTACGGTTTCATACGATAAGCGAAATGTGCAATCGACCGTGATTGGTTTTGTGGGCTACGATGTTTTTGCTACATTTATATGGCCTTTATTAATTAGAGGATTTTATATGTTTTGAAATGTTGTTAGATGAGCTGAGTATATTTATTTATTGTAGGTCATAGTGTTGACTGCAGGTAAGATTGGGCGTGAAAAATGTTGGTGAGACTCATATTATATAACAATATATGGTTAAAACGTATGTGAGGCATATTTAGGTACATAAAAATAAAATATGGTTGCGTAGCCCCTAAAATATACCTATCTAGCATAGATAAGCATAATTATAAAAAAGAAAGAAATATCCTTTTTTTTGTTTATAATATCGCAATTTTCTTCAAACTAGAAATTAATTCCAACTGTTCGAATAAAAATAAATTACTTTTCCAGAGTAACCAAACTTCGATTAAGCATTAACGTTTTAAAGGTTACCAAATCAACTGTAATAATTTTCGTAAACTTGAAAAATAAATATTGGTTTAAAATTCAAATATATACCGGGAATCATGAATGTAACCAAATAACCTGAGATAGATTTTAAGTACATTTATAAAACTTTTTGTGTTACAGAGCAAAAAACAAAAAATGCTATATTTTATTACAATAAAAAAGTACCTACACTATATTTTTATAAAAAAATCGTAGTTAGGCAACTTACTGTTCTCCGAAATTATCGTCGTTATGAAATAGACTAAGCTATCCCAACATTGGATCGTTTTTACAAATTAAATCATCTTTAAAAATTTGATGATAGAATCGAACTCACTGCCTTCGTGTTTTCACACTGCAATTATACCAAATAAACTACCAGTTAAAAACTTGATCAACTCTTTCAAGGGTTTTTTTATGAAACCGTCCCAAGTTTAAGGGCGGTTCATAATTAACGCTCAGCTAGTTCATTAATCTAAATTTTAATTAAGATAAAAGTCTCCTCTGAAGGCCACTCGGTGACGCCACGCCCTCCCACTTATCTTTACACGAAAAGTTTCAACGTTACATCTGAATAATGTGATGGAAATAACAGATGAATATACAAAAGTATTTGTCTGCCATTTGGAAAGAAAGTTGTAATTTAGAGACGAGGGTCGGTTGCTTCAAAATGTTTTTTAAACGACAAACCATTATTAAGAGGCATTCATCTATATTATAGAAAGATTTAAAAGTTTTAGGACTCATAAGTGACAGTATTCGAAAAGTTATGAATTTCGATGTATTGATCTCGAAACGCGAGTTTTAGAATCAACCATTATGCCGTGATTTTACAATGTATATTATGTTCATTTCGAGTATACGCCGTTATCAACAGTTAAATGTTTTCAAACGGTTTCAAACATCCGGCATTGTATTATGATTAATATTGAAATATATTTTAGTATTTAGATTAATAAATGAGTTCTTAACTAAGCTATAAAGACAGAAATCTAAGACCATGCAACATTGTTATATGGTGATCCCCACTAGCGCCGAAAAGGAGTTTTTGCTGGTATTATAGATGTCTATGGGAAGCCACTGGTTAATGATGGCCGTTTGTCAACATTCATATTTTTATAAACATATTTACCTTCAAATTTCAGCTTTTGATCCCATTAACTCTTTATTTGCAATAAAAATCCGATCAAAAATCGATACAAATAAGTCATGCAAGGTATAACAACGTCGTCCAATACATCAGCGCGCGCCATCCGTGACGCACGCGACAAGACGCCACTAAACATAAATCACGCTTTGTTGTCGCCGTGACGCGTCTCTTTGTCGCGCAATATTGTGTGTAATGCGCGCTCCCGTGAGATATTCTTACAAATTCCTTGTATTTTATATTTATTTTTTATAAAGATTTAAGATTGGCGCACACTAATCGGATTAAATTGCATTATAACGCCTAAAGTGAAAAGATATCTCTTGAAATTATTGCTGACCAATTTATCTAAGTTATGACACAGATTATATTATTTATTTTATTTTGACACCAATAATGTAAGCATTATAATATACTTTAAGTTTAAATGCATTATCACCTGGTAATCTAGTAGACATTATGCGCATTATGACATTATGCATCTGGATGCAGGCCGCTTCTGACAGGTTGGGTTGGAAATCTTTGGGGGAGGCCTATGTTCAGCAGTGGACTTCTAAAGGCTGAAGAAGAATGCGCATCTTTGATTCAGTAATAGCGTGTAAGTGTTATGGACTGAGAGGTCCCAGGTTACATTTCTAAGTAGAGAAAAACTTTGTGTACGATTATCTAACATGATTTGCCCTAGACAAGATTGGCTAGAAAAAGCTAATGGTTGTCCGTAAAAACTAAGATTAATCATTTATGCAATATGTTTTAAATGTGTGTTGCTTCAAACCCGTATTGGAGTGGGATTAGAGATAAGAATGAATATGACGTCTCATCGACGAGTTCAGTGGGGTGTCATTAAAACAATTTGTAATTCCAAGTTCTATGTTGTTTTCGTACTGTTTGTGGACGGCACAGCACATAAAATTAGGAGAGTGATTTGTTCATTCGACTTTTGTGCGGTGGATTCTTATGGGCGATAAGTGTGCGTCAACCTTTATTTGAGGGTTAGAAGGTGAAACGTTTGTGATTGCGGAGATACAGTTGTGGGCGAAAATATTTGGATTACATCCAGGTAGCGATAGTCTATTCATTGTCAGGTGAAGGTTGAAGGTTGAAGGTGACCATAATTTATCAGTTCTGATATATCTAAATATATTTTTAAAACTATATTATGCTTTACAAGCTGGAAAACTTAAAAACATAATAAAATATTATATTTTCTGAGTAGTAGAGGCCACTCTGTCGAAACGATGTGTCTAGCACAGATCTTGAAATACGTTTTGATGAGTCTTTGTTACTGTCGGGTCAAAGTTATTTATTAAAATTGTAATTGCAGCGTTTCGTAAGGGTCGACAGTATATAAAAACTGCGCTATATTTGCCTTAACAACTTTGTGACATGCTGTAAGGTCTTATAGCATGTCACAACGCTATATTTTTTTACGAATTTTAGGTGGCTCAACATCCTACGCAAGTTTTGTCAATTTTAGTTAAACATATCATTTATATTTTACTCTAGTCGTAGTTTACAGTGGCTATGAACCGTAAGTCTTTGGATTCTATTTCAAGATCAATCATTAAAATATTGGTTATATTTTCAACAAAAAACATTTCAGGTATTTGGAATTGAAATAAGTGTCTGGTGGTTGAATTGCCACCTATGGTGTTATCATAAGACGAAAATAGGCTCGGCAAGCCGGGGCCACTGTCTTAACTACCATTAGGCTAGCAACTTGTCACAACTTTCTCTTCCAGTCGTCGATAGAATTTTTTAAAAGTTAAATAAATAAATACTTACAATTATTTAAGCCAGGATAACACAAACGAAAATACGTATTTCACAAAATATTTCTACATTATTATTTTCATAAACCACATTTTCTTTTCTCGCGCCGAGTTTATTTATTTTCCACCGAGGTGAAGAACAGGGGCGGTCATTAATCAAGGCCCAGGTGCGTCGTAGGGCACCTAAAATTAAACGTAGGGACCATAAGCGCGACCCTCGTTGTTATGTGTATGGATAATGTTGCAACACACCACGCCACTACACTAATGCTGGGGTCACACTCGGGTCTAAAATAATTTATTATTTTTCTATTAATCAAATGAAACGCAGATGTAGCTACGATTTTCGATCATTTAAAGGTATGTATTGCAGTATTAGACATTAATTGATACTTTATCTGATAATGAAAATTTTATTTTGATATAATTTTTTTATTGCGATAATTTGTAACAAATCTCGTAATTTTTTATATGACCACATCTAAATCATCCACTCACTTGCACTCATCGTGTTTCTTCTTCTTCTTTTTTTGTGGCTTCCACCGTTTGTCAGTGATTTCGCCAATGTCAAGTGTACGTAAAAAAAAATTTTTTTTTTTTAAATGAAATATTGTTGAGAAAATCGCAAGGAACTATAGAATTTCAGCCCGAAGTTACCTAGCTAAATGAAGAGTAGGATAATTTCAAAGAAGACTGCGGAAACATTATTTTCTGAGAGATTTGTATCTTTGCACTCATCGTGTTTAAGTTATTATCTAGACTAGCTTATTACCCAAACCTTGCACTGACTGACTTCAAATTAACCAGAAATTTTGACACACATACCACGTATTTTCCCCTGTGGTGTAGTCGGCATGCCCCGATCCATGTGGCATGTACTTACCTCATCTACATCCCCCGACACGCCGCCGCGGCCTGTAATTCCTGCTCACTTTAATAGCCCTTAATTTGCGCCGAGCTCATCTTTACTGCGTATTCACTAACTTACGGTAACTTATTTTGTTACATTGGTCGAGTTCAACGAGGTAGGGTTTTGTTATATGCTAATGGGTAGATGTATGAGGATAATATCTTGAAGTAATTGTTCTACCAATATTAAAAATATGTGAATATGTTTGGATATTTATTAGAAGTATTTACAATGCGATTCAAATAAGAATAGGATCGACTTTGCGCCATATTGTGACGACTGAATAATTAAATATTATATTAAGCAAATTTAGCAATAACTGTCTAAGAATCAATTAGACAAAATATAACCTCCTCCTTTTGGAAGTCGGTTAAAAATAAACCGTTATTGATATGCCCATAAAGGTCATTGACGTTCCTATTCTTATTTGAATCGCATTGTAGGTATAAGTATCTAGAAATAGAAATAGAAATAAATAGAAATAGAAATAAATTTATTTTCCAAAAATTACACATCTTATAGAATTAACAACTCTAATAATCTAATTTAATCTGGATGAATTTTGACATACAGGTAGACAAGTCCCGCTACGTTTTATCGTGTTTTCTTTTTATATCGGCATGGCAAAGTGATCCCACTTCACCTGATGGTATGCGGAGAGAGGATATTTTTTTTGGGGTTTGAATGATGAGACGAGCATGCCGTCCGTCTGATGGTAAGCGATACGTCTACCTTGAGTTACAAAGTACTGTGTGACATTCCACTGCGTTCATCCTCCTGAGACATGAGATGTTAAGTCTCACTATGTCCTGTAGTTACACTGGTTACAATGTCCTTCAAACCGAAACACAACAGTGCATGCACACTGCTGCTTGGCGGTAGAAATAGATATTGCGGTGGTACCCACCCAGAGGGACTCTTATATGTGAGAGACCTACCACCAGTAGAGCGATGATTATCCCTCGTCAGTCGACACAATTATGCCGGCCTGTTTGAACCGAATATATACAAGCTGATCCCGGAATGCGACATACTTACGTGGGCCACTATGGCGGGTTTTAATACCTCATGTACGGTGGTCGCTATCCGGACGGATATAGAATATAGCCTACGACCAGCACACACACACACACACACACAAACACACACACACTCACGCACGCGCAGAATATGTACATAGTGGGAGTTCCTGGGAAATCCCTTCTCACACGTGAATGCTTTGTTAAAATTTGTTCAGTTAACAATGAACCTCTCACACTTTATCTTCAGAATTGATTTAAACCTGCTGTCCACATCTACAAAACTGATATCAAATAAATATTCGAACCACCTTAATACATAAACACTGGTGTATCTTCTTAAAGTTGTGAGGATCTTAACATTTATCATTAATAACTAACACTTGAGAGCGAGCGGTGCCAAGTGCGGCCGCGGAGAGACGAGCCAAACACACCAGCGTCGGCCAAGTCTCCCGCGCCAAACGGGCGCACATTATGTGGATTAAAACATGTTTAAACCGAGATTTCAACATGCTTTATGAGGGTAGATATTTGGACCAGTATTTGGCTTGTATTTTTAACATACTTTGGTTTGTATTTTAATGCATAATTTATTAAGATGAATTTTGAATATTTAGCTTCATGAATTATTTTTCATTCTTATTTTTCTTATACATTATAAGAGAATTTAGTTGTTTGATGCTATAACGAGGGATATAATAATTTAAAAAAAAAAAAAAAAAATTGAGCGGGTGAACTTAATCGAATCCTACTAATATTATAAACTCGTAAGATTGTAAGTAGGGATGTATTGATGTTTGTTACTCTTTCACGCAAAAACTACTGAACGAATTTCGATGAAATTTGGCGCACGGGTAGATCATGTCTTGAATAACACATAGGCTACATTTTATGTCGGGAAAATATAAAGCGGGACTTTTATCCCGGAAAAACTTTTTAACGCGGGTGGAGCCGCGGGCAGAAGCTAGTTAAGTATAATCTTGACGTTATTTATTAATAACGTAAATAAAAGAATCAAAATATATATAATATGTAAGCGTAGTGATCAAACTTTATTCTGATTGGTAGTTTTGGCCATCGATTCAGAGATATGGATTTAGATCTTACGTTAATTTTGAACGTAGAATAGGTCATACAATTGATGAACACCTCACAAAACTTTCAACACAATCTATCATATACATTATAAAAGTGTGCCGTGTTACATTTATTACGAGATGTAGTCTGTTTTGCTATGGTAAGTAAAAAACACACAGACTCATGCAATTTCTTGTATCAACAATTTACCTTGCGTCAACACAGAATTGACTTAATTCCTCCGTTTAAGTCATACGCTCGACTTATTACAATACATACGCGTAATTACCGCAAACACAATCCACACAATCATCATTTTAATTAAACAATTTCTATAATTTAATTAACACGCGTTTGAGACGCATAATTACTGACGACGTGGCTCCAATGATAATCAAATATAGATCATAAATGAGCAGAGTAAAGCTTCATTTAGAATGCCATGCGTTTTGATAAACGCCGTATGTGGTTTAGTTAATAATCTTGTATCATAACTAAGTTATGCGTGAGAGAAATACTTTTTGTGTATTACGAAATAAAAGAAAATGTATGATTTTTTCGCTTATTAATTAAAATAATGTATTTTAGGAGATTAATTGAAATAAGATGAACCTAATTTTCTTTTAGTATGAATTATATCAAATGAATAATTCACTTATAGAATACAAAACAAACCTAAATATGATAAGAAGCTTTCTTATATTCAAAAAGCTTTGTTCTGATAGAGCTGCCCACGTATTTTTAGTCGTAGTCTGGTAGAGTGGCTTTGTGATCAACTATGCTTACAAACTTAGAATGCTTTTGTGTGAAATGTGTGAATTGATAAGCCGTAGCAACATCGTATCGCGTAGGCAACTGACTACGTAAAATATTAGCAATGTAGGTAGTTTTTAATACTTCGAAACTCGATAAGGTATAAATAAACACACACACATTTTAATTTAATCTTGGTTGTAATGAAATAAAAAATAATATGTACATGTATATAAATACTTCATAATATAGTTTTTCTTGAAATTTTGGCGTATCTATTTAGTTTTAACATTTTTATGTATAAAATATTGTGGAGTGCAATAAACTTTGAATTTGAATTTGAAATAAATATTATAACTAAACGGTACTCTGTCACTATATACATATATACTATTAAAATCACAAGTATGTAAAGCAAGTGAACATATAAATAATTTTACATCGTAGATATTACGTGGCCGTGTAACAAACATTCAACCCCAAGATAATGTAGCTGTAAACGTCGTAGCAACACGGCTTCATGTGTTGCTACAAAGTCTGTAGACTTAGCGCGTAGGCGTAATAAGGACGATGTAATTTGGCTTGCCATAATTCATTTAGAATTCATGTTTTCACGTGCCGAAGTTTATAATTTAAAAGTATGTATAATTTATATTAAACTGTAATATAGAATAAGCCTACGTCGGTATCTAGCGAAGTGAAACTAGGGCATCAATTAGTGTCACAGAATTCTGTTCCAAAGTTCGAAACCCATGTTGAGCAAGTTTCAGTGAGTTAAATCGTTTTAAAATCATACATTATGTGAGTTACTCGGGGCTGGAGGTATGCGATGTCAAAATCGTTCTGCACCTTGACACATCATGGGACAGAATATAAGTTCGTCGAAATCTGAATGCCTAACCGCTCGGTGTCATAAAACAGGAGTTTCAGTAGCCGGTGTGAAGGCAAGATAGTCTCTAACCTTTCAAAAATAAGGGTTCAAGATTCTATTTATTTGTATTTTTATATCAGTCGAATATACAAATATCAACTTAGCATTGACTTAGACTGCCTCAGTTGCGTTGTTGTATTACGGTACGGCTGCAATGTTGAGGTCTTGGGTTTGATCCCTGGGTCGGGCAAAGTGATATTGGATTTTTCTATTCAGTATCAGCCCGGAGTCTGGAATTTGTGCCCGATATGGTGACAGGCTCGCCTCCTATAACACCATGGGACGGAATACGCACGACGAAAAGTGGGTGCATTAGTTACGCCTCTGCCTAACCCTTCGGGGATAAAAGGCGTGAGTGTATGTACGTATGTACGAATCTACAAATATGAACTTGGCATTCCCTTTCAAATTACCCACTAAGTTTCCACGCAACACTGAAGGTTACACTGCATAACATCGTAATTTCTACAATGTTTGTTTGAATGCTCACGGTAATTGTGGAGTCGAGGGCGTCATTACCTTCAGTAGGCTGACCATCATTCCAAAAGACGGCGGACAGATCCCTAAAAATCCTGGATAGTTGAGTAAGTAATGGATTTTGTTTATTCCGAATAGCGCTTAACTAATCATCATGAAACTCACCTAATGCACCTGCTCCTTTTATTGTTAAGTCTGAATAAGTGCTCGTCTATGGTTTTGGCCACAAAATATTGTCGAATAAATATAAAAATAGAAAATTCCTATTGCTTGTCCACCTGGGAAACGAGATCAGAAGTGGCTTCACAAATTCACGGCGTCAGAACGCTATAACTAAACAAATAAGAGAAATTATGATAATATTAGAATATTTCCATCTCTTTTTACCTGGAACAAAAGAAATGACTACAAACGACATAAACGACTGACAATGACAAATCCCTCTAAACTAGAACACATGGTCGCCCTACTCACCGCAGACCTGTGTAATGTCTCGCTCTGATGAACACCCGTGTCACGTTAGTTCTCATTTTAATCGCCTTAAGTTTTAACTAACCGCCGATCTTGCGAGTTGGAATGAATGTTATCCAAAAATTCGACAGTTTTGAGGTACCATTTGAAAATGGAACGAAGTATTTCTTTGCGGTAGAGTTAGGCTATGTCATTGACATTGTGAATTGCTAACACATACGTCATTTATAAAATTAATCACCAAATTAAGGTATAGTAACAATTAGAAAAAGTATCCAAAGTACTTGAATTTCCTAAAATTAAGAAAATTTAATTTGAAGTTTAGAAGTACGATAGCCATATTATCACACCCTAGGACGGAAACATAAACTATTCATATACACACACACACTCATGCCTTTTATCCCTGAAGGGGTAGGCAGAGGCGCAACTAATGCACCTACTTTTCGCCGTGCGCATTCCGTCCCATGATGTGATAGGGGCCGAGCCTATCGCCATATCGGGCACAAATTCCAGACTCCGGGCTGATACTGAATAGAAAAACCTATTATCATTTTGCCCTACCAAGAGATCGAACCCGAGACCTCATCATTGCAGTCGTACCGTAATACAACTACGCCACCAAGGCATTCAATTATTAGTCATAATTTATTTACTGCCTACCCTAAAAAGATACAGGCATGAGTTTACATTATCTTCAATAACTTAAACAGCTCTCCTTGAATAAGCAAGAGCTACTCGTAATGCTAATAAAATATTCAGAAACATTTTCTCAAAGACAGCATTCTCAATTATTCCGAAACTTAGGGAATGGTTCTGAATAAAACAACGTACTTCTTATGCTTATATCAAACGGAATAATTGTGAAAGATAAATAAACAATGAACACATAGTCTTCATACCATACAAAGGTTAGCGCGTGGTAAAATGGTATTATCCATTTTACACACATAACCATTGTATGGAAATAATTAAAGTCAAAGGAATAGACATCATAATGTTTACAAAAAATAGACAAAGAAGTGACTAGTTATACCAGCCCTGTATATATATACTATCCCACTGCGTGACACGAGCTTCCTCTACTACTGAGAGGTTTTAGGCTTATCTGTCACGCTGGTCTAGTGCGGGTTGGCAGACTTCACATACCTTCGAAATTCTTATGGAGAACTTCATAGGTATTAAGAAAGAAGTGATTATTACTCAAAAAACTCTGACTACATCATGCAATCACTCAGTTATACAAACGCCATTTTCCAGTTAAATCCATAAAAAAAAATCCATCATCCCAATCCAATTACCTTTTAGTAATCATCTAGAATATTCTTTATATTCATGAGGAGCTATACGTCGGCATTCTGATTAATCAATGTGTCTTCATACATGTTTAATGGCTGCATTAATGTGTCATACATTCTGATTAATGCACGGGATAACTTAGGATTAAGCGCCTTGTCATACCGGATGCGTGAGCTGGTTTGAAAACTAGGATATTGAAAGAAATAATTTAGTAATGTTATTTATGTATATAATACAGTTACCTCTTGACTTATGACTGCGTCAGTGGCATAATTGTATTGCGTGCGTAGTGCAGCACCTCTCTGAGGTCGTGGGTTCATACTTCATACCCTGGGACAAAGTGATCGGTGTTTAGTATCAGCCTGGAGTCTGGAATTTGTGACCGATATAGCGATAGGCTCGCCCCCTATCAAATCATGGGACGGAACACACATAGCAAAAAGTGGGTGCCCTGCTTGCGCCTGTGTCTACCCCTTCGAGGATAAAGGTGTAATATGTTTGTATTTGTTTAATACACCAACTACAAATCATGTGGATATTAACTACGTTACTCCTAGTCTTATAACACAGTTGGCGGTGTTCCGTAAATTAATATTTCGAATCTTATTCATAAAATTTCCTGGCTAGAAACGGATTTTCGAGTTATACAAAACATTATTTCGATGAGGGTTTGACCATACATATCCGTTTAATAGCTAATTCTTTACCTGCTGCGCTGTACACATATTTAGAACAAATAACTCACACAAATCACTCGACCCAGAAATCAAACCCAACACACGGTTCGCAACCCACTACACCTAAGATGCTTTAAGTTGCTACAAGTTGATAGTTAAAGCGTAATAACTTGTTAATTATTCGCTACGAGCCACTAAAATAGAAATTGCTTGGTAATTGGTGCCTCTCGCGACAACCCCCCGCTGGCAGGGGGGCTGGTGGGGTCAACGCCGCCGGCTACTTGCATTTGCATCCTGGGACTGCGGGTTGCTCGCTTCGAGCGGTATAATCACTCGTTCTGAGTGAATGAATATCGTTGTGTATTGTTTGCGGCATGATCTATGTCGATCTCAGAATGCCTAAATCGCCGCATAGTCCGCTTATTCAGGTTGATATACTCGTAAGAACCTAAAATCGGTTTTCATCATCATCATCAGCCACATGATGTTCACTGCTGAACATAGGCCTCCCTTTAAAATTTTCAGATGGAAATGTCAAAAGCAGTCTGCTTCTAAATCGGTTTTCCAATAATCAAAATTGTAAGTTGTGTGATTGAATAAAATATTCCGTTAGGTATATATTATATTGCTCGAACTTAGTATCTATGAAATTGCAATTGAAATGATGTTCAGTTCAGTTCGTTCAGAAGTCGTCCTATTTTCTGACTGTCTATGAGAGTTATAGATATTACAGAAACGCCCCCTTTGTTCGCACGGAACATTGGAATGGTACTGGACTATTAAGAGACAGATATTAATTCATACAGCGCCGAGTTAATTTATTCTTAAGCCCGAACTCAACAGTGCTTGGCAGCAGAAATTTAAAAAATCAGTAACTACCCAAACAGGCTCTCTCCTATAAACACACCTACAGAGCTACCCGGTAAAAATAACATGTTCATAATGAAAATTAGTACGAAAACGACCATACTCTCAGAACACGGCGCTCATAAATAAAGAGACCACAAGCGCTCCTCACAATCTTCACGTAAGCGATATTGAATGCACAACACGTGGAAACAATACCGCTAATGTGCAGCGTAATTACAGTCAACCCTTGCCGGCGAGCGGCGGGTCGCTCTGACCGCGGGCGCTAAAAATGAATTTTAATGGTCACTTACACCAGGATAATGAAGACAACGCGGCGCGCCGGCTGCCGCGCCCCGGGCGACGCTCCCGCCGCCGACTTTATTTGATGTGTGTTAAACGTACGCCTGTGCAAACTCTGTCCGTGCTCAGGAATAACTTGTAATCTTTTGAGAATTGTTTGAATATGGTCTCTTTTGTTCTTGCACGATGTAAAGTAAGATTATGTGATGTGACGCAAATAGCCGGCAGGTGAATAGTAGTGGACGATAGCTAGTTGGGAATGGAACGGTCTGCCGAGACAATGTCTGGAGGTTCAAAACCCAAGGCACACACCTCTGAATTTTCGAAGTTACGTGTGTATTGTTTATCAATTATCGTTCGCTTTAACGGTGAAGGAAAGCATCGTGAGGAAACCTACATACCTGAGAATTCTCCATAAGAATTTCGAGGGTATGTGAAGACTGCTTGATACTCTTAATAACAAATTTTATAAGTGTATAATCAATCAAATCAAATCAAATCATTTATTAAGTAATTAGGCCCCTAAGGGCACTTTTACACGTCATTTTTTACAATGTTTTTATCATCTAAAAGATTCTACCAGTGCTTCGGAAAAGCCCACTGACCTGAGAAGAAGCACCAAGAAACTCAGCGTAGGTCTTTTAATGTTCATATTTTTTTTTTTTATATATGTATTTTACAAATTGCTAGTAACAATAAATATTCAATTACAAAGATGGATATGAAATGCGAAAATTAACGGAGAGTACCTAAGTCAAATAACCAGCTACATGTTTATTAAGTAAACAATAGAGTCAACCATCAAACAGAGCAGACCAGTCCACGCAAGCAGCACCCGTTCACGAATATGACGCATGTGCCAGCCATCGGCCTCCTCAACCATGTTGCAGGGAAGTGACCGACCCGGCACACGACGCCGCCGCAAGCACAGACGTTAAAGCGAGCAAGACTACTCAGATTGTGGCTAACCAAGAAAAATTAGATGCAACAAAGGAGTATATCAAATGACTAACGTAGTATGTAAAAAATATACTCTTAGGACTATCCGGGAAAGTCGCACATATCCATCTCTCACAAATCACTTATCCTAAATACAATAGATCTTATCCTTGCGTGGCGAGCAACTATTCCCATGGATTTTTGTCATCAAAATACGCGTCAACAGTATAGTAACTTTTTTTTAATAACTTGTTTTTTATAAATTGCTTAAATTTGTTCAAAGGTAAATTTAAGACAGTTGGTGGTATTATATTATAAATTTGTATACCCAATCCCACAAACGAACAGCGTACCCTGTGCAATCGATGACCTGGCACTGTTAATTTATCTTTATTTCTAGTGTTAATATTATGATGATCACTATTTTTACTAAAATATTCAATATTTTGTTTTACATACATAATATTAGCTAAAATGTATTGTGATGCAACCGTCAAGATGCCCATTTCTTTAAAGCGCTCCCTAAGAGAAACTCGTGCCCCCAAGTTATAAATAGCTCTTATGGCTCTTTTTTGTAGGATAAAAATTGTTTCAATGTCAGCGGCTCTGCCCCAAAGCAAAATTCCATAGGACATAACACTATAAAAATAACTAAAATAGACAAGCCTAGCAGTGTTGACATTGGTCAATTGTCTCACTTTGCGTATTGCAAACGCGGCTGAGCTGAGTTTCCCCGCCAAGCAAGAAATTTGAGTGTTCCATTGAAGTTTGGGGTCCAATGTTATTCCCAAGAATACTGTGGAATCGACTGGTTTCAAAGGTTCATTGTTTAAAAATAAATCCAACGGTTGATTTTGGACGTTAGGCAACGTGAAACGAATACATTTGGTTTTCTTTGTATTCAGTAAGAGATTATTGGTAGTAAACCAATCTAAGATTTGCGACAGTGCGCTATTTACGTCGTCAAAGTTTGATTTTTTACGGTCTATCTTAAATATAAGGGAGGTATCATCAGCAAATAGCACAATATCACACATACCTCTAACGAAGAAAGGCAAGTCGTTAATATAAATCAAAAACAAAAAAGGACCTAGAATCGAGCCTTGTGGAACCCCCATACGCACTGGGGAGCCAGAAGACTGGACTCCATTAACATCGACGCACTGTGATCTATTACTAAGGTAGGATGCTATTAAATTCAGAGCGGTATCTCTAATGCCATAATGGCGGAGTTTGCACAATAGAGTGGCATGTTCAACGCAATCGAAAGCTTTAGACAAATCACAAAAAATACCAATTGCGTTTTGCGAATTTTCCCAGGCATCAAAAATGTGTTGTATAAGAGCAACACCAGCATCAGTAGTTGATCGACCTTTACTAAATCCAAATTGTTGACTGTGCAATAATTTATTTGTTTTAAAATGTTGTAATATTTGTTCTAGTATAATTTTTTCAAATATTTTACTCAGTGCCGGTAATATAGAAATAGGCCTAAAATTACTTGGGTCACTTTTATTACCACTTTTAAACAAAGGTATTATTTTACTATATTTCATGAGGTCTGGGAAACTGCCCTCATCAACGCATTTATTAAATATTAGTGCTAGATTTGGAGCTATAATATGAATAATATTACTAAATAAACTGACTGAAATTCCCCATAAATCAGAGGTTTTTTTTTGGTTAATCGACTTAAAGACATTTACTATGTGGCCAGGATTTATATGCTTAAAGCAAAAAGTTACCGAGCACTCATTTATATTATTTTTTAAAAGTAATTCAGCTTGAGATGGGCATGAATTCAAAGAACTTGTAGTGGTTATAGGTATACTAGCAAAAAAGTTATTAAAAGATTCAGCTATGTGAACGTTGTCACGGATGATTTTATTATCAACATTCAGTTCAAAATTATGATCGCGTAGCTGAGTCCGTCCAGATTCGGAATTAATAATATCCCAAGTTGTTTTTACCTTATTATATGACTTTTCAATTTGTTTACTTATGAACAATGATTTTGCTGCAATACAGGCCTTTTTGAATACTTTAGAATAATTTTTAACATAAGTAACAAAGGACGGGTCATGCTTATATCGCCTCATACCATATAACTCATACAGTCGAGCTCTACTTCTATGTAAACCTACAGTAGCCCAATCACAAAACTTAGTTTTTATTGTCCTATTCACTGATTTAGTTTTAAATATCTTATTAAATTCTATATTTATTAAGTTAAAAAGCTCACCATAAAGCCTATTTGGATGGCCCTCTGACTCTATTTTGTTAACTTTAGAAAAGATACTTTCTTTAAACTTATCTAAGCGATTAGCAGTAAACAGTCTGCTTTTAATTGTAATATTAGATGGTTTGGTCTGTTTTGAGACACAAAATACTGCTTTTTGACCACAGTGGTCAGATGTTAAATCACTCAAATTAGCTTTACTCAGACATGGACAGCTGCAGAAAATGTTATCCAGACAAGTTGCTGTGGTAGCTGTGATTCTAGTAGGCTCACAAAATAAATTTTTCAAGCCAAAGTACATAAATAGATTAATCAGTCTATCTTTTGAGGATGACTGTTCCAATAAATTAATATTAAAGTCACCACATACTATTATATGCTTATTACTAGAACCTATACGTTTTAGAGCATCTTCCATAACACCTTCAAATACATTAAGATTGCTCAACGGTGGGCGGTACACACAAATTATAATATGTTGCTCAAGCTCAACACAGGATAGTTCAGCAGTGCGCTCAATAGATAGTTCCAAAATATCTGTACGTTCCTTACATTTAATATTGTTATTTACAAAGATTAATGAACCACCATGTATTGCTGTCTTTCTTATGAACGCACTTTTTACAGAGTAATGGCTGTTATTAAATATCATCTCATGATTCTGTAGCCAATGCTCTGTGACACAAAGAATATTAATGTTATGATATTCTATAAATAAATCTAATTCTAGTTGTTTGCCAGATAAGCCCTGTATATTTTGGTGAGCTAAAGTTAAAACAAATTGCTTATCTGTTGTCTCACCTAATAGTTTAAACTATTGGGTGTGTCAAAAACTGCATTAGTAGTAATACTAATATTAATACCAGATTTACAATTCTTAATATTTATATTAATATTGTAGGCTATCAAAGTAGCTATTGTCTTCTTAAATCTAACTGGCAGATACATAGTATCTTTTGTCAATTTACAATTTTGTATAAATTTATTAATGTCAAAATAAAAAATATTGTCACTATGACGACATGTCAAATTGTGTATATACATGTTAAGGTCATATATGTGCCTATTTTGTGTATCTGTTAGGTTACTTCCATATGGCAAGGCACATAACAATAACTTACATTTAGACTGCTGTTGGATGGTCAATAACTTATCTAAAGATTGAATCAATTCCTTTTTGTTTATATTTAAACTATTTCCATACAGCAGCACAACCTTTGTCAATGGGTCTAAATTGGTCGGGTTTAAATTATCTACTAATTGAGTGTAACTGGCTCCAGGATAGCAATTATTAATAACTTTATGATTGTTCATACTATTATGTAGCATTGAACCAAAATCTTGTCCTAACCTATCCGATAAAATAACAGTTTTATAAACATTCTTTGGTGGAAGATCACAGTGACTATTTGATAAGTCTGAAATATGATGTGCCCCTATAACCGGTGTATCTGCTAGCTGTGGGGACAAATCCTGTGATGTATTATTACAATTACAATGCATAATATGATTATTTGTTAATGAGTCAAGTCTTTCCATATTGTAATTGCTCATTTTCACTAGTTCATTCGCAGCCAATATATGTTCCCTGATTTGGTTCTGAGAATCCTCATAGTTGCTAGTCACTTTTTGTAGGTCTAGCTTGAGTTTTAATATCTCAGATTCCAATTGTTGAGTGTCCCTATCATAGACATATTGGTTATTTTCAAGCTGATTATAATATGATTTAGTCTTTCTAATTAACTGAGAACGCTCTTTTTTCAAAGTATTAATTTTACTTGATGCATGTTGGTTCCTAATGCATTTCATGGTTTTTTTTATAATCCTATTAATTTTTATATATTTTTTGAGCTTTTTGTGGCTACTGAATTGAACCGGTTTTGGTTTTGAATACATGTCAGTGTGATTATCGAGAGTATATCTGCTACCGTTATTGGATAGCAGTTCATCATACAGGTTCTGTGTGGCATTGTGGTCAGATATATCCTTGTTGGATTCTAATAGTTGTATTGATTTATGAGCGTCACAGAGGCTCATTTCTAGTTCTGAAATGCGACTCAGGGCCCGTTCATGAGTGTTACTGCAATCCTGGAAAGAGTGAACTATCTCCTGCAAGTCATCTCTTTGGGTAACAACATCCAAATATGATGCATGGAGTTCAGCAAGTTCACTCTTCAGTGCTGAATTTCTGTGGACTATCTTGGTAATTTCCTCTTCACTCTCTTCCCGTTCAGCCAACAGTTGGTTGCAGAGCTCTTTAGATGATTTGAGCTCCTGCAGTGCCAACTTAAGTTTAATTTCTACATCCTTAGCGACAGCCTTACGGGTCATCATGGCGGTGGCACGGACGTGTGTTGGTGACTGAGAAAAAAAAAATTAAGCTTGTGTAGGGACCTATAGATGAATATAGATCTTCTGGAGTTAAGCTGCAATATCAACTTTCAACTGGATAAAAGCTTATGTTTGTAAGAATTATTTGTTACTTTAATGTTTTAATAGTTTAATTATTCAATAAGAATATTTATTTTCACTAGTGGGAACAATACGTACGGAAATGTTATTTTTTACGTATGTTACGAGGTTATATTCTCCGTAACAGCTTGATCTCTATTTCTTATGGCTAATGCTTATTAGTTATTGAATAATATAATCAAATACAATACTCCCCAGTAAAAAAACTTTTCAAAATCCGTCCGTTGACAGCACTGCCAGGTCAGAGTTGTTGCAATGTCTTATTCACTTTAATGTAGTCTAAAATTTCTACAAACACTTGTGTGATATAATTATACGTTATACATGAAATTAAACAACTTTATTCTAACTTTTAGACAAATTATAATTAATTTTAAATTATTATTAAAGACGACAAGATTTTGACACTTATCTGGACCAGTGTGTGTGTGTTTTGTGTGTGTATAGAAACAGTAGCAACGCCGCGCCGTGTGGAACTTTGGTACTTTGAATGACAAAGTCATGCGTGGGGCTGAACTATTCTCGTGATTTTAGTATCTGTCTTGAACAGTGGTTCTTGAGCTTTATTGTGTCAATTATTATTATTATATTTGATACTATATGTTAGCACTTAAATATTTTGTGAAGGTATTTGTGATATACTGGCCAATTGTGAAAACCAGTCGAGATATCAAACTAGTAGTGAAAGTGACAGTTGGGTGAATAAAAAGGGTGCCGTATCAATGTGCATTCTTATTTGGGCTCTTTCGGTCTGAGTTTTGGCTCAGTTATAGTCTCAGTTGCATTTGATCATCGCCTCTTCTTCTTCTTAGTCGTGCACTCTTGACAGAGTGGTCGTGGTCATGTTTAGGCCGATTGATGAACTGCCGTTTTCACGATGCGTCGCCATATGTCTCGATGTTTGGCGGAGTGGAAGCATTTGTGTATAGAGGAGTACGTCATAGTTTTAATAAGGTCTGTCCAACGTTTAGGAGCGCGTCCATCGACTCTTATACCGGTCGGTTAATAAGTCATATCTTTTTGAAAGTATTTCTGTAATATCAAAATCGTTTCAGTTTTTAACAATATTTTTAAGAAATTTAACTTACGATGGGTTAATTAATATTACTGGATGGTAATTTAAGCCAACTTAAGCCAACAACTCCAAAATTTCGCCGTAAGTCTTTCAAAGTTTTCATGCGGTCGGTAAAAAGTAAGACGCAGTTACTTTTAACTCTCAACGAAAACTTCATTCAACGTAGATTCTTAAAGTTTACTCGCCGCGAATGCGAAGATTTTATTTAACTACTTGTACAACAGTTTTATTCTACCTCCCGCTGCGAGCCGAGAACTAGCGCGAATGAAATACAAAGTTATTTCACTATATCAATAGCACTTGTAAATATTTTCTTTTTATTATAGCTGGTGTATTATTTGATTTTGAACAACAAAGTTTTATGTTGGTAGTCTAGAATTATTTTATATAGAATATACTAAAAGAGGGATTTTCAGAACTTACTAAAAGCCGAAAAGCGAATTTTATTTGAGTAGCTCCATCACTTCTTAACCAAAATTCAACCCACATCGCAGTAGTTCTAATCCGAACAGCAAAAATACTAAAGCAAATAAAATTACGTTTTCGATGAATCTTACAATTCATCGAATAAATCATCGAATCTCACAAAAAACTATCACGTCATCCAAAACCATGTCCCGTCAAACACTCCAAGGGGCGGCGACGCGTTGTCAATAACAAGAGCGGATGATAAATTCGCCACGACGACGCGGCCGCGGCGTGATGGCAGCGTGACGAGACCCGCGTCACTCTATTGTCATATTGACACAGCGAGCGAGACGCGTGACGGGCGGCCGTGATCCCCTTGTAGCGAAGGGTTACAAGTTTATATTTGAACGGACCATTTTTTACAAATATGAACGTGGAGTTGATTTTTAGGACCGGTTTGGTGTTCTAGCGTTGGAATACTAAGTGCCTTCCAAGGGCCATCCGGGTGACTCTCTTTGCATGGATTTAGTGAGTTGAAAAAATAAGGATCGCTAAGCCACTAAAGATCCCACATCTAGTTCAAAGATTCCGTAGATTTCTTATTTTCAGCGGTATGTCGCATCAATGTTAATTAAGTCGAAATATAATATCAAAAAACGTCTCTTGATCACGGATTTAACATTTTATCGATTCCTTATTATTAATCCTCGGGAAATCCATCGAGCTTGCTATAGAGCATTACTCCAAGAAATAAAGTCCTGACTGCGCGTTTTATTGCCGAATAGAATAAAAAGTATTTCGGTGCCGCGCCGATTCGTGCCAATATTGGAAACTGTTTTTTATTATTTCATACGACTCAAATATTAGTTTTGTACGAACCCTGTACTCTGGTGTTCAATGAGGTATATTGCAAGGTAATAAAATATCGGGTATAATGTAAAATGAATACCTATTATATGAGAGGCCATGTTCAATTAGTTTATTTGACGGTTGTTTTTTTTTAATATTATTAAACAATTAAATGAAAAATTTACTTCCTCGTAAGTTGGTGCGCCAAGATATCAACATCATTTCTGTATTGTTAGCAGTTTTAAAGAGCAACGTTGGAAGTGCTCGTCCATTCTTCTTAAATGGAAATTGGCAGCGTAGTAAAAATTAACTAAATGATGTATAATATTATATTCATTTCATATACGCATACTCACGCTTTTTATTGTATCCCCGAAGGGGTAGGCAGAGGCGCAACTAGTGCAACCACTTTTCGCCGTGCGTATTCTGTCACATGGTGTGATAGGGGGCGAGCCTATCGCCATATCGGGCACAAATTCCAGACTCCGGGCTGATACTGAATAGAAAAATCTAATATTACTTTGCCCGACCCGGGGATCGAACCCGAGACCTCAGCATTGCAGTCGTACCGTAATACAACTACGCCACTAAGGCAGTCAAACATACTACCTATATAACATTCGTTCATCTTAATTTTTTGAGATTACTAACAGGCAATCCAATTCTTTGAAAAAAAAAACCAAATTCGACAGCCGACCATATTCGCAAACAAAATCCCTGAAATTTGGCCCATTCATCAAATCCGATGGACTAATTATCGTGAGAAATAAACTTGATTTCGCCGACCGCGGTGGCAGGTGCTCTGTCGATTTGAATTTTTAAAACCCCCCTTTTAGGGTACCACCCCGCTAAATACTTGAAACTCTAATTGAATATACGTGTTGCGAATCCGGTATAATCGTCAATGCAGCTAGGGCTGGCCGGAAAAAAGTCTGCGGTTTAGCCGTTTCCGGATTTTGCGGTCCATTGCAAAATAAACTATTTGTTATAGAGGTTAATGTCTGAAATGTTTTTTCTTATGCTGATTATATTTTTTAAAATCTAATACCACTTTTTCAAAATGTAGTATTGGTGTTACAATTCTGCCGCAAAAAAGTCCATCAATAATCCGAACTGTCGATATAATGAAATAAGATTAAATAATTTAATATTTTAGCCTTTTATTCCTCATATCATATTAATTACTGTGAACTGTTATTACACCGTTCATGAATTTAAACCTTAATAACAAGTAAATTATGACAAAAAATAAGGTGGGAATATTATACTCTGAGAATACAGTTAAGCGTAATATGTATTTATGATAGAATATTTCACTGGTGGTAGGTCTCTCATATGTGAGAGTCCGTCTGGGTGGGTACCACCGCTATGTCTATTTCTACCGCCAAGCAGCAGTGTGCATGCACTGTTGTGTTTCGGTTTGAAGGACATTGTAACCAGTGTAACTACAGGACATAGTGAGACTTAACAACACCTTATGTCTCAGGATGACGAGCGCAGTGGAATACCACACAGTACTTTGTAACTCAAGGTGCTGGATGGTGTTGCTACTGTTTATGGGTGGTCGTATCGCTTACCATCAGGCAAACGGCATGCTCGTCTCATCATTCAACGCAAAAAATAAATAAAAAGAAGTTAAATCAATTTTGAAGGTTTTTAATAAATAAATAAACAAAGAACAAAACATTGTATCTCGTGCATTGATCTATATCAATGATCTCGATGATGGTGAAAGTCGCAAGCATGAACAAGACGAACATAACATTAAAAGTCTGAATTATCTCTAAGAATTCAGATTTCTCCAAACGTACATTAAATAGCGCGTAACATTTCGATATCGTCAGCCCTGCCAACAATGGCCGGTTTGCCGAGTTTTAAATATATTTAGATTACCGAAAGGATTTGTTGGCGGCATTCGGCGATATTTTCTCCGTAATAAACCAATTGTTTCCAGAAACTTGGAGCCACTGAATATCAAAACATCGAGCAACTTCTGTCGCGTCTCTAATGACTTTCTTGTTACTTCGCGTTACCATTTTGATATTTCGTATTGAAAGACTCGGCCTCATTCAATTTGTCAGGTTATTGTTCATTCCGAGATTGTCTTCTTGTTCTAATGTTAGAGAGCAGGAACTCGGGACTCGAGACCCTGGGTTTATTTCCTATGTAGGGCATGATGCTAGTCAAAAAGATTTGTCTAAGAATGGATACCCTGTGATGGTCGAGGTTAGGTGGTCGGTCGGAAAAACTGAGCCAAGTTTGTTCAATACACTTGTGTTAGAAACGGAAGCGATTTTGATTGAAATAAAGAAATATCTACCACTCATTCCATAGAAATACTTTTACAAAGATCTCACCAATTAACTGTCCGGTACAAGAGTCGATGATCAAATGAAACTGAGACTACGACTAAAATATCTGTAGTTAAGGTAATCCTCGGTGGTATTAAACTGGACGCGCTCGCAGAGCTTCGAGTGCTCCAGGAGCTACGAGTGCGTCCATCTTAATAACACCCTGACAAAAAGATGACTAAAGTTGAAAAAACAGAGCCTTACGGTAGCCTGCAGTGATTTGGGGGCAATCATCAAAATTTTGTTAAAATATATTCATGACTAATGACGGAAAGGGTACGTCAGTTCCTCTTTATCTTTTTACACGCTTTATATTATATGTGTATTGTTATCGGTCCTCGACAAACCTACAAAGTTTGAATAAAATCTGACCATTTAAAGTGGGTCAAAATCGCGCCCGAAGGCGTTGGTTACAAACATACAAACATACATACAAGTGAAGCTAATATAAAGCGTGTAAAAATAGATCCATGATCAAAGTCCTTAATTACCTCCCAGCACTAATAACCGTTTAATATCCAAGGTATCCAGTGTTAAATCTCCATAATTACAGGGCCGCACTCGGGCCCAGCGGGGGGTTCCCGGGATTTGTATTCAAATCTGCGTCAGGGCGTTCTGAACCCGACGGTGATGGGGGTCGTGCTATCTGATAGGTACATAGACGTCTGCTGTGGGCCATTCACACGTTACCGGGACGTATTATATATTTTTTTTTATTTTACTCAGCCAACAAGTGATATTGAGTTACCTAAAGACAAAAAAATCTGGCAAAATGATAATCTTACTAATTAAAAAAGCAAATCTGTTACGACGATTTATGGTAATGACACAACATCTAAATATTAACTAAATGTTAGAGATTCATGTTATAATAAAACTGTCTCTAGAACATAATTATTGGGTATCTTAATTAATCTTAAAAGGCTATCTAAGATAACTTTTTTTATATGTATGCAAAACTAATATAAAGACACCTTTTAAATACTTGCATTCTTCTTTTATCATTAGTGATTAGCTAATAACGTAAGTTGATACAAAACTATATTTTAAGAACCACGCCCTTGAATCACTTGTTTAATAAAATCAATATCAAGTGTCGTAAGAGTGTGAACCGAACTGTCCGAGACGCAACCGTCCCACGAGACTGCGAGCTATTACTAGAGACTGGATGTACCGCGTTAATTGTTACCCTTGCCACGTCTTGCTAGCCAGCTCGCATTTATTGTTGCGGTAAAGGATTCGTTTCTTTGTCGTAAATGCGGTGAAAATGGGCGGTAGCAAGGTTTGCACTACTTTATGTAGGTTTTCATATAATTCTTTGAGATTGGTTCTGCTAGTCAAATGTTAAGCAGGTGAACAATCGTACTCATCCAAATCGTTAAATTAATTTCTTACGTTTACGCGAATGTTAGACATTAAAATTAAACTTGCACTTCGTAGTCCGCCCCGTGACTACGAAGTAATGCAAAGCCTTCGAATCGTCGGGAGAAAAATAAAATAAATAATAGTAGTTTAATTTCAATATCGTTCAATTCATTTGGATGTAATTAAGGACATAAATACACACCAAGCACATACTGGACTAACACATAGGTACATTTATTCTCGACACATGTGTAGTACAACTTTTATGCTAGAAAAGTTTATGCTTAAAGGAGAGCAGACACCCACCAAAGTTAGTTAATAATACGTCGGAATGAATATCGTAGAGTGTGACTCGCCCTACTCAAGGCGCTATCGCCCCATGAGGCTGTAAGGTAGACTAGACACAGGGTCTGCGGTAATTGTTATCTGCCACGAGCCATCTCGCCGACTAGTGTTTATTGAAATCTGGGCTATTAAATAAATATAAGATACTCATTTTTCAAATGTAACGTATCGGTAGTACTTTGTATATTGACAGGTGATCAAATACTATCAGGACATATGCTTACTTATTTATTTACTTTGGTATGTATGTTAAATTAATAAAGCATAGCATAAGCTAAGACTATATCCATCTTAGGATTATACGGATACGTAACTAACATCCACATTCTGCTGATCATTGTCGTCTCCCGTGATGTGACAGTAGGCGGGCCTAACAACATGCCTGGCACAAATTCAAATGCAGGGCAAGTGAGGTGTGTTCTTACACATCTGAAAGATCAGAACCTCTCATAAATAATGTTCTCAAACCAAAGCACCAAACCCAGAAGTTCGTAGTCCATAGCTCTAATAGAACGCTGCCATTACATCAACGAGAGGATTCTTTATCGTGCCAAATTTTATAAAGTTGCTTCAATTTTTCCAATGTATGTGGCACAGCACGTCTATTGAAATTGGATCCCCCTAGACGTAACACACACCTATTGCCAACTACTCTATCGCGTCTCGAGGGGATGGTAAGGGAAAACGAAAACAATCAACACTAGTGTTGTGTGGAGACCTGTCGTTAATTATTTCTTTTGTGTTTAGTAAGGTACGAGAAACTATTTTCGAGATTATATCCAAACTCGGTCTTGCTCGCGGTTTTGCCATAATACGATGCCAGCGCAATCTACTTAAAAAATCTGATTAAAAATATCCATTATTTCCCATAGGACCAATTTACCGGGATAGAAAGTAGCCTATGTGTTAACGTTAATGTGTTAATCCAGGACATGATCTACCCGTGTGCCAAATTTCATCCAAATGCATTTAGTGGTTTTTGCGTTTACTTCTAACAAACATCTAAAAAATTTCACAAACTTTCTTCTTCTTCTTCAGCCTTTAGAAGTCCACTGCTGAACATAGGCCTCCCCCAAAGATTTCCAGACCAACCTGTCAGAAGCGGCCTGCATCCAGCGGGTTCCTGCGACCTTCACAAGGTCGTCCGTCCACCTTGTAGGAGGACGTCCCACGTTGCGCTTGTCAGTACGTGGCCTCCACTCGAGAACTTTTCTACCCCATCTGTTGTCAGTTCTACAAGCTATGTACCCTGCCCACTGCCACTTTAGCTTGCTAATCCGCTGGGCTATGTCAGCGACTTTCGTTCTTCTACGGATCTCTTCATTTCTGATTTGATCGCGTAGAGAAACGCCGAGCATTGCCCTCTCCATAGCTCGTTGAGTGACAGTGAGCCGTCTTAGGCGGCCCATAGTCAGAGGCCACTTTTCAGAGCCGTATGTCATCACTGGTAACACACATTGGTTAAGGATTTTTGTCTTTTCGCATTTACAATATTTGTAAGAAGTAAAATTAAATAAGTAGTAAGATTATAGGAATGTGATAAGTATTATACATTTATAAATACGGATAGACAGATACGTCAAGGAAGATAGAGTAAAAGAAAACCGAAGCTAAATTATAGTAGAACATATTTTTTTAAATCCCTCCATCCAAGCAGCATATTCGAAATTCAAAATAAAAAGAAATCCCAAATATTTTCCAAATCATTATCTCAAAAATGCTTTAAACCATAAAAAATGGTAAATCAAATTCAAAGATACAATAAAAAACCGTTGGAGTGAAAGTGATTTAGGGTTAAATCGGTACAGACGCGGCGATAAAATTAACTCCCTATATAATATCATTTGCTTAGAGAAAACGAATAAAAGAAACTCATCGGCGCGTAGAGAGGCAGCAGTGGGGGGTTAGAGGGGTATACCGTGAGGTACAGACTTGTAGCGGGGATAATAGCGGTTAAGCGTTTTTGATCACGGATATTAGACTGATGCAAAGTCCATTGGCGATGATATGACTTACACGAATAGTAATAGATAGAAATTGAAAAATAGGCTACTTATTATAGTGAATTAATTCTGTAATCCTTCCTGCACTCCATGTTTTTGAGTAACATAAGCCATATTTATTCATAACTTCTATTCTGACAGAAATTAGCCGGATCCGCAAGCAAAGGGTATTTACTAATTGCTTCATTGAATTGACTCAACCTTAACAATAATACAACTTTGAACATCACATCAAATCAACAAGAAATCAGCAACAATAGAATAAAAACAAATGCTCTCTATAATTTCTCGTCACTTGTATTCTACACCACGCGATAAAGCCAAAATACAAGGCAAGGGTGAAATAACGAGCTTAAAGCTAAACAAAGGGAATCGGGGTAGCAGAGAGCGGATTTTTTCCGCCGCCATCGCCTGGCCCTTTGCCGCGCAGATGTTGGGATTTCTTAGCGAAGACATCTTTCCTTTTTTATTGTTTGAATTATTTGTTTGTTTTTGCGGATCTCACCGCACTGCTAAATAAAGTGCGGATTTGTTTCACGTGTGTTTTTACCCCAGGAAGAAGGGGTGATGATTTTGAAATCTGTAAAATGTAAATGTTATGTTTATGAATTCGGAAATTGGCAATATTTATTTAATGTCTCTATAGTTTATTTAAAAGTACTATAGTCTTATTTACAAATAAAAAAAAAACAAAATTGGGTTTTTCTAATCAGTATCAGCCCGGATTCTGGAATTTGTGCCCGATATGACGATAGGCTCGCCCCCTATGACATCATGGGAAATGCGCACGGCGAAAAGTGGGTGCACTAGTTGCGCCTCTGCCTACCCCTTCGGGGATAAAAAGCGTGAGTATGCGCATGCGTGCAAATAACAAAACGATACAAAACAAAAAGTTAATTTTAAATATCATTTTAATTTGTCTATAATAAAATTATTCCTCTGTTGAGCACGGACCTGCACAATTTTTTATCCCATCATCTCAAAGAATACACATACAGCAAGTACAGTATCAATAGAACAAAAACCATTGTTTTATTTTTGACTGCAAAAAACATACTCCGCTGCCGATTAAAATATTTAATTAAAGATTGGCGCAAAACATTCACAAGCAGCAAAAAATGCAAAATTGTTTTAACAATTGTGAGTAAACTAGTTAATATAAAATAGCGTTGTATAGGAACAAGGGGAAGTTGTTCGAGCCGCGGGACAAAGTATAACATAAAACACTAAAAGCCATTCATTTTGCAGAGTCCACAAGTGAAATAGTTAATTAACCCCCCAGCTATGAAAGGAAGTGGGGGTTGGGCACATTGCTAGACACGCTATCTTTTGTCTTTTTTTATGAAAGAGAGAATAAACTTGTAGATTACCTGGTTTTACTGCTAGATGACGCGAAGTTTTTTATAGCTACCACGTGGTAACCGCGTGTTAGCCACGGATTTGACTTGCAAAAAAAAACATTATTCCGTTCCATTATGAGTCAATGTAAATAATTTTTTAACGATCAGACATAATTCTGTATTAATTCCGTTAGTCTGACGCCAACCTCGTTAGGGGTTTAAAATCGCGAAAAACCAAAATTTTAAGTACCGGACCTTGGATTCAAACCCAGGATCAAATTGCCTTGACATATCTTCCCATATCCTTGCTCCCTATATCCCCAGAGCTGCCAACTCTCCCGATCGGTCTTTACTCTGAGCCCACGACCGCCCTGTCTATTTGTTCTACGGCGAGTGAGACGGGACGCGCCGTCACGCCCGCGGCACTCAGCGGATCGCTATCTAACTTCCACAGATGTCTCTAGTCACTACACACCCTTATCAGTAAACGAATCTGTGTTTTAACTAAACTAATTGGTCACGAAAGTGCCTCGGTAGTTATATTGAGTACGCGGTACAACATCGCTCTGAGGGTTCAAATACCGGGTCAGGCAAAGTGATATTGGGTTTTCTGCTCAGTATCAGCCTGGAGTCTGCTGGCATTTGTGCTCGATATGGCGATAGGCTCGTCCCCTGTTACATCATGAAACGGAACACACATGGCCAAAAGTAGGTGTCATGGTTGCACCTCTACCTACCCCTTCGGGGATAACGACGTGAATGTGATCTGTGTATGTGTGTGTATTCTGTCACTTTGTTCCGTGACTAACCAAGCTTAGTTTACGGTGTCATTAAAACTCATGTTGTCGATCCATTCTTATAGAATTTGCACAGACGGTATGGGGCAGGATAGTATTTTTTTTATACTGGCTCCGCAAAATGATCCTTCTGCACCTGATGGTACGTGAAGGTACAGATAGAGTGCCGACTGACGAGAGATGATTACCCCTCGCCAATCGAGACAATTATGCCGGCCTGTGTGAACCGGATATACACAGGATGATCCCGGAACGCGGCACCTACGTGGGCTACTATGGCGGGTTTTAACACCTTATGTACGGTGGTCGCTATCTGGGCGGATACAATATATATCCTACCACCAAAAGCAAGTCACGTTGCTACTTTATATATTATGCAGTCCATTGTTACAAGACGAGCGACTTGCTCGCCTCGTTATCCAATAGCATCAGACGTTCTTCTTTTTAAAATTCTTTGTCAAAGAATAGAAACATCCACATCGGCACGAACAATATACAAACAAAAGCAGCAAAAGCCACATTAATACAAAATCTAGAGTATTGTCGAAAACATTTGCATATGCAAGAAAAATAGGAGCTAACTAGTCGGTTTGTGCGGAGTAATGCTCTCATTAGCGAGCGCTGACTACTCTTTCTGCAAGCTGATAGTTTAACTGTTAAACTTGTTCTGCTGGTTGCAGTTGGAGATTTGTTTAGTTGGTTATTTGGATTGATTTTAAATATGTGCCTCGAGCTGGGCTTTACGTACTCAAAGTTGTTAAGCTCACTAAACTGTGCTTAAATGATTCCTAATTACTTATCACTTCAACGTTTTAGTTATTCTTGTCTTTCGAGCATTTTTGACCTTTTAAGCTATTGCATAGCTTCTATCGCGGGCCTTGAGCGTGGAGACCGAATCCAGAAATTCCGTAACGAAAATAACCTGACATCTTTTTTATCTTACTAATATGACCCTTAAATACAATGTGAAGAAGCTATAATTCTTGAAACGAGTATATTTTTATTTATTTTATTTATTAAAGTCATTAAAACCATTTCTTACTAATTTAATATGAACCTTAAATACATTGCGTAGAAGCTATTTCCCCAGCGTTGGCACGGCACGAGTACAAAAGAATCGAACGTAACATTCTTTTTAAAAATTTAGATTTATTCTACTTTGGTTGTGATGACCATTGCATTTCTGACATTTATCAATAACAAGACTAAACGTGCGTTGCTCGCGTTTAAAAATCTACTTTATGCGGTATGCGTAAGATAGAATTTGTGTTTAGTCAATCAAAATTTGTGATAAAAAATGCTATGCAATAGCTTTACCGCGGCAGTCTCCGAGTGCCACACGTATTTTATTTTTTTATAGATGGCTCGACAAAGTGGCTTCACTGCACCTCATGGTAAATGAAGTGAAATGGCCTTGATAAAGGATCAGCTTATCACCCAATAGGGAATAAATTCCTGAAAATTTTAAAAACCTCTACTTTGAACTTTTTTTTATATCTGATGCAGCTAAGTACAACTATGGAGGTAAATAAGTCCTTTTGCCTGTCAGTTTTATTCTTATTCAGCCTTACAATCCAATAAAATACGAAAATCATAAAATTTCACCCATCTCACGCATGCCCAACCAGTAAAGTCAATCATTCAGAAATCACGCCTCATTGTCTCCGATAGTAAAGAACTTAATCTGATAATAAAATGTTACTAGCTATGTGGCTTATGAAACGATTGTGAATTTCGTTGTGTTTTTTTATATCCAAAAATATTAAAGGTATTAAAATAATAGTCCCACAAAAAGGTACCTATATTTAAATCGTTTTGAAAAATGAAGTGTTTTAAAATTCAATAATCAATTCAATTTTAACTTATTTTAGGGCAAAAAAGGACAGTACTAGAATGTGTGTATGTACCTAACTATATAGCCTGATATTTTTCTTATGAAATCTGCTTACAAAATATGAACCGTAATTTTGTAACTTTCTTATCCGCGTAACATTTACATAGATGAGTATTATGATAAAATTGTGTATTCGATCAGCATATTGACAACATTTAAAAAAAACTGGTACGGTCTTTACAGATCTACATAATTTAGTCTTGATAACATTTACCCGGCAAACCATCGTTTGTTGAGGAAAAACGTCTAATTGGTCATAAGTTTAAGAATATTTAAATCACGCAAGATTTTGGAATAAACGAATAACAAATCCGTTATCTGGAATTGAAACAACTTTACGCCAGGATTAACTTTAAGTTCACTCCCGAGCACATATTAAATTAACGTACAGAACTCAACAGCTTCTCAATACAAGTGGATAGACAATTTCGCCTCTAGCAGCTTCAAGTACGATATCAAAAAAATAAACATAAATCGCAAACATCGACATTTACGAGTAACCATAAATTCACATTGCAAGTGCAACGCATGGGGTCGAGACGCCCCGCCGACATCGCTCAGCACCGATTGAAATCATACTCGCACTGAACTTTTGATTTAATCAAAGTATGAAATCTCGTCGGAATTTATTACTTTGTTGTTCAATGATTCGTTAACAGACATTTCGAATTTCGCTGATTTATGGATAGTCTCCATTGATTAGGTAGGTATATGGAGTGAATATCGAAATGTGTAATTGGGTTTCTTCACTATTTCGTCAAATTATATTCACTATACTTATTTCGGTCGTCTAGCAGGAGTATAATAAACTATTCCAAAGATGCTACAACCAATGTATGATACTTTGTCTATTAATACACCTGGGTGACGAGTGTACTGCCATACTTTGTAATTCAAGGAACTGATTATTTGTTACTGATTATAAACGAAGACGGCGCACACCACAAGGTGACAGGCTTTGAAATATATCATATTTTTATAACATTGGTAAATAAATGACAGGCGGCCTGACGTAAAACCTAAGCAAAATTGTTTTTGGCACGTACTGATAAATATACATATTGTGCTGACTGTACCCCACGTTGCAGTGGAATATGGGACAAGTGCCTGAGATTTATGCACAATTGTATATTTTTCAAAACCGAAATTCACTCCAGCGTTTGCAGTTTGCCTGTGGCTGGTAGATAACAAGGAACAGATGGCTTAGCGTGCTCCGCGCGGCATGCTCGTGGCTCGTCTATGCAAATCACAAGATTTACAAGATGCTTGCTACTACTGTCGTCTTAGCATATACTTTGCTGGGTAATGGATACCCAATACTATGTATCTGTCTGGATAGTGATTGTCAATTTGCTGTCAACCGATGTACAGTCAGCAGCATAAGTAGCTGAACAAATGCAAATTTTCAAATTGCCTACATACTTTTTTGTTCTTACTAATCTTTTTTTTTCTCTTCACAAAAATAAAATAAAAGAGATTTACTTTACTTCAAACAAAGAAAAAAAGGTATAGGTTTAACTTAACGCGTATATAGGCGACTTGAAATGTTGATTTTGTACAGATATTTATGCTTCTGACTCTACAGACTGGCTTTATTTTGCCTAACTAGCTACTTACACCTACTGCTGCTTACACCTAGTATTATTAGACATATTTGCGCAAATATTCAATGAATCGAAAAAATATATTGTGTAATCATAAGAAACTATTATGCAAATATAATAGGTCTCAAATTCAAAATATAATCTATATTCTTTTCATAAACTTGAATGTACATAGTTACATAATAAATTGTCCATTCCACTTCACAAATCGTTCCAATGTTCGCACAACTTCGCACTGATAAAAATATAGGTGCCGACAAAGCACCAACTTTTGGACTGATCGTTCAACTTGAAGTTTACTGCACGCGAGGACACTTATAGTTTTATTGCGTTTTTTTATTGTTTCTGCTCACTCCTGACCTTTTCCAAACGAGTCTTGTGAAGTTTCGATGTAGAAGTTTGGGCGACAATTTGTGTGATTGTTTCTTGAAGACTGTCTTTTATGAATGTTCTCTTGCTGCCTTTAGACTATATAAAATTCTTATTGGTAAAGTTCGCCTTATTAATTATTAAAAATATAGGATTTTATTATACTTTGAAATTGATGGTAAGCCGTTTACCTTTCAAGAACAAATAGGCTGCTAGAAAAATCGTCAGTATATGGCAGATTTTGATGATGACGGTCAGTGGTTTTCTGGAAATATAACCGAGTGTACGAACAATATCCAAGCTGAGCTACCAACAAATGGCTGGAGCACATCAAAACTCTTAAAGCATGTTGAACAATTTGGCCTTCAATATCGACCAAATTCAATGCCAGGCAAATGAATAAGAAAATCCATCCCAAAATATTGACTAATAGCTACAAATTACAAGCCCTTTAATATTCAAACAATCCTTACCTCCGAGACTCGCAACACCCTAGTTCTCATTAACTAACGTGTTTCGCATCGGTTTTGATATGAGGGTATTGACTAATACCCCGCGGAGGGGGGAAGGTGCACGCGGCCCAATTAGTGCCGAGGCCCTAGTCATTACATTGTGTGTCGGGATTACATGAGAATATCTTGTTAATATTATAAATTCGAGTTGAGGATTTTTGGATTGTTAGTATTAAATGCAGAAACTGCTGAGCGGATTTGTAATTTGGAATATATAACAAATTATTGGGTGATACATGATCACTTAGTGTTATTATGACAAATCTATGAAATCAATATGTCAATATGAATCAATCAATATATTATTTGACTGCTAGTAGTCAGTTATACTAACCCCAGGATTCATAGCCCAGACCCGTTCCCTGTAAAATAATGAGACGATGAAACAATTCTATATTAGTTGCGCTTACCTCCTGTCTCCGCGAGTAATAAAACACAGACACACACTAACGCCTTTTTATCCCCAAAGGTGCAGGCAGAAGCACAACTAATGCACCCACTTTTCGCCGTGCGTATTCGGTCCCATGATGGGATAGGGGGCGAGCCTATCGCCATATCGGCACAAATTCCAGACTACGGGCTGATACTGGATCATCATCATCATCAGCCACATGAAGCACTGAACATTGGCCTCCCCTAAAGATTTCCAGACGGACCTGTTGAAAGCGGCCTGCATCCAGCGTGTCTCTGCGACCTTAATCAAGTCGAATAGAAAAATCCAATATCACTTTGCCCAACCCGGGGATCGAACCCGAGACCTCAGCATTGCAGTGATACCGTAATACATCACCAAGGCAGTAAATTGGATAAATATCCGTATAAGAGGTAAATAAAAAACGCGTCCAGTTTATAAACTCCGAAGCCGTCTAATCCGGTAAACCTATAAGATTATTTTTTCCCACCAAAAAATTATTAACCAAAAGAAAAAACAAGGGCTTAAAAACTTGGAAGGCGATTTGCTCCGACTTAACAGAATTAAGCTTTCTTACTGTCTTCATAATCTTTTTGTTGAAGAGCTTTGCTCGCAATAAAAGCTTTAATTTTTATGGCAACACTTGCAGCTTTCATGTATGGGTTGAATATGTGAAACGTTTTTAGAAGGTTTAGTTTTCGAGATGAATAACAAAGCATTACATGGCTATACACTCCGCCCGTAACTTAGATATAAATTACCTAATAATAATCCTTTCCTAGCCGATTTCAGCCACGGCGGCCAATCTCAACGGAGATCCGCCAGGTACGCAGGACATATTATAGGGCACAAGTGTGTGCGCAATACATAAGTGCACTCGCTATTCCTTCACTCTCATAGTCCGGTGAGACGGCAATCCGACATGATCAGAGAGAGATCAGGCGCAGGACCAACGGCTTTACGTGCTTTCCGAGGTATGGGGGTATCACACCGCCAACTGCCTGACTACAAGCTGCGACTGAGTAATTTTTAAGATGAAAATACCCAGCCACTTTTGTTTTCGCCTGACCCGGGATTCGAACTCAGGACCTCAGCGCGCAAATCGTACTCGTAACGCGTACGCATTATAATTACGCCACCAGGGCAGTCATAAATTACCTAATGATATTATAAGGTAATTAATTCGACATAGCATCAAAAACCCTCCTTCTGCCCTATAATATGTTACCCCCTTGTTTCCTTACAAAGCAAATTTCATTATATCAAATCCCTCAGAGACATCAGCACAATTCTATTCAAATGTAAGTTAGTCAGGTTTCCAATAAATTGTAAGAAGAACAAAACCCCGGCGCATTGCGCTGCAATCAAACCACTCTCGAGACCGTCAGTAATGAACACAATAGTCGTATTGTCAAGCTGTGAGGATCTAAAGTGGATGTTCGTACGTTCTGATAGCACTGTGTTGTAAATACACAACAATCATATAGTTCTCAATACTTTTACAAGTTTTGTATGATACGATTAGGAGTTTTGCTTCTACAATTACACAGATATGAAGTATTTTAGCATACACTTTTTGTCAGTTCGGGAATCGCACTTGCGACCTTTTGTTTCACAACCGACTCACACCGATCTTTGTTTTATGTTAAAAGAATTTATGTTAGTTGTAAGCAGACAGTAGATACCTACCTATAAAAATTTTGCAAACATGTTGCACATTATGTATAATACATATATATTATGTTTAACACCTTTGTAACATACCATGTTTATAGCAAAATAAATTGATTTGATTTGATTTGATTTGTGATATTTGGTAACATCTCGCAAGGACTCAGTATTCCATAATAATTTACTTCCCCAATAGCACTTATAAATGATGTCTCCACAGGACCACACCCAACCTACGGGCTACAATGCGTTAAATAACTAATTTGTAATCATTTTTCGTTTCTAAATCCCCAAATTGTTAAATAAAACTCGAGCTGGTATTAAAAACATTTCGTCAATTTGTACAAAACTTTCCTCGTGATTTTTAATTTATATCTCGTCTCCATTCGTCCCCTATTTCAGAGGTTCATTAATAAAGAATTTGCGGGCTCGAGTCCCTTGATGGCCGCTTTAACTGACATAATCATTGTTAGCGACGTCGGACATTTGCTGCGTCATTGTAGGTTTATTAGTTTATTTAAACCTGGTATTAGAAGATTTGCGAGCCCGCGGCAGAGAGAGTAGATGGTTGTGAAATAATTTGTGGTTTCAATTCGTCAACTGCTACATACATTGAGAAAATTTCATTTCGTGTGTTACAACATAATCGTCCTTTAATGTCCTTTGGGTATTATCTCTTTACTAAGTACATACACTTGTGTACGAGAGACTTTAAGCCAGTTTTGTTGTATAAATATATTGTCGGTATTAAGCGGGATATTTCGGAGATTTCTTTTTAGCCTTTGAGACGCTGTATAGTGCATTCAAAATGTGCGGCTTTCGTCATAACATGTCAGTCCATTAATTTAGAATTTACAGGACTGAGTTCTTTTTCATTCGCTTTTCATGTCGTACCATGTTTGACTCAAAGGATTACCAGTCTGTTCACCCCATTAATTAAAAGTTATCGAAATTTCTAGTAATTAGCTTAATTACCGGTCAGTTCAACTACTCCACTCAATGTTTTCAAAGTAGTTGGAAAATAAACAAGAGGTCAAGTTTGTGGAGAGGCGTTTGGCGCTCCTCAACCTAGTATAGAATTATTTGCTGCTTGTTAGAGAGGTTGATTTTGTAAATGTCTAGATAGCAACTGTGAGAAAAAATTTATTGCTGGCACAATTTTAAACTCAAAAAAATATATTTAAATTCCATAAAGACCAGGAAAGATATTTCATAAGGTACAGAATATAGTAAAATAATTGATTATTCTAGTTCAAAAATCTTGTACATTCAGTAAAGGTGACATTACTCTAGTAAATGTTAAGATTGTAATAGCTCAGTATTATGAAACCATTCCTTCCTCGCAATGGCCACTGCAAATCCTCGCTCGACATTAGTAAGCGGCTAACGCATCTTGACACTACGTACTTCGAGGTATAAAAAAAAACAAAACTCTTTTTGTTACCACTGTTCACCGCGCGAAAAACCGACAACGCAAATTACACTTTGTATAAGTCGATAACTGTTAAGTTTTGCTTTTTTTGCGACCACTGTCCATCTAGACCCACTTTGATAACATTGGAGTGGTCCGGCCCGGATACGAATCTAATTACCGACGCTCCAAAGCCTTGATGAAAAGATGTAATATTAAAATTAAGTTAAGCGGACATTTTGCTCCCGTTGAAATGTAAGCAAAAATTACGCGCTGTCTCACCGGCGACGGTCAAAATGATAGAACGGTACGGCGACTTTATAATATGAGTTAGGCTAATCTTTATTATAGTATTAAATATCTTTATTTATATTCAAATTTTTACAATACAAAAATTACCTCGAAAGGTTCACAAACTGTTCAGAGTTGGTGTATATGGGTATTACATTCATAGTGAAGGTTCTATATACTTTTGATATCTGTTTGTCTTTAGCGTAATACTGTAGCTACCTGGTGGTACACTGTAGTATAAAAAATTATAAAGTCGATAAATGTTGGCCTCGACAATTATAACAATACGTCGACTTGTACCGGGTTTCGACACCGAAGAACTTGAAACGTTACCGCGTAGAGAGATACAAAACATTTTATATGATGTATATTAAAATGTCTAACGATTTTAAACAATTGTTCAAAAATATTCATCCATTCTAAAGAGGCTAGCTCTCTAGACAAGGGATGACAAGGCAAAACACTCGAAAGCATTGTTGGCGGAAAATTTAAACGTCAGCGCAGCAACCGTAACATCTTTGATAGGCCAATCCAATTTGCGGGCCGGAATACCGCGGACGAAAGCCGTTTCAAAAATTGTTCTAAAATATCAAAATGAAAGTATTTGGATGTTGAAAGTTCTGTGCAAAATGTTTTCAATTGTCAGAAATAGAGGAAATGAAGGGGAAATAAGAATTTTCTGTTGAATTTACACCGTCTGTGGTCTGTGTTATTAAGAAAGTATTCTTCAAACTTTACTTTACTTGTCTTAATAATATATTCCAAATTAAGGCAAATGTCCTCGTTTTGAAAGTCAGCAATGCTCTTGCGTTTTTTCTAATATCGTGTGAGAATACATCGTATTGAAACGAATGAGACCCTGAAATGGAATTTTGTAACACATTTTTGAAATATACTTAGTTTCATTAATACCCAGAAAAAATAATAATAAACTACCAGATGACATTAAAAAAGAACAAAAATTTTCCATATTCAACAAAAAACATAAAGCATATCTAGTAGAAAATTTCTATTATACAATAGAAGAATACTTGAAGGTCATTTAGAAATTAAACTATATTACATGTCATAAATATTAAGTAGGTATTATCTATATGTATCTTAAAAATAATTTTAAAGACTACTTTTGTCATACTATGTTTATATAGATTATAATAAAATTGTTATTAATATAGCGCCTTCAAATTTGCAATGTCTGAAAAGGGCTACTAAGTTATAAGCACAAAAAAATGTAAAAACAGCAACTATTGTACACTTAGTATGCAAATAAATAAATAAATAAATCGGTGTAAAATCTCAATGCTTAATTTACAATTCAGTCATCATTCCTCGTACTTTTGGTATACGAATTTATATGCGTATCAAGTCATACACAAAACAGTTCACTGTACCCATTATTTGTATTTCACACATTACTATTGATTGTATGTCAACAAACGAACTGTTACAACCCTGCCTAATATGTAAGAACTGAAACCTCAGCATTTGTCTTTGCATTGCATTGCATTGCGTAATATTCCATTGCAATAATGCTGAGTTGTGATTTTTTCAATATACTTAATTCTATTTAATTATGGGCAGTTAGTTATTGGCTTCGCGACGAGTGGTACTCGCTTCTTAAGCAATCACCATTACATCAGAAATCTGGAAGTCAGGAATCTTGTGTGAAAATTGTAACAGTTTAATTTTCTTATTAAACCTGTGACCTCGTAGACATTGTAGTTTCTTTTAATTAAGAAGGACAGTCAGGATCGGTCGCCTAACAAACTGGTGTCAGAAGCGGGATGCCGAAGAGGTCTTAACAGTCACGTGGACCCTGGCATCTGAATCCTCGACCCCCTGTGAAGCTGTCTCTTGGTCGACAGTAAGTCTCATTTAATTTGAGCCTGCACTAAGCTACTCCGAGCCACAAAGGATTCGACGGTCAGTCTTCATCTTCTAGCAGGAGCCCGCAGTCCCACACACCTTGACTTCCCCGGACTTCAACCTGGTCGACGGTCAGCCTCATCTAACCAGCGTGAGCCCGCATCAGCAGTCCCCAGCCAGACTAACTCATCATCATCCCTGGTCGACAGTAAGCCTCAGTCGTCGCCTGAGCCTGCATCAGAACCCAGCACCACGTGTTCACCACCACACGAGCGCGTGACCCGTCCTTTGAAACACCGCTATTGCTGAGTGTGTTCCTCGAGCATCGCGTTACTGCGTGGTGAATATGCAACCCATTTACGTCATACTGTGAGTGCTTAATAATATATTTTTGTTACCAAGTGCAATAATATCAAAGTGAATTTATTATATTATAAAGGTTTTATTCTATTTTTAAATTTAGTCAATAATTTTAATTTGTACACATTTAATTCTATTTTTACAAAGATATATAATAATTTTACAAAGGGAAATTTACAAATTAATTATTATTCAAGAATTTATATACAACATTTTACAATCCTTATTTTATAAATTCGTAATTCTATGTGTACAAACTTAAATTTTGATTAGATTTTATACGTGTATTTTTTTTTACAATTTCATCTATTTTATGTTTTGAATTTTATATTTGTCCAACTTCATTGATGTCACTGCTTAAATCAGACGCTTCTAAATCAATTAAACCTGAAGTCAGTGAAATGTCCGAAAAAATTACACTTAACGTTTTGACCAAGTTTATTAAAGTGTATAATGGTGATAGAGAATCCCTTCCCGCATTTCTTACCAATTGCGATAATGCTATGTCCCTTGCGACAACCGACCAGAAAAATGTTCTTTGTAAATTTATACTATCCCAACTTGAAGGCAAGGCTCAAGTTGCAAGTAGTTTAAAAACATTTTCTACATGGGATGAAATTAAATCATTTCTTAAAACTACTTTTGGCGAAAAGAAACACGCCACGCATCTTCTCGTCGATTTACAAAATTGTAAGCAGTCAGCTTCTGAGGATATCACTAAATATTCATTACGTCTTGAATCAATACTAACACGCATTCAATCTGATATACATTATAGTTGTAAAAATCCAAACGAACTTCCGGGCAGAATAGCAGCCATGGAAGATCTCGCTCTCAATACTTTTATGCTGAATTTAAATTCCGAAAATATTTCTAGTATTGTGAGATGTAGGAATCCTTCAAATTTAAACGAGGCGGTTCAATACGCCATCGATGAAGAAAAACTACATAATTTATCCAAAGCTAGTTCATCTCAAAAAGTTTTAAAAAGATGTTCTGTGTGTAATAAAATTGGCCACAGTTCATCCGAGTGCTATAAGAAGAGCAATTCCCACAATAAATTTGGTACCTCATTCCGAAAATCTTATCATATCGATTCTACTAATAATTCTGCCAGTTTTGCAAAATTTTGTAATTATTGTAAAAATGTAGGTCATACGATTCAAGAGTGTCGTAAATTACAATTTAAATATAATCAAAGTGCGCATAATACTTCTAAAGCTCAAATTTCACGTGGTAACACCACATTGCAACGTCACTCAAATCCTAGCGCGCACAACAATGTTAATATACACACATGTGATTCCGAGCATAATGAAAATTTAAACGACGAATGATTTCGGATGTGTGCCTGCCGAAATCTTATAATAGAAATGGCACAATTAAAAATTATCCTACTTCAGAGTATAACGCTGATTCAAGTTACATTAAACACAATTGTTCTTATAATTATAATTCACCTCAAGCTAAAGTCTCGAGTTTAATTAATACATCTCGGAAAAATGAACCGAGTTCTTCATCTCAGAATTCTCTCAGCTTAAATAAAAATAAAGAGTCTCTGAGTTTTTGTAAAGCACCTCTGTCTATAAATGACAAGAGTTTTCCTAATTTCGTTACACCTCAACCGTCCACAAAGGACGATAAGTTGAGTCATACTATTTTACAAAGTTCATCTCGGAACAAGCCGAGTTTTTCTAAGTCTATAAACGTAAAAAATTGTACATCTCGAAAATCGAGTTCTAATTATACTATGTTTGACAAACCTCTACAAAAAAAAGAGAGTGTTCTAAATCCTACTATATTATGTAGTGAACCTAATTATAAAAATATATTGCTAAGTTCTAATTTTGATGAAGATAATAATATAACTACCTTTTGTACTGAAACTTTTAACAAAAAGATATCTTTACCCCATATTTATTTAAATTCTAAATATTCTACGGAACAAATTTGTTTTCTTATTGACACTGGATCAAGTATCAGTCTAGTAAAGCAATCCAGTCTAAGTGAAATTCCAGAACTTTCTTCCGAGATTGTAAGGTTAAAGGGCATAACCAATTCAAAAACTATTGTTGAAACATTGGGTACTTTTCAATTAGAGTTTAATATATCAAGTGAAACATTTAATTATAAATTCCACGTCACAACGGATGACGTAAATTTAACAAATTATGACGGAATCATCGGTAGCGATTTCTTCAACTATTTTAATGCAAATATAGATTATTCGTCAAAATCGTTGTCAATCAAAGGACATTCAATACCCATTGTTTATAATCAACCGATTTACATTATACCGGCTCGTTCTGAAGCGGTTATAGAGTGCACTGTATCAAATTACTCGCACGAGCTCTACAAAAACAATGAAGCTCTCGTATTAAATCATACCTTAAGTGAAGGTGTTTATGTCGCAAATTGTATTGTCTCTATTAAGCCCAATAAAAAAATTAATGTTTCTATTTTAAATACCACAAATTCAAATGTAGAAATTACAGATTACAGTGTTCAATTGTCTCCTTTTAACGATACTTGCTCTTATGAATGCGTTAATTCTATTTTTACAACACAACCAAACCGTTTGAATAAAGTTGTAAATTCTATACGCTGCTCTCATTTAAATTTTGAAGAAAAGAAGTCACTGTTAGAGTTATGTTCTAAATATACAGATATATTTCATATTGATGGCGAGCCTTTGTCTTTTACAAATGCTATCGAGCATTCTATAAACTCAGGAGATACACCCCCTATACATGTAAAATCATATCGCTTCCCCGAAGTTCATAAGGAGGAAGTCGACACGCAAATTCGTAAGATGCTCGACCAAGATATTATTCGACCTTCAATTTCGCCATGGAGTGCACCAGTATGGGTGGTCCCCAAGAAAATAGATGCCTCTGGCAAAAGTAAGTGGCGAATAGTTATAGATTATCGTCGTCTTAATGATGTTACTGTTTCTGAGAGCTATCCACTACCTTTAATTACCGATATACTTGACCAATTAGGACATTCGAAATACTTTAGCACGCTTGACCTCGCAAGTGGTTTTCATCAGATTAGAATGAATCCCAAGGACGCTTCTAAAACAGGCTTTACTGTCAGTACTAATTCAAGTCTCTCTGGTCATTATGAATTTACGAGGATGCCTTTCGGCTTAAAAAACGCGCCTACAACATTTCAACGTCTTATGAACACGACACTTTCGGGTCTTCAAGGTCTTCATTGTTATATTTATTTAGATGACTGTATTATTTATTCACATGATCTTGAATCTCATATTTCAAAATTAGGTCTCGTTTTTGACCGCTTAAGAAAATTTAATTTAAAATTGCAACCAGACAAATGTGAGTTTTTACGTCGCGAAGTTGCATATTTAGGACACATTATTACCGACAAGGGTGTCTTACCAAATCCTAACAAAGTTAAAGCAGTCACTGAATTTCCGGTCCCACAAAATGTTAAGCATATAAAATCGTTTCTAGGTTTAGTAGGCTATTATCGTCGCTTTATTGAAAATTTTTCAAAATTAACTAAACCTCTAACTTCTTTATTAAAAAAGGATGTACCCTTTAATTGGACATCTGAACAAGACGCTGCTTTCCAAATTCTTAAAGAAAAACTTACCACGGCTCCTCTACTTCAATACCCAGATTTTTCGGCTCCGTTTATTATTACAACGGATGCTTCAAATTATGCCGTGGGTGCAGTTCTCTCTCAAGGCGATATAGGTAAAGATAAACCTATCGCATATGCTTCTAGGACACTTAATAAGGCAGAAGGTAATTACTCTACAACAGAAAAGGAACTTCTTGCCATTATTTTTGCAGTGAAAACCTTCCGTCCCTATTTATTTGGGCGCAAATTTAAAATTGTTACCGACCATAGGCCCTTGGTTTGGCTTTTTAATGTAAAAGATCCCGGTAGTAGACTTATTCGCTGGCGCCTCAAACTCGAAGAATACGACTATAAAATTATTTATAAGCAGGGTCGCCTCAATTCTAATGCCGATGCGCTTTCTCGTTGTCCCATAAACGCAATTGATATTGAAAATTTAAATAATTTGTCGTATGAAAAATACATTAAAGCTCAAATTTTAAATAAACTTCCAATTTCGAATACCGTTATAGAAGAACATTCTCAAGGTTTACATTTATCTAATTGCAACGCAATTGCTTGCCCAGTCTCTTTAGATTTTGATTATTCTTTGCCACATTGCGAAGAAATATTGTCGCAACTTGACAATTCTGCTGACTTAATAAATTCCGAACGCGAACCTTATACTATTTACACATTGAATGATAAAAATAAAACTTATTATTTTCTATTTACAAAAATCCATCATTATGAAGAAACTAAATTTAAAGATATTTTTAATTTGTTAATGAAGCTTAGAAATTATATTTTAAATAATAACCCTGTCTCAGATCTTGCAATATCTGACTTTACTGATCCGTTCTCAAAATTAGCTTATACTAAAATTTATAACATGATTTCTTATATTTTTAATGAAACTAATATTAAAATACATATTTACAAAAATCTGTTAATTTATCCAACTCCTATTGAAATTCCCAAAATATTAAAAGAAAATCATGACTCCACTATTGCGGGTCATCCAGGTTCAAAACGCATGTATAATAGATTAAAAGCCTCTTATTATTGGAAGGGCATGCGTTCTGATATTGAACAATACGTGAGGAAATGTAAATTATGCCAAATTAATAAACCTTTAAGAAAATCTAATAAAGCTCCGATGGAAATAACTTCCTCATCTACTAGGCCATTTGAACGCCTAGCTTTAGACGTCGTAGGTCCTCTACCCGACGCCGGTTTCCAAAAGTTTAAATTTATATTAACTTTACAAGATGATTTGACTAAATTTTCTAGTTGTTATCCTATGATTTCAGCAACAAGTGAAGAAATAGCTCGAAATCTCGTACATTTTATAGCACATTTTGGGTTTCCAAAAACTATTTTAACTGATATGGGTACATGTTTCACCTCTGAGTTGTTTAGGCAATTGACAGAAATATTTAAAATTAAACCCCTATTTACTACCCCTTATCATCCACAAACCAATGGAGCACTTGAACGCTCTCATGCAACATTAAAAGAGTACCTAAAATCTTTTGTAAACGAAAATCAAAATGATTGGCATTGTTATCTATTTACCGCGATATTATCCTATAATACTACTCCTCATTGTACTACTGGATTCACTCCTTATGAATTATTATATGGTTATAAGCCAACCATCCCAAACTCGCTATATGGTACATCTAATTCCCCTACTTATAATGAATACATTCGCGCATTACAATATAGAATGCAATTTAGTCGAGAAAAAGCCTTGGAAAATATTAATATCAGTAAAGAAAGATCAAAAAAGTACTATGATTCCAATTCTCATGAAACAAATTATAAAACTGGAGACATAGTCTATTTAAAGCAACATCATAGGTTGCGTAAGGCACTCTCGCCTATATGGAAGGGACCTTACAAAATTTTAAAAGTTCATAATAAACATAATGTTACATTACAAGTAGGTCGCAAACATATGAAATACCATACTAATGAAATTAAACCTGCTTCCCTTTAAATTAACACATTTTATATTTATTTACAGTTCCATTAGACATTCATAATATTCATATTTTAATTGATGTTTCTCAACTTACCTCATATTTCTATAATAGAAAGATAATATTTTTATTTGCAGTTCTGCTTATAACTGCTGACAAATTTACCATTTATAAAAATATTCCTTTACTGACTCCTCATGATGAGACACATGTTCAAACCTTTGCAATAATCCAACCTTCTAATTTTTACACTGCTTTAAGTGATGACAGATTACGTTATACTATGTTGGACAATCTCGACAATTGTTGTAAAATAATAGATAATAGTTATAGTATATGTGAACAAATTTCAATATGTTCTACAGTAACTAATCCCAATTGTGAATCAATGTTATTAACGGAAATTACTTTATCATTACCTTCCCAATGTAATTCAAAAATATTATATGGTAAAATCGACATATGGCAAAAATTGAAAAATAATAAATGGATTTATGTACAATCCGATGAAAGTAAACTAACTGTTAAATGTCATGATAATATTAATGTTTATACAATTGTGGGTACAGGTATCGCAAAGCTGTCCGAAAATTGTATCGCTTTATCTATAACAAATCAATAAATTTCTACTAGTTCCTATTCATTCATATTAAAGTCGCCTTTGGATATTCAATTCGACATAACATCTGATGATTGTTGTAAAAAGGAAAATTTCAATCATACTTTGCCTCATCTGTCACCTATCTCTCTCAATAAAATTAATTTGGATTCATTAAAATACGCTGATCATGACATTGATAATTTACAATATGAAATAAATAAATTTCAGAAGGAATCCCATTTTATTAAATATGGCACATATTACTCTAGTTTTACATACTTCCTAATTGTGTGCATATTTTTGTATATTGTTTATAAAGTTTATCGCTGTTGTGCAAACAAGCATAATAATGTATGTTGCATACAAATTTTTAATCAGTGTTGTAATGTAAGGTCTAAAAAGGAAAATGTAAAAATACCTCAGTCAATTGAATTAAATGCAATGTCTATCTCTGATGATGACAGATCAATCAAATCTATGCCAATAATTAAAAGTTATGGTGAAAACATGAATAAAGTAAATTTTGTGCATTCCTCTAAAAGGAATTTAAATTTTTAATAAATTAAATTTTGATTTTATATACCTATCTAAAATTTTCGATTTTACACCTTACATTGTTTGCTTTTCTATTTAATTTTACGTTGCTTTTGAATTTTAATATGGGTACTATCATATAAAGATAGTTAATTTTACTTTAATACTATAATTTATAGATAGTTTTAAAATATGAAAAACTGTTTTCCGAAGTTAGTTTTAAGCTTTTGAAATATAACTTTCTGTTTTAATTTTTATATTCTTAATATTTGGATTTTTCTAATTTGTAACTTGACTTCCTAATTTCTCTCTTATTCTAATTTTTACTTAAATTTCTTTTATAGACTTCGCTTCATTTTCTAATCTATGAAGCTCCGTCAAAAAGGGGGAGCTGTTACAACCCTGCCTAATATGTAAGAACTGAAACCTCAGCATTTGTCTTTGCATTGCATTGCATTGCGTAATATTCCATTGCAATAATGCTGAGTTGTGATTTTTTCAATATACTTAATTCTATTTAATTATGGGCAGTTAGTTATTGGCTTCGCGACGAGTGGTACTCGCTTCTTAAGCAATCACCATTACATCAGAAATCTGGAAGTCAGGAATCTTGTGTGAAAATTGTAACAGTTTAATTTTCTTATTAAACCTGTGACCTCGTAGACATTGTAGTTTCTTTTAATTAAGAAGGACAGTCAGGATCGGTCGCCTAACAGAACGTAGGGCTCACAGAAATATTTTTTGTCTACTTATTTATTGCAAACACTCGAACAACCCAAAACAAATTGGGTCCGTGATTTTACATAGGTTTGTATTTTGATAAAGGTGTTGTTAATGTAAATATTTGTTTGCATATTTTTCTCATTCGTTTTTGGATTAGTTTTAGTGTATTTGAGCTATGAATCTTCCGGTTCCGGCCTCGAATCCCACGTCGGACAACACTTTGAATAAGTTTTTCATATGAAAAACACACCTGATTTACCCGAGAGTAGAATCTCTATCATATTTAAGCACGGATATAATATCTCGTTAAAGAATAGGTGCACTAGTTGCACTCTACATCTTTCAGAAGTCAAGCCCTTATGTTTACTCTCTATACGCTGTACAAGTGTGTTAGTTATGTAACGTTTTGTCTCGCTTATGCTCGGTTTCTGAAGTAGTATTGACGGCAGTTTATCTATCCGTTAGCGCTATTGGTTCGATAACCTATGAAATTGCGTTTCTGAACCACGCACTGCAAGATAAACTCAGTTTAAACTTACTTTAACTTAACTGGCCAATTTTTGCCACTTATCTGTTCCATAACTATTTGACGTGTCATTTTGTGACAAACGACGGCAACTTGTTAGATATTATTTACAATATAGAGGAACATAATTGATACGGCCAATCAAAACAGTTTCAGTAGTGTTATAAATTCTCAAATTCTAAATAAAACGACATAAAACACAAATTAGCAAACAAGTGCTAGCATGACATAAGACATTTTGTTGAACTGTTTGACTTTTTTTTATAATTGGGCAATGATGTCATTCATCAGCCAGAGACAAATAACAAATTACCACAAAATAATATTAAAATAATGTTTAGGCGTTGATCTATATTAAAATAAGTTATTTTTGTATATAAAATAATTATGAGTTACGAATTTTAGTAATAAAATCCATTTTAAAATCGACTGCTAAAAAAGAGCCATCTAGTAGCAAAACAAGGAACTGGTTGTCGGCTTCATAGTTATCGAATGCTTCATTATATGTTCAGAAACACAGTGAAAGTCAACCGACGTTTATCTTAAGTTTAACTTTAATGGATTAATAGTTATTAAAAGTTTAACTGGGAGATTCAGAAATCGGGCATTACTCTGACGTTAAATGTCAACATGGCAAGAAAAAACAATGAATAACTATCACAGACGTATGATAAGTATCACACACACACATCACACACACTCATGCTTTTTATCTCCGAAGGGGTAGGCAGAGGCGCAAATAATGCACCCACTTTTCGCCGTGCGAATTCCGTCCCATGATGTGATAGGGGCCAAGCCTATCGCCATATCGGGTAAAAATTCCAGACTGATACTGATTAGAATAACCCAATAGCACTTTCCCCGCTTTGGAGATCGAACCCGAGACCTCAGCATTGTAGTGGTATTATTCCAACTGTGCCACTGAGGCAGTAAAAATATATATTATATAACTATCGTATAAATTATAAGCTATTTAATTACATACATGCCATACTGCAGCAGTAGTATACAGTACAGTACAAGCCTAGTGAACATCGTGGCGTTTCCACTGACATCGTTCTGTAGCCTCGCAGAGAGCACTCGTGCATATTTTATTTCAATGAACGTTTCACGAGATTTTTGTTTCAACGTATGTTAGTCATTAGTTTTGAATTGACTATTCGTTAACGTAGAAATTGTGAAGTCTTCATTACTTTTAAACCACTCAATAAATTGATTTCAACGGATTATTAAAAATGTTTTTTTTATTCATTCTGTTACCTGTTCCTAACGTGTTTCAGGTATATTTTTCCTAAATATTTTAGTTTACATACACTGAACAGATGATAGATGATAATTTAATAATTAACTAGACAAGGGTCATTACTCTCAATGATATCTGATGATGATATATAAAACAAGACCTATGAATAAAAAGACAGAGAGTATATTTTAATAGTAGTCCCAGATGATTTCTGGACTTAAGATTGCGTGTCTACAATTAAAATCTTTAGGTTTTGAATATCATTAGTAACTTGGTTATAACTTGAATAATTATATATGTTTGTATTTAGAATATACTTAAGCAGCATCTTTGAATTCGGAATGACCTGAAATTAAAAAAAAACAAAACATCGTACCTAATCAATACAAACAACTCATAAAACATTTTCCCTAAAAAAAAAAAATACCGCGTACCCAAAAATCAGACGCGTAATGAACATGCAAGAGCTTAAAACCAGAAAAAGAGTTTATAAAAAATAAATTCCCGTATAAAAATAACGTTTATCATATCCCATGGTAATAAATTTTCCATGCTACGAGAGCCCTTTATGAAAAGCGTAAATATTTATCAAATATTTTAAATTTTGAAGTGTGGTTTAATGCTACACATTTGCATATGAACCTATGATATATGACATGAACAAGCTGCGTGTTCGATAGTGCGCTACGACGGGTAAAGAATAATCTAGAATTTTGATCCTACCAAACTAATCTGCCAGGTATGTTTGCTAGCACTGTTTTGTATTGATTTCATGAATATTTATTTCAGGTTTTTTTTATGATATAGGGGGCAAACGAGCATACGGTTCACCTGATGGTAAGTGATCACCGCCGCCCATGAACATCTGCAATACCAGGGGGCACACAGATGCGTTGCCGGCCTTTTAGGTGGGAATACTGCTAATGAGAATTAAGTTAAAATTTCTCAGTGCGATAAACGTAGTATGTAATACGTTGTTATTTTAAACCTTACGTATTGTTAAGCACAAGAATGGTACTTACGCTCAGGCGAATTAGTTGTCCGTTCCTCTATCTATTTGCATAAATAAAGAAATAGCAAATACCCTTCTTCCAATTTATTCGATTGGCAACAAAATGTCCCTCCGCGGCCCTCAACCAGATGCAAAATTCATTTTTGAGCCCAAATTTTCATATCACAGTATTGACATAATTTGAGAAGGCCGCAGAAGTGCGTAGGTTAGCGTTCCGCGAGCCAATCTCGATTTATAAAGCGATTTACGAAATTCCCCATAATAGTCCGCGGAGGATTATGTAAATTTTTCGCAAGGTTCAATTGGAGGTATTGTCGGGACCCTAATCTCGACGGTCCCGCGGGAGGACCCCGGGCTTAAAGGGGAAAGCCGCACGGAGGGAGCGACGGCTTAGGGATGTACCTGCGCTTGTGATTCAATCGGCCTATTTCAAAGTAAGGTCAATAGTGATATATGGCACATTGTTATCACATAGTTTTCTTCGGTAGTAAGTAAGTACGAAACTAATTAATTGTCTAAATGATATTCCTAGTACATCCCTTAATTCGAATCACCATAATACGGAGTATATTAAAACTAAACCACATTATGATTGTATTTAATTTGTTTATAGTTTAAAAAACCACGATTATTCCTGCACAAATCTCAAGTTATAAGATAAGCCGTATTAAAATAAAGTATATTGTGCTTACGCGTATTACCCATGTTAGTTATCAAAACCACCCGATTGATTCATTCATTCGAATAACTCGGACCGTTAATGTCGCATCCCTAGCGCAACACCGCTCGATAGTAATTCTATAAATCAATCGAGTTGAAGTATTTTTGTTCGATTTTGTTTGTGTACAATAGTGTAGGCGTGAAAAGCTCTATTATTACCAGTTTTTTGGGATATCTCGACTGAGGCCATTGTGCATGGGTTAGTCCCAAAGGGCCGAAATAGTTTGATTGGAAATGGGTATCGAAGATTATGAATTAGACATTTTTTCGATCATTGACTTAATTATTTTTTTTGTATTGTAGGTCCTTTGAAAATACCATTTACAATCTGCATGCAAGCCCAATATTTAGTTAAATTATTATGAGCAAACCGCATCTGTAGCACTAGAGATGAGACAATGACACGAGTGTCCTGAAATTTGGCCCCGCACTAAAGGGTATGTTAGCGTGATCCTCAAGCATTAGATCTGGGCGTGGTAGGCTAGTGTGGTATACCACACGCGACAGACACTATGAGACCACCATACGGTACCGATATAATACATAGTGGGCAGTGGCATAAATATGAGAGATTCATGTACAAATAAAAAATATTCTTTAATATGTCTTTCCAAATAACCTACACTGCATAGATGCAAGGTAGGCCTTACATACTGATAAAACACATATGAAAGGTTAAAAAAAGGTTTAATTAATTAATTTCATTGAAAGCATTCATTTATAAACGTCAATGAGCTCTGGAAACACCTTTCGACCAGAGCTTAGCAAATTTTCATCAAGATTTTCTCTTAACTGGATAGCTTTTTCCTCTGGCGTAAAGGTCGCCTCGTAATGGGATTAAACGGCGACCCACATTTGGTTCTTAATAGGAAACCCCGTAACATACGGCCACACTTGAATATACTACGGACATGGCGCGGTCGTTTTGACACGAGTTTTGAAAGTTAGTTACTAACATTTGCCCGTGAGGTTGATTATATTGATATTTTACTTATCTAGAGAAGCTACTAACGTTTATTATGAACAACTTAAAAGTAAAGTGGATGCAGTAAAAAAACAAATACATTGTCGTAAAATCGACAATCATAGTAATTGACTAACATTGGGCAAAACCCGCGGCTCCGCCAGCGTGAATGAGTTTTCCCGGGATAAAAGTCCCGCTTTATATTTTCCCGGGATAAAAAGTAGCCTATGTGTTAATCCAGGACATAATCTACCCGTGTGCCAAATTTCATCGAAATCCCTTAAGTACTTTTTGCGTGAAAGAGTAACAAACATCCATACATCTATACATCCATACTTACAAACTTTCGCGTTTATAATTTATTAATTAATTATTAACTAATTAATTAATTGATTAATTGATAATAAGAAATAATACCTTTTTATTTGAAACAGTTTGGAACCTCAGTTTCAAGTATTGAATCTTCGTGAAATCTACATAGATATTTACAATACATTCTTAAGTATAACTTTTCTATTTGATATAGTGTAAAGCCTAATTTTCAACATATATTTTACGCTACTTCAAGGTCCAAATTACTGATATTATAGTAAATATTTGCGGCAAACGGCATAAATATGTAATAAGTTTTTTGATTGGGCGTTTTGAAAATGAGGAGCTTAGAGTGACCCATAGACCTGTAACTTTAAACGTATCCTCAAGAGACTACGTGTATACAGGTAGAACTGTAAAATGTACGTTATTTTTTATGATTTCAGTTTAAACTTAAAACTTATCACAGTAGATATAAGCTAATACTTTTGTAGTATTATCACTTAAATGCTCTTTTTATATTCCAAACTTTTCTATACACGCTATATTCTGCATCTTTTTCTTATTCAAAATAATTCATACTAGAATTCATCGAAACTTGTTAACATCATCAAGTCAAAGATTTAACAAATAGACTCTACGTGTTTAAAACTTAATAGAGCAAGAAATCTGCTATCCTTACAAGACATTAGTAATCCATTGTCGAAAGTTTCTCGTTATCTGAAGAACGAGATAATATCTCCAGAACTAACTGTTCGCGTAATAGTTTAATGAAGTCCTCGAGTGCGAGAGAGACAGAAGATGGAGAAAGAGTACGTTTCAGCGAAGTGCAAGTGATCACAAATCTCTCTCAGTTAGTACCTCGACCCACTTAGTACTACCAAAATTATTGTCAACCAACTTTCTCCGTGGACTCGGCGCAACGTGGATTGGACTTGTAACAATTGTGTTTCAAGTTGAATGTTTTTTTTTTTTTTTTTATGAATTACACACGCTATGTTTGGTAATTTTCCTTTTCTATACTAATATTATAAAAGGAAATATTTGTATTTTTGTATGTTTGTAGCAAATAAACTCAAAAACTACTAGACAAATTAAAATAAATCACCCATATTAAGCTACATTATCAGCGAGTAACATAGGCTAAACTCTGCCGCCATCGCTCTCCAAAGCACCACCACACTGGAGAGCCATGGATGCCGGTCCCAAGCCCGGGCAAAAGAGGAGGGAACAGGCTCGCAATACAACTCCTCTCAAGAAGAATTGTATTGCGAACCACAAATATAAAATACTATAAGTATATACATATATATAATACATACAAAATATATTTATATAACCCCCCCCCCCCCTTATCATGCAAGACAAAGATGACTTTTTATTACCCCAGGAGGGTACCAGCGCCCAAGGCGTTGGAGAATCCCTCCCTGGCGTCGCCGAGTCCCTTCGGGACGAGGCGATGCCAGGCTGCTCCTCGTATTCTGGGGGGAGCAATCTTGCGCAACAGAACCTCGAAGAGGTTATAAAAGGTGTGAAAGAATTGCTGGAGTCGCCTTCGAAACCGAAGGGTGTCGAAGGCGACAACACGGGAAGAAGTACGCCACAACCGAAAGGAAGTGGAGGAAACTGCCCGTTACTAGCAACGCCACAACCAGATGGAAGTGGCGAAGCTGGTTTCAGCAAAGTCCTTTCTAAAGGCCAAAAGAGAAGGCAAAAAAGAAAGACGAAGGTCTTGGCTGCGCCAGCCGAGAAGTCGAATCCTGAAAAGGAAACGACTACGGCAAGACGGGCCAAGACAAAGAGACAAAGTACAGACCCTGAGGAGCAGACGCAGCAACGTCCCTCAAAGCGCCCCTACCTGGGATCGACGGAAGGGCCGCGGAGTTCCGCCAAGGAACAAAGCGACCTGGCCCTGATGATCCACAGGATGGATGGCGCCCAGATGGGCGAGGCATGCGCTGCCGCCATCAGGAAAAAGATCTCCGAGTTCGTGGGCGTTGGAGTGAAGAACAGAATCGGTGAAAGGAAGATGTCCTTCGCCACGTCGGGGTTGGTGTCAGAAGGATTCTTCCTGGTGACGCCGATGACGATCGAGGCGAGGGACTGGCTCCTGGAACACGATTTTGGGTTTCACGACGACGTCCCACTAGGAATCAGAAAACTGGATAGGACCAGAGCCTCCATTTGGTTGCCCGGGAAAAGAGAGGAACATCCCGACGACCCTATGGAATACGTAAGAGCTCAAAACGATCACAGAGAGGACCTGAAGGTGGACAGCTGGACTCTCATCACCAGGGACTCTCTCCCCGCAGGAGAGAGACTGACGGTGGGAGTCCCGCAGGACATCTTCGATGAGCACAGGGACCATGCGTGGATCAATTTTGAAGCCACGCAGGTCCAGGTGAGAGTCATTAGGCCCACACACACAAAGGTACAAGACACCAGGCGTACGGTGGCGGAATGCGCTATCCAGAACGCGCCAGGCAAACCCGCTCAGAGGGTGCCGGCTGCGGGGAGCGCGCAGACTACCACCCGAGCCAACCAGACTGCACAAGACACCAGGCGTACGGTGGAGGAATGCGCCATCCGGAACGCGCCAGGCAAACCCGACCAGAGGGTGCCGGCTGCGGGGAGCGCGCGGACTACCACCCGAGCCAAGAACACACCGGCTACCGAACGGCCCCAATCGGACGCCCCGACGGGATTCAAGGCAAGAGATTGCATGGATCTCGAGGGGTGAAAGAGTCGGGGACAGTAAGGTTGCTGCAGGCACAAACACAAACACACATACACACACAACGCAATGGACACACACGACACACAAACAAATACACAAAACAAAAACACACAAACACTAAGGATAATACAGCTAAATATGCACCACTGCAAAGTGGCTACGGCCGAATTTTGCGAATATGTGGTGTCAAAGAACATAGATCTGGCTCTTCTGCAGGAGCCATACGTGCACAACAAACGTGTGGCGGGGCTAGGATGCCTGGGAGGAGACCTAATATACTACCACGGTGAGGAGAATCCCAGAACATGCATCTTCGCCAGCAGAAGAATCAGATCTCTAGGTATTATAACGTGCGAATGTTTCAGAGATTTAGTGGTAGTACAACTTGTACTACCTATGAAAGACAACTTAAAGAAAAGGCTCGTGCTGATGTCAGCTTATATACCAAGCGAATCAGGTTTCGAGCCACCTACTACAGAACTTGAGGAAGCAACAAGTAAGTACACAAGCGGGGGCATCCCCTTCATAGTAGGCTGTGATGCAAACTCTCACCACGAGGTGTGGGGCAGCACAGACTGCAATGTGAAGGGGGAGCTCCTGCTAGAATATATAGTAAGCTATAATTTAGACATTCTAAATATAGGCGACACACCGACCTTCGTGACCAGAGCCAGACAGGAGGTCCTGGACATCACTCTGGCCTCAAAGGAGATAAGCACATACGTAAAGAACTGGAAGGTTGACACAAATGACTCTTTCTCGGATCATCGTAGAATCACCTTCCAGATAGAAAGCAACATAGAAAACCACAAGGTACGAAATGCCCGGAAAACGGACTGGGTGCTATTCCACAATGAAATTGGAAAATACACTCAAATGCCGGTTGAGGGCAATATTAGTACAGAAGATATAGAGAGCAGAGCAGTAAAGCTGGAAACAGCACTGCAAGAAGCGTACCACAAAGCATGCCCCCTCCGAGAGGTGACAAACGGTAAGGGACAGGCATGGTGGACAAAAGCATTAAGCAAGGACAGGAAGAAAACAAGACGTGCCCTCAGAGTGGCGCTAAAAAAGAACGACGACGCCACCTGGGATCTATACAGGGCACAAAGAAACAAAATGCGCAATAAGTGCAGGAAGGAAAGCAAGCAAAGCTGGAACACCTACTGCGCTGCCATTACGGAGTATCCGGAAGCAGCAAGGTTGGTAAAAGCCTTAGCCAGCGACAAGACATGCAAACTGGGGAGTTTGAAAATAGACAACGAACTGATAACGGATCCCCACGTGGTGCTGAGAACAATGATGAGCACCCACTTCCCTGAGAGCACGGAACCCACAAGGAGTGAAGTGACGGGGGGGCCCAGTATTGTTCTCGGTGATGCCACGAAATCTGTTGTTAGTGAAGAGCTAATAAGATGGAGCATCTCGTCGTTCGCGCCATACAAGGCAGCAGGACCGGATGGGATCTTTCCCAAGATGCTACAACATGCACTCAAGTATATCAAGGAGGACCTTCTAGCAATCTACATGGGATGTCTAATAATTGGATATATACCAGAAAGCTGGAGGAAAGTAAGAGCTGTCTTTCTACCCAAGCCAGGTAAGAAGACATATCAAGATCCTAAATCATTTAGATGCATTAGTCTCTCGTCGTTCTTATTAAAGGCGCTAGAGAAACTAATAGATAGACACATACGAGAAGAAATAGGAAGAGGTAGCAAGCCACTGCATGCAAATCAGCATGCATACATGGAGAACAAGTCCACGGAGACAGCTCTCCACAACCTGGTGGCTACAATCGAGAACACATTGGAGAGGAAAGAATCAGCAATTGGGTGTTTCTTTGACGTAGAGGGCGCCTTTGACAAAGCGACATCATACGCGATAGAATCCTCACTAAATAGAGAAGGCATCAATCCTCTAATAAAAAAATGGATTATGAATATGCTGAATCAAAGATTAATAACAGCCGAACTAGGTGACATAACGTACACGGTTAGGGCAAACAGGGGCTTTCCGCAAGGGGGCTGCCTGTCTCCCCTGATGTGGTGCCTGCTGCTGGATGACCTCATCAAGGAAATAAATCGCAGGCACATATACATGCAAGCGTATTCCGATGATGGGGTTATCCTAGTAGTGGGACAGGACCTCAATATGTTGTGCAGTAGACTAAATATGGCAATTAGAATAGCCTTACAGTGGTGTAGGGAGCGAGGCCTAAACCTCAATCCAGACAAGACTAAGGTGGTTCTGTTTACCAAAAAGAGGAAGAACAAAGATCTGTTACCAATTGTAATAGATGGCAGAAATTTAGAAATAGTTAAAGAAATCAAATATTTAGGAGTAGTGCTGGATGACAAACTACTGTTCAATTCGCACATAAGCCAGCAATGCACTAAAGCTAAAATAGCGATGATGCAATGCAATAGAGCGATAGGCAAGACTTGGGGTATGAAGCCGAATATAACCTACTGGATATACAAGGCCATCATACTCCCAAGACTGCTGTACGGAGCCTTGGTATGGTGGCATAGGGCGACCATAAAGGCAAATTACAAGAAACTAGCCCAGGTACAGAGACTCGCTGGGCTTATGACTACAGGTGCACTAAGAACTACTCCAACCGCGGCACTAGACATCATTCTAGGATTTATACCGCTGGATCTGGAGGCTAAAAAGAGAGCATTAGAACAATGTTACAGGTTAAAGTCCTATGGACTATGGAAAACTACTTCCACAAACAAAGGACACAAAGATGTAATCAATACAATTCAAGGAAAAATGTCGATGATCTTGGGAAACAATGATCTAATTCAGAAACAAAAGATCTTCGACAAAAAATACAGAATACATATAGGACAAAGAGAAAACTGGGAACTTCCACACGACCATGATAAGTCGGTGGAATGTTTCACAGATGGATCTAGGAAGGAATCAACAGGATTGTCGGGGGCAGGAATATTTATAACCACGCCACCCAACACAGAAGAAACCACAATAAAGCTAGGCAGATATGCGAGCGTATTCCAGGCGGAAATAATGGCCATTCTGGAATGCGCTGATCGCACTAAGCAAATAACCAATAAGGAAATCAGCACAATACTGATTTATAGTGATAGTCAAGCAGCCTTAAAGGCACTTGACAAACCAGAGACAACGTCGGCCCTAGTGAAAGAATGCAAAAGCAAACTGAACACACTAGCAGCCGACAAAGAGGTCATCGTCGCCTGGGTACCTGGCCATCAAGGAACCACAGGAAATGAGAAGGCCGATGAGCTAGCGAGAGAGGGAGCTGATGAAACATTCATAGGACCGGAGCCGTACTTACCTATACCGGCAAAAGTCACGAAGGGAGTAATCAGCAGGAAGATAGCTACAGAAACAAACGTCAGATGGAGAGACATGAAGGGCTGTCGCCAATCTAAAATCTTCATCAAGACGCTAGACAAGAAGAAAACAAGAAGCCTACTCCAATTCAGGAAGGAGGACATAAGAACCATTATAGGAATCATGACTGGACACGGAACGCTGAACAGGCACTTAAAAATAATAGGTAAGACCGAAGACGCCTCGTGTCCAGAATGCGGAGAAGAGGAGACCAGCATCCACTTTCTGGCAGAGTGCTCAATGTACTCTCTGCCAAGATGGGAGATACTGGGAACAGACAGACTGGAAATAGCACAACTACAGGAGGTAAAGCTAGGAGACATAATAAGGTTCAGTAAGGCAACACAAAGGTTTGTAAGAGTAGAAGGGGGCATACTGCAGGAGCACCAGTAAAACCAGTGCTTCAGGATGGAGACTGTCACGAATAGCCTAGGAAAGGGGAGCGACGCTATGTCGGACTGGGGGACGCCGCCTGGGGGGTGGGAGAGTATGTGGGCAGACTGGGCCTGGCAGCCTGTGTGGCCCTCACCGCATAGGCTGAGCGCTGCCCCCTGTTGGCTCCTGCTACAATGATCAAGGTCAAAGTGGCGGGACCCTCAGTGGAAGGCGGTGCTGGGCAGAGATCGGTAACCTGGAAGGTTCACACCTGGAAGGAAGCCACGATGCCTCCAAGGTCTAGCTGTGCCACAGCCGAAACTCCCTATGGTGAATGCGGCCCCTGGGAATGATACCTGCGAAGCGAACCGAACCAAAGCGAAAGTGGCAGCTCCACCCAAACTGGGACTAAGGGTGAAATAGTTCCCAAGGAAGTGAACTGATCACCCGTCTGTGCGACTGCATACGTCCCCATTAGACATACATACATACATACAACATAGGCTACTCTTTATCTCGGGAAAATATAAAGCAGGACTTTTATCCCGGCAAAACTCATTCACGCGGGCGGAACGGCGAGCAACAGTCTAGTATTTTATAATAGACATTGTATTGAAGCAGGAATAAGATGCAAATTTTGCTCTTAAACGACTCTTGAAAAAGGGAAGCTATATGACTTATGTTTCTAAGCCTGTCTCACATATCCGCATTGCTCAACAACAATAATCGCACTGAATGTGTATTATTAATTATGTTACGTCGTCTATCATTAATAATGTGGCACACTTGATGGCTTACGTCAATCATCTCTTACATAAATGGCTTGACTAGTAGGAGCTAGTCAGCTTAGAGTGTTTGATCTACAATATAATTGACATGCAGAAATAATGATTTAGGTCAGGAATGATATTGTTACGCGCGCTAATACTCGCGGATAGTAGCGCCATCTATTGGCTAAAAGTGGTACTATCCGAATGTGGAAAGTTCGGCGATGGAACATTCTCGAAAGATCTCGATGTCTCCAGAATGTCGTGGAAACGCGATAACTGACCTATATTTGCGAGAGAGTTCCCGACTATTCCGGATCTTTCGAGAATGTTCCACAGACTACGATAGTACTTGCGGCCGGCGGCCGCGGCCTTGTGACCAAGGCCATTGACCGAGTATAAAAGGCGGCGCGCGGCCGCCGCCGGGGATTCAGTTTTGCTTAGCGAGCAGAGCGACAAGCGGACTACGAGCGATAACTCCGAGCGACTTCGAAGCGAATTGTGATTTGTGTGAACGTATAGTGAGTGACTATAATTATTGTATTCGAATATCGTAGTATTCAGTGCAGTGTTTTAATTAGTTTAATTGTAATTATTTGCTAATAAAAACTTAATTGGTACTTTTATCGCAATACCGGCGTTTAATTGTTTTTACCGAACCCCAGCACGTAACAATATTAAAAACTGTTTGAGGAAGGAAATAAAGAACAGAATGGAGCAGAGTGCTCAGACGATTCCAAATAGTTGATTCGATTCATGGTGAACGAAAATGAATAGGATTGCATATCTCAGAGTTCTCTTTAAGAATTTCTAGCATATTATGTGAATTTTGACAGTTCCCGTAAGGTTAGTATCATGTCAGGAATAACCCTCTCAGTGGAGAAGTGGCTCACAACGACAACTGTATAGGGGGCTGATAATTATAATATAGCCTTAGAAATTATCTAAATGGTAAGCAGAAAAAATGTTACGGTAAACAAACTCAACGAAGCCTATATCTTCGAATATTAATTTTAAATCCTTTGATACCGAGGAGCCGGTGTGGGATCAGGACGATTTACAATGTACACGTCGTATTTATACCCACAATGAGATAAAATAACACGGATGAAGTATCCATGCTATCACTCGGGTCACGTACGCGGGATTAAACGTGAGCGTTCTGTATCTGAACGTGTTATGACGTGACGTAAAATGTCGTGTTAGTTCTTCAGTACAAATAATTTTGTTTCATTTTGGTTGGGTGTTGTTTATGAAGGGCCTTCTTTGCAATATAATTAAAGATCCTTTGCAGACGACAATAAGAAGTCTCAGGGCTATGAGCTTAAGTAGGGATTTGTATATCACAGTTTTGTATGGGGTTGCTACCATTTATGCTTGATCCGTACATTATTGTGCGAAAGTAATACCTCAAAAGAGTTGTTGACTTTTAACACCCGTATTTACAAACAATAGTACAACGACGCACAGTGCGCCCGAACCATTGTTGTTTTTTTATACATCAATGGCCCGAACGCATAGTTCCGGTAATTTCTTAATTATCTTTGGCTTTGTTCGCTTTGTTTATATAACAGCCAATTGAAGTAAAGTTGTTTCTCAATCTAAGCCAATCGCAGCGCCCCTACGCACACACTGCGAAGGCTGTCATGCCGTAAGCACTGACAGACTTATTAACATATCATTGCTCCGTACTTTGCTTAGAAACGTTTGTTAATACGGGCCAAATCTATAATCCAATAAAAGTTGCGTACATTTTTATGACAGACCGTAAGAATTCTCTCAATGTATCAGTCATTTGTCACTATGATGTGGACTTTTTAAAAGCAGTCATTTGCCACCAGGTGACCCACTTAATAGTATATCTTATAAAAAGAAATAATACACTAAAGAAATATCTCAATTCCCTATCCAAGTTTGCTGGTCCGTGTGGTAGGGCGCGTCACTGGCTGCGTCTGATTAATGGTCCTGTCGCGGTTCCCTATTTCTTACTGCTTTTTATACTTTCTCTCCAACGTCGAACGCCAAAGACACAAGCCTCTAGAAGAGTCTTAATGTGATCCTAATTTCCTCTGATGTTGTGTAGTAATATTGTTCATCTTCGTATTCTATATTAAGTATTGAGACATGTTTCCAAGATTATCAGTTCAGTTTTAATTTCTTCAGAGTTCAAAAATCTCGACACAGTCTAATGTCTTGAATTTAGTAAAATCCAAAACGATGGATGTAACAATGGTTCCAGTTATTAAGAGTGTGCATCTATTTTTATTATAATATAGTATACGGAATGTAAAAATAATTTTACATTGGATGACATTTGCTCGTCGCCAGAAAATTAAATGATACGAAAACATTTTCCTCGTGCCACATCTAGCTAGTTCGTACAATCACGCCCTTCGCATAGTAGGTAACCAGTCATACTGAGTTATGCCCGTATTCTTTCCCCATTAACTTCATAAACGGTGCCTTTGACTTATCTCTGTTTTTCTAACTCCCTTTTGTAAGGAATATACGAAAGGACAATGTTTTTGGCACTTTCAAACTTAATGGAGCTAAGTGCTCTAGATAATCCAATTTAGAAATTTGTACAGGTCTCAAAATGGAATTAGTTTTATATTTGCCTCAAAGCCTTTCTGGAAACGATTTTCCGTAGTTGTTTATTTGTCGTTTTTTGAATTTCTAATTTCTGTCTATTGTTTAGTTTTCAAACTCAAAATTAATGTGCCAACCATTGAGTGCCAACAATTGATATAGTAGCAACATAATTATGGAATAAAATCTTTAGTTGACGTTGATAGACGTTTTGTTTTGTTGACATAACCATACCCCTTTAGGTTTTGATTTGCGAATAAACTATTACATAATTGATAAAGAAATTTAATTCATTAAACAATCGTAGGAATATTTATAATTGCGTAAGATTTTAGTTTAAATATCACTTTTAATATTACTATATAATTTTATGTGACTAATATGGGTATTGGGTGTGCCGTAACTGCTCATCGTTGTGTAATACATCTCTTCAAAATAACAGATATATGAACAGTCAAAGCAAGAGTTAATTCGTCGCCAGCTACAGTCCTATGAACAATAAAGCGCGATTAAGTTGATGAAACTAATTTAGGAACGTGCGCCGAGAGCGGTCGATGGCTTTCCATTAGCGTTATTACCGAAGAGCGATAGATTTCTCCCAGTTCATTGGGGGTGCTTGATTCTAATGTGGGTTTTAAAGTTACAAACTTTCGGTGCGGTTGTTTTGGTTTTACTGGATTCCAAATTGCAATTCCTGCTGAGATTCTTAGATGTGATAAAGTGATATTGGATTTTTCTATTCAGTATCAGCCCGGAGTCTGGAATTTGTGCCCGATATGGCGATAGGCTCGCCCCCTATCACATCGTGGGACGGAATACGCTTGGCGAAAAGTGGGTGCACTAGTTGCGCCTCTACCTACCCCTTCGGGGATAAAAGGCGTGAGCATGCGTATGCGTATTCTTAGATGTTTTAGATTACTTACGTGCTATAGTTTCAATAGCAGCCTTAGGAGTGGAGGTCCAACTGGTGACTTGTTTTTTAGTTCACCACCCTGTTTACCAACCCATCTTGCTTACGAAATTGTTGTTTTTTTTTTAATGGGCTTCACGCCGTCTGAGCCCTCCAAGGGACACAAAGAAAAAAGGCCTCGCAAGGATCCGTACGTTGGTTAAGACCGCCTCTGTATATAGCTGTTCCGGTTCGTATGGTGTGAGATTTTCAGTGACCCGAATCCCTTCCTTAACGTCTAATAAAATAGGATAGCGAGTTATAACGCGGTTATCTCAGGGTAGGCTATTAATAACTATACAAACGAGATTTCAATGAGTGGGAGTCGGTCGATCAGGGAGGAGTCCCTTAGTTAACTACCAAGCCATTAAATGCACATGCTTAACGTTAGTAATATTGAGTTTACTCGCAGCTTTGTTCGCGTAAACGTTTTGCGTGTTTAGAAAACTATTGGAAAAGGAGATTAGGACATTAAAAAAACTCTTTAGCTTCATATAATGTATAGATTAATTAAATTGATACTCCAATACATAATGGAAATATCGTCACAGTATATCAATATACCAAATCAATTTCATAACTGTTCGAAGACATTGAATAATTTCCTTTTTTGACCCATCTTTTCGGCAAATACAATTCTCAAAGCCAATCCCCAGCAATATTAAATATCTAAGGTATTGCACAAAGGCTAAGGCGCTAAGGCCCAATTAATTCCAGTGTTCAAAGGAATATAGGCCAGTGTTACGGCTCTGGGTTTGGATGTTGGAGCGGCGTACAAATTTGTCCGTCCCGCCCTTGTCATGTTGGGCGCCGCCATCGATCTCCGCCCTTCGCCCCTCCGCCAAATTTGTCCCCGCCCCGCGAATGTTAGTTTACGTTTGCAAAGCTTCATTTGATTTTAGAATTTGTTTCGATTTATACCTGACAACCTTGGTGACGTAGTTATATTAAAATACGACAGCAGTTCTGAAGTCTCGGGTTCGATCCCTGGGTCGGGCAAAGCCGTATTGGTTTTTTCTACTTAGTGCCTGATATGGCTATAGGCTCGCCCCCTATCATATCATGGGATGGAATATGCACAACGAATAGTAGGTGCACTAGTTCCGCCTCTACCTACCTCTTCGAGGATAGAAGGTATGAGTGTATGAGTGTTAAATTTACATTAAGGTATTATTTATAAAATATATATTTGATAGATAATTTAATGAATGTAATTGTACTTTAATATGAACACGTGCTAAATGCTTAAGATTCTTATGATAGGTCGTCATAACTCATAAGAGCACAATGCAATCAACCTTCTCATATAACTATATAATACTGCCGGCAGAACGCTACCCAGAAATTTTGATTCTAAATTACTGCCTGACAATTATGCGCTTGGTATCAAAAAGGATGTTACCTCTCATAATGCCAAGTAACTACACCGGCTACAATGTTCCTCAAGCAGTTATTGCATAGTCTAAAATCATTTAACAAAGCATTTTCTCTGAACTGACCGAATTTCACCGTTGTTAGTTAAATTGTTTACATTTATACGACGCGTATATCTAATTTATATTCCATTACACCGTCGGTCTGTCCAAGTGGCCGCAGCTCATTTAGAATGCAAAATCTACCTCATAATTATTCAATTTTTTAAAACGAAACCCTTGTATTGCACTGCTTTTCAATTTACGAAGTTTGTATTTTTTGTTAGATAAATTTATGGGACAGAGATTGAATTTTATAATAACAGTTTGAATGCAATCGTCCTTCTGTACAATTGGCGGTCTTATCGCTCGAGGCAATCTCTTACAGACAACCGTGTTTATTAATGAAAAGTTGTTTTTTTTGCGTTACGCACATTGCCATATTTGGTTTTTTTTATAGATAACTCTCAAGTATGCAGGTCTTGTACTTATGGTTTTCTTTGCCACTAAAAGCGAACGATAATTTACTATAAAGAAAAGCCTATTACGAAATTCCAAAATGCACTAAGGTAATGGTGGCTTTAAAATCATCAAAATTTTCATAAGTTTGTTAGTTTTAAATCCCGTGTTACAAATACTTAGGATCGTGTAACAAATCTTTAGAATCTTTCCCGAAATGCGTACAATTCGGAAGGTGTAGGGATGGTATCGCTAATTCAGCCGGGGGCGATATCGCGCCGCCGCGCCGCTACCGAATACTGTTATCTCGGACTTTGCACACAAAATTAATAAAGTGTACAGAATGTATAAGTGTGATTTTTATTAAACTGAATGACGAGACTAATAATTTAGTTAATCGTCATTTGTGGGCGCCATGCTTGCTGTTAGGCCGGGATGGCGACATCATCTAGAATTTTAAATTCAAGATTTTTATGTCGTTGTCAACGTCATCTTGAGGCATTATATTTTGCCTCATGATTAATATTTACAGCAATTATAATATTTTTCAAAGTATAATATCCACATTACAAATTTATACATACAGTGGTCTTGTATGCATGAATTTGTAAAAAATATTCTCAACCAAGGTACAATGCATGTAAAAATATCTACCATAAATCTAGAACCATAATTTTGTTCTCTTTTGCTAAGTGTCAAAATTACATTATATTGTCATGGTCATTAAATGACAAAAAAATATTTAATGAAATGTTGTTTTTTTTTCGTTACGACATAAGATGGCAACATCTTCGTATTATTTATAGAAAACTTTCAAGTATACAGATATTCTACTCATGGCTTCCTTTGCCACTAAAGGAGAACGAAGTTAAGTCAGTGTAAAATAGTTCAAAACTTTTAAAATAGTGTACTAGATTTTAAAATAGAAAGTTAGAGAAATTATCATTACTTCTAGATGTTACACAAATTATAATAACACATATAGGTATAACTCGATGCCATTTTAGTTCAAACATAAGTCAAAACTAATTCCTGCACACAGCGACCCTTCTCCAATAGATTTACTGTGATCGTCAGCGCGTTGTTGAAACGTGATATTTTTTCGGTGAGAATTGTTACGTCGCGAAATATCCCGAAACAATGTTTCATTCGTCTTGAAATATAAGTTTCAGGTTACCCTGTCCTGGTTTATTGTCGCTTGTTTATGTATTATGCCGTAATGATCGAGGATTTTTATCCTTCGTTTTATTCCTCAGCTTTGCAGTTGTACCATAATACAACTAAGCCACCTTGGCAGTCATATGACTCTACTTCCTCATATAATAGTTATGTATAATTATACCAACCCTGTACTATAATGACACTTGCTAGTTGCTAGAATGTCCTTAAATGCTTTATTTTAATTAATAATAATATGTGAGATGCTATGCCGCACTCTCGTTCTTCTTAATTTTAATATTATTGAGATTATTTTACATTATACTAGACTTCTGCTCGCGGCTCCGCCCGCGTGAATGCGTTTTTCCGGGATAAAAATCCCGCTTTATATTTCCCCGAGATAAAAAGTAGCCTATGTTACTCGCTGATAATGTAGCTTTATATTAACTTTATATAGAATTTTTCAAATCAGTCTATAAGTTTCGGAGCCTATTCAATGCAAACAATCAATCAAATCTTTCCTCTTTATAATGTTACTATAGATATGGATTATATTATAGAGGTATATAACGTTACTGGTTTTATAACATTTTTAAAGAGGGATGAACCAGTTACCGGACCTATAAAAGAACTCATGGACTGAGAGTATTGACTTCGTATAAAAATTGGAAAGCAAACATCATTACTTCTAATTGACGTACTCCTGTCTACTCTTTAGTGCGAGACATGTATAACTTAAATTTTTCAATTACAAACATAATTCTATGATTTCCAAGAATCATCTCGTCAGTTGACAGTCGACATTATACGACTACCAATTAGCATTAAGCTTTGACGCGTTAAAATATAGCCTAACATTTTTACATCCTTCGAAGTCACCCATAATATCCGAATATCAGCACAATTGTGACTGTCAGTGCCAAGGTCTGCAGGCACGTCGCTCGGCGCTCTAATGTATGCGCCAGTCTGCAGCGCTGTCGTGTCGTCTGCTATGACGGCACGCTAAAGAAATACCACCTAGATTTCTACCTGAGATATTTCATTTTTCAACATCGTGTTTTATTTTGATGCTAGCGTTGCGTTTACTTCGAATTTTATTATGCTGTTTTGGGGATATTTAATGCCTTCGAGGACTTTGAGTTTGTTAATCGCACCAATCTCTCCTACGTGAACAGTTATGGATATATAACTAATTTATTTCTATCTATAAGAGTATTTGTTCCTGTTTAAAAGACGTTCTGGCACGACGCCTATACAGACAGCACTTTGCATTTGTAAATTCTAGATGTAATTAATACTATTTATCGGGAAGTGCTGAAGCGTCCTCTCAAGTTCGAGACAAGCGTGACTTTTATTCAGTTCTTCTAAAGAAAATACCATTACAAGACCTCTTCAAGTTCACCCTTCAAATGATAGAAGACTTGTGGATGAATTTTTGGCTCTCCAAACTTAACATATCGGGTGTACTTCGGCCCTTTGCTAATTTGTATTTAAAATGAATATACTAAAATTTCCAGCATAGGGTACATACAATAAAACAACAAGTACAAATATCTATATTTATTTATACATAAGTACGGTACATAAATCAAGGTAGTTGGTATAGGGTATACATAAGCTAGGGATAATACTAAACACGGGTTATAATTTGTCCGTCTGTCTGTACACTATTGCACTTCAGTCCCACGCCTTTTATTGTAGTTTCATATGTGATGTCATGTGATTGGCAGTCGAAATTGGCAACACATTACCTTGAACTTATCATATTGTTCAAGTTTATATTTTTTATACTACTTATGCTTATGGTTTAAAAAGCGTTTGTTTTTTTTAATAACCTTTTATGGTGCCAATATATTATGTACGTAGGAGTGAAAAACGTTAAGTATATATTTTTTTGTTTCAAATGCAAAATCATGATTTGTGCAGCTGTCAGGTGACTAATTTGCTGATTTTGTAGAACAAATTAATATTATATTTACCCGACTGCGAAAGAAGGAGGGTTATTTAGAATTGTTTACACTATGTATACAATAAAGCTTTTGTATTTTAAATTAGATATGAAGTGCCACTGTCATATATTCTACATTATTCCGTAAGATTTAATAAACGATACGACCGTGTAGTCTAAGCCGCAAAACCACGGTCCAGATCTAGCCTGACCGATGTTCTAATTGCAAAGGACGGGTTAACGCCAATTAAGCTATATTTGAGAAACCAAAACATATTCGACTGCCTCGGTAGCGTAGTTGTATTACGGTACGACAGCAAAGCTGAGTCTCTGGTTCGATCCCCGGGTCGGGCAAAGTAATATTAGGTTTTTCTATTCAGTATCAGCACGGAATCTGGAATTTGTGCCCGATATGGCGATAGGCTCGCCCCCTATCACATCATGGGACGAAATACGCATGACGAAAAGTGGGTGCACTAGTTGCGCCTCTACCTACCCCTTCAGGGATAAAGGGCTGAGTGTGTGTGCAAAAAATATTCGTATATTTTGTTACCAAATTTTTTTTCATATAATTTTTTATTTTTTTATTTTAATTTTTAGCCAATCTTTTCCCTATAAATTTCATATGAAACATTACTGTAAAACAAGCCAATCACATGACATTACTAGTCAAACAATACTTTTACTTTCCGCTCTCCTCGGAACTTTATCGCATTACTAGTTAGGGTAACATATCAGGTTTCTTAAGCCCTGTGCTAGGCCTTTAAAACCTGTCTTAATGTACAATGGGTTACAATAGATAAGATGGGATGCAGCGTGAACATTTTATATGCGAAAGATTTAAAGTTTATATCTCATAATTTTTTACACTGAGAATTACACAAAAAAGGGACTGAATCGCATCTGTTAATGCACTCAAAATATAATAGCAAACAAAACGAATTTTGCATTCCTCAGCGGTTGTTAGAATATTGCCGCCCTGGAGCACTAGAAACGCAAGTTTGTCAACACTATAAATTCAGAACTGTATTAAACATTATACCTAGTAACTGCCACTCCAGATAAAAATGGACGCAAAAGCCATTGTAATTTTTTCACAAAATACAATATTTAGAAAGGCCCGTTTCAAAACACCAATTGATTAGAAACCGATTAAAAATTAATGGAATTAATGACGTGTCGAAAGTGATTAATGGAATGTAATTAATACGCTAAATACTGGCTGGTATTCCATTTTTAAATTTCTATATAAAATGTTCAGCGCCGTTCATAAGCTACACTATAAAACGCTACATATAATCGTTGTATTAAAATTTACTTTTTACAATTTTACATCGCGTACAAACTAACAACCCTTACATAATATATTGTACAAAAACTAAAATCACACTGACTACGCTGTTTAAAAAACATAAAAAATTCAGTCTTATGTGAAATTAGAAAATTAGAAACGGAGGATTGTTTAAAATATAATTTCTTTGAAATGAATCAATGCATTTCTATTTATACTTTTTATAAAAAATCGCTTAATTCAATAAAATAACAGTGCATTTCTAGAAATGAAGATGGAAGTTACAAAACATGTTTAAAAAAGAAACCAAATTGGTCAGTCTGAAAAGTTTGGACTTTAATGAAAAATGCGAACCATTTTATGAACGAACTTATTTTAAAAATCGTTTCAATGAATATGAACGCTTCGATACAAACTTTTTATTCGAATAGATTGATTTGGATTTTTTTTACAGTAAACATAAAACGTGTGCAGCAATTTTAAGTAGAATAATTTTAGGAAATATTTTTAAATTCAATTTCTTTGAAAGCAAATACAAGTCATGCATCGATAACTAATTTGCGACTTACTAACGACAATTACTTTCATAAAATACCGATTAGTTGTAAAATATTTTTCAGTTTCACTATTTTTTTGGTATCGTTTCAAATTAATATAATTTAAACAAGAACAAAACAATGTATTCTTTATATAGACTAGGATATGACTAGAAGGTTACAAGATTGCACTTTTAAATAAACAACAATATGGTGATTTCGGAAAATTCGTAAACATAATTTTCACTAACCACTGAACTTATATTTAATACACAAAAATCATCAAATGTGCACCGTCTTTCGCTTACCTAAGAGATAGATTGAGCTGTCATTACAAGGGACTAAAGGTTTGCGCACATTCATGCAGGCCGCATCGCATCATTTACGTCTTTAGAAATCATTGCCCTCTGGCGGACTGGATCACACTCGCATTGATTAATAGAAGTTTGAAGATTAGTAAGTGCAGTTTATTAAGTTACTGAGATATGAGATTAGTGCAATGCTATACTTACCAAGTTTAATTTAAGTAATATTTTTTATTGCAGTTGATCGATGTAACGAGCATGCCGCTCGTCTGATGGTAAGCGACATGATCGCCCATAAACAGTCTTTCAAACAGGAATGCAACAGTGCATTCACATTGCTGCTTGGAGGTAGAAATAGACATTGCAGTGGTACCTATCCAGACGACCCTTCGCATACGAGAGATCTACCACCAGTAATTACTTATAATAGACACGTAGATCTTTACTCTAGCCGAGCACCTTGTTCCCCTAGTTATTCAGATATAAAACATTCTTACTCCAATTCAAAAGACTTGCTATACGATGCGATGCCTGAATGTGCATGAACCCTAAAATTAAAAGTGAAGTTAGGTTAAGTCTATGGTATGTTGGAGTAGTTAGCGAGATCCTTCCCGTTCTTATACATGGAAGTAATGATGGGGTCGATGTTATGGTACTCTTTGCCGGAGCGTGGCCGCAGCGTGTTTGTAGGCTGACGGCTGATCCTGTTGAAAAATATTCAAAATTTAGAACGTAGTCAATTCACGTAAAGTTAAATTCATGTTTATATCATTGGAGTGAAATTATTGTCTGTATTTTATAATAGAATGTCTAAAATTAAGTAACGATTTTTGCGTGAAGTGTACGTATTATCTATTTTTGCAAGCCAGGAAATAGTATTGAATACTTAAGATGAATTATACGAACTTTTAGTTATAGAAGAGTATGGATAAAGGCATAATTCTTTGCAAATCCCTAAAAAGTTCTACGCAAATATACATTACCTGAGCCCGCTAGGCGTATCGGAGGAGGAGTGCGATGACGTCAGAGACAGCGTTTCGATGTAGTCGGACATGTCGCTCGTGCCACTCGACGTGCTGTGAGTGTCCATCACACCTGCGATCGAGAGCTCATTTGTACCTTGTCATTAGTATTGCCAATTAGAACGTAATGAAGGAAATTAACGGGGTCAAGGATACTTGACGTGCATCTAGAATGTAAATACACTTAATAGATATTTTTTACCGCCAAGCAGTAGTGTGCATGCACTGTTGTGTTTCGGTTTGAAGGACATTGTAGCCAGTCTAACTACAGGACATAGTGAGACTTAACATCTTATGTCTCAGGATGACGAGCTCAGTGGAATGCCACACAGTACTTTGTAACTCACGGTGCTGGATGGTGTTGCTACTGTTTATGGGTGGTCGTATCGCTTACCATCAGGCAAACAGCATGCTCGTCTCGTCATTCAATGCCAAAAAAAAATTATAAGAAAGAATCTACCTACCCCTTTCGGAGATAAAAGTGTATGTGTGGAAGAAACCCAAGAATTTATGTTATGAAATATTCTTATTTTTCTTATTTTAATCACAACTTTTCTTTTCTTTTTTGTGTTTATCTGAATAAAATTGGTGAGTGCTTGTTAAGTTTTTGACTTTAACTGTTAGCATCTTGCTTATTGCTCAAATATCTGCCCAACCGTGTCTCGGAGCAAACCAATTTATAAACTAGTTGATAGTGTAATACCAACGTTTCAGGCGTCCCATAGATACTCTGCAAGGGCTTAACACCTAGAGCTATTTGACCATCCCGGACTAAACATACGAGTACAGTTCGATGCTCGCCGAGAATTGCCTGCTATCTACAGTTGCTGCTTAGGCGAGGTCAATTGAAAGCCTTGCGTATTACACACCAAAATACGAGCCCCATTAAATGGCTACTGTATAGAATTTAGGGTATTTGTAGACCCGCAGACGCATCTACAGTACGATGCGGTCGGGACCTGAATACATGGAAATGTGCGTGATGAAACCGTGCAAAGCGCTAGTGTATCAGTAAAGGGCTCGGTGCATAATATGCGCAGTCTACCTAAGCCCCATTGAGGCAAATGTTGTATCAGCAAAGTATTTCATATCTAGATCTTGTGGAATTTAATGTCCTTTCGAGTTTATGGTATGGTATTCAAATCTACGCGCTGTTTGAGATTACGAATTAGGACATTGCATCTGATTGCGTGCATTTTACCACATTTTTAACCAAATGTCCAATAAATAATTTACTGCCTATACTGACCTTTAAACTGCTTCGGTGGTAACACAGGAACTTCAGCCTCAGCAGAAGAAGACTTGGCAGGAACATTTGTTTTGTGCACTTGCATAGACAGATCCCTTAGAGGATCCGAAGACTTTGACTTCCTTGGCAGTGAAGAGTGCACGCAACCAGACAAGTTTCCCCTCATCCTCTTCTGCATCATATAATGGTAACGAGATTGTCCAGATGTTAGTGGCATTTCAAACTCATTGAATTCTCCAACGCCATGCTTTAAGGAACAACTTGAAACACCAGAATCGTTCGAACTCGAAGAGTCTCTATTTCCACCTTTGCATGGAACACTTGACGACCTCTTAATTTGGGCATTATCCATGTGTTTGTTCCTTAAGTGAGGTGTCTCTTTCGAAAGGCTCTCCTCCGTTTTATTTTCAGATCCTGAGGATTTACAGCAGTCGTAACATTCCCTATCATTTTCACAGGGCGAAGAGGATCTTCTGTTTTCAATAGCCAGGTTCCTTAAGGTTTCTAATGATGAAGACGTGGCGTGACTTCCAATGCTACTATCGAATTCCTTCAAGTCTTCTAAAAGTCTTGCAGAGTCTACCGAACTCGATCTCTTTTGCAATGTCTCATTATTTATGCCTAAAACGTGCGATCTATCACTGCCATTAAGTGTGGGAATGCTTAATGATTTTTCTATTTCTACTCTATGGACTTTGTGCATTGGATGTTTCAGGCTTAGAGACCAGTTAGGATTTGGCGACATCGGTGTATAACCTTGGTTTGGTCCTATGGCTTTGTAATATTCTTGTTTGACATCATTTGCCGGTTCCATTAGTAAATATTCGTCACTTTTGTTCTTCTTTTCATCTTGCTTTTGACCAGGCTGTGTATGTACACATTTTGTACAAAGCTTTTTCTTTGGTAAAGTGGTGACAGCTATGTCTAAGTTAACACTCAAAGCATCTAGCTCGCTTTGTGTCACTCCCGCTTTTCTTAGTAAGTCTTTGGCATTCTCGTAGTATTCTAAAGATAGTGCAAATTCCAGATTTTCGTAGTTACCGTAAGGGTCGTCGCTTTCTTTTTCATCTTTAGGAGTAATATTTTGATAATTTGTGAACTGTGGTTCGTTGTTAAATTCTTTCGAGTCTTTATCGGTGACAGCGCTTTGTCTATTTGTTTTTCTTGATACGTCAACAGTGGCATATAATGCTGTATCGTCTTTTACGTTGGTAGTGACTTCAACGTTCATTTCGTTTCTTCTGCAGTATGGAAGACTGATTAAATTATTTGCCCAGTTAGTTACCTTTTGACATGGACATTCGACTGGTTGTAGATTTTCATCGCATTCTACGATAACTGTTTTTTTCCTCGAACCAAATTTTAATATACAGCCGCAATTTTTCTTCAGAACTAAGTTGTCTGGTGTAGAAGTTTTGGTGACTTGGAACAGGTCATCAGCTAGTGCTTGCTTTATTCTTTTAGGAGTATCATAGTATTTGGAGTTGTCTACCTAAAATTTACAAGTAAATATATTCTTTATGGTGCTAGTAAGGTAAGATATATTGGCTCAGCTTTAGTTAATAAAAGTTAATTTACCATCTAATAATTTACGAGTTAATAAAAAATACCATCAGACATAAAAAATGTAAGCTCACTTAACATTTTTAAATCTCGGCTATCAAGCTATATAACTGAAAATCAATTACTTTTTCCCTGAATTGTGGAGCAGTCAAGTTTTATTTCATAAAAAAAAACTGCTCGTTTGAACAGTTACTAATACAAATTACTTTGTTAAGTGAGTGCACGGTGACCACTGTATTTTGAATTATCACTTATTTTTGTTATCTTGTTCTCATGTAAGTGACATTCTTCGTCTTTTTGAGAATAAAATTTCTTTAACCTTAATTTCTAATTAATTACGATTCTTTATACTTACCTCTAGGGGCGAGACTTTAGGAACATCATAATTTTCATAAGGTCCGACTTTCGGGTTATTTACAGTGTGGTTATCATTCATACAGCTGCAGTTTTGTGGGGGAGGAGGTGCCATTGGTTTCTTTTGCTCCATATGAGCTGGTTTAGGTGGCCGTACTGGTGGTCTTTCACATTGACATGCGTTGATAGTTTTTCTTATAGCCCTTGGAGTTAAATATTCAGTACTGTGCGATGAATTATCGGAGTTACTTTCTGGAACAGCTTCCATTGTCCAAGCTGGGTTGAAGGTAGTGCCAGGAGTTAGAGCCACTGTCGAGGATCGAGAAATCGCACCAAGTTTTGTGAGACAATTGTAGCATCGCTCTAAAGTAACGTGATCTGCTCCGCTCCAAGGTGGTTTTCCAATATCCATTTCGGTAGAGCATCTAAAGTCATTTTCATCGTAATTTCGCCTTTCATCCGATGGCCAGTAGGGCGATGTTCCCCCACAGTCTTCTCCAAAGAAGTTCTCCTCATATAAGCCGCTGGATGTATCCGGAATTGATGGATCAAATGTGTTGAAGTCAGACATGCGTGTGTTGGGTCTTGTCTTGCTTCCTATATATGAAAAAAATAAGAATGTTCAGTGCTATTGTGTACACTTGTTTTATTTTTCATATGCTAGATAAAGTAGAAGGCTTGTTATAATTAATTTATGTTCTTAATACAATATTTTACCATTCAATTATAATCAAAGAAGTTTATGATATGCGTATATAAGGTTAAACATCCCATTTCCAATTCTGATTATTAGCGCAGTTTAGTACTTTGTAATTCAAAGTTTATTGTTACATCGCTTGGCAATTACGACATTTATAATGTTACATGTACAGAGTTGTTTAAAAATGTATATTATGAGAATTGAGTGGCTCTGCAATATTTTTTTATCGGCTGGCGTAGCGTTTATCATTATATCAGCGAAGTTATTATCTCGCAATTTATTGGTATACGTAAATATTTAATGAGTCATTATCGAAACATGTTAGTTGAAGGTACAAAATAAACAAATTAGTTAATATTATTACCAATACTTTTTCGTGATATCGGTGTTCTCTGCAAGGACAGATTTCCTTGAGCAGCCAGGTCGAATGAATCGGTGATGTCCTGCGCCTGATCCGTAATAAGCATGTGCAGACCTTCGCCTTTGCCACAGTGAGAGCCTCCTTCGAAGCAGAACCGTCCTTCTACCACGCCGTAGCGCCTGAAAAAAGGGTTGTGTTAATATTTGTCTGTCAGTATCAGATCAGCAGTATTATGCCCAAAACGGTGAAAGTATCCTTAACCGAGAAAGTTGTTTATTCTTTTCACTTAGTTGAAACCATTTACAGTTTCATAGTAGTTTGAAAAAAGAAACTTGTATGATAATGAAATATTTTGATTACATTTAATTTACAGCGTCTTCGCGAAATGTTTCACATAAATATTTAACCTGAAATTTCTCATTACCTACTCGTACATCTAGCTATTTAGACTAACTGTAGTGTTCACATGCCCACAAGCGTTCAGACTTCATAGTTAAGAGCAACGAGACCTCGAGAAACGCCTGTCAACACAACACGCCTTATGATCAAGAAAATCTCATCTAACATGTGCGCAGTCAGGTTTCGTCTCAGATCTATTTTAGAAGCTTGTCGACGTACGCCGTTCCTGGAAATATTAATTATGGCAAAATTTCATACGTACTTGAGAATCAGCTTAATTTCAGACGTCAAGCCGAAAATCTACTGAAGGCCCTGATTGCTTTTAGTAATTAAAGATCCTCATTAATTTAAGTTGTATCTAAGAAAATATATTTTTAAAAAATTATGAAATACACTATTTATTTCCATACCTACACCCATAAGCGCCTACCTTCTCCGATTTCGTTTACAGACTACAAATTCGAGAGATTGCATGATCCTTTATTCTGGTTTCTAAAACATTTCGAAATTGTTTATTTACGAACTAATTCACGTTTTACCTCCCGGTCTTGCCGCATGTCGCCGGGGCTGTTAGTTTTGATGGTAAAGCGAGTATGGCGTATGTGGGAAGCGTAAAAGCTGCGGTTTGGCTCGGGCACAAGCGGAGTTCATTTCTAAAATGCTCGGCTAACGGGCACGTGCGGTTTCGCAGGAACTTGCACGTCTCAGTTTTTGACCAAATTTTTTGGAAAATATCTTGTTTCAATTTGATAAGTTTTATTTTCGCGAGAGTTCGTATATGTAACGAAATAGCAACCTACTTTTTAAGTTATTTGTCGCTCATTTTTTTTTGTGAAACAATATCGCGAAGACTCTACAGATATTGTAAGATACGTGGGAATGATAGAGAAGTAAATGAAGATGTAATTTGGTGAAATCAATAAAGACTAAAACCCAACTTTTTACATAAATTTATCAAAAATGTATATCATCCGAAGACTAGCGGTAGAAGAATTTGCAGAATCTACGCAATAATCAAAACGTTATAAAGCTTTGAAAGTTGGTGGAAGGTGCATCTGTAAAATAACGGAAACAGAAGACGGTGACGTCACCATGTGTCACTGGCTATAACGCTGCGTGCGTGAGACAGGGATAACGCGATAACCCCACCAGGCTACTACTTCTGCTAGCAACATTTTTTCAAATATGAATGACATTTACTTCTCGACCGATTTTGATGCTGATTTCACAGAATTTATTTTTCGTATTATTTTCTGTTACATAATATAAAATAATCTACAAAATAAATCTACCTTATTCAAATAAAAATAGCTTGGCAAAAAACCACACTACTTTGTCATGTTCTTTATGCAAACAAAATTATTGAATTACTTATACGAGAGACCGAGTTTTACCTTTTTATAAAAATATAATATTCTATTCACGATACTCCACAACATTAAGGATTTAAAATAAGAACTTTATATAAAACCAAAAATCAAGCTAGACCTGGCGGTAATTGATCGCCACTGATGATACCAGAAGACTTTTATTACATTGTCGAACTTAAATTAGTAATCTTATAGATATCGATAAGTAGGTATATTATTGAGCCTGGGCCAAATTTTACAGCCAACTGCATACAAATGAAAAACCAACAAAACACGACATAAAATTATAACACAAACCATTAAAAATATAAATTTACATACAATGAAATACAAAGGTAATTTCGCAAATGTATTCTTTTATCTTACCAAATTCATATCTTTTCACGGCAACTCTACGCATTTTAAAATGGCGGACACTTTAGACAACATGGCGTCGGTAACGGAAGCTGCGGCCATTAACGTCGCGCTAGCGTCCAGTTGAAACTGAAGACTCCACACGTCGCTTTATGAGCCGCCAGTGGAGTGAAAGACTTTTATTGTCACTATATAACTGGGGTGGACGCCAGGAAGTTGTCGTAAAATTTTTGATTTCAATCACATGTGGTTAGAGTTTCATTATTTTTTATGCGGTCTAGCTCGTAATGGGTGCATTGGGCAGTAATTAAGGAAGCGCAGTTTGGGACTTTTTAGGTATAATAGTATCATAATTTATATGGATTTCTAACTGTTTTTTTAATTAACTTGCATTATAAATTGTAGCAATTCCTGCAACGAATTCTAATTGAAAACCACGCGCATGTCAAAACGGTTTACAAATTATTGCAAAATATGAAATTAAAGTTCATAATAAAGTTAGCACTTTTCGCTCCCTAATACGAATATGTGATAAAAATATAATATGAAACCGGATGTTTTATACAGTGCAGTACAAAATACGAATTAATATTATAATTTAACCTAACCGTGGCGTCCTCGACGATTGCTAAAATTGTGCCTGCCTTACTGCAAGTATACCGTCAGGACGTGACTACATCGAACGAGCTTTAGTGTGTAACTAGTATTTGCTCGCGGCTCCGCCCGCGTATGAAATATTTTCGGGATAAAAATCCTATAGAAACAAACAAGCAAACTCTTCAGCTTTGTAATATTCAGTATAGATATATCAAGTATACTCCCACCACCAATCATGATGCCAGTTTCATTGCAATTCACTATCAGAAAAACGCTCGTTCAAATAATTTAATTCTTAATGACTTTAGAATTTAAAGAGCAAAATAAGCCAAGTCCTTTGAGCAAACAAATTACTTTATTTGCTATGTAAAAAGGTTCATATTTAGATATTTTCATGTGCTTTTAGGATTTAGTTTCATCTAAAGTTAATCTCAGAACAGATTAAATTTAAATCACTTTTCGGCAAATTTGGACTAAATTAGCTTTTGCTGTAGAATCTCGTGTAATTTATATGAAAATTTATGTTTTATGAAAACTGTATGATGTTGCTACAGTTATTTTGTTATTACGCTACGGAGTCGTATGTATTCTTAATATTTCAAAAAAAAACTCTTAACTGTAACTGTTAAGAAAGACTTGGTTTGGCTAGAGGTTTAAAAATATTATTATACTTACCTCAAGTGGGCCAACTCCCAAATACCAAGGAGACGTGGCGGCACCCCACTGGTCAGCGCAAACCTCCGACCTTGGATATGCATCCTCGCAGGTCCAGCCGGGAGCTTCCTACTTCCCCCTCCTCCTATCATCACCAGGAACTCCTTCGACGTCCCCAACTGCCCTCCAACCTTCACCTGCCAGGATATCAACCGTTCCCTGGTCTCGAAAGCCAAAACCACGATGACATCTTGACAGATGATTGCTATGGTATTGGACTCTTTGTCTAACGTGAATCCCGACTCGAAGCCCAAAAAATGTTGGAGGGATAGAGAGGCTTTGGTTTGGCCTTTCTTGTATCGGTCTTTTGGATCTCGGTAGAGCTGGAGGTGGAGGCAATCTGAAACAACGAATAAGTACTTTAATTAGTAAAGGAGACAATCATATATATCTCTATATATATATTTTATTAAATATGTAATCTATTACGAGTTCGTGCGGCCGCTCTATCCAACTGATTTGTTTATTTTTATATAAACGAATTGTATTGATGCACAAATTTGTCACCAAGCAGCCTAACTTCTCAAGTTGTACTCAAACGGAATTTCCTCGTATATATTTATTATGTTTTTGTAGCGTTATTACTCTATATCTCCGGTTTTTAAGCGTTTTGTTTTGGTCTAAGAACACCCGCTGAAACAAGCACTTTCATTTGAACTTAATTAAATTGTTCCCTATTGTCGCACGATTCAGTTCTAAATCTATTTGTTATTTATTTAATTTTTGTATATTGTGGTGTGCAATAAAGTGTTTTCATTCATTCATTCATTCATTTGAATTGCAGGAACGCCAGGTGTGAAAATTCAACTTGACTTTTAAATTATATTACCAAGATAATGCAGCGGAGCAACATAGGTCCTCTAGTATGCATAATATTATTTAATAAGTACTAGTTCATGAACTACCCTTTTTCGCTACTTCTCTTATCTCCATCCTATAGTTGTCTGTAAGAGATTGCCTCGAGCGATAAGACAGCCAATTGTACCACCTCTCTATCATTATCATGTGAATTACTGTATGTTGTGATGTACAATAAAGTTATAAAATAAATAGATAAAAGTAATTTTTTTTTTATTAGTAAAGCTAACAATAAAATACATCAATGTTTTTTTTTTGTATATATAAAAATGTAAAAAAGGAATATTCGAAATAAAGAGAAATACATTACACATAACAAGCACGACATTATGCAATTTAGGTGTAGGCATCATCGCCTTCTTTCCTTTGCAAGTGTAAGCAGTTGTCCTCCATTATAGATCCGAAACTTGTGGTTGATAATATCAACGATACATTAATTGTACTATTAGTATAAAGAACTTTGCTTGACATTAAATTCTTAAATACCTATTTCAGAATTTATTGTTGAAGAATACAAAAATATACTGAAGGGCACATTTTATCTTTTTATATACCACACCTAGATACTAATCCGATAAACGGAACTTGAAGCATGTGATTGTCTACAAAGGGTCTACCCTCAGCAGACCCTAGCATTACGAAATCCTTGAAATTACAGTCCCTTATCCGTATAAACCCTGGTTAAGGTACACTAACGTTTTAGACTAACTAGATTTTTTATTAGCATCATAAAAGAACTGGGCTTCTGTCCGAGGACCGTAAACCAATTTATTACAATCCGAAATAGGTCTTATAAAATACGTATTAAAGTTTATTGTTTGTCTTGGGTTGTATTATTGATATTATTGGGTAATCGTACAATTTGGGTAGAGATATTTATTTATGTTTTTAGCTGATAGCACTAAAATAATAATAATATTATAAACTAGGGTTACTCGCGTCTCTGTCTGCGTTAATCCGCTCCTAGGATAAAATCATTCGTGATTTACATAGCTCGCTATTGAAAAAAGTAAAAGAAACTTTTCAGCTTGCTCAAATGCATTGCCAATACCCTAGTGTATTAGAATATTCGTAAGTATCCTGTTGATTTCCAGGAAAGGAAAATTAAATGGTTTTATCAATTCGATATTGATGCAACTCTCACTTAATCCACGAAACTACGAATATACCCGGATGAAAAAGTAGTCTTTTAAGTGATAGAACTTTAATCAAATCATGGGGTGAAAACAATTTGCATTGAACCTCCTAAAATATAATTGAACACTTGAAGGGACTTCACACTTTCATTTGTAAGGTCAAACCAATATCCAAAAATAAAATACCCTCACAAATTATGATATCAGAACCTTTCACAGCATATTTAGGTCCTCGCGTGGGACCACTCGTAAACTTGGCGACTACACGGGACTGCTTTTATTCAATTTTGTCAGACACCTGTCTTTTCTTGTGAAAAATCCAATATGATAAGTCTGCTTGATCTGCTATTTATAACTTATAGACACAAGTTCTTGTCTATAAACTGAGCCAAATATACAAATTAAGAAATAAATAAAATCCTATTTATATGGTAAACTTCTAATAAAAAAAAACCGCCTTGTAAAAAGGACAATCTAAAATAATTATAGACCAAAACAGGCCAACAAATTTAGGGCACCGTCAAGGGGTGCAACTTGTCTCAATTGACAGCTATTTGATGGACCTAATTTGTACTTACATAAATATTATACTCACTACATTATATTATACAATATGTTAAAAAACTGTCCGACCCGATACGGGCATACAGGTATTAACAAAAAAAAAGTGAAAATCATAATATTAAGACAATCAATAATATACGTGCCTGGTACTAAATTAACTTAGTTTTCCATAGTAGTTTGCAAATTTAAAAATGTGACAACAACAACAAGCCACAAATCCTTGCCAAAGAACACTGATTCCTGCCTAGGATGATTCGTGAGGCTATTGAAATTAAAAAAAAAAACAATTTCAATAGAGAAGATGGTTGGAAACTTGCACAAGCCTGGGACCCGGTAATACATCTAATTAAATCGGGCCCCAAAAGACCTGCTGCCAGACCTCAAGACATTGTGAGCTCTTACTGCGTAGACCGGACCGCAAACAATAAATAACATCTTAAAATTGTATAATTGTAAATTGAAGGTAGATTTGTTGAGGTTTGGCAGGCTTTTTTATCCTCTATGTATTCTGAAATCTTGTAATAAGCTTTATTACATAACTTTCGCTTAATAGTTGTTTGGAATTTACCAATGTTTAAACACTTAATTTCAGTGGGAACTCTTGTCTTGTCTTACTGCGTAGACCGGACCGCAAACAATGACTAACAAGTTTAAATTGTATAATTGTAAATTGTAGGTAGATTTGTAACACTAACTTTTCGGACTACCAACACCTCAGTCCGCCCCGTGACCACGAAGTGCTGCAAAGCCTTCGAAACGTCGCGTCGGGCGAAAATAAAATAAAAAAATAAGAGGTGTCAAGGGACACCCGGATGGAACGAAGTTCCTTTCGATTAATTAGTGAAGGAATTGTAATAAAATTTTATTTATATAACAGAGTGTGTATATATATAAATATATAAATATTTTCCTATTTCCGTTCCAATACATAAGTTTCTAGAGAAAAAAAAACAAATAAATACGTGTGGCACTCGGAGACTGCCGCGGTAAAGCTATTGCATAGCATTTTTATCACAAATTTTGATTGACTAAACACAAATTCGATCTTACGCTTACCACATAAAGTAGATTTTTAAACGCGAGAAAAGCACGTTTTGTCTTGTTATTGATAAATGTCAGTAACCAAAGTAGAATAAATCAACAAAATTTGAAAAAATAATGTTACGTTCGATTGTTTTGTACTCGTGCCGTGCCAACGCTGGGGAAATAGCTTCTACGCAATGTATTTAAGGTTCATATTAGATTAGTAAGAAATGGTTTTAATGACTTTAATAAATAAAATAAATAAAAATATACTCGTTTCAAGAATTATAGCTTCTACGCATTGTATTTAAGGTTCATATTAGTAAGATAATAGCAAAAAGTGTCGTGACAACTTTTCGTGAGAATTTTTTCCGTCCAGCCCCCTTTCACAACGCGCGATAAGGAACTTCGTTCCAAAAACCGCGATAAAATCCGTTATTGATAAGTTTAATGTATTTCACAGTAAATAATTAAATTTATAGGAAATTAATAAAATAAAATACTGCGCTCGTTTTACTCAGAAAACATAAGACGAATATATTAACCATAAACAATACAAACTAAACCACAAACAAAAAGTAAAACTACTACATATCCATAGACCATATACATAGGTTGGTAAGGCAATATATTTAAATACAACACTCTTGCCAAATTTTTGCCTTCCATATGGATGTAATGTTTGTCTAAACAACTTAAGTAACATTTACAAGCTTAGTTTATCAATGTTTAATATTCCAATTTTATCTCGCAAAAATTGAAACTTAACCCTAGGTAAAGCCTTTGTTAATAAATCAGCAAGTTGATTATCAGTTGATACATAGTTTAGATCAATAACCCCATCATAGAACTTATCCTTAATGAAATGATACTTGGTATCAATATGTTTACATCTTTTATGAAAATTCAAGTTCTTTATAACACTGATAGTACTTTGGTTATCTATATTAATACACACTGATTGTTGATCAAATTCACATAGATCACATAGTAGCTGCTTAATCCAAATTGTTTCCTTTGTAGCAGCACAAGCTGCCATAAATTCCGCTTCTGTTGTTGATAAAGCGACAGTGTGTTGTCGTTGGCTACACCATGTTACAGCAGCTCCATTCTTGATAAAAATATATCCAGTAGTTGAGCGTCTAGTTGTGACATCATTTGCATAATCAGCATCACTATAGCCAATTACGTCAGAACATTTAGATCCTAGTGAGTAACATAGACCAAAACTGATAGTATCTTTTAGATACTTAAGAATTTTCTTCACTGCTGTCCAGTGAGGTTCGTCATAACAATTCAAATATCTACTCACCAAGCTTACAGCGAACATAATGTCTGGACGACTTACAACAGCAACATGCATCAGAGAACCAACTGCCTCTCGGTAAGGAATGTTCTTGTCAGGTTGGTGTTCACTTTTGTCCAGCTTTGAGTGAGGATCTACTGGAACGCTGTTAGGATTAGCATTTTCCATATTAAATTTATTTAATAAATTTTTAATGTATTGTGTTTGATGTATGAAAATATATTTTTCAGAAATTTCAATATCCATTCCAACAAAATTTCTCGGTAGGCAAATTGTCATATCAAATATTGTCTGCAAATCATTTGTAACAGATTGCAATACAGACTTTGATTTACAAAATAAGAGTCCATCATCAACATATATACAGAGATAACACTTTGTTTCTTTGATATTTGCCATATAAACACATTGGTCTGCCTTACTACTTGTAAAACCAAATTTCTGAAGTACTGAATTGAACTTAGTATTCCAGCACCGTGGTGCTTGTTTAAGACCATACAGCGACTTTATCAATTTACATACTTTATTAGGTTTACAAGTTAGACCTTCAGGGGGATACATAAATATGTTTTCCTTTAATTCCCCATACAAGAACGCAGTCTTAACATCAAGTTGAAGAATTTCATAACTATTCTGAGCAGCTAGAGATAGTAATAAGCGTATAGAATCATACCTGACAGTAGGAGAAAAGGTTTCCTCATAATCTATACCTTTAGTCTGTGCGTACCCTTTTGCACAGAGCCTGGACTTGAAGCGTGGACCCGTTGGTTGATCTTTAATTCTAAAAACCCATTTAGACTTAATGACGTTTATATTTTCAGGTTTATCTACCAATATCCATGTACCATTCTTTTGATGAGCTTCAAGTTCCTCTGCAATAGACTGTTTCCATTTTTCTGAGTTTACTGAGTTTACAGCTTCATTATATGTATCAGGAATCTGTTCTGGTAATAAGTAATTATCAGCACACAGGTAAGTATATTCTTTTGTTTTAGTCCTAGGTCTCAGGGTCATATTATGCAATGCAGGAGTATCACTTTCAACATCTGGTAAGTATTCATCTGAATCCGATTTATTTTTGACTGTATTGTATGAACTATCTGAGTTGTTAGATTCTTCTCCGCTATTATATGACACTGAACTGTCTTCATTACTTTTACCATGTGTATCTAATTCTTTATTTTCTGTTTCAGATAATTCCATGGGAACATAGTCTTTCTTCACAGTAGATTCCAGAAATACCGCATCCCTGCTCTTTACAACAATTCTAGTGTTTATTTTTATGAATCTGTAACCTTTTGTATTATCACAATAGCCAATAAAGATCATCTTTTGTGCTTTTGGATCCCATTTCTTGCGTTTTTCTTTAGGCAAGTGGACCATGGCTTCGCACCCGAACACCTTCATGTGACTGACGTTAGGTTTATGACCACACCACAGCTCTTCGGGAGTTTTAAACAATAAGGATCGTGTTGGAGATCTATTAATAATATATGCAGCAGTTTTTATGGCCTCAGCCCAGAAAAACTTTGCCAAGCCAGCATTTAAGATCATACATTTTGCTCTCTCAACCAGTGTCCTATTTAACCTCTCTGCAGCACCATTTTGTTCTGGAGTATACGGTGTTGTAGTCTGATGTTTTATTCCAGAACTTTTTAAGTAGTCAGAGAATTGTTTATTGACATATTCTCGTCCGTTGTCAGTTCGAATACATTTGAGTTTGCATTCGGTTTGATTTTCAACCTCTGTTTTAAACTCTTTGAATTTTGACAATACGTCAGTTTTGTTATTTAATATATAAATAAAAACCTTTTTAGAATAATCATCCAAGAATGTTAGAAAGTATTTAGCCCCACCTAGTGACTGTGTTTCCATAGGGCCGCATAGATCAGAATGTACCAGTTCCAATATTTTTGTGGAATGTGACATTTGACTTTTAAAAGGCAGTCTTGATTGCTTGCCTTCTTTGCAAGTTATACAAGTCATATTATTGCTTTTGCCAGATAATGATAATCCTTCTGTGCTATCAGTCATTTTCTTAACACTTTCAAAGTTTAGATGCCCCATACGTTGATGCCATAAGAATATATCATCGTGTTTAACATCGGACATGCATGCATAATCAGTATTCATATTAAGCCGGTACATGTTGTTAACTTTTGTTGCTGACGCTACAATGACTTTCTGTCTATTCAGTATTACACAGCCCTTAGAATTAAACTTTACTTGTCCACCATTTTCTGTAATCTGATGCACAGATATCAAATTCACAGCAAGTTCTGGCACGTACAAGACATTTCTAAATATAATTTTATTTGTCTGACCTTTTCCGTTCAATGTATCCAGAGTCACATCACCCGAGCTACTTACTGACAGTGTCTTGTTATTAGCAACTTTGATATGTTTTATGCGTGGTGGACATTCACTTTGAAGAAGGGTATGATGTCTTGTCATGTGCATGGTCGCCCCTGAATCAATGTACCAAGCAGAGCCGTTGTTGTCAAAAGGAATGACAAATGCTGCAGCATATGAACTATTTGATTTAGCAACCTTTTCTTTGGGTTTTGTCCTACATTCTGTGCTTTTATGTCCATACCTGTTACACTGAAAACATCTAGGCCCTTTACTGAACTTCTTTTTCATATACTTGGTTTGAGAACCATGTGCAGATGTAAAAGCAGAGTTGTTGTTTTCAGATTTCACTTCTTGGAGCAATTTAGATTTAACCGAGTCAGCACTTATTTTCATTCCAGAGCTTTCAATAGCGAGGATCATCGGTTTATAAGATTCAGGCAAACCAGAGAGCAGTAGCGTTCCTAGCCATTCGTCGTCGACCTTGAATCCAATGTTTCGCAGTTTGTGTGCGGTAGACATTATCTTGCTCACATATTCGTCTATATTTTGGCATTCGGAGAGCGTAGTTGTGCACAGATCACGTAGTAGACCTACTCTTCGTGTAAGCCCCGAGTCGTCAAAGGCGTGCGAGAGATTTTCCCATACTTCCTTCGCTGTTTCTGCCTCTTGGATGTGTACATAATTCATTGAATCGACAAGCAAAATAATTTTTGATCTTGCTTTGATATCCTTCTTCGTGTCAAGAGGTTCGTTTTTGGGATTTTCAATGCAGTCCCAGAGTTCCTCGTGTTGAAGATATGTTTTTACCGCAAAACGCCAAGTGCTATAGTTTTCTCGGCCCGTCAATTTTTCAATTAATGCCAGAGGATTACTGTTAGCCATTATAATTATTTCTTGACGATTTGAACAAATTTTCAACTTTGTAAAATTGAACAACGTGTCTTTTTAGGTTATGTCAATTCACTTTTCCGGCAAGAAATTATTTGCGATTTGTATTTATGCAAAACTTTATAAACACCTTTGACTACTTTGGCTTTCTGGGCCCATAACCTGATAAGTTTAATGTATTTCACAGTAAATAATTAAATTTATAGGAAATTAATAAAATAAAATACTGCGCTCGTTTTACTCAGAAAACATAAGACGAATATATTAACCATAAACAATACAAACTAAACCACAAACAAAAAGTAAAACTACTACATATCCATAGACCATATACATAGGTTGGTAAGGCAATATATTTAAATACAACAGTTATAATAGTTTAATTTCAATGTCTAACATTCGCGTAAACGTAAGGAATCATTATACAATTCAATATGCCAGGACAGCTAATGTGAGCGTTAACCAGTTTATATAAGAACAAAATGTCAGCAGCTGTTCTGCGCTTCTGAAGTGCTGTCAGGTTATAATAATTTAGACGCGAATCACATTTCTATACATCAAGGTTTTCAATCATATTAATAAAAGCCTGTGATTTAATCATATTAATATTACGCATGCTCACGCCTTTTATCCCCGAAGGGGTAGGCAGAGGCGCAACTAGTGCACCCACTTTTCGCCAAGCGGATTCCGTCCCATGATGTGATAGGGGGCGAGCCTATCGCCATATCGGGCACAAATTCCAGACTCCGGGCTGATACTGAATAGAAAAATCCAATATTACTTTGCCCGACCCGGGGATCGAACCCGAGACCTCAGCCTTGCAGTCGTACCGTAATACAACTACGCCACCGAGGCAGAAATCAGTCATCATATTAATATTGACTATTATAAATGCACAGAATCAAACATATATTAGCGTACAGACATCGTAAATTTTGTATTGCATTCATATTGTAAACCAATTTCACTCAACTTGTCGAATTTATTAAAACGCTCGTGGTTGTTTTCACCAGTAATATTAATAAAGAGGTATTTTAATAATTTGATATCCGTGGTTAAAGCTGTTTTATAAGAGCAGCGGATGCTATTTTTATAATTCAATTAAAAGACGGAATATTTGTTCGAATTATTCGACTGCCTATCAATAGTAGCATACCTAGAATACTGAATGAATTAATGAATGTAAGAACTGCTTGCGTGACATGTGTTCATATCGAAACACAAAAGTACTTGAACTTGGTTTGGTGACAAAATTAAGAAAGTAGTGGAGTAGACAAAGCTTCTTAACACCAGGCCCCGGTTCCCTATGCCAAACGTTATTTTGACAGTTCATAATAAGCACGTAATGCACCTTATCGTGTGTATGATTATAGAAATTAGCATACCATTCCACGTTTATTTCACCAAGATAACACGGCCGTGCTACGAGTTTACATTGTCATAGAGAATAAGGCCCCTAGTATGATAAAAACAATTTACTATAATAAAAAAAACACTCTTACCTAATAATAGTTAACCACGACTTAGTAATTTATACCCACAAAAATTCCTTCACATTTGTATTAAACGCACTTTAAAGTACTTTATAAAATTCCATCGGTTTCTAAGCAACGCACTCGATAATTTATTCGTAAGAAACTTTGTACTCAGTAATAAATTAATATGAACACACGTAAAGTAACCTTCAGTCAGGATTAGAGCCGAAACCGCACCGCTACATTAAAATTGTAACTTGAAGTTAGTAAACTGGTTGAATAATCTTATTTGATGTATTTAATCTGTTCGTTCCTCCGTATTTTCAAATTGTTGATATCGAGAGAAAATAATTTAAACTCATCACAAAAACTAAAAGTAAAAAGAAGAACAGTGAACAGAAAAATATGAAAGAAGAAAATCTACTACAAGAACTATTGTACAACAGAAAAGTAATGAACAGTGAATATATTTTTTAACCGACGACAAAAAAACGGAGGAATATTCTCAAGTCGACGTGTATATTTTTTAATTTTTTATGTACGACAACGCATAATTTCTTATAGAGTAGCCCGATTTTAATAATTCTTTTTATATTATATAGGGTGTATCTCGAAATTGGACCCGTGTAAATTTGAAAAAATAAAATTCTACCCTAAGCGTGGGAAAAAGGGGTGATTTATTGTTTACTCACAGATTTAAATCATGTTTTGTGTATTAATAAGCATGTAGCTTATAGCCACAAAAATAATAAAATAAAAACTTTTTAACAAAATACTGAACCGCCGAAAAAACTGAAAAACAAAAAATATTTTTTTTTATTTAACTTTATTTTTGCTTTTCAGTTTTTTCGGCGGTTTATTGTTTTCGTTATTTACTTTACGCCCATGTTACGGTAGCGAAACGGCCAAGCCACATAATATTTTGACTAAGGTGTAGAGTTTGAAAAGTGAGCACTTGTAGAGTTAGAAGCTTGGCTCTACATGAGATCTGATAGCTTTTTGGCAGTGCGAGCCATATGCTCTCGTTTCGGCAACATTTTACATGAAAATGTTTTTGGTGGGATGTTACTTTCTAACATAACAGAAAGCCTTTGCTTAGGTGTTTACTGAAACATTTTTGTTTATTTGAAAGTATTTTGCGACATGGAAATTGAATTCAGGACCCTGGTTATATACGCTGCCACCAATAAATACATTTTCACCAGCACCAACTCAATTTCACCAAAAACAAGACTAACAACATCAATAAAAACGGAATGAGTAGAGTGAGCGTAAATCCCGAGCGTCACCGCTAAGTCGCCTTCTCCAATAGGAAGTCGATAGAACCCGTCGATTTACAGCGAACTCTTTCAACCGAGTTAATTAATTAAACTCGACTGTGAGTGTTCGTTTTTCGCAAATAAATCCACGTCTGTGGGTACGGTCTGCTCATGAGTTTTCAAGCATTTGCGAGTAGTTGGAAACTAAGTTAGCGCGTGTGTCAAATGTTAAGTACTCTCCATCCTACCTACACCTGCAGTAATGAGTCATGGATGTTCTGCTGAGGTCGATGAATAATATTATGTAAGTGGAGGAGGTCATTTAGACCCTCTGGTCTGGCTTTATAATAATAATACCAGCCCTATATTATATACTGCCCACTGCTGAGCACGGGCCTCCTCTACTACTGAGAGGGTTTAAGCCTTAGTCCACCACGCTGGTCTAGTGCGGATTGACAGACTTCACATACTCTCGAAATTCTCATCGAGAATTCTCAGGTATGTGGGTTTCCTTACGATGTTATCCTTCACCGTTAAAGCGAACGATAATTGATAAACAATACCTACACACGTAACTTCGAAAAGTCAGAGGTGTGTGCCTTGGGTTTTGAACCTCCGGACATTGTATCGGCAGACCGTTCCATTCCCAACTAGGCTATCGTCCACTTGTATAATTTGCTTTATAAAATTGTATAAATTATCTTATACCTCTGGATTTTTTTGATAACTCATTGATCTACTATTAGTATGATATTTAAATGGAGAGCATGGTTTTAGATTCTCTTGCTAGGTCAAACAATTAAAACACGTAAGATTGACGATTCTACAAAACACGTGGATTTAAATTGGTCCTCATGATGATAAATCTCATATCCGGGCGGAGATAAGGTTGGAGAATCGAGGGTGCATTGATTCCAGAGCAACCTACCACTTTCTACATGAATGTGGTTGAATTTATGTTTGTTAATAGAAAAGGTAATAAATGAAAAAGTGGGTCACTGTTCAATGATTAGTTGTTTTATATGTAATCAGCCGTCCTTAGTCAATTTTTCAAAATCATTAAACCTATATCATTTCTGAATTCAAAATAAGAAATACCTTTTAATATTCTCAGTATTACAATCCAAATTCCACACCAAAACATCAATTAACTAACACTGTACCAGAAAAACCGCAGAACATTTCGCAAAATCAATTTTCAATTAATTACGCTTACAAATAGTTGTATCCAAAGAAATGTCTTGAGTGTACATTTAATTAAGGACAAATAGAAGCAATTCGGGTCACGTATCTTGAACGGTTTTACTAATTCCCCCAAATAATTAGAGATTCGTCTGGAAGCTTCCACACGCGTACATGTTACACGAGAGATGGGTTTTTAGTAAAGGTGACTTGTATTTTAAACTAGCTGTTGCCCGCGGCTCCGCCCGCGTGAATGAGTTTTCCCGGGATAAAAGTCCCGCTTTATATTTTCCCGGGATAAAAAGTAGCCTAAGTTACTCCTTATTACATCAGCTACCTGCCAATAAAAGTCCCGTCAAAATCGGTCCAGCCATTTCAGAGATTAGCCGGAACAAACAGACAGACAGAAAGACAGACAAAAATTGTAAAAAATGTTATTTTGGTGTATGTACCGTATATATATTCATATACATTTAGTAAAAAACTGTTATTTCAATATTACAAACAGACACTCCACTTTTATTTATATGTATAGATTAACGTGATTCGATACGTGATTTAATATCGGACTGATAGAGAAATATTAAATTTGTTACAAAAATAAAATTATCCGATTTTCGTATATTTTAGAATTCACTGTACATTAATTGGGTAATTTATAAATCAATGATAAATCATACCATTTCGTTCTTCCTTTGCTACATAAAAGGACTATAAAAAATAATTTATATGAATCACACATACTAAGCAAGGCATAAATGAGTATGAAGGCACCAAACAGACGCTATCAACTTGTCACCAAACTAATATTATACTTAAATTTCTGAACCAAATGTTAGTGGTTTATTCTAATACTAGACTTTTGCTCGCGGTTCCAGTCGCGTGTTTGAGTTTATCCGAGATAAAAAGTAGCCTTTATTACTCGCTGATAATGTACCTTTATGTTAGTGAAAGAATTTTCGAAATCGATCCAGTAGCTTTCGAGTTTATTCGTTACAAACACACAAGTTCAAATCATTCCTCTTTATAATATTAGTATAGATTTAAATTACAGCAAATATTTAAATACAATAAAACGAACCTCACACGTAAACCTACCAGCTATTACTCCCAAGAATGGTAAATGATTTTTATATCACTTTGTAAGACTGAGGGAGAAGTTCGTTCCGACTTTTAAACATCGAACTGAAGTAATTTAAAACTAACGCTACTATGCATTAATTATACGGAAATTACCAACGATTGCTGTAGACTGGTCAGAGCTCTGTTCACAGTTTTGTAATGTTCTTTAAAATCAGTTGTGTATTTTACATCATTGATCCAATGGCTGCGTATTTGGGAATGGTGAAGTTATTTAGGTTTCAAAGTTTTATTTGTACCAGAGAACACTTGGCTTTTGTATTGCAGTTGAATGACGAGACGAGAATACTGGTCGCCTGATAGTAAGCCATACGACCGCCTATAAACAGTGACAATACCATATAGAACTTTAAACTACAAAGCACTGCGCTCGTCACCCTGAGACATAGAATGTTAAGTCTCATAATGCCCAGTACAATGCGATTCAAATAAGAATAGGATCGAGTTTGCGCCATATTGTGACGTCTAAATAATTAAATATTATATAAAGGTAATTTAGAAATAGCGTTTTTATTTAAATTTGATGTAAGAGTCAAACCGTTATTGATATGCTAATAAGTTTTCTATGCAAATCTTGTACTTTTCAAATGACATATTTTGACACATAAAGGTCATTGACGTCCCTATTCTTATTTGAATCGCATTGTAATTAAGCTGGTTATAATATACCTTCAAACCGGAACACAACAGAGCATGCACACTGCAGTGTTCAATCAAATGCTACCTTTCAAGAAAATATGAAAAGTGACGAAGAGCCCTCACTCAATATAATTTAGGTCCCATTCAATCTAACTTAATCCTACAATGACATAATTGACATTTTAGTATGAGATATATTTCCCCAAACTTCGCTAGTTCAACGTGATGGTCGATTCTAATCTCTATCTTCAGAGAGAATGGAGGCTTCTAAGAAAATATCAAGTAGACAGATAAAAAATGTTACGATAGATAATAATAGACCAATATTATATATATATAATATATTATATATTATATATGTCGACGCAAATACATTTAATTAACTAACATTAAATGAATTATCACTAATAAGTGTTACTTATTATCATATTTTGTTGTTTACAATTATTATAACATTATCATGTGTTTGAAATGAATTTTAGTCTTACTTTGATAAAAATAAGGAGTTGTAGTTTCCTGTTTTTTCAAAGCATCAAACGATTAATCTTTATAGTTAAAAAGATGGATTGTAAAGTAAACAAATTGTGGCTAAATTCATTTCTATATTTATAATAAATAATAACTTCGATTTTAGACATTTTTATAAAGTTTAAATTAGTCTCATTTCAACAAGGTTAATGATTACTAATTATGCTCAAGATTTGTTATAAGACAAAAGAGGCATGGGAATATTCATGTTACGATTTATAATGAATAATCATTTAGTTTTCAGACATTTTTATGAAGTTTAAATTAACTACATTTCTATGTAGTAAATGATTACTCGAAAATTGGCTAAAAGTCTAACAAGTCACTGCTAAATTCATGTTATGATTTATAAACAATTAAGATTGTTTTTAGAACATTTTATCAAGTTTAAAATGATTACAATAAGCAGATTCTAAATTAATTGAAAATAGCGGAAACAACTCTTAGAATAAACATATTTTAAACGTTTCCATTCGTTTAACGATTATTTAACAATCGGAATACTTATGTAAACGCTCTTAATGAATTAACAGATTAAAATAACTAGCACCGTAGAAGTTCATTACGAGTGTATTAAAATATATGGAAAGTGTATTGACTCCTACACTATTCCTATAAATAATGTGAACTCGTGGCGAAAACTCAATTTATTACGGAGGTTTCGCCTGGAGTACTTCATCCAATACCTGTGAGTATTTTAATTCGTAATTTTGATAGTGTGTTTTGTTTTATTTTTGATTATTATTAATATTTAAAATTACAGTCTTTTATTATTATTACTGTATTAAACATTGCTCTTTTAAGGAGTAAATTATGAGCAGCCCTGGCAATGAGGGTAGTGACGTCAGTTCGGCTGACGTCACTATTTTTAAAAACCCTGCTGGGACTTGTGCGCCGTTATATATAATAAATAAAAAATAAATAAAATAAAATTTTGAGTCTGGAATTTTTGCCCGATATGGCGATAGGCTCGCCCTCTATCACATCATGGGACGGAATATGCACGGCGAAAAGTGGGTGCACTAGTTGCGCCTCTGCCTACCCCTTCAGATAGAAAAAGCGTGAGTGTATGTATGTATTATAAAATTTTGTGCGCAAATAACTTTTCCGAAGGTAAAATCTATTCAACACCGTATTCCGAAACTGTACGGCAGGTGAAGTACTAACTTCTCGGAGTATTCCTGTGAAAGTTAGAAAATTTTAAACTAAACTGTGGCTGTGTTTGAACTTCGGGATGTAGTATGAAATTGTTAAGCTTTCAATTTATGAACGTTATCATAAGTATTAATGTAATTATTGAAATACATGTATAACATGCTTTATTACTTCATAATACGAGCTATTATAGATTTCTATTAACTAGCCAAATATTTTTCAGGAAATATAGATAATGTTAGGAACAGAAGGGATTTAGATTTCAATAAAGACGATTTATCACTGAGTTTACATAAACACATTTAGCCGAAATACTTTTACAAAGATATCAGCAACCAACCGACCAGCATGAAAGTCAAAGATAAACTTACTCAACTGTCACTAAGACTACGACTGAGATCGACTGCGAGACTGAGCCCGACTGACCATGCACATCGACACGGCACCCTTTTTATACTCCCAACTGCCACTTCCACTTTTAGCTTGACATTTCAACTGGTTAGCATGCTACAAATACCGTTACAAAACTTTTATCCTAATACGGCCTCTCCTGACTGGAGGACGTCCTCGTTCTCCCGTGTTTCGATCTCTTCTGCAGATCTGAAAGTGCCAGGTACAGGCTCCGTCATCCTCTCGTCAGCAGGCTCTCCGCTGGGCACGGCGGATCGCTCAGGCGTGGACTCCGAATTATCATCATTGCTATCTGCGCCTGAGAACATAAACAACATCTTAATTAGAAACACTGAAAATAAATCTTCAGCGCTTTATATCATTTTACACAGTGAACCATAAGTACTATAGTTCACACAAACACCGGAGAGAAGAATGTCATAGGCACGACGTTAGCGTAACATGAAAAATCTACATATGTATGACATAGGCACGACGTTAGCTTATCATACACATGCATGTTCACCACACACCAGAGAGGAAGCACTACGTTAGCTATCTCCGTTAATCGAGAAACATAGGCACTACGTTAGCTTATTTCTCACACACATGTCATAGGCACGACGTTAGCGTAACATGAAAAATCTACATATGTATGACATAGGCACGACGTTAGCTTATCATACACATGCATGTTCACCACACACCAGAGAGGAAGCACTACGTTAGCTATCTCCGTTAATCGAGAAACATAGGCACTACGTTAGCTTATTTCTCACACACATGTCATAGGCACGACGTTAGCGTAACATGAAAAATCTACATATGTATGACATAGGCACGACGTTAGCTTATCATACACATGCATGTTCACCACACACCAGAGAGGAAGCACTACGTTAGCTATCTCCGTTAATCGAGAAACATAGGCACTACGTTAGCTTATTTCTCACACACATGTCATAGGCACGACGTTAGCGTAACATGAAAAATCTACATATGTATGACATAGGCACGACGTTAGCTTATCATACACATGCATGTTCACCACACACCAGAGAGGAAGCACTACGTTAGCTATCTCCGTTAATCGAGAAACATAGGCACTACGTTAGCTTATTTCTCACACACATGTCATAGGCACGACGTTAGCGTAACATGAAAAATCTACATATGTATGACATAGGCACGACGTTAGCTTATCATACACATGCATGTTCACCACACACCAGAGAGGAAGCACTACGTTAGCTATCTCCGTTAATCGAGAAACATAGGCACTACGTTAGCTTATTTCTCACACACATGTCATAGGCACGACGTTAGCGTAACATGAAAAATCTACATATGTATGACATAGGCACGACGTTAGCTTATCATACACATGCATGTTCACCCTCGAAGTATACAGCGCACGTCTCAGGAGTCCACTCCCCGTGCCACGGTACCATAAACTCGGCCGCAGCTTGCGTTGATTTGCCATAGGAGCCTGCCAGCAGTTTTAGCTCATATCGGCCATGGGAAAGCGCTTTGACCACACGATAAGGCCCGCGCATGCCGGAGTCGAGCTTGCCAGTCGCCTGTGCCTGATATCCGTGCCACTGTAAGCATAGTGGAGCGAGTCATTCCGCACCGCACCGCAGCGCCAGGAGCGCGCAGTTCAGCAGCGCACCGCATCACGTACAACCTACCGGACCGAAGTCCACACGCACACAGTGCGTCTACCGGGCCAAGGTCTGCACGCCTAACCACTTTGCGTCTGCCGGACAGAGTCCGTGTACGTTTACAAAGCAACGCCATAATCAGACCAAGGTCCGTGAGCACATTAAAAATGTGCCAGCCGGACAGAGTCCGTGAAGGCCTCAGGCCCAAAACTAGACTAAAGTTATCACACATTACAAAATGTGTCAGCTGGATCTAGGTCTGCACGCATAACCACTTTGTGTCTGCCGGACAGAGTCCGTGTACGTTTACAAAGAAACTCTCGAATCAGACCAAGATCCGCTACTCCGCAAGGACCAGAGCGCGCTGATCCGCAGCGCATAGAGCGTACCGTTCCGCAGCGCACAGAGCGCATCGTCCGCAGCGCACAGAGCGCATCGTCCGCAGCGCGTAGAGCGCACCATTCTGAAGCGCATAGGGCGCACCGTCCGCAGCGCATAGAGGGCACCGTTCCGCAGCGCATAGGGCGCACCGTTCTGAAGCGCATAGGGCGCACCGTTCTGAAACGCATAGGGCCCACCGTTCTGAAGCGCATATGGCGCACCGTTCCGCAGCGCATAGAGCGCACCGTACCGTTGCATGCCGCCTGGAGCATGCCTCCGCACGCCTAACATGTACCCTGAAGTAACATTCAGGCAAAATCTTATGACTCACGAAAGCAAGCGTGCACTCGAGCTTTCACGAGCAACCACCTAATCAAAAATAATTTTGAACAAATTCATTTTAACAAAAATTAACAAAAGGTGTATTCCGACTGCTTGAATTCCGGACTTCAATCATCCACAATACACCGATCATGTTTTGTAGTCCGTATAGCAAAAGGTCAAGAGGACTGGTCCAGAGTCACTTACAAAGGTTACACATGGCCTTCGCTACTTACAATAATTTACACATGACTCACCACGCGTAGACTTCAAAACAGTTTACATACCACGGCTAGAGTGTCTGCCAGGCCATAGCCTGATATGCATTATAAAACGCATCTGCCAGGACTACGCCTGTTATGCATTAAAAATGCATCTGCCAGGCCAACGCCTGTTAACCGCTACTCCGCAAGGACCAGAGCGCGCCGATCCGCACTCGTACAGCCTGGAGCGAGTCGTTGCGCGCTGCTCCGCATTGCGAAGATAGGGCGCATACACTGCATGAATATCCAATTCCTGCAAACATAAGAACCACAACAGCAAAAACACCGTTCGGCCTTTTCTGACCTTAAATAAAATCTGGCGTTAAACTTTCTGAACAGCCATCTCATTGCTACAACAAGCAAATCCACCTGCGAAGTGGTTTGGGCAGAATCTCCAGTCACCACCACGTGGTAAAACGAGATCCCAACATTTACGAAGATTATGGAGAAATAAAGGAAACCATAACCCTCAAGCAGGGATTACGGGTAATACGATACCAGATATCCTCAATCATTGCAGCAATCGTCAAATCCACCAAAGGATCCCACAGAGGCTCCTCAGTAGTCACTCTTTACGGGGTCTTCTAACGCTGAAAACATTGAGTAAGTACCCCCCCGCAAGGATCTTCAGTCCCTGCAATCAAAAATATCACAGCGGCATCAATCATTCACTCTATCCTGGCCTTCAATCAAATGTCACATCAAACTTTGACCAGGAGTTCAGTAGTCATCTTAATATGAGGACAACCTAAAAATTATCGCATGACACGCTTTTAATCCAAAATTGTAAACAGTGCAGTGCTACGATCCTATACCTTGACCTAGGAAGGCCAGCCATCCTTCAGACCGAACACTATACACTTAGATCACTTTTATCAACCAAGGCCATGTACAATCATAGTTTACCACAACGGGTATTTTTTCTCCAAGTCCGTAAGTTTAGGGACAGCTCTGTACCAACAATAACCACAAAATGGTCGTTAATCCATGTTTGCACATGCCCTGTTAAACAAGGTCTCAATATTTGTAAAGGTTACCAAGAAATAAAAGAAACCAGAACCCTCAAACAAGGGTTATGGGTCATACGATACCAGACTTCGTCTACCGCTGCAGTAAGCATCATATCTGTCGTCACAGAGAGCTACACGTGATATGTGATGCAGCAGTTAGCATCAACCGGTACTACACAACCGTGCAGTCACGTTGCCCGGGACACCAACTACGACGCACCATACGGCAGCACATCTACCGGAACGCTTGAGCACCAACAGGAACGTTTGAACACCAACAGGATCGTTTGAGCATCAACTGTTAGTTCGCGGTACACACGCAGATCCTTGTTCATTTGAAGCCGTAAGCACATGACGTCAGAAATGAACATGTGATGGCTATGATTCACACGTGTCCACTTTTATTCACGTTGTAGTCTAGTTCTTATTCCGACATTACTCAGCGCAATTTTTTTTCTTCACGTAAATTGCGGGTAGTCAAATATCTCCATCGTACCATGCATGTATTCCACATAGCGAACACATGTAGTGAGCACAATCTATTTTCGTGGGCATTGATTACTAATCCCGCTTCTGATGTTAGGAACAGAAGGGATTTAGATTTCAATAAAGACGATTTATCACTGAGTTTACATAAACACATTTAGCCGAAATACTTTTACAAAGATATCAGCAACCAACCGACCAGCATGAAAGTCAAAGATAAACTTACTCAACTGTCACTAAGACTACGACTGAGATCGACTGCGAGACTGAGCCCGACTGACCATGCACATCGACACGGCACCCTTTTTATACTCCCAACTGCCACTTCCACTTTTAGCTTGACATTTCAACTGGTTAGCATGCTACAAATACCGTTACAAAACTTTTATCCTAATAATAATAATAATAATAATACCAGCCCTGTATTAAATACTGCCCACTGCTGAGCACGGGCCTCCTCTGCTACTGAGAGGGGTTAGGCCTTAGTCCACCACGCTGGCCTAGTGCGGATTGGCAGACTTCACATACCCTCGAAATTCTTATCGAGAACTCTCAGGTATGTAGGTTTCCTCACGATGTTTCCTTCACCGTTAAAGCGAACGATAATTGATAAACAATACACACATAACTTCGAAAAATCAGAGGTGTGTGCCTTGGGTTTTGAACCGCCGGACATTGTCTCGGCAGACCGTTCCATTCCCAACTAGGCTATCGTCCCTAATATAGAACTTACCGCAAATTGGCGTCTTTTAAAAATAAAACGTAGTTTAATTGTTTTAGGGCCGATTCCACCGCTTTTAGATATACTCTATTTGTCTCATAAAGTTATCTTATAAAAATATAAACACAAATAAAATGAATCCGAATGTATCAATAAAATGATTGCATAAATAGTTCCAACGTAACATTTACCTCGTGCCCGACTGCACAAACCCCAATTCGGAAGTTGTATCCATTAGGTGACAGGCCCTTTTTCCTCGGAGACGCGTAGACGAGGCTTTGTCGAACTTTTCGAATACATTAGCCGGTCTCGGCTGATCAATCGCGTCAGCCTACTGCTGCCAACTCGCACCCTTTCGCTGAATATATAACTGTATGACGAGATGGGTAAAACCACCTGGTGTTTATGGCACTGGCAATAAATAAACGTAAGAGCATCGAGAAGTTTGAAATACAAATCACTGCCTAGTAATGCGCTTGTCAACCTGAGCCATTATATTATATTAAGTTACATAATGCCTAGTAATATTATTGGCTACGATCTACTTGGAATCAAAACACAATGCAATGCTTAAAAATGTAATCCTCCTAGCCAGTTTCGGCCACGGCGGCCAATCTCAACGGAGATCAGCTAGGTACGCAGGTGATATTATAGTGCACAATCACTCTCATAGTCCGGTGAGTCGGCAATCCGACATGACCGGAGAGAGATCAGGCGCAGGACCAACGCGGCTTTACGTGCTTTCCGAGGCACGGGGTTATTACACCGCCAACTTCCTGCCTCTGAGCTGCGACTGAGTATTTTTTTAAGATGGAAAAACCCAGTCACTATGTTTTTTGACTCGACCCGGGATTCGAACCCAGGACCTCAGCGCGCAAATCGTACTTGTAACGCGAACGCAATACAATTACGCCACCGAGGCAGTCAGCTTAAAAATACCAATGGCATAGCTTCTTAAACGGACGCTCATAATTACAAGAGTCAACTCTGGACCCTTTTTAAGACCTAGTTAACTACTACCCTTTGATATTTCGTCTAATCTCCGACAGCACGCGCCAGTCGTGTGCTGGATTAGATGCACAATGGATGAAGGCTATAGATTATACTTATATATAGATTAAAGGGAAACTCAAGATGTATTAGCCTTAATTGTTTATCTAATCGTTGACGGCACGCGACCTTTGCTGATATTTAATGTTGGGGTGTTTCGATGTCCGATCTGTAAAGCTGTGTTTAGAGATATAGGGATTAGAGATAATATTCTACCTGATTAGAAAATAACAGTATTCAAGGCGCAGTGGACTATGAGCTGGCTTCGAGATAAAATATTGTGGTTTGATGCGCTTAACTCCCTTCTTTGACGTCTGCCAGTATAATGGAGTCCTCCCTTCTTGACTATACATCGCCAGAATCACAGTAACTGATGCAAATATTTGGTATCACCATAAAACATTCAAACAATTGTCAATACAAACATGAAAATGTTCCTATTCACAAAATAATAAGTCATATTGGATTAAAACAGCAAGCCACAATTTCACCAGCAGTTAACACGCCGTTTTAATTCGTACTCTCAACAAAGGCAATATCAATAAAATCAAACGCTCGAACAAGCCACCTGTGAGATTTTATCTCGTAATTGGTATTACGGCGCCCACATGCCCGCTGCCAACCGGTAAACAATGCGTAGATTAGCGAGTATCCAAATGTTGTATTCGATATTAATTTAATGTGTTATCATATTATATTGTACTTGCCTATCACTGAAATGGACAAAGGAGTGACACTATGCATGTATGTCTTTTTTTAATAATTTAAGAATAAGCTCTTCTAGTGATGCTACGACACGTACTCAGTTGTTTGAGATTAATACCAGCAGCCATCTTAAATCACTGTCGATCTACTCGTATTGACTATCAGCTTGAATTCCATTCTCATCTCTTAGATTCTACAATTATGTTCGTGGTGGCAACTGTTGCCGATAATAGCAACGTAACCGCTATTAATATCATCAATCTTGACGTTTTCGAAACATTTTATAACCATTAAAGAAGATTTAGCTACTAACAGGCTTAACCCTTTAATGCAATTTTACGTATCGTAAAAATATATTTACATAAACCAAAAGCATACACTTTGGTTTTCTTTACCACAATCTCTGATTGATGGATCGTCCCTTTGTTATGCATTATAGGGTTAGCGGGTCTGATTGATGCGAGTGTCACTTTAAAAGAAATTTATCGCTTTTTTGTTACCATATTCAGATGGAAAATTTAAACAAGTATTTATCAACTTTTTGTATGAGCCTTTTTAAGTGACGAAAAATTCAATAGATTCAATTGAAATATGGGTAGATTTGAGTCATAATTATCTCGAATGTGTGATTGACATTTGATTATAATTATAGACTTACCTATTCGATTCCTATTCAGATGAATTTGTATCGTTTATTTCCAAAGGTTTTAGTATCTTTGCCGGTCCTAGGCATCGAAAATCTAATCGCATATTAATTCACCTTTATTCAGTATAAGATAATACTCCCACCATAACCAACAAGATTTTAACTCTATAAAAAACTTACTTTAAAATCCCAATAAATCCATTACTAAACAAAATTGTCAACCCTATCCGTGACAAATACAATTTTCTCCAATCGTACGATAATCGGATCAGTATAATGCTTGATATGCCAAGATAAACTACCCCTTAACCCGCGCCCCGCACCTCGTACCCCGTACCTCTTACCCCGTGAATAGTTGCCGCTAATCGCGTTATATCAGCGCTATACAGTTAGCCGGCTAATGGAGTGCCGTCACGGTTCGATTTGATTTTGGGGTAATGATACATAATACTGACAAGTCGGGGCTTTAGGGTAAAATGGGTATATTTAATGTATGGGAAAGTCCGTTTGATTGGTACCACTGTTTTGTCTATTACGCCAGTGTATACAGTGTATACTCTTGTCTCCTTTACTTTTCTCTCTATTTATAAATTCAGTCTCCCAATATATTTTCTCTTCGTACCACCTATACGCAGACTATCTCCAAATCTACAGTCAAGCCCCATTCAGCGAGTTAAAAGGCGCTATTGTGGCTATGAATTCCAACCTTGCCCGTATAACCGATTGGAGTGCACGCTATGGTCTGATGGTCAATCCCCTTAAAACACAAGCCATCATCATAGGTAGTCCACGGCAAATTAATAAAATAGATTGGACCCTACTTCCTAATTTAGTTTTTAATGGTGTTAAGGTTCCTTTTGGTGAGACCGTGAATAATCTTGGGGTAACACTTGATCGCTGTCTATCCTGGGGCCCTCAGCTCGCAGCTATAAATAAGAGGTTATTCGCGTCGGCTGCTTCCTTACGAAAACTACGTAATTTCTTGCCTACTGCCACTAAAATTGCGTTAGCACATTCACTTTTGCTTCCTGTACTTGATTACGCCGACGTCTGCTATCCTGATCTCACCCAGACCCAACTTGATAAGCTTGAGCGACTTCAAAACTTCTGTATTCGGTTCGTATTTGGTTTACGTAAATATGACCACGTTTCTGAATTTCGTTCCAAGCTCAAGTGGCTTCCTATTCGCCTTCGCCGGAATGCTCACATTCTCACCTTACTATACAATATTCTTTTCAATCCGTCTTCTCCACGCTATCTTTCCGAACGCTTTACTTTTCTTCATAGCTCTCACTCTCAAACACTAAGGTCATCAGATAACATGGCACTCAAGACTCCCCTGCACGGTAGTAGCTTCGTTGATAGTTCTTTTACTGTCCAAGCTGTTCGTCTCTGGAACGCACTGCCGGTGCCTATACGACGAGCTCCATCGCTGAGCAGCTTTAAGAGACAAGTGTTCACGTTCTATCTAAACGCAACATAAATTATTATTTATATTTTAATTCATTTTATGCACATTTTTTTTTTTTTTTTTTTTTTTTTATATTTATCTATATTTATATCATTATAAATATAATATAATTTGTATGTATTTATGTATTTTATAATTATGTATTATTATGTAAGTTTATTGGTAAGTATAAGTACACCCACACTCCAAATTCTCCGTAGAAGTGATTTCATCCTATGGTTGTCTGGAAGAGATCGCTCTTAGCGATAAGACCGCCTATTGTTACACTAGCTATATCTAGCTAATAAGTATGCTGATTTCTTTGTATGTTAGTGGTGTAAAATAAAGTGTTGTCTATCTATCTATCTACATTATATCATGCGTTATATCCGTAGGGGTAGGTCATTCAATAATCTGTATTTATTTATTTAGTAATATTCTGTACTAATTTTCATTTTATTTCTCTTTTCATTTCACGTATAATACTAAAGTTCCGAATATTTAAAGCGATTGTAATAAAATACTTTGATTTCGAGCTGTTTTCCTGTTTACTGCAGTTGTAGTGTTGCCAAAACGACAGAGTGCGTTTCACATTTATTATCTTTTTGTTCGGTTCGAGGAGATTTTGGATATCTACTGTGGGCTGTGCGCAATGGTGCATTTATTTTAAACAGATGTAAATTATAGCGACAAGCTTGTAACTTGTTTCGTACTAGCTCCACCTTCTTACATTTGTTTTTCTAATTCAAAAGCGTACAAAGATATGTATAAAGCTTATGCAACACAAATACTGTTCGAGTGGGCAAACAAACTAGCGGCCCGTCAGAAAGTGAGCTCTGTCTAAAAACTTGAGCAATGCCAGAGATACAATCAAGCCGTAACCTATCGCTATCCTGTCACTCAATTATAGACTCTATAAACTTAAGCCATAATACAAGTCATCTAATTAAACTAGTCATCATCAAATTCGAATAGAAGTTATCAACTCGGACCTACAGATTGAACTAAACATCAATACTAAATTAGCTGTGTGATAATACCCCGCCTGATGTCCGATTGATAGGCGCAACACAAACACGATATCGGCCGATTGTCAAGCCCGCTGACAGCTCGTTAGGTTAATTTGGATACAATCGAGACGATAATACATGGAATTAGCTGTTGCATCAATGTTAAGTGTCAGATTGTTATTGTCTTGTTTGTCGATCAGATATAATTGAGAGGTTAGGGGTAATTAGGTAATGTTTGAAGTAATTACTTATGATACATGATTAAAAAGGTTGATCAATATCACATGAAAATGTTTAAAATAATGAGAAAAGAAGTCTTTATGACTACAAAATACTGCACTATATTTCTGTGCATTTAGTACTCTGAGAAGGCAAATAATAAATCTCATAATATCCAGGAATCAACTCATTGCAGTAAACCAGAACACAGAGCTAGCACATTGTGTCGCGGCCAAAGAAGATATAAGCTAGGAAATACCCAGACACTCGTCTCAGAGAGAGTTAGAAGTCAATTGTGTAATAAAATAAGTATATATTCTTCTGTTATGAACACTTAAACGGTTACAAATGAGTTAAAACAACCCACAATCCGTTTCAGTCGCCAGACGCGCTAAGGAAACAGGCCGCTATATTTCGTACAAGTTTCTAGCTCATAAAACTTATTGCTGCCAGCCGAAAAGTCGACGAATTTCATAAACCTTTCCTTATTTTTATCCGTTCGGTATTTTTCCAGCGATGTGGTCTAAGTGTTATTTTTTATGACTTTATGGAAGAGAAATATGTAATTTTGATAAATGAGAAGGAAAAGGAAATAGCGACAATATTTAGACGTAAATTAAACGATATACTTCAAAAGCAATAAGAATAAATAAGTGTTTTTCGTATGCGAGGATCCATTTGGGAGACTGGTTTGTGTATCTCAATAATCTAGTTTGAAGGATATTGTACCCAGTCTGCTCACTGCGCAGTATAAGACAAAATATCTGATATCTCTGCCCTGATCGCCCTGCATTGTCGTTAAGTACGTGTTTATTCATAGTTCTTGGTATTATCACAGAATACTGAATAGCTACATAGTATTATTGGTACTCTTTATAGTCAGTTGCTATCAAGTAAGCGACAGGCTCGTCTCGTCACTCGGTTATATAAAAAAACACATTTCGCACCTCTGGCTTTGAACGTCGAGCCTTAAATTTAAATACAAATTGCTTAAATAAAATGGCTATAAGCTCCAACGCGTCGAAATTAAATAAAATTTTCCACTTTATTAAATTTGTAAACTGAATGAAGACGTTAAATAATGGAAATATCGAAAATATTTAAAGCAATAACCGAAACGCGCGAATTGAATCAACCCGTAGACCGTAGTCGAGTTAACTTTTACAACCATAAAACGGAGGTTAAAAGTATCGTAGCGCATAATGAAATCAACCCGAGGAATATATAATGTTTTAACGAAGGGTTAATGTTTTTGTTTGTCATTTCCCTTGTTGGGTGAGTTTTTGTTACTTTTTTCTATAAAGTGAGTACTAGATTTTATTAGATAGACTTCGTGTATATTAAAGTCCGTTTGGATAGGTAGTAATCTTTTGACTGATCCCAAGTAGCAGTATGCAAGCGTAGGATGCTGTTGTTCCTTTGACATTGCTGGTAGAAGGTACTGGATATATTTCATTACTGAGTAGTTAGTATCTACTGCCCACATGAGGTAACAATCGCCATTGAGTCTTGTCTTGAAAGTTGCGTTGTGTCAGTTGGTGCACAATATATATCACGTACGGTCGGCATTAGGCGTAATTTTGGCTTCATTGGAAATACTTTTTCGGTGGCGTAGTTGTTTTACGCGTGCGATAAGACTTTGGCTCTAAGGTTTTGGATTCGAATTCCGGGTCGGTCAGTGATATTGGGTTTTTCTTCTTAGTATCTTCTGGATTTTTTTCCGATATGGCGATAGGCTAGCCCCATATCAGATCACGAGACGAAACATACGGCAAAAGTGGTTGCCCTGGTTGCACCTCTGCCTAAACTTAACGGGATAAAAACGTGATGTGTTTTTTTTTGGAAATTATAGTCTTCTTTAACGTCACATTATCACACCATTCTTAATTAAAAACAACTAACTTCGCCGTATCAAGAAAGAAATCCTTAACGAAAACAAAGCCAAGAAACACCACATCGGCCAATATAGTCTGTATATTTGCAAGTATGTCTGGATGCAAATTGATAGTCGCGGAAGTTTGCATCGAGTTTATCGGATTGTTTGGTTTGAATCGCGCCGTGGCTTTCGATTGTGAAAGTACCCCAACGTTGGTTAAAAGGATTTGTGGTGCGAAATGGAGATAGTAAAATGTTGGTTTATTATTGCATGAATACTATTTGTTTACATCTGAACGTAGCCTGTTTTACTATTATACTAATAATAATAATAATAAATAATATAAATAATAATAATAATAATGCACCTTTCTTGGGTCATGTATGGGACAATGGACCACTTTCCTAAAATATCCAGGTGGTACGAGTCCCCCTGATTGTGATGAGCCGATTAGAATCAAGCGGGGTATATTCCAGGGTGACAGTCTGAGTCCATTGTGGTTCTGCATGGCCCTGAATCCTCTCAGTACTCTGTTGTTGGATTCAGGGTTAGGATACCGTCTACGGAGAGGGAGTGAGCCTATATCTCACTTGCTTTACATGGATGATCTCAAGTTGTTTGCATCAAAACAAACAGAATTGATTGAGTTGTTAAAAATAACTGAAAGATTTAGCAACTCAATCAACATGGAGTTTGGTGTAGATAAATGTGCGGTTATCCATGTGAAGCGAGGAGAGGTGGTGATCTCTGATGACATACAAGTCTCAGAGACTATAAGACTTAGATCCCTTTCCGAGACGGAAACCTACAAATATCTGGGTATGCCTGAGGCACTGGGTATTATGGGTGCCGACGTAAAACAATCGGTCAGGGAACGTTTCTTCGGCCGTCTGACAAAAGTACTTAACAGTTTTTTGTCAGGTGGAAACAAGATTCGCGCTTTCAACGGTTGGGTTATGCCTGTACTCATGTACTCTTTTGGCATACTCAGATGGACTCAGACCGAACTGGACGCCCTGGATCGAAAGGTCCGGACCCTACTGACTGCACATCGTATGCATCACCCACGATCGTCAGTGATGAGATTGTACATCCCGCGGAGATGTGGGGGCCGAGGCTTACTTAATGCTAAGGACTTACATAACCGCGAGGTATGCAATCTCAGGGATTATTTCCTCCACAGCGAAATGGGCATGCATAAGGTTGTAGTCATGGTGGATAAGGGATTTACCCCGCTTTCCTTGGCGAATGAGAACTGGCGAAAACCTAAGGTGATGGGCATTCGGGAACGTGAGGAGATATGGAAGAGCAAGGAACTACATGGTCGGTTTTATCGGGCCCTTCACGGGCCTGATGTAGACCAGCTTGCATCCGTATCTTGGCTACGTTTTGGTAACCTATTTGGGGAAACTGAGGGTTTTGTCTTTGCAATTATGGACGAAGTTATGAAAACGAACAATTATAGGAAATACATCATGAAGGACGGTACGGTCGATATCTGTCGGGCATGCCACCGTCCCGGTGAATCAATCAGGCATGTGATTTCCGGTTGTTCGTATCTTGCTAACGGCGAGTACTTGCATAGACACAACCTAGTAGCCAAGATCATACACCAGCAAGTTGCTCTTCGGTATGGTCTTGTGACTCTTGAAGTGCCATATTACCAGTATGTGCCTCAACCAGTTCTCGAAAATGATCATGCAACGCTGTACTGGGATCGATCTATTATCATGGACAGGACTATTGTTGCCAATAAGCCTGATATTGTAATAGTAGATCGATTGGCGCGCCGGGCAATACTTGTTGACGTCACTATTCCGCATGACGATAACCTTGTTAAGGCCGAAAAGGACAAAATGTCTAAATATTTAGATTTGGCTCACGAGGTTACCGACATGTGGGAGGTAGACTCCACAATTATTGTTCCGATTGTCGTTTCTGCTCATGGGTTGATACCAAAGAGTCTCGACCAACACCTCCAGAGGCTCTCAATTGGTCGTTGGGCCAAGAGCCAGATGCAGAAAGCAGTACTTCTGGACACGGCACGCATTGTGAGGAGATTCCTCACTTTGAATCCCTGACCACCGGTGGCTTGGGTCTTGAGCCTCGCCATCGGAGGGTGATTCACTTTTTTTATATTTTTATAATATGTATTAATGTTTTTTTTAGTATGTATATAAAAATGTAAAAAAAGGAAAATTGAAAATAAAGAGAAATAATAATAATAATAATAATTTATTTTCCACAAATTTTAACAATTATTATCAAGTCCCCTGACTTCTGAGCTAGGTATAAACCTGTGTTACAGAAGTCAGTGTCCTCTTCCTTAGGTAACAATTTCTTAAGTGAGGAATAATAAATTATAAACATAAAAAAGATCAAAGGAGAAATTTTGTTAGTGTGTGCATGTGTGTGAGTGAGTGTGTGTAAGTGAGAGTTTGTGTGTATCGAAGGGGAGGTGGGTATGTGTGTGTATGAATCAAAGTAGATTTAGAGGCATGAGGAAACTTAATACATAATATAATATATTTGCGTTTATAATAATGTTACTGTACTAACAGTTCCGTTTGTTCGTAATCTAAAAGTTGCAGCCAATTTTTACATTTCAATTTTACTTCACGTATTGTTAGGGGGTTAATGTTAATCCTTTTATTAATTTTATTGTATAAAAATATTGACATGAAAGGTTGTTGACGTTTGGCAAATGCTGTACGAAATTTAGGAAGTAGACATATACTAGTGATGGTTCTCTTTGGTCTATGATGATTACTGTCGACTGGGGTAATTTTGTGTTGTTTTAGGATCAGTTGGAAAATATACAGCTGCCTGACCGTCAGGACTTCACATTTTCTGTAAAGGGACCTGGTCGGAAATCTGAAGGGGCTGAATGTCATTACTTTTAATAAAGATCGTTGTGCTTTTTCTAAATGTATCATGTATGACTTACAGGCTCCGCCCCATACCTCAATACAGTATCCGATTACAGATTGTGCTAATGCAAAATAAACAGTGCGAAGAAGGTTAAGGTCTGCAGCATGTCTTATGTTCTTAAAGACCCAAATAAGTTTCCTAACTCGCGATACAATAAGTTCGATGTGATTGCGCCAGCGTATGTGTTCATCAATGACGATACCGAGATATTTTATGTGAGTAGTTTTGGTAATGGGGAGACAACAACAGTTAACACTTTTAGAAGTGAAGTTACAAGAATGAATCCTGATGTCAATGTCCTGCGGAGAGGATTTTGCAATATTGAACTGTATAAATTTCGTCTTTTCTATATTTAACGTAAGAGTGTTATCTTTCAGCCAGTTACTAACATTATACAGCCCAAGCTCTGTGATTGCTCTAACTTCTTCCCAGGTCTCTCCACAAAATATTAAAGCTGTGTCATCAGCGTAGGTAAATATCTTGCCGCTGGTCAGAGATTTTTGGCACAGCTCATCAATATATATCAAGAAAAGACTTGGGCCGAGTATACTGCCCTGTGGGACTCCAAAGGTCACTGTTGCTTCTGGACTTATGTGTTCGCCTATTTTAACTTTTTGTTTACGATCTGTTAAAAAATCTTTAAAAATTTTGAGAACGTTACCTCTTATTCCGATTTTATAAAGTTTATTTACAAGTCTGGGGATCGAAACCGTATCGAACGCTTTAGCCAAATCCAAGAAGATGCCTAAACATTTCTTTTTGCAGTCAATCTGATTGGTGACGTAGCTTATTAATTGGCTTACGGCATCCTCTGTGCTTCTTTCTGATCTAAACCCAAATTGATTTTTTGATAGAATACTGTTGTGTTCTAAGTATTTCATTAAACGATTGTTTAGAGCCTTTTCCAGAACTTTTGACAGTGATGTTAATACCGAAATTGGTCGATAATTATCGACACAATGCCGATCCCCATGCTTGTGAATAGGCGTTATGAGAGATTTTTTAAAAACAGATGGAAATACTCCTTGATCAAAACATAGGTCAATTAGTATAGTCAAATTTGGGACAATAACGTGTTTAGACAGTTTTAATAATTTTGCTGGAATAGAGTCCCAACCAGTGGCACAATTGGTTTTAAGTCCATTAATTAGGGATTCAATCTCGGCTTCGTCGGGGGAAAGTAGCACCATAGAGTCTACTATATTATAATCGTGGGGGGGGACATTATTAGGACTACATTGTGTTATTTCATTAGCCAGATTCTTGCCTATGTTTGAGAAATAGTCGTTTACTTCCATAATACTTAATTTTTTGTCATTTATAAGTTCTGACGCTGTAGTTTTTGATTTTTTACTGTTTATTATAGATTTTATAGCACTCCACTTTTCTTTATTATTTTTCGCACTTTCAAGTATTGATTTTTCGTAATTGCGTTTGAGTTTTTTAATAAGGGAATTACAAAAATTACGGTAGCGTTTGTAGGATACTTCTAAAATGTTATTATTTGGATTATTTTTAACTTTACGATGTAACTTATCTCTGTGCCGTATGCAGCGTAGTAAACCAGGTGATAACCATGGTTTAATTATTCGTTTTTTACACGGTATGTTGCATGGTTTAGAGTAAAGTTCTATAGCGGTTAATAGGTGTGAGACAAATAAAGTTGTAGCTTCTTCTGCGGAAGTTGTGGATTTAATAAAAGAAAAATCAGTTTTTTCCAGATATTGAACACATGCATCATAGTCAATTTTGATGATTTTATTTTGAGGCGTGGTATATTTACTGCGATTAAGGGAAAGACTAAGCAGCACAAGACTATGATCTGTTATTGTGGACTCAATAATAAACACTGACGCTGGTAAAAATGTTTTCAACATGACGTGATCCAAACAGTTGTTTAATCTAGTAGGAAATAGATGCGCTGCTAACAGTCCCAGTTCGGCAGTCAAGTTAAGGTAGGAGGCACTATTTTTATCAGTATTGTTCGTCTTGATATCAATATTTACGTCACCAGTTAAAATAATAATTGATTTGGATTTATTTAGCGGACGCATAATGTTTTCGATCGTATTAAGAAATGTGTCTGTGCAAGTAAAAGATGGCGATCTATAAGTGGCTAGAATAAATATATTAGGTTCTATTTTTAACAAAAGAAAGTTTCCACCTGCGTGTTTTGGTTCCGAAACAGAACATTTAATCGTTTTTTTTACGTAAATGACTATGCCATCACATTTATTATAACTTTTTGTGGAATGAAAGTATACATATCCCTCTAAAGCAGGAATAGACTTGCCATCGCTTAGCCAGCATTCTGTCAAAATAAGTACATCAGTCTCAAATTTAAATCTGGATAACTGTATTACAAGACTGTCTGTGTTTTTATAAATGCTACGGATATTTTGGGTAACAATGTTTAAAATAGTCGGGGATTCTCGTGTTAGTCTGTTACATGTTTCCGTATCACAAGCATACGCTGACGCAACTTTTAACTCATCTAATTCCTTCGTAAACTCTTCAATTAAGTTAGACATTATTAAAGGTATTGGAGAATATTGTCACAATATAATAGTTCTAGTGATTTTACATTGGCTTCAGATAAAATGTTTTTTAGGAAGGGAAAGCTTTTTTCAATAATTAATTTAGCTTCAGAAATATTAGAACTTTGTAAGTAGTTTACCTCTTTTTGTGTGATAATGTTAAAAATTATTTTGTTTGGTTTGTGTATGGAGTGTAGTAAACTGTGGTGGGTTATAGTTAGTGAATTATGTGTGCTCTTAAAAATAGGTACATAAACAACTATTATAATCATATGATATTGGAAAACATAGTCCTGTCTTAGTCATAGAACAGGAACACTATTAAGATCCGCTTCACAGTTAATTATATAGTGCTTTTTGCCATCATCCTGTCGTAGAAAAATTTTTCCGAATGACGTCCAACAGTACTTAAATCCCCTTTCTTTTGCAAAGTTACGTGCGTGATAGTAGATACGTTGCGCCTTCGTAGTCAAACGCTCAGTGATAAATACAGGCTTAGCTGGGCCATCTAATTTAAGATTAGTCGTATTAAGTTTGTTTTTGAATTGTCTTGATTTTTTTATGACTTTTTCTTTCGCTGCAACGCTGAGAAAATCTATTATAATAGGTGACACATCTTTTTTACCCATGCGAAAAATATCCTTGATTTCATGGCATTGGATTGGTGCATCCAGGATGTTCGATACTTCAATCACAATTTTTTGGAGGTCTTCTTTCGTTTCTGTGGGTTTTTTGGGTATGTTCTTCAGTTCAATAGTAGTTGAAAGTTGCGTACGTTCGATATTTTCTAGCTTCTGTTCGAGCTGTTGAATATAACGGCGATCCGCTGCACGCTCAGATTCCAGATTCGCTAGTTTAACCATTATGTCATCATACTGATTGGAAATATGTGTAATAGTTTCCTTTATTTCCGTATTTTGTGTAATAATCTCACGGATTGCAACTTGTATATCTGCAAATTTACTATCTGACTGGGCTGAGTTCGCGGACAGAAGTGCACGAAACTCGTCCATAAGTGATGAGTTATCCTGGAGGCGCTTACGTTTGAAGCGGTTTGAAATATTTTCACAGTCCATTTCGTTGAGGTTTGGAGTTGAGCCTGATTGTGGGATACCACGAGGAGCTGACTTCTCGATGTCTTCCAAAGGAGATTTATGCGGAGGTGTGCGCTTGAGAGGCATTGTTGTTTTATAACAACAAACAAAAATATCTTAGTACCGCCAAGAAAAAATATAATAGTCCGCGCTCAGTAGTAAGCCGATACAATAGCTTGCGAGAAAAAGGTCGTAAGCGCCGTGTAGATCGCGTCACTTACGCGTTTTAGTAAATCACTGCAGTTCTTTAGCACTTTAGTCAATGTTTTTGTTATGTTTACTAGAATTTCGACGAAAACACTTATAATTGGTAAATTATGTCTTTCTCAACTCACACGTACGTGTGTATAGGGATCTAATTTATTAATTATGCACATTACTTGCACTGAGAACTACTTGTAAACAGTTAAAATCAATAAATTTTACGAGTAAATTAAGTACGATGTTCACTTCACGACTGTCGGAAGAGGAGCCTATACTGAGCTATAATTAAAATAATTAAATCTTAATTAAACCGTATGCTGGTTTGCCTTGCCCCATATATCATAAAAAAAAAACTTGTTTTAAAAAAACTACGCCGTTTTAATTTAGGGCCATGTGCCCTTGCGTTTAAAATAATAATAATAAAAGAGATAGACTAATAACTCTAGTATAATAGAATGTTTTTTTTTTTATATTTGGATGGAAATATGTATGTATACCGTTAAGATTAAGTAAGAAGTAATACAATTTCTAATATTCATGACATTTTCAAATAGAATTGATAATAATACCCGATTGAAAAAGTCATTATAATAGTTTTATGTCAATAGTCCCTCAATATCTATACTATAATATTATTAAGATGAAATATTTGATTGTTTGTTTGTAATGGATAAATTAAAAAACTACAAAACCGATTTTGAAAATTCTTTCACTAATAAGAAGCTACATTACTCCTAAGTGGTATAGGCTACTTTTTATCCCGGAAAATCCTTATGACGCGGGCGGAGCCGCGAGCAGAAGTCTAGTTATGACATAAATCAATCTTTTGCCAAAGTAAACATTTATAATTTCATATATTCAGACAGGCTATTAGTCCGACGGCGCAGAACGGAATAATACCCAAGGGCAAGGCTCCGTCGCGCGTCGTATGGCAATAGAAAGGTCAATTGACCTACGGTAGGCACGGTAACAAAATGCGAGCGTGCGAATTAAGTTGGTCAGACGCTCTAATATTATTTTGATAGGTGGTATGTTTCTCGTGGGACTATAGCATAGTTAGGAATAGAACGTACTGCCGAGACGAATGTCCGCAGTTTCAAAAGTGTGTATTGTTCATGAATAATTAACGGAGAAAGAAAACATAGTGAGGAAACCTACCTACCTGAGAATTCTAAATAAGAATTTTGAAGATATGTGAAACTAACCCCCGCTATGGCAGCGGTGGTAAACTAAGGCCTAAATCGTCTCAGTAGTACAGAAAGCTCAGCTGTAGGCAGCATATAATACTGTGCTGGTATTATTATTATATTACGTCTTTCGTATATGAGAAATCGCCTAGGTATAGATAAGCGGTAGCAACTTTCTACCGGTAGGCAGTATGATCTTAGATTTGGCATTTCGTGACTCAAAGCATAAACTTTGTATTTTTAGAGCCACATAGAAAAACACATAATATGAAAAAAAAAACCCGAGTCAGAGTAAACGTAAAAGAACTAATATATCATACAATACGGCGTCGATATACCTAGGATTGAACGGTTATCAATTGGTCTCCCAATTGATCTTCCAAAAACATACGCTCATCAAACTTATAACGTGTTCTTGATTTCATTAGTGAGATAGCCTTGTAGCCATCTAAATAATTATGTCCAACACAAAGTTAGGTCCATTAGCGTCCATGCTCCCATTCCGTCTGTAGCCGACTCTACAATCTAATTGAGACGTTCTCTACGTTTGTAATAGATGTAGAGACGACCATTACCACTCTTTTATGTTAATTTGCCAGATGAAACTGTCGGGGTGCTTTTATTTGCGCTGATGCGATTTAGTCTTTGAGTGTAGTCTTTAATTGCTCTTGTTGATATTTTGAGGAAATTATTTTTGAAGTGAAAATTTCTTTAGCGGCGTTGAGCACTTTTGGTATAAAATGTTAAACTCGCGTCAGGATCACGTGACCGATCGAAAATGCGTAGGAGGTTTTACCATCCCTTACTAATATGAACCTTAAATACAATGCGTAGAAGCTATAATTCTTGAACGATTACATTTTTATTTATTTACTTCATGAAAACCATCCCTTACTAATATGAACCTTAAATACAATGCGTAGAAGCTATAATTCTTGGAACGAGTACATTTTTATTTATTAACGTCATTAAAACCATCCCTTACTAATATGAACCTTAAATACAATGCGTAGAAGCTATAATTCTTAAACGACTACATTTTTGTTTATTTCCCCAGCGTTGGCACGGCACGAGTGCAAAAGAGCGTAACATTCTTTTTTCAAATTTTGATTTATAACGAAATAGTGAAATTGTCATTTTTGTGTACGATAGCGGTTTTTTGATACATCAATGACGATAGCGGAATAAATAAATATTGTATTTAACCACATAAATGCTAGTACTTTTATACTGATAAATAAAGCAATTCGTGTGAAATTATTCCCTAACCATTCCAAAATATTCAATAATGCACAACGTTAATGTTCAAGGTTTGCACTTCTGCCGGCACTCCCGGAGTGCGACCCGTTCTTTTTTTAATCAACGTAGACCAGCTGGGAGTTTATTAAGGAATAGTTACGTAATATGTTAGTAATCATAAAAATCGTCATTTTTACTGGACAGATTTAGAGTGTCCGTAGACCTGCTGGTGGTAAGACATATTTTGTATCCACCGGGATGGCGACCACCGTACGTACATACGATGTTAAAACCCGCCAAAGTGGCCCACGTAAGTATGCAGCGTTCCGGAATCAGCCTGTATCCGATTCAAACAGGCCGGGACAAATCCGGAGCCCTCTCCGCTTACTATGAGGTGCAATGGTGTACCTTTGCCCTGCCCAAAAACAACGTTACAATACTTTCTACTTCAATCTTACTGGTGATATTATTTGTATGTAGACATTAAGTTATTAAGGGGCGGCGCATATATGGCGGAGCGCAGTGCAGAGAAAGCCCGCTAAGTTATATAAACGCGTGACACATTAGGCAAATTTCTACCCGAGAATGCGCGAGTACCCGCGAAACTGCGAGCAAATGCACAAGTATGAGCTAGACTGCGCTAACAGGCTAACAAGCTTTCCCAATGTCAAAAGTTGCTTTTTAGTCTGACTCTATCGTCCATTGTGTAATTATGGGATTTCGTTCCTACTCTATGGCCGTGGCTTATTTAACTTTCCCATCAAATTCAGTTGTGTTTTATTAAGGGACGGTAAAAAGAACAAATTTTCTTCGTAAATTATTCGCATAACGCTAATAATTCTTTTAACCGCTTCTCGAAACTTCGACAATAAAAGTTTACCTCAAATTTTAAAATAAAGGGACGAGACGACATTATCTTTGAGTTAAATCGAATCATCAGAGAAAACTTTGTCAATGAATTTCTAATACTAATTTGCAATTTATAACAGAAATGGTATGAAGTGGTCAAAGTACACCATATGTATGGTTGCGTACATTGAACTTTGTCACTAACACTTAATGCGCGTACGACTTTTCTGCACAACAAACACTTCCAATAAGTCGCACTAGAGCGACGCCCTGCTATGACCTGCTTAATAAGCATTTTTAGCTAAAGCGCCAATTTACTTCTATTGTACGTTTCTGATACATTTTTGTACAATATTTCGGTGTTTGCACTGAACCCAACAATCGTCTCACACGAGAGTAATCTTACCTATGATTATCTCTCTCTATGGTCGGTCCCTCATATCTGAGGATCGTGGTCAGCATCAGGGTTGCATATGGAGCGGATGATCTGCCTCCACCGGTTTTCGCTCAGCGCGTCTCTTACGGCTGTGCAGAATTGGAAGGACGATGAGTCTTTCACTTGGTCAGTCAATCTTGTTGCTGAGCGACCGCGCGATCTCTTGCCTTCAGTGTTCCCCACCACAATCGACTTTTCCAAATTTTCACCCCCTCTGCGCATTGTATGTCCGAAATATGAGAGTATGCGTTGTTGATATATGGTGGACAAGCGAGTTTTTAATTTATTTTTATTTAACCTATAACAGATGTAATTTAATAAATCGGTGATTACAGCTACAAGTTTAATTCCATTGCACCCCGGAACTAGTATCACCTACACCTGCTTCCACGAGCTATCTAATATCACTGATCACCCATAAGGTCATATTTAGACCTTGGGCAGTAGACAGTTGGGAAGATTTGTTCATACTAACATTAAGCACTGAAAACATTACTTATGCTGATATGTTATCCTTCTGTGAGAAACTGTAAACCTATTGCTGTAGAAAACTTGCCCCATCAAGAATCCACTTAAAACACAAATATAAAAACGTCAGTCTCATCACGAGGCGTTTAAGGGCCGGCCGGGGCTCTATTAGAGCCATTACGGGACAGGACCCACAAGAGGGGGCTTAGCCAGCCGGACCGGCGCGCTCCGGATTAATCCGGATTGACCGGACTTAACCGGCTCGCACCGGAGCTGCCGGTCTCGGCTCGTAAATATGTCGACGTTGATTACACTGATTTTATTAAGATTTCGTTTGTAATCAGTTTTAAGCTTGTTTATTTAATTTTAGTACTTTGTTGCTCATTTAACTGTCGTCTTTGTGGTTTTGAAAGAATAAAGGTCGCATAATCATTTTTAAGGCTATTTCTAATGAAGCATTATTCATTTAAATTTTATGTGGTTGGCACCCACCTGTATACATATACCGAATATTGTGTAAACGAAGTGAAAAATCAGTAGAAGTCCTAATTTTGGAGTCAGGTTCTCATATGGCGTCCATTGAGTAAAATAGGGTCTCAATGGCGAACATAATATGGACAGCACTTTACAAAACATAATTAACTACTCAAACTTTAATAAACTCAACGTCCTCATTTTACAATTAGGATTTTTTTTTCTAGAAACTCTCAAACATCGTTAATATTAATTAAGTAGGAGCGGTGATTATGACGGACATTGACAAATTCCTTCGTGCTCAGAATGAAGCTCGGCGAGTACTTATATTTTTATCGTTCTCTAACTGCTGCTCGCTCCTGCTTAAATGGATCGTTCCGATTTAAGGTTCGTTGGGGAGTTGTGAAAACTTTTTTTGAAGAATTTAAAATTCACTTTTTTGACTGCCTCAATAACGTAGTTGTATTACGGTACGACTGCAATGCTGTGGTGTCGGGTTCGATCCCCGGGTCGGGTAAAGTGATATTGGATTATTCTCTTCGGTATCAGCCCGGAGTCTGGAATTTGTGCCCGATATGGCGATAGGCTCGCCCCCTATCACATCATGGGAATACGCACGGCGTAAAGTGGGTGCATTAGTTGCGCCTCTGCCTACCCCCTTCGGGATAAAAGGCGTGAGTGTATGTGTGTGTGTGTGTATTTAAAATTCAACGGCTATGGGAGTATAGTTTGTCAATTAATCTTTGCCTATTTGACGGTTAACATTTATTTCATTGCGCTCCGTATATTAATATTGCATTTGATAGTTCTTATCGTAATAAATATCCTAAAAATATATTATACATATAGTGGAAGATATAGAACATTAAATAGTTAACAAGTGCAGTGCTTTAAAACTAAAATACCACCTATATCGAAGTCTAAAATCCACATTAGTGACAATCGAGTATTTGGTGTGGGTACTGGGACATTACAAGCGCGCAGTGGAGGTTCGCGGTTACTACTTCTACTTTACCGTGAGTTTCGCTTGCGCATCGAGAGTGACGTGATCGGCGTGGACGCGCGGAAAAGAGTAGTTGAATTCAGAGAGGACGTGCGCGGTAAACTGCTTACGTTGTCTCCAAGAGACAATCGCACAAGGTATTGGAAGAGTCTGGAGATTGCCACATTATGTCCAAATCTAATTTATCATGGGGATGTTGTGACCTCGGTTTGGAGGATGATAAATACGGCTGTTGCAAAAAATGTCGAAAGGCTTTTCACTTTGCTTGTCTTGCTTCTACAAGTACACTGAAGAACGCATCGGCGAAAACATTTCCGCCTGATTGGATTTGCCCCGTATGTAGTAACTTGAAGCCGAGTAGAGGTAATAATGACAACACTCCTCTACGCACCCTAGATAACAAGACATCGAGGGGCTATAAAAGAGTGGCTGTTAATTCCCCTCCAGATGTAAGTGCCGCTGCAATTGTTTCCTGTTCAGATGTGAGAAACATTGTACAAGAGGTATTTAAGCTTGAAATAGATAACTTGTATTCGCGTCTTGAAGGCCAAATTAAAAATGTTATATCAAGCGAGCTGGCGCCAATGAAAGCGGAAATGCAGGAATTACAAACTGCAATTAATTACTTAAGCAATCAATACGAGGATACCATTCAGAGTTTAAAGTCAATTTCAGAGATTGTAAAGAAATTGAAAGCTGAAAATGAGGTTCTGCATTGTAAAAACCAAGATTTAACCGTTAGAATAACTCAGTTGGAACAGCAGGCGCGGGCTGGTAACATCGAAATTCAATGTGTTAAGGAAAGCCAAAATGAGAATGTAGTGGACATCGTTAAACAACTAAGTAAGGCTATAAATTTTGATCTCAAGGACGAAAATATTCTCAGCTGTTCCCGCATTGCAAAGTTGAATCCGAAAAGTACACGTCCTCGCTCCATTGTTGTGAAAATGAATTCTCCACGAACAAGGGACGCATTTCTGGCTGCGTGCATAAAATTTAATAAAACAAACCCTGATAATAAACTTAACAGTACGCACATTGGAATACTAGGTATAAAATCACCCATATTTGTTCTTGAACATCTTTCAGCGGCTAATAAAGCTATTCATGCCGCAGCTAGGCTCAAAGCAAAAGAACATGGCTACAAGTACGTCTGGATAAGGAATGGTCGGGTATTTATGAGAAAAACTGATAATTCTGAATTTAAAATAATAAGAGATCTGAATTGCCTTAGTAAAATTTAGCCTATTTCGCGTGTTACAGTTTTTAGCGTATGTGTTTGTGCCAATATATTCTGCACAAAATGACCCTTAATGTTTATTATCAAAATATAAGAGGCTTAAGAACTAAATGTCATATTTTCTATCGTAATATAACCTGCCGTAATTATGATGTTGTTATTCTTACTGAGACTTGGCTTAATCAAACTATTAATGACTGTGAGCTCTTTGACGACAGATATGTAGTTTATAGAAGGGATAGAGAATCGTCAGGTTTTCATCATAGAAAGGACGGTGGAGGTGTTTTAATTGCAGTTCAAAAGCGATATAATTCTCAAAGGCTTGGTAAGTGGGAAAGTGATTGTGAGGATCTATGGGTGTACTTAGACCTACCTACGAAAAATACTTACCGTCGAATTGCCTTTTGTGCTGTATATCTACCACCCCCTATACAAAAATCTATATTAGAGCACTTTATTGCCAACTGTAATTTAATTTTTGAAAAGTTTGATGTACCTATATGTATTATGGGTGACTTTAACCAAAGCCTAATTAACTGGTCTGAAGTGACGAACCCGTCACAAATAAGTAAATTTTCGTCACTTTCACAGCTACTTATAGACTTTACTTTCCTCAATAATTTGAAACAATATAATAATATTTTAAACAACCGAAGTAAAGTGCTTGATCTCGTATTTACGAACTTACCATCTTGCTGTGTTACTAGAGCTTTGGATACGTTGTGTAATGTAGACCCTCAACATCCTCCAATCGAAGTTGATTTAGCCGTAAACATACAGCGCAATTTTAAGGAGAGAGCTCAAAATCTAGCCCCAAACTACAACAAAGCGGACTATGATTTAATAAACAATTATTTAGAACAACAAAACTGGTCAGAGCTTTTTCTGGGATGTAATGATGTAAATTATATGGTCAGCATTTTTTATGAGGTTATTAGAACAGCGACTTATCGATTTGTGCCATTTGTGAGCACATGCCGATCTCGAAGACGTCCTATTTGGTTCACCCGAAATCTAATACGTTTAATAAATGAAAAGGAAAGACTCAGGCGTATATACAAGAAATACAGTAACCCCTTAGATGAGATATCACTTAAAATTCTAAGTAAAAGGTGTGATCAACTAGCTACTGTCTGTTACAACTTATATATTGAAAATATAGAACAAGCTATTACACTAAATTCAAAATGCTTTTGGTCATACATAAAAGCAAAGCAGACTGGTTACAGTAGATACCCTGCTGTTCTCTCTGATGGGAGCACACAAGCGTCAGATGGTACTGGCATATGCAACTTATTTGCAACATATTTTGCATCAGTTTATTGTGACGGCAGTGGGTGTCCCAGTATTGATGATAAAAAAATACCCTGTGGGGGAAGCTTTGGTATTTTCACCATTAGTCCAGATGCTATTGCTAAAAAACTTAAAAGCCTAAACGTGAATAAGGGTACTGGACCTGACGGTGTCGCACCAATCTTTATCGCCAAATGTTCCTCGTATTTAGTTGAACCTCTTTACAAAATTTTTAGCACATCATTGCAAACTGGTATTTTTCCGGATAAATGGAAACTAGCTAAAGTGGTACCAATTTATAAGAGTGGTGATAATACTCTTGTCACAAGTTACCGACCCATATCCATCCTATCTGTTTTTGGTAAAATATTTGAGTCGCTGGTATGTCCTTTAATTCAATCCCACTGTAGACACTTGATAACTCCACACCAGCATGGATTTGTTTCTGCCCGGTCAACCTCTACTAACCTAGTAAACTTTACCGAATTTCTAGCCGAAGCCATGGACAAACATAAACAAGTAGATGTTATTTACACGGATTTCAGTAAGGCGTTCGACCGTGTATCTCATATCATTCTAACTCGAAAACTTTCATATTACGGTTTCTCTGGTTGTTTTCTGACTTGGTTGATCTCATATCTGTCCGAGCGTTCTTTCTATGTAGTTGTCAATGGCTATAGCTCGGTTAAACATGAAATCTTGTCAGGCGTCCCTCAGGGCTCTCATCTAGGGCCCATCTTATTCAATATTTTTATAAATGATGTTCCGGACTGTTTTCAACATTCTCTTCCGTTCCTCTACGCGGACGATTTAAAGATTGCAAAAATTATCAACTCCGATAGTGATATATCACTATTACAGGATGATCTTAACAATCTGTCCAACTGGTGCTCCGATAACAATATGTCTCTAAATCTAAGCAAGTGCTTCCATCAACGATTTACCAAAAAACTTAAAGTAATAACCTCCGGGTATAGTATTTCTGGTCATCTCCTTGCAGAAGTTTATCAAAATAAAGACCTCGGCGTCATTTTTGACAGCAAACTTTCCTTCCAACCACATATGGACAATGTTGTCAAAAAGGCATCGAAAATGCTTGGTTTTATTATCAGAAACGGCAAAGTATTTCGCAATATACGAACGAAAAAGATGCTTTACTACAGTCTCGTGCGCAGTATAATTGAATATGCTAGTGTTGTATGGCGCCCACATTACTCCACTCACTGTTTACGACTAGAAAGAATTCAAAAGCGATTTTTGTGGCATCTTGCTCGCTCAACCAATCCTAACAAAAAATCCTTCTCGTACGATCATGGATTGAAACATTTTAAAATTGTTTCACTTACTAAAAGGCAAGATATTTTGGATTTACAATTTCTATACAAACTGTTGCGAAATCAAATTGATTGTACACCGCTGTTGGAGAAAATAAGTTTTAAAGTCCCATTTAAATATCCTAGATATAAAATAAAACCACTCGTTCCACCTTTTCGTAATACAGTCACAGGTGCTAATTCTCCGTTGTGTCGTTTGAGTAAGTTGCTGAATAATTACAGTAATGTGGTAGATGTCAATTTCCAAAGTTTCGCCAACTTTCGTAAGAGCATATTGGAGGATGATGGGGGTACAGGCATTGTTTCTAGTGGTATTCATAATTAATTAGAATTAAGTAGTCCTGATCTTGTTTTCTTTTCTTCTTTTTTACCGTCTTTATTTAAATGGGCTTCACACCTATTTTAATTTTTCATATTTTTTGTTGTATTTTAATTATAAGCATATCGTTTGTAACCGTCACTTAGTTTAAAGTTATAACTTATATATAATGCAAGCTGTGTTTACCTGTAAGTTGGTTTGTCATATTTAGATTACACTATAGCTATACTTAATATAACACCATGTAATAATGTGAAAACCGTTGGTGGACCTAATTAAAATAAATAAATAAATAGTGCATGTTTGCTATAGTAAACTATGTGGTAGAACACTGTTACCACTTGATTGAGTGGGTCGGTAAATCTGTTTCAAAAAAAATCTTTGTAAAGCCCTAACTTTGCTTTTATATTCCGTTTCTTTCTAAAAAATTATTTAAGAACGGAAAAAAAACTCATACAAAATCATATAAAAGTATTTATTTTAAAATACAGGCATTTCAATATCATTTATACTACAGAATATAAATCCTAGAGAACCCCACAACAATCCGTCACACTTGGCACATTTTTTTTCACTAACCCTACCGCGGGGTGTGCGGGGGCACGCGGGGGGACGCGGGCTACGATAAATCGCGGTGATCCTTTGCAAACAATGTTTTTGAGCGATATTAATGGGCCCTCCGCAGGGATGCCCGATATCGTCTACTGACATTCTTATTCTTTTGACGGCAGCCAAATAATTTGCCGGGTTTTTTTTTGTATCAAAGGAGCTTTTTCTTGTACAATTGTGAAGTTCTGTCATGCGGATCATTTTCGTTAATACATCATTTTTCTTTGGTTTTATTTTTATTGTTGATAGTAAATTGGAAAGGAAGTTGAATGAAGTATATTATGTACGAGTTATATGTGTACAATAGACGGCTTTATTTTTTTATGATAGACAAAGTTTTTTGTTTGTAGAAAATGATTTTCAGACTATGAAACCAATTTCCCTAGTAAAAATCTATAGTCTTTTATAAAAATAAAACATTGGCTATTTTTTTCAAAAGACTCATTAAACAAAGCTGTTCACAAAAGCTACTATATATAATTTGGATATAAAAAGAGCAATAATTGCCAAAAAGAGTTCTCTACCGGATTCAAACCGCACTCTAAACAACCACAATCCCTTCTGAATACAAATAAATGTAAAAAAGGAATTAAGCCCTCATTGTGAGGAGGGAGGCACAACGGCCCTCCAGAGTGCCATCCTGCCGCCATTTAGCCCTGATTACGTAGGCTAAACTTGTTTTAAAACCATTATGTAAGAAAAAATATCTGATTTCAGCGCGACCCTAATTACAAAGACTCGGCCTCTCACTATAATTAGGCGAATTTTATTTTTTAATTACTATGCAATTTTTATAAAATCTTAATAAGAATTGAGGGTTAATTGGTTCTCTTTGAAAGTCTAGGATAATCGGGATTCGATGAGTATTTCAGCTAGCAATAAAAGAAAACCTTATCTAAATCACGCTTTAATATAAGCAATTGCTTTTGTATTTTGGCAATGCATACAATAGCGTTCTAGTTTGAGGACCATTATAACTAGTGGAATAACATATTCTTATGTCTCAGGATGACGAGCGCAGTGGAATGCCACACAGTACTGTGTAACTCAAAGAGCTAGATGGTGTTGCTACTGTTTATGGGTGGGCGTATCACTTATCATCACGCGAACGGCATGCTCGTCTCGTCGTTCATTGCAATAAAAAAATCTTTGTAGCCTTATTGACTAGACATCGAGAAATTCCTATTTAACTTTTCAGGCTAACAGTTCCTTTACACTATACAATACTTCATAACTCCGATATAAAAAGATTCTTCAAGCAAACTAGATCATAAAGCTATTTATATTCTCATAACTTTAAAAGTCTGACTAAATTCCAACTACTTTCTAGTATTTCACTTTTCAAAACCTTTTTTTAAAGCTCAAACATAACGATAAGTTATCACTCCCGCCAGGTTCAAAAGAACAGTATTACGGACAATATTACCCTGTGTACACAGGGTAAATATCTTGTAAACAACATAATTCAATAACAGACAGGGAAGGGACAGAGGGATCCTCACTCGCACACGGATATAACCATCTTAATGAGGTATGAAAATGAATAAAATAATCTTTATTTAAAATATAGCAGAGTGAAACATTGCAAATTAAAGCAAAATTGTTTATATTGCACTGTTAGCACATAAATGTTATTTTGTGATGGTATTTGTGCTATCAAACTAGTAGTGGAAGTGACAGTTGGGTGTATATAAACCAAGATATATTGATATGGGACCACTTCGAGACCCTTATTTACTAAATGAAGAAGGAATCCAGGAAATACGCTCTCAATTTTCAGAGAAAAACCGGTGTACATACATAAAAAAATACAAACACACGAATTTATAACCTCCTCCTTTTGGAAGTCGGTTAAAAAAGGGTGCCGTGTCGATATGCAGGCTCATTCGCGCTGTTTCGGTCTCAGTCCTGGCTCAGTCTCTCTTATATCTTTGTGAAATTATTTCTGTAAAATCAGTGGTAGAAATGTTTTATTTAAATCAAAATCGCTTCCGTTTTTAACATAAACTACAAGCTAGTTCTAACTATTTAGATTTGCTATTTAATATATTTGTGGTATATAACATAATACATTATTGTGATTACGGACATAATTCTAGCAATTATCATAAAATTATAGAACATTATTTCTCGAAATATAATATAAGACATAAGTATTTATCTGTATATAATTACTTTAATCCAAATAATGTAGTCCCTATTGACTTCTCCAATAAAGTTAAAATATAGTTAAAATGTATTCTTTCAATTTATGATATAATTTTATTTACTACATAAAATTTACGTAACCTACTCTTATTCCAAATATCTAAACAGGATTATATAATATGTCTACAATCGACCCGCTTTACTAATAGCGACCCTATCTGCTGAGACGTGTATCATAGAATTAGCATGATCAAACGCGGCCCAATGCGGCGCACAAACGCATAGTCCCGGTCTACTCATGTACACCGACATTTGGACAGTATGTACACTGCACCGAACGCGAGCAATTTAACATGTAAATACGGTGTGTACACCGCTTTACCTGTCCGGAATGCCTTTGACGATGATGTAGTTCGAAAAATATAGCTTGTATCTCCGTTGGGTGGATGTGCAAGGGTGCGCCGAGTTTATATTCAAGCTAGTGACCTTATAATAACGAGGAGGCTTCCAAAACTATTGCTATGCGATCCACATATAATAAAATAAAAATACTCTTTATTGTAAACAGAAAAAAATGATAATATTTCCTTAAATCTACAGTGTACAATTGCTTTATTGCTACAAGCGATCTCTTCCAGACCACCTTCGACCACATATCTATAGCATTCCTGAACAATTCTGGAGATTCCCATATATATATTTCAAGGTCATGTGAGTAGCTATAATCACAGTTCATAATGTGCTTCATTTGCTAATAAATAGCTGCTATTATTTAAAAAAAAAGTAAAGTGATTCTACCACAAGTGTCAAGTTGACTAGTGTCCAGATAGACTTGATCTCGGAACGCGGTACTAATGTAAGCCACTATAGCCAACTTGAGAACGCAGTTACTATCTAGATGAATACAAATACCCTACCGCCAGCTGAATGATTTAAAGATAAGCCTCTGGATTCCGAACTTAAATAATTCTGTACGGATTAAGTTTTTACCTATTCCAAATTAGTATGTATTCATTCTAGAGTACATAACTATGAAACGTATGCTATTGGACGTTAATACCGGAATCCGGACTATTTCATCCATATTCAATGCTGTCCATTCGAATCCACGTATAAAATCCCAGCTGACACATGAAACAGTTCAGTTGTCATACAGGCTTGTCGCTTTAATTCTAAGCTAGTATTTGCTCGCGGCTCCACCCGCGTGAGAAAGATTTTCCGGGATAAAGTAGCCTATGGGTCTCAAGAGTAATATAGCTTTCTTTTAGTCAAAGAATTTTTAAAATCAGCTCAGTAGTTCCTGATATTAGCGCGTTCATCCAAACAAATTCTTCAGCTATATAATATTAGTATAGATGTATTTAGCTGTGGTACGTCGCGGATGACTTGTGCTAAAATTTTAAGTTTATGAATAATGCCGTAAGAGTTTATATGTAATGTCTCAATAATATGCCAACGACAGTGCAGTGTACTTCAAAGACTTATGATTCAAAGCTCTGTGCATGTATATCTAACTGATATGTTTATCGTCAGTCGAGCGATATTCTCAACTGCCCATTCATTTGTATAAAAAACAATGGGATCTAAAGCTTTAGTATTCAAAATTCCATTGCTTTTTTATTTTCTTATAAAAACTCATAATAGACATCCCACCGAGCCATCAGCTACGAGTTAATTAGGAAAAAATTAAAAAAAAGGACAAATATTATCATAATATCATTATATAAATGAAAAGAATTATGAAAGAAAAATTGTGCTCGGCGAAAGTTTGGCCATAGCGGTCTACTGGGGAAAAATTAAGAGGAAATCCGGTGGACAGGGGAGAGTGGGGCAAGAGGGGAGGTAATGAACGCAACCACCCCTGGCCCTATTATTTTATCCACATTTTACCCTTATTTTTTTAGTCGGAACCTTTCGGGTATGGGTCAAGTTAAAGGTAATTCGAATTAATCTTGACATGTTCAAAGAGATTAGATAAATGTTAGTACGTAAGAGATAATCACGAGATTGCATTGTTCGCGGATGATACATCATTAATATTTAAAATTAAGAGAATGTTACAAAATTGTGCATTGATTTGTTACTAAATGCTAGAAAAACTAAATGCATTAAATTTACTATGCTCAATGGGGAAGAGTTGAATCCTGTCGCGTCAACTACTTTTCTGGGTATTACATTAGACGCCAGACTCCAGTGGAGACCACATAAATAGCAAAGATAGCAAGGTAGACTAAGTTCAGCGGCTTATGCAGTCAGAAAAATAAGGCGCCTGACTGATGACTGACAAGAATTGTTTATTCCAGTTATTTTCTGTATTCTGTCGTATGGTATTCTTCTTTGGGGTAATGCTGCGGATATTAATACAGTATTCGTATTGCAAAAGAGAGCTATTAGAGCTATTTATTGTCTCCGACCTCGTGTTTCTCTTACAGAAAAGTTCAAACAGATAAACATTCTTAACGTAATTATGCAATACATATTTGCAAATCTTATGTAGAGGAGACCTAGGAGGGTTGTGACAGAGGGGAGTTGTGACATAGTCGATTTCTTGCATACTGAGGCCGTAAGCGAGCTGGTAATTTCGTAAAATAGTTGTATTTTCGATTACTTATTTGATGCGTTACGCGTCGACGACACAAGGGGATCAGTTGCACGAGTACATCATTCAAGCACAAAAAATTGCCAAAAGTAAGTTTTTTGTTGAAATTTTAATAGCTTACTAATGAATATATTTAACGTTACTGATATTGTGTTATTAGTTTTAATATACTTTGACTATTCAGCTTCAATAATATCATAACTTTTCTTATGGTTTGTAACATATCATGAAGTTATAACATATTCAATATAAGTAATTCAAAATTTTTGTACCTGGGTGAATTGTGACAAGCTGTCACAACTCTCCTTGGTTATATTTATGTATGGTAATATAGTAATATTCTGCTTTTTTTGCTATGTTATGACGCGTTATTGTTTCAGAATGCCAAATATATACTATATGTGGAAGACTGAGGCATGGCGAGTAAGGAAATTTATGAACTGGCATAATTTTGAGGAGATAACATTAAGAGGATAGTGACAAAGACAAATGACAAAAAAAGTGATGGAATACTGTAAAACTGATGAAGTTGACGCAGAAAATAAATGTGTCTGTTTATGTTGCCTTTAACCATTTGCTAATCGCAGGTCAAAAGAGGTGTGGGTCCAGGGCAGCGAGTGTAAAGGATTGTCACTTAAGGCTTGTACTGGAGGAGAGTCACAATATATGTGTCGTAATTGTTTATCGCATTAGATATTACATATAATTTGAATTTTAATCTTACTTGTTTGCCACAATATTAATTAATTATTATAGACAAATTAATATCAAGGTTACTAAACAGTTCAGTAAGTATGTATAAGGGTATATACCTACTATATACCAACTATGTGCACCAAAGGCAACTAAATTGTTATGATTTAATTTAATTTTAATTAAATTCATTTTATTTACTATTAGCAATGTTTTAATTCAATTTCCCTTCATAAAATGCTCTTATAAACACATGCCACAACTAACCTTGACCTATGTCACAACTCACCTCGGTACTAGGAGAGTTGTGACAGTGGGACTCGTTTTACGTTTTGTCGGTTTATTCATGACCCATGATTTTTTTAAACTTTTTTCTCTTGATTTCATATAATATAAAGAACTAGCTATCTTCGGTTATACATTTCGTAGAGCTAGGACTATTTTTTACTGAGATATGTTACCTAAGGTAAAATTTGTCACAACCCTCCTAGGTCTCCCCTATGTTCGAAAAAATATTGTAAATTTTGACCGAATATCCCATATGCTACTCATCTCCATAAAATAAGCAATTCTTTTGTTGGTCTATGCGTACGCTTCTTCAATAAACTTCCTATGCATATTGTTAATCTTCCAATATTTTTTTTAAAGCTACTGTCAAAGATTGTCTTCACAAAAAAGGTTATTCCAGTATTATCTTAAAGATACAAATACTTGGGATTAGGTTGCTCAGATTCACACATGTTCTATAATTAGATTGTGTCTATTATGTATTTTTAATGATAGTATTTATTGTTTACAAGTTTAAAAAAAAACTGAGATACTATGATATTGTTGGAAAAAATATATATCATTTTGACAGATCGTGTTGCTGAGAGAGTTTCTTGCGCCGCGTCTTCTTCACAGCGATGACACGTTCCGAAGCGGTGGCAGATTCATGACGATTCAAAAGAGCTTGTACATAACCATTTGAATAAAGAAAATTTTGAGTTTGAGTTAGAACTTAAAATTAATTTACTCTAGAGTCAATATTATTGTAAGTGTGTAAGCTTGGGTGTTAAAAAATCATTGAAGTATTTCTTAAAAGGTTTCAAATGTCGCTGAGTATAGGTTTCCCCAAAAGTCTTGTGATTAGTAAAGATTCTGACCACAACCATAATAATATGCAATGCGAGTCTCTAAAAACATTTATAATTTAAATACAAAACTAACATTTTAATATACATTACTCTAAAAAACATAAAATTAATCAAAAAATGAAAACAAACAACAAAATCCAATATTTTCACCCTAGGGATCCAGGCTTACCTTATCGCTACATCTTGTCCCATGACACCAGTCCGAAGCGCCCCACGTTTGGATCACAGGGTCCGTAGATTACGCTACACAAGCACTTTTCGGACCTCGTTCACTTGTAATTGATGGCACCTAATCAGATGTACAGAATAATTTATGCTCACACGTAACGTTTGTCATAATGTGTTGATTGTTATCTCTTCATGTGTTTTTAATGAACTTTAATAATTATAGTCAAGTATTTAATTGGTCAGGTTGATAAAACGCTATATAATTAGTAGTTTTCTGAGCTCGAGTGATCGAATCGAAAACAGTTTTTCCGAATCATTAACCCATACATACACACTCACGCCGTTTGTCCCCGAAGGTGTAGGCAGAGGCGCAACTAATGCATCCACTTTTCGCTGTGCGTATTCCGTCCCATGATGTGATAGGTGGCAAGCCTACCATACTGAGTAGAAAAATCCAATATACTGCCTGACCCGCGGATCGAACCCGAGACCTAAGCACTACAGTCGTACCGTAATACAACGCCACCGAGGCAGTCACTTTATATACTTTATACACCGACAAAAATAAATATACCCTCAGAGACCCATACAGCCATATATACCAAAAGACTTCAAACCCAACAAATATGACGATTTACAAAGCATTCCCAACACTCGCGCCGGGCGCCGCTACACGATTTATACGATGCGACGCCGCGATACACCAACACGAAAATGATATTCTGTTTTCCAATATGGTATCTGTCAGACACATATCGTTGGTAACATATCATGAATTTGGCAATCACGTCGATCGATTTACCTGTGTTTTTGTATATGGTGCGACGGCAGGAGGACATTGGATGTACAGTCACCCACATAAGTTGCTGAACAAATTCAAAACTACAACTCGCTTAGACATCTTTGTTTTTAGCACTTTTGTGTTTCGGGATTTTCTTTACTTTACACAAAGAAAGCAAACTCAGTTAAATTTAAGCCGTATAGATAAACGAGCTTTTGCCCGCGGCTCCACCCGCGTGAATGAGTTTTCCCGGGATAAAAGTCCCGCTTTATATTTTCCCGGTATAAAAAGTAGCCTATGTGTTAATCCAGGACATAATCTACCCATGTGCCAAATTTCGTCGAAATCCGTTCAGTAGTTTTTGCGTGAAAGAGTAACAAACATCCAGACATCCATACATCCATACATCCAGACATCCATACATCCATACTTACAAACTTTCGCGTTTATAATATTATATAGTAGGATTTAAATTGTGGCTAACTGTATTTCATAACCTACTTTAAAATACTAGTCATATTATAGAAATGTTAAAAATATAAAACCAGACTCTTAAACTAATACATAACTCAATATTATAATATTACGTAAAACATACTATTATAACATTTCAATATATTCGCAAATTGTCTATGACCTTCCATAGCATTCAAAATTTATAAAAGTATATTCTGTTACTATCTTATCTTTTTATTACACTCGCAGAGAGGGATCAGGGTAAAAATAAGATGCCCTTGAATGTCCGATATACATTGTAGCTAAGGACGTGGGCTAAGGACGTGGTAATAGCGCTCTGACCGATAAATTCTAGATTTTTCGATCACTCCAGACATCTAACGGTGATTCAATTAGATCGACACGAGATTTTTTTACATTTGGCCTAGGCATTCATTCCAATAAATATATTGTTATTGATTTGCACAATAATAATAGTAATTTGATGTTTAAAATAAATGCCTAATGTTTGATTGGTTCTTTTTTATTTCTTATAAGTTAAGACGAGGAAGTAGCTCGCCAGACGTTCAGCTACACGATATCTAGAAACTAAGAATATAGAAACCATGACTTTAAATGACATAGCAATGTGTGCACTATGCCGCACTCTTTATCCTAATACATAAGATATTAGTTCTCATAATGAGAAATATTTACAATTCGCTACAATATCCTTTAAACTAGGAACACAATAGTGCTTGTGCATTCTTGTTAGTACTGAAACTTTTACTATAATATAATAGAAAGAGCAATATTACTTTGTTCCAGGATGAGCTAGAACCAGCAAGGCTATATAGTCGCTGGTTAGAGGGCTGTGCAATCACTAAAATATGTCGCCCACGCATTGCAAATTTCATAACAATTGAGTGAATAAGTAAATTCAAACACGTTCGCAAACAATGCTACATTCGAAAAACAAATTGTGCTATCGTCAATTTTCCTTTTCAATGGAAACAAAAGCGGACAATCACCCATCAAGAGTGGGGCGCAATAAAACTGTTGTGAAATCATTTTTAATATCGGCCCAGCGCCGTACATTCTGACACTCCGCCGAATGGGCTATTCATTTTGGCGTCTATGTCGTTAGTCTGTGAATTCGTTACCAATTCGAATTGTTGGCGAGATGGTTGGTGTGAGTATGAAGTGGGAGCGAATGGTTTTTTGATTTCAGAAATAAATTGGAATACTAGTTTTGGAAATTTAATACAAATTGACCAAACGACACTCGATTATTTTAGTACGGTCAAATAGAATGTGAAGTAATGGACGCCAATACATCTCAAATAGTCAAGATGGACAAAAATATGCCGATTCTAGTTCTAGATGTAGACATTTAGAGCAACTCTTGTACTGACTTACTCTAAAGAGACCCATTTCGGTGTCATCCAGCCAGTTTACATTCGAAAAGTCAGGCAATAGAATTGTAGTGACCACCGAATAGACATTATAATAAGTGTCATTTCATTGTTAAAATACTATAAAAACAAACATGTTTCCATTTTTTTTGTTTTTCGGTTTGTTTCATCTTCATCTGCAAATTATTCTCTCCTAACTCGCACCACTACATGCCCTGCACCAGTTCGTACGTACGGACGGACATAAATTATGCTTGTTCATTAGATACGTACAAAAAAGTGTGTGTGTACTTATGTACACGCGTTAGAAGTTATACTTCTTTAGCGTAACAAGATAAAGATCTTTTTAAAAAATTTATCTTTCGCCTTATTCTACGTTCAAATTTCAAAACTAAAATGTTGACTGTAGCTAACTTCAGGGTGTCGGTTTTTCGTGACGGTGTGCGCACGCATCGTAAAAATTTACTCTCATTATTTTCCCCTAACGCGCCAAAAGAAGTATAACTTCAAAAAGTGCTTCTTTGATACTGTAATGTAATTGCATGAACACCGGGCATTAACACGTCATTCCTTTCAGCGTTCGAATAAAAATTTGCTTTCGAAATTTTAGAAAAGCTTGATGGAAAGCTGCTCTAGAAAATTTGCCTAATGTTGTTTGTTTAAAAGTTTTTATTTCTTAAATTACATGTATTTTATTAAGTACAAATTCCAGCTTGCATTAATTACGTATGCCCTGCTATTTAAAAAGACTAAGAACCAACTAATATTCCATATTGTTATATCAAAAAGTCTTTAAGGTTGTGGTGTACAAGGTGACTAAAATCCTACATTAAAGCCCTCAATATTGGGGAAGCTGTGCCAAATTTCAATAAGAGCTGCTTTACTGAACATGAAATGGTCTCTCCTTAGCTTAGAATAGTTTGCGCCTTCAGACTACAATATTTTGCTATCACAATAAATCAGAATAATACTTTCAAGAATCCCGCATGAATCTTCAATAGTCAGCGTAGCTCTGCTAACGACGATGGAGTCAACATTTACTAGGTTCCTCAACAAGAGGAAAATAAAGTGCTTGCAATGGGCTAAGCAAAAAATGTTTATTTAAAAATTAAAACACAAAAATTAAAATAAAAAATAAACGAATGGTCAACCGGAATTGCAATTAAAATCACTTAAAAAAATTACCTTTCCCGGAGACTATGTACGGTTATGTATTTTACACTACGCGCTCGTCGGCATTGAGCTCAGCGCATGCAATTCACATTCGGCCCGCCTCTCCACCGCTGTTTGATATTCAAATTCGGGATCCGGTCATTTCGTTTCACCTGCGCTAATCATGGAGCCCTGCGGTGATTTTAAATGATTTTAGATTAATGGCCATGTTGAAGTTAAAGGCTACCCTAATGTTAAATTTAAATCAGCTTACGACAAAGCCAAAATTTATGGTATGTAGTTTTGACGTGTAGATATGTCATATTTCCTCTTAAACTGATTAACGGTAGACGGAAAATATGAAAATTTATGTTTCATAATATTTTGAATGTTGTAGATATAGATGTTTATTTCTTTGGAACTGAATGCCGGAACCAGTACACCAATTGTTTTAGTATGCATTATTAATTTGTATAAAATAATTTTATGACAGAAACCAAACTCGAGGGCTTTTACCATAAACTCATTTTCAAATATCTATATAACTATGCAGATTGGATAGAACCGCCCGTAAATCCATAAGCTTGCTTGTACCTGCCAAAATGAAGGCACTTATTTGAGCGGTAAACTTCAAAACTACACAGTTTGAAGCTCCTACAGCGTACAACATATCGTACATACCTCTGTAAGTACATGTTGGTTATTAATAAGCGAATGTTCGGCCACATGATGGACGGCGTAAGTTATAACAGGGATAAGAAATATATTAATTTTATTTATAATTAATGACGTACTTTTGTATCGCTTCCTTCTTTTTTTTTTTATAATATCAGGTTTTGAATACGAATATAATTCAAAGTTGAACTACATTATTGAAATTTTGAATATCTCAAGAGAAACTTATTTCACATAAAGAAAAAAGGTGACTAGTATTTTAAAACCCGATCCAAGACAGTAAGTAGCTTTTGAGGAAATCGCGGACATACAAATATAAATATATGTATAATATACGGGTCGAATACAGATACTCCTTTTTAAAGTCGGTTAAAAGTACTTTCTTTTGCTCTACTGGGCCACGAAATGAACCAAAATCAAATGATCCGCCGCTCATGAGTTATCCCGCACCGTGAGAACCTCTATACATCAGATTTATCGCATCAGCCGTCCGTTGTCTGCGTGCGCTCGCTAATTACCGAGCCCCCACGCAACACATCGTCCCGTGTTCTTTCCCGACCCTTCGCGATTTATGTACATCTAACATCATAACTCATTATATTACTGAAATAATATAAGGTTTTTGAACGTAAGAGTCCGTTTGGTATGTAGAGCGTTGTTTAAGTTGTGCTGGTTGGAAAGAAATCGTATTCAGTGTGGATTTCTGAGCGTTATGAAATTTATAAGAATAATTAAGAGTGAGAATACAATAGGACGTAATATTTTGTAATACGGTTTCGAAATTCAGGGTTATGTTTTTTTATGCAGGTGTAGCACTTACCATCAAGCGAAGAAATAACTCATCTAGTCAGAAAAAAGAAATAACATTGTTCATCAATAGCTTATTTACGATAAGAAAGAACTGTAAATTTTAATAAAAATACGTTATTAACAATCCCACGACACAATGAAAAGGTTAGTATGTTTATAAGATGCTAGCGGAAATATCGGGAATTGAAGCCATTTTAATTCAATAAAAGAAAGATCCGTTATTAGTAACATGTCCGCAAAATTTAATTATATTCATACTGGCAGCAGCGATTAAAGTCTAATCTTCCAAAACCTGAAAGCCCTGAAAGCCTTCTACAAAATTCATCAAATCGCCAATCTTTCAAGCTTATGTATAAATTCTAGAATTCTAAGGCTTAGTAGTGAATATTTAGATATTCTGAAGCACTAAACGTTTAGACGACCTAAATACGGTCCGGCGGCTTGCTTTAAAATTTCAATAACTACCCTCGCCTTTGGGACATTATAAATAACTACAGTCTAACTAACATCAAGTAAGTTCGGGCAACTTTGGCTGACTGTAGGGGACGGACTTGGGAAGTAACAGGGGGCTATAAAGTAGTTATTTAGATTGGCAATGTCTTGTAATTGAAATCGATTTGAATTTGAAAATCACTGTCTTTTTGAAATAATATATCTGAGATGAGAAATCCTGGATTGTATTGTAACTATTGTAGGCAGTCGTAGTACTATCGATTAAAAAAACGTCTCATTCGTTATTAGCTTCTACCTTATTTTGTTGTATAAAAAATAACCATGAATAATCGACTGCCTCGATGGCGTGGTTGTATTATGGTACGAATGCAATATCGAGGTCTCGGGTTCGATCCCCGGGTCGAGCAAAGTGATATTGGGTTTTTCTACTCAGTATGAGCCCGGAGTCTGGAATTTGTGTCCGATATGGCGATAGGCTCGCCCCTATCACATCATGGGACGGAATATGCATGGCAAAAAGTGGGTGCCCTAGTTGCGTCTCTGCCTACCCCTTTGGGGATAAAAGGCTTGAGTATATATGTATGTAATAAACTCTAGATAAGGTGCTCTAAATTAATCTCGTATTCAAGAGTCTGTTTAGCAGTATGTGTGATATAATTTTCTAGTTGCAGTTCATTGATGTACTAGACATTTATCATCATCATCATCAGCCACATGACGTCCACTGCTGAACATAGGCCTCTCCGAAAGATTTCCAGACGGACCTGTCAAAAGTGGCTCGCGTCCAGCGTGTTCCTGCGACATTTATAATTACAGATAAATATGTAACGAGCCTTTAAAGTCTCCGGCCAGCACAATACAGTGTTATGCAGTACTTTTTAAGTTTAGGTTGTGTCGAGGCTTCTTATTAAATAAGATAACTCTAACCGTCTAGAGAGAGACACACTCACCCCATTAAGAATCGTATAGAATAAAGATTGAGTGGGGGGTCAAATATCCCGGCCCACTTTACCGAGTACGTTGTTATGGAAAGATAGTCAACTGCCGGCAAGTGAAGTTCGCTTTGTGAATGTTCAATGTGCGGATCCTTAGTGTATTCTCTTTGCAACTAACTTATTCGGGATATTTAAAAACCGGCCAAGTGGGAATCGAACTCCCCACCGAAGGTTCCGTTACATAATAAAAAGTGTTTCATGTGTGAGGTCCGTTAAAATGTACCTAATGTTTAGTTTTATTGTTTTTGTTGGAATAGCCACGGAAAAAACACACACGTGAGATAACTAATATTTCGATTATTGTGTCAATTTAACGCATATCTTGACGGGTCACAGCTTAAGTTTTTTTTATTGTTACTGAATGACGAGACGAGCTTGCTGCTCGCCTGATGGTAAGCGATGCGACCGCCCATAAAGAGCAGTAATACCATACAGAACATTTAAAGTATCTACTGCGTGGCATTTCACGCTCATCACCTTGAGACATTAGATGCAGTAATTACACTGGCTACAATGTCTTACAAACCGGGACATAACAGTGCATACACACTGCTGCTTACTGGTAGAAATATACATTCAGTACAGCTACTGCCGCGCTGTGGTTCATTTTGGAAAATCAGTCAGATCTCAATCATTTTGATACAAAAACTCAGGCCCGTAATACAAAACAAATAACCCCGGTTTAAACCGCTACGAAATATTAAAATTTCAATACATTACCTTTGATGTATGAACATTGAATGTATGGCTTGCTAATAATTAATGAACGTCAATGTACAAACGAGTGAATTTGTCACACCGCTGTGGAATTCATGAATCGATTATATTTTAACCACTGATACGATTCATCCGTTGTAAATTGGGATTGAAATTAGGTCGTCGCATATTCCGTGACTTTATTTAGGAAATAGTCGTGAATAATATTTTACGAAAATAATTAAAGATTCAGCTAAATTCCGAAAAGAATAGGAGTATTACGATGTGCTAGATTAATTAATTAAAACTGGAATACTAAACTATAATCTATTTTAGTATTAGCTCTCCTTTATCTACATTGTCTTTTTCCACTCCAGTATAGAGTTAATAAAGTGTATTTAAATAAAAACTAGCTGGCATTAGCATTTCAAGGAAATGACAAACCAGACACTAAAACCCATCAAACAATTCAAACGCAATCTGAAATCACAGACCACATCTGTATTCCAAGCGACGTCACGGGACGCATCGGGACGCGGCGATATTCTAATGAAAAACGCCGGCCTACGTGAGTCAATAAACTTTCTACTGTTTTCGGTGTTTGCGTTTTAGGGTTGAGAGGGTGCGATGAGGTTGAAGGGTTATTTTTATAGGATATTGAGGAGAACAGATCAGTAGAATATTTTGATTTTCGCCTAAATTCGGAAAATTGTAAAATAACCCGTAACTATGAGTTTTATGTATTTGTCACTAATTAAATGCTTTGTTTGGCCCTATACACTACGGAGACCATTGGTCACCCAGAAACATTAAATATTATTCATAATTCTCAGAGTAATAAGTTGAAAACTTGAAAACCCTGTCTTAGCTTTTATGCTTTTATTGAAATCGGTTCAGGGTTTAGTCATAGCGTAACAGGTAGACAAAGTTACTTTCATAATTATTTTGCCTGTGTGTACGGTCAGCGCCAATTCCCAAAATGAATGTAGACGTTGATAAACACACATCATTACCATCATCATCAGCTGCATGAAGACCACTGCTGAACATAGGGCTCCCCTAAAGATTTCCAGATGGACATGTTGTTTGATAAGATAAGCACACGATACATATTAATTAGTAATTCGTACATTGGGTCTTTATCCATGTATTTGGGGCTGACTGTACCAATTGATACTAACCACAGATACTACTAAAAACCTAGACTTTCTGATAACTAACTCATTAATCACACCACAATAAGTCCCAATCCAATTCCCAAGAGACAAAGGACCAAATTCTTTTTCATTAAAGCCGAAACGATAAGTCTCCGTTAACAAAGACATCCGACTAATGGGGCCTTAAATACGGGTGGATTAAATTAATATACACTCGCAAAACTATGTACGGAGCTAGCGCCCAAACTAATAAGGCGGTTGGTGCCGGTCCCTTGTATCTTAATCTGAGATTAATTTAATTAAGATTTATGTGATTGAAAGTCATTGATTGTAATAATAGATTTCCCTCGCGGTTTTGTTTGAGTTAAAATCTGTTCTCGCAATAAAAATTGTCTATACCATTCTGGGATAATGTATCTTCTAATTAGACCAAAATCTGTTGATAATATACGAAGCTACGAGAGTGTGCCTAGCTATACCGGTGTTTATTGTACTGCGCCATCCCATGGTTTGTATTACTACATGTTATATAAGTACGATGCGCATGCAACGCTTCGATCGTGTCCGTGACCAGTAGTAGCTAATTGTTTTCGTTAATAAATGCACAAACCTATAGTTTTGTGTGTCCCTGAGGCTGTCTGCCAACAAAGGCTGAGCTGGAGTTGTAATTCTCGAGATTTTCTCTTATATCTCACCTATAAAGTACTTTACTATTTCATAATGATAAATTAATATCGTTTTTTTAATAGTTTTCTTTATTATTGGCTTTATAATTTATATTTTGTGCCATATTAACAACATAACATAATAAGAAGTTGAAATTTCAAATTTCTATGTAAAAACTTACATCATACAAGCCGTAATGATAAAAAGATGAATGTTTTATTTTCGCAATTGCCTTCGATATTGAACAAGAGATATTTTGTTTTATAAACTGAGTTTTTAGATGTTTTTTGCAATAAGCTCAAACCCTTCAATCAATATGAGCTCTGTGAATTGCCAATAAATTAAATTACAAACTTTTCAATATCTAGGCATTACAGTCGGTGTATTCGAAATTAGAAATTTAGAAAGTCAGGCATTGATGTATTATTGATACATCAATGAATTCTTCTGTTAAGTTTATGATATGTCAGGCATGAATTCACTTTATTTTTGTTCTTTTAAATTATGAATAGATATACAAAGGAGATAGATTTTAATACAACATAACCTTATATTTGCATAAGAAAATAAGCAAGCAAGAAAATACTAAGCAGAAGTCCAAATAATGTGTGTATAGTTTGCTGAGCTTATTCTAAACTATAGTCGACGTGGGACATGCTGTTTACGTCGGAAAAATATTTTAAAGTTCGTATCTCAGTTTTAGTCCACAGAAATTCAATGTCGCCTTAACCCCAAGCTGAAGTTAGTTAAATATGGTAACCAAAAGCAGAACTCATCTATTTTATAGCCAAAGTAAATTATCTTATACCAAAGGAGTTCTTACACTTTAAAGTAAACTTAACCACGAACTCATGTCCAAGTTAGACTAAACTGAACGCCGCGCTGGTGAAGCCCGTCCGTCCGTTTCCTTGGCGGTTGCCACTAATTATCGCAGTTAGTCGACAAAGAGCGGATCGTCTCAGCGCCATCCAGACGGCCTTTCATGGCTTCCGCCAGATTTTACAGCGTTTCAGCCGCAATTTACACAACTTAGCGATAATTACTTTTCAGTTCAGTGTTTAGTAGATAGTGAGATATTGCATTGAATAAATTTTACCAAGACCCAAGGCTGTTCATTTTTATCTATTTGTTTCTAATCTCGAAAACAATACTGATTTGGATAGGACTTTTATTTTCAGGTCTTTGAGTAATATAGATAACATTTTATCCCGGAAAAGAAATAATAGCATACAGAACAAAAAATAGTAGAAAATTAAGATTAAACACCACATTGTACATGATTATTGGTTTATCTATTGTTTTATACAGCGACATATTTGGTTTTATACCACAAAGCCTCTGAACATATAATTTGTCGATACGAAAATGTTTTTACTAGCATGTTGTGTTCTCGTTATTCGATACCAGATTCAATCTCAATTCGATTGTCTTTGAACACAAAGAGGCATAGACTACACGCGTTTGGCAGGTTCGGATTTGAGATGGATTGAGGGGTTTAAACCCCTGTGATATTTTATTGAGGAAATTTAGAATTCCCTGTTCATTTTATTTAATATTTTTTGTATGTTTACACAAATAAACAAAAGAACAAGCGGATCAGTGGGAGAAGCTTATGTAATATTTGTGAGCGTTGAAAGATGTATCGTTATTCGATCAACATTATATTTCTACAGGTAGGTAGTCTATGCCTTGCCAAGAAAAGAAAAAGATGAATGATTATCTCATTGGGAAAAAATATACTTCTTGGCGTTCTTTATGATGTAAACAAGCTGAGTATAATGCTTCTTATTGTGATACAGGGATGATACATCTGGCACCGTTCCAGAATCTTACTTACAGCTATATTCCCTCGTTATCATTACTCAAAATAACTTTATCATTAAGAATGTTTTCGAAAAGGTTGGTAGAAACATTGTCGTGAGAATAACATTTTGAATATAAAAGTTGGAGTCAATTTATTTATTTTAAATAGTAAGGATAGTATATTTTTTGGTCTAGCAGTGTACATGTTTTATTGATCATGACGTATTGCGTTCGTATTCCAGGTTGAGCTATAATACTGTTTATGTTTTTTTTTTTTTTTTTTTTTATGGCATAGAATGACGAGACGAGCATGCCGTTCGCCTGATGGTAAACGATACGACCGCCTATAAACAGTAGTAGCACCATACAGCACCTTGACTTACAAAGTACTGTGTGGCATTCCACTGCGCTCGTCATCCTGAGACATAAGATGTTAAATCTCATTATGTCCAGTAGTTACACTGGCTACAATGTCCTTCAAACCGAAACACAACAGTGCATGCACACTGCTTCTTGGCGGTAGAAATAGACATTGCGGTGGTACCCACCCAGACGGTGTCTTACATATGAGAGACTTACCACCAGTATATGAACCAGTGAAGTACTTTGTGATTCAAAAGTATTATATTGCTACTTATTATAGGCAGCTGTGGCGTCATTTGAGCGACTCACTTATCTCGACCTTAGGTTATATAAACAAAATCTGACCCCTACCTAAAGACACCCAGATTAACAGTGCCTAATCCGTCCCTGTCTGACCAATGTTATTGTTCACTATAGGTTGAATTTCTGTTAAGATGTTCGAAGAGATTTATCTTTGGGTTCCGCAAGTTTTACGGGTAATGGTCTAATCCACGGCTCGACCGAGTTTTCTTTTCCCTAAGACCCTAAAATTCTTACAAAGTGCTCGTACATATATCATTTAGATGAATTGTTTTGCCGAATCTTTTATTTATACAAAGGACTAAGAAAACTAATTTGTGCGGTTTTGCTTTTTAACCCCCGACAAAAAAAGCGGGGTGTTATAAGTTTAGGGTGTGTATCTGTATGACTGTCTGTGGCATCGTAGCTCTCAAACGAATAGACCAATCTTGACGCGGTTTTTTTGTTTGAAAGCTGATATGATCGCGATGGTTCTTAGCTATAATGTATAAAGATCTGTTCAGGCGTTTGAAGATTATCAGCTCATTTCCAATTTAAAAAGCCCGATTGAATTTAAATTTGGTGTACTGTGACTTCGGCAATATTTTTAAACATGAGCTGATGCTGCAGCATCAAGTAGTCTGCGGGATACCCAATTCCTTAGCAACTAGTGCACCCACTTTTCGTTGACTCTTTTCCCGATATACTTATAACTAATTCAATTAAAATGTAGCCTACGGAATTCAGGATAATGAGGCTTTGTATAGTTGAAAGATTTATTGAAGTTATACTTCTTTTGGCGTGTTAGGGAAAAATAATGAGAGTAAATTTTTACGATGCGCGCGCACACCGTCACGAAAAACCGACACCCTGAAGTTAGCTATAGTCAACATTTTAGTTTGAATTTTGAACGTAGAATAAGGCGAAAGATAATTTTTTTAAAAAGATTTTTATCTTGCTACGCCAAAGAAGTATAACTTCTAAATCATAAGTATTTGTATTATTTCAGAAATTATAAATATTGCCACTGATAAACAACATAACCAACTTTAACTCTTTATAATATGATCAGTATCAATTATATAAACAGTGTAAAGCCCGTTTTCATCGCTTGGTCATAAATGCTACTCGTCACATAAATGTATAGCCCGATCAAATACAAAAGTCACAGTCTATGTTTCCAAATAAATGGTAATAAAATGAATACTATCCATATTAGCTGTTTAAAACGATAACAGTCAAATAAAATTTAGTTTTTTTTTTAGTATATCTATTTAAAATTTAGTTGAAGCCTGTGTAACAGGCCCCTAAACTACCGGTGACTCTTCATTACTCAAGCCTCAGGGCACACAAAGCCTACGAACTACCAGGCGACCACTTCACTCTGTTATCCAAGATACATGTCGATTGACAGACAGGCTTGATTTCAAATCTAATTGTAGGTGCCAGCATAGAGAAATAATATTCCGTCGAATGCTGGAAAATATGAGTTTATTCCAAATTTTTGTTAGAAATGTAACCGTTTGCTAGTGGTAGAGTATAGTTTGTATCCGCCCGGATGGCGACCACCGTAAACAATGTGTTAAAACCCACCATTGTGGCTCACCAAGTTCCGGGGTCAGAATGTGTATACTCGGTTCAAAAAGGCCGGCATAATCGTGTCCACTAGCGTGGGATAATCATGTCTCGTCAGTCGACACTATCTGGACCCCTCTCCGCTGATCATCAGGTGTAGTGGGGTCAGCTTGCCTTGACCGTGTTAAAAATATCGTAATAGTTTGAACAATAATAATGTATGACAATTTACGTACATCATGCGACATGCGTGTTTTAGGGTTCGATAGCCGGTTGGATCAAGAAAAACATATTGATTATAAATGATTTTCCATTGAAATAAAAACATTAATTAAATTTATCGGGATATCATTATGGCAATAGGTTCTAGTGTATTCATCATGGTAAAGAAATACTGTCGGAGAATAATTTGCATAACTGTATTTTCCTATGATAAAAACATGATCTAATTTAAGTCTCAACTAAACAGTTCAAGTATTGCTACCAATAATCGCACGCAATTATTAAACCCCGTTTGAAAATGCGCAAAGGTTAGGCAATTTCCCGCGTCGATATAGAACTTTTTAGATATATATTCAAGACGATTAAACTAACATGAATAATTCCGTACTATAATTATATGTGAAATACAAGCGTATCACTTTCAGACCATTTGATATTTTATATTCCATCCAACAAAAAAATCCTAATAGCATTGTTAAACCCCAGAACAATCTAAAGCTATCCCGATTTGCAGCATCATCTAATCTCTAATCCGAACCTCCAGACGTACAAAATTGATGTTCCCATTGTGCCGGGCTTACTGTCAATCAAGCCGGGACCTGCGTGGAAAAACCGGGATAGAATCGTACCGGGATAAAGGCAGTAACGAGTTCCCGCACAAAGGAGGTGTAACTCACACGATTTTGACAATCGCCCTCTGATTGTTAGGTTACGTGTGCCTTTTTGATTTCGTTGCTATACGTTGCTATGTGTGGTATAACTTTTGACTTTATCAGTCTTACTTATAAACTCGTCTTATTTTTTAATCAATTGCTTAGCCACCGATTAGAAAAAAATGTTACTTATAAACTTGTTTTAGCGTTAAGAGGTGGTTAAGTATTGCTTAAATAACTGTCAAAATTAAACATCGCTGTAGCAAACGTAGCGTGGGATGCCCTCTGGCCAGATGGCGGGACGACTTGCACAAGAGGGCCGGCAGCGACTGGATGCATAGAGCAGCAGACCGGGCTCTGTGGCGTACCTTGGGAGAGGCCTATGTCCAGCATTGGACTGCAACGGGCTGATTATGATGATGTAGCCTAGTTTAAACCTACTTAAAAGGCAAGGTGGCGGGTTTTGACTTACAGCTGATCGAGTAAATTTGTGTGCCAAAAGTTAAGCATTGATTAAGAGCAGACTTGTTAAGACGTAACTAAGCATAGCTTTGCGTATTTTTTATAAGTAAGACTGTATAAAATTATTATTTAATATCTCAGACCTGCTGAATGTAATGCCGTTTAGCAATTTGCGGTATACAGTTTTGTCTTTTTCTATTGACTCACTGAATTATAAATGTTACTTTATTTGTTATTTTAATTTCAAATGTATACTTATTACGCATGCTCACGCCTTTTATCCCCGAAGGGGTAGGCAGAGGCGCAACTAGTGCACCCACTTTTCGCCAACCGTATTCCGTCCCATGATGTGATAGGGGGCGAGCCTATCGCCATACCGGGCACAAATTCCAGACTCCGGGCTGATACTGAATAGAAAAATCCAATATCACTTTGCCCGACCCGGGGATCGAACCCGAGACCTAAGCCTTGCAGTCGTACCGTAATACAACTACGCCACCGAGGCAGTATACTTATTAATAACACAGAATACTGAATAATACTCAGTGCTTTCATCATAAAAGTATCTATTGTTTATATGTCTGAACTATTATATTAATTAAAATGTATTCAGTTGCAAATACACCAAACCGTTAGATAGTGCAACTTATAGTGCCTTTTATACCGCCCCTTCTGATGTGCTTGTTTCTTCTTAAAAGTAAATAGTATGTTAGTGATATCTTATTATTGGCGAAGCAATTTTGTTTGTGAGTTAAAATGGTCATGTACAGTAAGTAAGCTGTTGGATGTCCAAATAAATAAAAAAAAAACATTACCTTAATGTTCAACCAACCAATCAATGTCTTGTTTTTCTGGTCTCACTATATGGGTAATTGTGGGTTTGATTTTCAGATGAGGCTGCAAAAAGTGTGGATTTTGTAAGACGATTTACGCTTGATAGGATCACTTAGAATGATATGACGTCAGGTAGACGTCTGTAAAAAAATAATCAAACCTTCGTAATCTATATATTACTTCGTATTCTGTACATTAGCATCTCATAAAACCGAACTAAAGTATATAATTGCAATTTTTACAACCACACAAAGGCCGTAGAAACATTTTAAAGTCAAATAAAAAAGTTGCGCGGACCGGGGAAAGTTTCAAATTGATTTTGGCCCGTTTCGTCGGAGGGCCCGGTTCGTTTAACTTATTTTTAATTAAATCAAGGGCGTAATCGAGGAACCTGCGGCCCTCCGTCCGTCTTGATGTTATCAAAATGTACGAAAAAGTTTTAATGTCGGTTTTATTGTATCGATGAATGTTTGGACTTCGTCGATAACGAAATCATTACAATTATGATTCAGATAAGTCCTTAGTTTCTCGTATTTTACATGAATAGCTATAGCGGGAAAGTAATTTCACAATAAAATAAATAAATAAAATAGCCTTTTATTTGCTACTACATTTTTACAAACTGTTATGTAATAGTCGCCTCTGCGGCGTAGGCCTCTCCTAAACCTTTCCATACATCTCTTTCCTGTGTCTTACGTATCCAATGAGATCCACATCTGTGAACAAAAATGTCTCTCCATTTTTTCCTAGGTCTACCTTTCCTCCTTTTTCTGTCTCTTGGTACCCACTCTGTTAGACGTTTTGTCCATTTATTGTTATCCATCCTACAAATATGTCCTGCCCAGTGCCATTTGAGTAATCTAGTTCTTTTCCGTACATCTATTATTTTTGTTTTGCTTCTTATATTGTCGTTGCAGATCTTGTCTGATAGTCGTATTCCAAGCATACTCCTTTCCATTTTACGCTGGCAGATAGCAATTCTTTCTTCGTCTTCTTTTCTCAATGCCCACGTTTGGCAACCATATGTTAGGCATGGTAATACGGTTACTTCGTACAACTTTTTCTTTATTTTTAAATTTACCGTGTTATTTTTCATAATTTCTTTTAATCCCCAATATTTTTTCCAAGCCAATGTTATCCGTCTTTGTATCTCCTTGTCGCTGTTATTTTCGCAAGATACTAGTTGCCCTAAATATACATATTCTTCAACATATTCGATTTTTTCTTCTGCTACTAAAATTTCTTGAGGTTCTCCATTGGTTAGAATCTTTGTTTTCGAAGTGTTTAGTGACAATCCCACCTTTTGGCTTTCTTTTGCTAATTCATTGACCATGCTTTCTAGTTCTGGAGCGCTTTCTGCGAATACTACAATATCGTCCGCAAAACGCAAGTGATTCAGTAATTCTCCATCTATATTTACTCCTTTTGTTTCCCAGTCTAGACGTCTGAAAACCGATTCGAGCACTGCTGAAAATATTTTTGGAGAGAGTGGGTCCCCTTGTCTTACTCCTCTTCTTATGGGGAATTCTGTACCTTCGCGTTCTAGTCGTACTTTGGCATGACATTTCGAGTAAACACTATTTATTATATTTATGTATTTCGGGTCGACGCCTTGTTGAGTTAAGGACGTCCAAATAGCTTGATGGTGTAAAGAGTCAAAGGCTTTCGTGTAGTCTATGAAGCACATATATAATGTCTTCCTGTATTCCTTAGCTTTTTCTATTAATTGTGTTATAGCCTGAATGTGATCTGTAGTAGAGTACCCTTTGCGAAAGCCAGCCTGTTCACGCGGTTGATTTTCCTCTAAACTATTCGTTATCCTGTTTAATATAATTTTTGAGAATATTTTATACAAATTTGTCATAAGACTGATTGGCCTATAGTTTCCTAGGTCATTTCTGTCACCTTTCTTGTGTAGTAGGACTATTGTAGATTTTGACCATTGTTTTGGTGTGGTTTCTGTTTCGAGTATATTATTAAATAGAACTTGAAGAGGTTTTAGAAGTGATATGGATAGCCATTTAATCACCTCGTTGGTAATATTATCTTTTCCTGGAGTCTTGTCATTCTTTTGAGATTTTATCGCGTGTTCAATTTCTGATCTGAGAATGCTTGGTATCTCTATCTTCGTATTGACTGAATTTAGTTCGTTCGGTTGTGTATAATAATATGAGTATGAGCAATGATCAGTTTTAGTTTCCATACTGTACAGTTTTGTGTAGAATTCTGTTGCCACGTTTATAATATCAGGGCGCCTAGATTGCATGATTCATTGTTTATTTTTCAGATTCCCTGTCCACACTATCTTATCGCTCAATTCTTTGTAGGATTTGCGTAGAGCCCCTGATTTACTAATGAGTTTTTCGAAAGTTGCTTGACGTATTAGAGGCAGTACAAAATGTCTATGAATAGTTTGTTGGCTCCCATACAAATGACTTCTTCAAGAAGAGCATTGAAAATTTACCACTGCGCTGGCAAAGATGCATCGATAGCGTGGGTATATTTTGATTGATAGAAATAAAAACTATTTATAAAAAAATGTCTAACTTTCTGTATACTAAACGGCAATTTCATAGGTAAAGACTTAACCTAATCCATTGCAATACAATACTGGTAGTATTTAGAGACAGTAAACATTTGTTTCTTCTCTTTTATTAGGTGATTAGATGAACAAATGGCACGAATAACGGTGAACACAATCATCCGTCTACATTAGTAAAATTGAGCATGTTCTGTTATTGGAAAAATATCTATCTACATAAGTCCATAATAAATATTAGTAAAACAGATATAAGGTCATTACTCGAGTAAATACAAGCCTGCGGTCATATAAAATTAATCTGGACCTAACAAAATGAAATTCAAACAATGTTTATTAGATTCAATTGTTTTAGCTTGTAAATTCCATTTGGAGTGTATTTGATTATTATTAAATGATTTTCTTATTTTTGTCGGAATGTATGGGATATATTATAATGATTAAGAGATTCGCCGAGCTTCACCACTCGGTGTCATAAAATGCGTGCCACTACTGATCCTGGCTTACAGGAGTTGCAGTGGCGGGTGTGAGGGCCGGATAGTCTCTAAAGGTCAGATCTTGAGGTCACTCGGTGTTCAGTGAAGTAAGATAGACCGGCAATCTAACGTATATCGAGAGATGGAACATAATATTCTCAGCCCAATGTTGTAACTGCAGTTACGTTGTAGTTAAAAGCAAGTAGGTACTGTATAACGTTTTATCACCACGAAATATTTGTATTTCAAAGTCAAAGTCAAATTAATCTTTATTTAAATTATCTTTTTCCAAAGATCTTTTAAATCGTTCTTTTAAGATTTTTTCAATTTGGTAAAGGCTGCCTTGATCAAGATAATTGTTGCACAGATGCATATCCATTTACATTAGTTGTTGCGTTTAAAATAACTGGCAATTACTCTGCATAATTATTATACTAATAATTACTGCCTCGTTGGCGTAGTTATATTACGGTACGACTGCAATGCTGAGGTATGGGGTTCGATCCCCGGGTCCGGCAAAGTGATAATTGAGTTTTCTAATCAGTATCAGCTCGGAGTCTGGCATTTGTGCCTGATATGGCGATAGGCTCGCCCTCTTTCACATCATGGGATGGGATACGCACGGTGAAAAGTGGATGCACTAGTTGCGCCTCTGCCTAACTCTTCAGGGATAAAAGGCGTGAGTGTGCGTATGCGTATGTAATTACTCAGACCCCAGCAAACGTAACTCTTCACACCGGTTTTAGACAGATTCACCAACCCAGTATATTTAGCACAATGACAAAAACTGCATTAAATCTACCATTCTCTACTAACCCATAACTCACTGTCATTTCCTCACGCAACCCATTATGTCACGTCCACATTTCTCTATTGTCAAAGTTGCGAGTGGCCCATTCGCAGAACTAAATAGAGGCACATGAAACAGAATACTAAAATCATAGGACAGATGCGGACGCTGCACTATCTTCATATTTTATTCACCTCGGCCGTGTAAAAGCGCTTGTCGCTGCAAAATTCACTCGTGAAATGTTTTTGCTTTAGGTAGAGTTCCGTACGCGGGAAATGTGATCGTGTGAAATATTATATCGGCTAAATAGGTTAGGTTGAGTGTTATAATTGGTGACAAGTCCGCTTGAGTAGCACTACATTGTCTAGTTTTACGATCAAGCAGCACAGCAGCTGTGTGCTAGTCTTGTGTGGGAAAGATATTATGGACATTACTTACTGGGGATTGTGAGACTTGATATTCGATATTTCGTGATGTCAAGCGTACTTCAATAGCATGCAAAATTTGATAATTTAGTTTAGTCTAAATTATAACCTGATTGAATATAATAGTGACAAAATTGAACTAATTTATTCAAGTTACATTTTAATTTACGAAGTACTTTAAATTCATAATTACTTATCTCATGATCCAGAAGTCGCTAAATAAATAACGTACAGACTAATATTACCAAATACATACAGAACCCATCCCCGCATGGTACCCACCCTATCTATTTGCAGTGTCCGTGCGGTAGGCTCGCCGTCGCTGCACTATTCGGTGTCGGTTTTTACTTGTTTAGTTATTTTTTTTTATGCGCACGTGTTGTGAGTTTTCGGATTTTGGCGCTCAAGTGATATTTGTGAAAAGATTTTAAATTGTCACGTGGATTTTGCAACCATTTTTGCGCAATCGCCTCATGCCTTTTTGTTTTGTGAAAATGTTGGCAACATTTTTTAATTTCTCGATTTTTTTTTGCGCGTTTTTGGATGAAAATTACGTAGTGTTTTATCTGGCTAAATAGGCAAACTTTTTTTTTACCAAGTTATATTGTTATTTCGTATATTCACCGTTCTCGAAAGTTTATTTTCTAATGATAGGTGAGGAGCCTATCAACACATTTATATTATTGCGACCTAGGTATCGAACCCAGGTCGTTAAAGTTTCACTGTCTAAGTACTCTACTATGAGACCAAAAGGTATAGTATTCTTACCCCAAAAATCTTAATTTTTTTATACTCCTCACTATTTATACCTAGATTCGCTTAAAAGAGGCCTAAAACAATTTCTTGGTTCAAAATGTTCCTTAATATATTTCGGAAACCGATACTTAATCCCTAAAGACTTGAGGCGGCCATTTTTAGTCGAAAAAAAGGTCTGGAAGTAAGAGCTATCAGCCTCACAACAAAGACATCAACTCGTTTTTTATAAAATAACGATTCATTCAACGTAAGAAAACCTTAGGAAATATTTTTTATGCGGAAAATGGGCCAGTCATCTTGTCGTAAGAGATCATTGTCTATAATATAATGCCATTAGACTTGTAAGGTATATTTACAAAAAGGAATAGTAACTGTAAGATAGATTAGATTTGTACATTAGGCATAATTGCCATTACAATATAACTCATGTGTTTAGGAATAAAAATCTTACCAAACCTTTAGTATTCTGACTTGAAAATCGAATTCAGGACTTCAGAACATTCAGAGCTTGTACTAACGAGACATTTGTAACAGAGTGACAAATTAGACATTCAATTATATCAGCAAAATAATAGAATTCCTAAAAACCACAAGTATCCAACAAAAGACTGTCGCTACCCTATTTAAATCTCTATATTTTCTCAAAAATAGCTTCTATTCACAAAATAGCCACGCTTTATGTACGTTAAAAGGTTGCGTGGGGTTTTTCGTAGTTACCAAGTTTCCAAACCATGCGGACGGGTAGAGCCCTTGTGAGATTCAGCTTGCTTACCGCACCGCTCATGGAGAGTCCAAGGGACAGACTGAGGACTGTTTGTAATTAGTTGATGTTAGATATTAGGATATACTTAGGAGGATTTTATTATAAAAAAATATATTAATAGTAAAAAAAAAAAATTTAAACAAGCTTTTATTTAAATGCTCTAAAAAGAAAAAATACACTTTAAATTTAATCAAACTTTGTTTAATATGTAGAAATAAAAGCTTGTCTTAAAAAAATACTATTCATTTATTTTTTATTTTTAGTTATTTTTCGAGTTATTCTCAGCAAGCCCTTTCATTAGATACCCATATTAGAGGGGCAGAGGCAGAGGCGCAACTAGTTCACCCACTTTTCGCCGTGTGTATTCCGTCCCATGATATGATATGGACGAGCCCATCGCCATATCGGGCACAAATTCCAGGCTCCGAGCTGATATTGATCAGAAAAATCCAATATCACTTTGCCCAACCCGGTGATCGAACTTGAGCTACAGCATCTCAATCGCACTGCAATACAACTACGCCACCGAGGCAGTCCCTATGCAAATATCGTACACATCATAAAATAATAAGCTCGCCCGCCTCCCATGGCTTGTTGTATCGTCCGTCATCGCTAAGCTAGCGCTAAATTGGCAGCCATGGCGTCTGGCTGCGCCCCGTCAGATTGCACTGACGGCTGTCTTCACGGATACAGCCTGTGGACTGCACAGAGCACACCTAGTTTATATAACTATACAGAAATAATAAATAAAATCATAATTAAAGTTTGTATCATCAAAACCTATCAAGGATAATAGGCATCGTATTTATCGAGATATGTCTCTAGTGTGAAAGTATGGGTGCATCTCACCAATTTGGCTATTTTGCTGTTGATCTCCCTATTAACGGATATTGTAATTACTGAGTATTATGGTAATAAGAACCCGATGTCCTAGATCTGCGGGCGAAGTGTAATATCATAAAGTTCTTCTAATTATTTTTATTCATAAGACAAGCATAAGAAAACAAATCGAATATTTGTAAATCTACTTACCATTTTAGTAATACGACATTATATAACTTTACTGCACCTCACAACTTAGCTTAGATTTTTAGCCATCCAAAACCCGTAAATAAATCTAGCTTCAAAACCTAATGCGCTATTTACAGCCACTAAACAGAGCCCTACAGGGACGTACTAAGCCTCTAGTGAAGGGGTGTTTAGACAGATTTATCCGTCTGCCGGCGGACAGTGACGGAGTCAGGTGGGCCCCGTGCCAGCAGGCGCCGTGACGCGCGGATTACGAGCCGTGTACGTGTCTCTACGTGAAATACGATCCTATATAGAACACGAATACAAAATAGTTTGGAGGTTTTTTGTGTTGTAGAAAAACATTTTCTACAAATTTTCATTTTCATGTTCTATTTCTTATCAAGAGGTAGAATTATTAATTGAAACAAACTTTTTACGTGGCACCGTGCGCATGAAAAGTTTTTCTAGGGTTAAAAGTCTTGCTATATATTTTCTCGGGATAAAAAGTAGTCTATGTCCTACCAGGGTCTCAAAATGATGATGATGATATGACTTAATAGTAAAAACGTATTTTCTTGATAAAAAGCAACTCTACCTCAAATATTTATTACTAATTTTATTACTTGACTATAATTTATTTTGATTACATTTTTTTATTTGGATGAATCTTTAGTTAGGTTTAGAAATATTCCAATCTTAATATAATTTGAAATCTTGGATTGATTGATTCGTACCTTATTTACTTTTTTTTCTATTATAAGTGTAATTGAAGATTTAATTTAATTGAACACAAAAGGTATTTATCGAGCGAATGTGGATGGTACGGCTGGAAGGGGACGCCCGAGGAGAACGTTCTCTGACCAAATAAATGATCTTCTCCGAAAAGGGCAGGTCAGGAGTACCCTTAACCGACGAAAATGTATGAAAAGAACTATGAATGTGGAAGAAGCGCAAGAGGTGTGTCAAGATCGTAGCATGTGGCGCTCAATAGTCTCTGCCTACCCTATGGGATAAGGGCGTGAGTGTGTATATATATATATATAAAGTGTTACAAGTAAATGTATTACCGTAAGAGCCGCTTACATTGCTTGCTGATAAATGCTACCTGTCACATAAATGTATAAGCCGAGCAAATACAAAAGTCACACTCTGAACTATGCTCCCAAATAAATGGTAATAAAATTAGTACTATGTAGGTACATGCGCTGTTTAATACGATAACCATTGATTTATAAAAAAAATCCACGATAACTGTCAAATAAAATGTACTTGAAATCTGAGATCCTTAATCTTAATAATTTTATAAATGCAATGGTGTAAAGATGTCTGAATGCATTAGATGTTCATTACGATGTATGTGGAAATTCACTGAACAGATTTGAATTAAATCTGGTAGCTGTCTACCACACACGCCGTGAGCTTGCATGTTACTCCAAGATATGTTCCATCTGTTTGGAACATGTCTTGGAGTAACATGCAAGCTCCTTTTTATTCCTGAAAAGTACGCAAGACTTTGCCCCGGGGTGAATCTGCGAGCAACAGCTGGTGTAGTATAAAAAAAAACAGCTATGAAAATATTTTCGTTATTTTCCGTCCAAATAGCCGAATATAGTCGGGCGAGTGAGTTTTAATGGCGCGAGAAATATATTTGCAGTTTTCCTTATTGCCCGCGCGGCGTATATCATGCTATCTCCCCAAATGCGATTTCGCAAAAGGTATAGTAGTGGCACGGTGGCGTGCATTAGGTATGACACGCATTTCGTTCTGGATTCAATCTTTAGCTTCTTTATAAGTGTTTATTCCTCGATTAGGACTAATAATGTTCAATTATTTAATGGCTGCGTCGCGTCGGTGCCGTAGTTGTTTTGTTAGCGCAATATAACTATTGCTCTGAGGTCCCAGATTGGAAACCCGAGTCGAGCAAAGATATTGTATTGGATTTCCTATTCCGTATCAGCAAGGATTCTGGAACTTGTGACCGATATGGCAATAGGTTCGCCCCCTACCACAATATGAGACGGAACATAAAACATAAATAAAAAAAATAAAAATAAAAAACATACGTGGCGAAAAATGCCTACGGATTGGGATCAAACTTTGTACACAGATCGACCAGAGTTGCCACTGTTGCCACTTATCGTAAGTGCAACTATGTTCGCCTACGTGATGAATAAACTATTTTATTTTTATTTATTTATTTTTACTGTCACAGTCAGAGACAGTTCAAAATGCCTTTGAAGAGTTTGTAGGCTCCCGTACACATGACTTCTTCACGAAAGGCATTGAAAAATTACTACTGCGCTGGCAGAGATGCATCGATAACATGAGTGCATATAATTAAGATCATTTTTAAAAAAATGACTAACTTTCTGTATACTAAACGGCAATTTCATAGGTAAAGACCTAATATTATACTCTATTATTATGTCATTACTGTCAGGCTGATCTCTTAATATCAGTCTACTACATCTTATTGTAGGTGAAATAAAATCGCCGTTATATTTGCAGTTTTCCTTATTGCGCGAGCGGCGTATATCACGCTATCTCCCTAAATGCGTTCCCACAAAGGGTCCGCTACAATGGACTGCTCTAGACGAAAATCAGAAGCAGTGGGGTTAGTCTATACTGTCGGTACAGTGTGGGAGAAAAGAGATTTGGATTAACATACATTTTATAGTATAAGGGAATCAAAGGGAAGCATAATCATAAATAGATTGGTATATAAAGACCTGTTTCGTCTACTTCTGCTACCAAACAAACATGTGCAAGTATTCCAATTTAAGGAACATTAGAATTAGTGTTACTTTGAGAATACTGAGAATTAACTTTTGAAAAATCTCTCAATGTAAAGAGCGGCGTGTGACGTCATGCAAGACCTACCTTGTAATTAAAAGTTCTACGTGGTATCCTAATTGTTCATAGTTAACTGTGACGCTTACAACCAGGCGAGAGTAGATATTCCCATATTCTGTAATGATAAAATATATTTTATATCCTAAATTACTCATTCCTGTACACTGTGTACCCGCCTGTACATTTGTACCGCTAGCAAATTGTTAATCGACGCGACAAATGGCGCGTGAAGATAATTGCGCGGCTCGCGGGGATGACGCGGCTAGCGGGGAGCGGGGGAGGGTTATAGCGGGCGCCGCCGCCGGTAATGACTAGTCGAGCTGCTTGATTTATACGCTTTTAGCTAATTTATGGCTCGCACTGATTGATCTGCCGTTTTGTCCCCGCATATTTCGTGGCCGCAAATAAATGTTCGAAAAGTCAAGTTTGAATTAGGAATTCGGAATTCAAAGTTTGGATTTGTAGTTTGAATTCGAAATTCATAGTTTAAATTAGTGCAAGATAGAGCAGTGGTGCTAAAATAATTAAAACATTTTTTCCGTTTGTTAATTAAAAATGTTATTCAGTAGCTCATCTGCTTTAATTAATGTAGTTTCTTGTTTTCATTCAGTCAATGTTTTATTTAGCTCGATGAGTTTAAAAAATTGTGATAATTATTTTAAAATGTACTCTGGAAGTTATCTTACATTTCTTAACTAATTGGATGATGAGCATGCCTTTTGCATTTCAACTTTTAATTACTATGCAATCTATTTACATTTAAATACCTAAGTATACATCGTATCGACTGCCTCGGTAGCGTAGTTGTATTGCATACGCCTTACGAGTACGATTTGCGCGCTGAGGTCCTGGGTTCGAATCCCGGGTCGAACCAAAAACATTATGACTGGGTTTTTCCATCTTAAAAATTACTCAGTCGCAGTTCGGAGTCAGGAAATAGGCGGTGTGATATCCCCGTGCCTCGGAAAGCACGTAAAGCCGTTGGTCCTGCGCCTGATCTCTCTCTGGTCATGTCGGATTGCCGTCTCACCGGACTATGAGAGTGAAGGAATAGCGAGTGCACTTGTGTATTGCGCACACACTTGTGCACTATAATATCTCCTGCGCACCTGGCTGATCTCCGTTGAGATTGGCCGCTGTGGCCGAAATCGGCTAGGAAGGGATTATACATCGTATTTCACAATATTCACGAATATTTTTATTCAGCGGTTTTTTACTAATATTAAATTCATTAAATAAAATTATATAATACCTATTAGGTTAGGTCTAAGTGCACTTACTTAATTAAGTTACAAATTTTCATAAAATATACAAATGTTTATTTTCGACGTAATAATATTTTAATCAAACAGCTAAAAGAAGTTAACGTTTAATTAACGTCTCAGTAATTTAAGACATGTACATTTATTACCATAGCCTACCTGGGAGTGGAGCGAGTCGATTGTCCGAAGGTTTAAAACCCAAGGGCACGCACCACTGACTTTTCTAAAGTTTTATGTGGAATTATCGCTTGCTTTAACGGTGAAGGAAAACATCGTGAGGGAACCTTCACACCTGAGAAGATTTCCATAAGAATTTCGAAGCTATGTGAAGTCTGCCAACCCGCACTAGGCCAGCGTGGTGGACTAAGGCCTAAACCCTCTCAGTAGTAGAGGAGGCCCGTGCCCAGCAGTTGGAAAATATATAGTAACTACCGGGCTGATATTATTATATTATTACATCTATTATGCTCCAATGGAAAGTTGAAGAACATAGTTCGAAGTGATAACACGACCAATTGTGAAATTTGTTTCGTTGGTTTTAAATTATGAGTAAATGGTTCAAGCAAGACAGTCAGTTAAGGGTTGATTTAGTAATGGGCTGCTAAATTTACTTCATGGGATACTTTAACTTTCGCGTCAATTTTAATACCCGATTGACTAAGCAATTGGTGAAATTGGACCTAAAGCTCTCATATTTGATACCCATAACACAACATTTGTATAAGTTTGTATTTTCGACTCTTAAAGAGGTAAACTTAAGTTTCTTTGACATTAAAACGAATTATAACACTCATACCGAGCAAACTGAATCACGAGACTTGACAAAGAATAACTCTAAAGCAATAACGGGCATTATTTCATTACCGTCTCCGCTATGTACAGAATTTGTCCCGGCTGAGGAATCAAATTTCCCCTTATAGCGTGCGGCCGCAGTTCATGTCGAGTTACGGCTGTAGTGAAACCCGTTTAATACGAATGTTGAAATGCTTTCTTATTTAATTTGGTTGGCTTTCAGTATCAGCCTGGAGTCTGAAATTTGTGCCCGATATGGCGATAGGCTCGCCCCCTATCACATCATTGGACGGAATACGCACGGCGAAAAGTGGGTGCACTAGTTGCGCCTCTGCCTACCCCTTCGGGGATATAGAGCGTGAGTGAGTGTGTGTAAATTTGGTCATCATCAAACAACAATATGTAAATATGTATTTAAAGTCATAATAATACACACACACACACACTTTCGCCTTATATCCTCGAAGGGGTAGGCAGAGACGCAACTAGTGCACCCACTTTTCGCCGTGCGTATTCCGTCCTATGATGTCATAGGGGGTGAGCCTATCGCCATATCGGGCATAAATTTCTGACTCCGATACTGAGTAAACCCTAACCCTGAGTAAAACTTAGTACCCGGAAATCAAACCCAAAACCTCAGCATTGCAGTCGTACCGTAATACAACTACGCCACCGATGCAGTCATATATAATCCATAGTAATAAAGTCGTATAGCTATATATATATATTGCATAGCTTCTATCGCGGGCCTTGAGCGTGGAGACCGAACCCAGAAATTCCGTAACGAAAATAACCTCTCATCTTTTTTATCTTACTAATATGAACCTTAAATACAATGCGTAGAAGCTATAATTCTTGAAACGAGTATATTATTATTTATTTTATTTATTAAAGTCATTAAAACCATTTCTTACTAATCTAATATGAACCTTAAACACATTGCGTAGAAGCTATTTCCCCAGCGTTGACACGGCACGAGTACAAAAGAATCGAACGTAAAATTCTTTTTTCAAATTTTGATTTATTCTACTTTGGTTGTGATGACCATTGCATTTCTGACATTTATCAATAACAAGACTAAACGTGCGTTGCTCGCGTTTAAAAATCTACTTTATGTGGTAAGCGTAAGATCGAATTTGTGTTTAGTCAATCAAAATTTGTGATAAAAAATGCTATGCAATAGCTTTACCGCGGCAGTCTCCGAGTGCCACACGTATTTTATTCACACATCTGTCTCATGATTATCTGTACAAGATCCTAAATGTTTTCGCCATAAATTGTACTGTTTTTGTAATTTTGTATTTCCCTTACAATAAAATTTACAATTATGTAAATATTACAATAAATATTTTCTTTCGTAAATCTAAATAAAAAAAACAAAACAAAATAAGGAACAGATGTTCAGACCTAACTACCTCGGAAGGAGAGTATTCTTATAACTTAATCAACTATTCGAATACCGAATACTACAGGATAGTTCGACTTAAATAATATTTCGCAATATCAAGGTTTTGTTAAGAAAACAATTCCGTGTTTTCGTCGACTCGCCCCAACATTGTTTGTTAACTTCCAGATATAATATTGCAGCAAATAGTTTTGCAGCTATGAAGTTTTAAATTCTAAAATTCATATTCTTGTAACATCCTTATAACATTGTTTTATTTGCAAATTCCATACTGTTTCTTTGGGGGTACCAACATTTTTGTCCATATAACAATATGGACAAATAGGGTAACAACCCAAATTAACCACTCCACAATATTCTATTAGAGACGGAATTAGATTTGCGTTTGTAGTCTAAATTCAATATCAAGTAAAGTTGATAAATAAATAAAATTTTCGAAATTCACCCATTTGTCTCAAGCTTGTAAAAAATATTTTATTCAGCGTGATGAGAGGTATTATAGATAAATGCGATCACTCACCACTTCAACCATCTATTGTCACTTACAGATGAAACAAGGCGTGTATAATAAAATATAACTCAACATCATATTATGATGTTATGCAGGCTGTCTTACAAAGAACACCAAACGACATATTTCTGTCGTTTTAAAAAATAAAAATAAAAATAAAATACTTTATTCATCACGTAGGCGAACATAGTTGCACTTATGATAAGTCAAGATACATTAAATTGATTATATTAATAATTATTATAAATACCAATGGTCACTTATATAACTACCGACATTTTTATTGGGAGTAAATCTATGATAAGAAATAAACAAAAACAAAAAAACAGCTCGGGCTGGCAGGAAAGGGGATATAAAAAGGACATCATTTTATTAAAATAATGGGAGGAACGCGTCGCGATCCTCACCGGTGAGGACACTACAGGCCCTAGCCTAGCTAACCTACCAGCCTTTCACTAGCTACCTAAGCGATGACGACCCGAAGAAGAAAGGCAGAAAGAAACTCCGGGCTTACTTTTTTTGTCATCAATTGTTCATTGTTTCTTTCTCTTTTTTTTTTCAATTCTTTTGTGCTGTGTACAAAGTCAGATTAGTTATATAAGCTAATGCACGCACATCACCGTTGAAATAAGATAAAATCCAAATGAAGGGATTTAGGGAATACCTGGACAGGCATGTACAAATACGTAAAACTGGACATAACACAAAAAAATAATAAAATAACGGTGTACAATGTGCATTCGCCTACATTTACAAAATTATTTTTGTTGTATTGCTCTTCCTACTTTCTTAATAAAATGAAACTTATAAAGGCAAGCGCAACAAAATGATCGGTCGGTCGTCTTCCCTAAATTTAAATTATATGAATGAGGGAATATTTATAATTGTAGTAATTAGGTTATATACCTAATAGTCACAGTAGATTTAAAAGTTAAAATTATTGTAATGTCAATATTAAAGATAGATACAGATGAGACACTTTATGCAGTCAATCACTAGTAAGTGTTAACAGGGTTGGCCATGGTGTGCAGGACCACTTCTCCAAACCGTCTTATCATCGAGGTAATCCGCTACATTATAATACGCTCTAGACATTAACTCGCGCCTAACATAACACTTGAACTGGTGTCCGGGCAAATCGGCTACTTCGGAGGGAAGTTTATTGTAAAATTTAATGCTATTCGCTAAGTATGATTTACTCGTTTTACAGAGCCTAAAATTTGGAACAACTAGTTTATTCTTATTTCTAGTGTTCAGACAGTGCAAGTCACTGTTTTTAATAAAAGTACTAAGGTTTTTGCGGACATACATAATATTCCGGAAAATGTATTCGGCCGGCAAAGTCAGTATATTAGCCTCCTTAAACAGTTCCCTAAGGGAATCACGAGATCGAAGGTTGTAAATAGCACGAATCGTTCGATCGTTGCACGGGCAATACTTCACTATCTTGACAATTACAGTTCAGATTACCGTTAGTGAGAATTATTATATGTTTTGTAGTTTCAGAAGTTTGTACAAACATCTAAGAGTAGATGGAAGCACTACAGCCACATATCGACATAATACGCCATAATCTAGATAATCCAAGTCAAGACGCCGAATGAGAACAGGCCTGTCCAATAACCCAGAGCCAACCTAGGACAACACGGATAGTTTCAATCAAACACCTTGTTAGCTACTACAAATAGGGGCGTCGGGGGCGTCGAGGGGCGTAAGGGGGCCTAGGGTGTGAGGTAATCTCAGGTCACAATTGCACCGCTGCACCGGTGTTCACATCCCAGATCCAATTGAATCATCGTGGAGGAAGATTCTCGTCGCCTTTCAGACGTTCGGGGAAAAAGGAAAAATAGGTCAAGTGCTATTAACTTGAAATTGATACGGGTTCCAGAGGTTTTTTTTTAATCCGTAGTTCGTAAAAAGCTGGCAGTGTTACTTTTCTGTCTGAAGAATTAATGTTTAAACAATAATATTTTTGGGTGGCTTTGTCATTACCATTGCAGCATATAATGTCGACTAATGAGAAATATATCCCTCGGCGTTTGGCAGAATTATAACGGTCTAAATTACTAGATGTTTAAAGGATGTAAGCACCTACAAACCCCCGTTATAGGAAAGTATGAATTATTATTTATGCCTGCTATCTTGTCTAGTGCAAAATATATCAGGTACTCTCCTAATTCATACGGCATCGCATAAATAATTATATACCCAATATGAGCAGAGTTCACATGCAAAAATGTAAACAAATCCAGCACCTAATGGATCTCTAAAACGAACTTATTTTCTTCGAAACGGGAGAATGGATTCACGCCTGCGATAGAGGGCTGAGGGGAGGGGAGGTATCTGCGATCTTAGAAATTAATGTATTCAGAAATATCATTGAAGGAAATGCCTCCGCTGTTAAGAGACGGTGTGTAATCTTGCTAATGGGCTGGCGACGTACCGTTGATTTATATTTTCGCGTTTTTAAGGTCGATAATCGTGTTTGTATAATTCGTTTCAAGTCCCCAGTTTGATTAAAAATGGCAATTACTTAAGATTAGTTGATTCTGAGTAGATTATTAGAGTTTCTTTACATCACTGTGGTATTTTTATGCAAATGAAGGAGACAAGAAATTCGCTTATCCTATAATTACTACGTTTACTTACGTCCAATAATAAAATTAGAACATTAAATTATCCAAAAAAATGTAATTACAAAATATTTCATCTTACCGATTGCACTCGTTACCCTGAAACATCAGACATTAGTTCCCGAAGTATGTAAAGATTAAATAAGTTCCAACGGTTTTCAAACTATTGGTTTGGGTTTTAAGACTGAAAGAAGCAACCAGTCTTGAAACCTAAGCCAAATCACTTCTCCAGCATGTGTAAAATATTGTGTTGAGTTTCTCAATTCAGTTGAGTGAAATTAAACAACGGTAACGTTTATTTGAATGAAACAAGGACAATAAAACGATGAAACGCACCTCGCCGATACAAAATAAATAAATGAACTTCGCTTTCTAATATAGCAAGTAACGCCGCATCTAACTAAGTATCCGAATAATTCGAAATATTGATAAACAAAGAATCTCAAAACAAAGCGGACGAAACAAACAGACGCGAAACTTGGACACAACACAAACATTTGTATAATTCGCTGCGAATCATAATTAATTTCTCGACAAATTTTCGAGTATTTGTTTGAAATGCTTTGGGTGTTAATATAATGCGATGATAATATTAATATTTACTGCGTTATGTTTGGCCAACACTCAAAACACATTAGACAAAAGCCCTTTTTTTTCGCGGGGAAAAAACGCGTTTTCGCTACCACCACTGGGGGGTGAGTGGAACAGTTATGTTGGTTTCTCCGGTCTTACGGTCCAATGTCGACACTCGGGAGTATGGCTACATCCAAGTGAGCATTGGAACGAGTTCCTAATCCTATGTACACCCTACACCGGCATATCAACCAAAACCCGGGGTGGCCTTCTTCGGCGCATCCGGGACGGCCCCGGGGTATCTTGTTGCACTAAGATAGCTGCGTGGGACAGTCCCTGCGCGAGACTCTGTATCAGACGGAATGTCGGCGCACCGTGGCGCCTGTCAAGCTAGCTTGCGAAGACAGGTTGCACTGCCGCGACGGTCCTCAAGCCCGCACTTGGGTCTCCAGCCTGATATGCCACTCCTCCACGGCAGCACTGCGGATGGAAGACAATTGGGCCTTGACCTCCCTCGATACCAGTCTCCGCCCGAGATGGAATACTAACGAGAGATAAAAGCCCTAGCCAAGAAGGATCCTAGCCTAGCCTTACAGAATGCCAATTTAAAATAGAGTCGACGTGATTAAAAAAAGCAGTATTTATCTAGTGGCAGGTTATTTGGTATATAAAATATTATGAAGCCAATCACTAGTAAAGTATTTTTTTAATCGTGCGTACATCCTCTGTCATTCAAGTACAAATTTTGCATATAACACTCCAATACTTCTCAGTATTGCAGTGTGTCCATATCACAAAGTTATTTATTTATATATTAGGAAAAACCCAAAGCTAAATAAAATTACGCCATATCTGTCCAACAGAATTTAACCTACAAAACAAAAACCTCCCTAAACTCACTGATTCAGTCTGTTATCTAGAGCGAAACACAACAATCCGGCACACAATGCGAGCTACGTAATCGATCTGCGAACGGATCCAATGCACTCTACAACGAGTCTACGTCGTACGGAAATTGTCGTTGGAAAAATCCTGCCTGCATTTTGGGACGCTCTACATATTTCTTTCGGGTCAGTTGTGTTTGCATACATTTTCACGTTATGGATTTTTCTTCGGCTAGTGTGTTTTATGGTACTATAATGCTTGTACATTGGCAAGGGGTCTTGATTATTGCTGTCGATCAAATAAAATATCAAATGATGAAAGAAAATTTAAATATTGGAGAAGGAAGTAAATATAAGGCTAAGGTATTTATAAACGTTGGTAAGCTTTTTTCTTTTCTTATTTTTTCTCTTTATTGTACACTCCCATGTGTATTTTACATCTGTTTCTGTCCATCCAAAGATTGTCTGGAAGAAATCGCTTCTAGCGATAAGACCGCCTATTGTAGAACCATGTCAAGCATTATGTTTTTCTAAATGTTATTCTGTATGTTTATTGGTTATACAATAAAAAGTTCTATTATTATTATGTTGTGGGGTAAATTAAATAATATAAAGATGAAATCTTATCTTAAAATTTTTATACATTCAATGAAAAAAAAGATAAGTTCTTCTCTAATATTATTAAAATCAGTAACTTCACTTGCTAATAGATTACTAAAGTACACAATCAACGACTTTCCATGGACGGGAATTAAAGAACTCTACATATTGATAGAGTCAGCTTAAAACCTACAAATTCAAAGGAAACACGTAAAACTCCAATCGTAACCATCAATGGGGAAGTAGATGCTATCAATTTACAAATGATAAAGGTAGAGGTCCCCGGTACCCCCTGTCGATTCATCACCATCCCTTATCATCCCCATTCGATTCGGTGTTTCTTGCACCTGATGTTAGTTCAATGGTCTAAGGAAGGATATTGTTGGGGTAGATAAGGCTTTATTAGTATCTGAGGGTGGGAAAATTAGGTAGAGATAGCGAAATGGTATTGATGTCATGTTTTATGTGTTTTTATTTGAAGGAATGGAATAAAATAGTATTACAGGTGTCGTTTCTTTGAACTTATACCTAATGTTTTATTCAGACTGCTTTTATCTTCATCATCAATAATATGGGCGGTTGCATATTAAAAAAAAAATGTTTAAGAAATATATACTCCGAGCTACACTTGACAGAGTTTCAATTATTATTATCTATCGGCCTATTTTGTAACAAACTGTGCCGACATCTTCATCTACGTGATTTAGATCTTTCTGAACCTGAAAAGTTAGAAAGTAAATTGCAAATATCTTAAAATGAAATCTTTTATTCCGATAAACTATTTTATTGAAACAATATCTATATTCTGCCCCTAATTATAATATTCTGTCCACCTGTGCAGCTACATGAATAACCATTTAGTAGTTTTTGAGATGTGCACTTACAAACAGATAGGCAGAAAGTAATTTTACAAGTTTTTATTTAACTTGCAATGTATGTATGTTTGTTTGGGTGGAATCTTGAAAGTCAATTTTCAAGCAGTTACCCTCAACCGATTGTGTTGAAATTTTGCATACACGTTCAGTTTGGGTGATAATGCATTGTTAGCTAAGTGAAGTCATTCTGAATCCAATATGGCGGACGGCCCAAGATGATGGACTAGTTATTGTTTGTGCACGTCCATAATATAGGTATCAAATGAAAGGGTTAGTTGAAAAATACATACAAATAAAAAGTAATAAAAATATAAAAAAACTAGCTTTTATTTAAACGCTCTAAAAAGAAAAAAACATACTTTAAATTGAATCAAACTTTGTTTAATACTATGTAGAGATAAAAGCTTGTCGCGAGATTTACTATATATTTTTACTTTTTATTAAAAGTTGATAATTTCTTATTAGTCTCCTTGAGAGAGTCCCTTTCTTTTTTAATATTTTTCGTTCTAAGTACTCATTTCGGGTTATGCTGTTTTGTTATATGTATAGATTACCGTAATACATCTTTGTAGGTATAGTAGGTATGTAAATATTATGTAGGTACAGTGCGAACTTTATGAAATTGGAGAAACCTTCAGCTATATTATAATTTTTTACTGTATCTTAGAAATAGTTACCTGCTCTTCATCCGGTTATCGATTTTACATAAAAATGCTTTAAACTGTCAATCATAATTATCAATGAACAGGAACCATTACACGTTGCTCTTGTAAAAAATACACATACACATTTTACATTTCACTTCGAAGTAGTTATATAAAATATTTCCTCACACGCCGAAGAGACATTCTTTCAAACATAAAATAATGTAGAGAAATTATTTCCCATATTAAAATTGCAAAGCCTTATCTTACACAGCAAAGGATTAAATTTTGCTCGGACCAGCCACGTCCCGGGCTTTCCCGGGATTCCTTGATTTAATAACAGCGCCACACCGGGATTTATTAAAAATCCCGGGCGATCCCGACCGCTGACTCTTTGAAAGTATTAATCGATAAGATTTGTGGAGGGTCTTAAATCAAAATGTATCTTTACGACCCTGCAGGCATAAAATGGGGGTATTTGAATAGATTTGGGGTTAAAAGATATAGGAAATAAGGGAAATTTTTAGACATAACAATAAAGTACAACCTATTTTAGTAAATACCATCTCTCCTAAAATTCCTATTAATTTTATTTACAAAATTCTTCACAATATTATCTTGGGCAGTAAAAGGGTAGTCGGCTATATTTTTTTAAAATATTTATCAAAAATGTATGCCATCCAAAATCTAACGGAAAAAGAATTTTCTAAATGGTGCAATTGCCATGTCGAAAAACAAAACACCAATAAGTAAGTTATAAAGCTTTGAAATTTGGTAGAAGGGTTAATTGTCAAATAACAGTAATAGCAGACTGTGACGTCACCGGGCATAACGCTGCGTGCGTGTGAAAGAGATAGCGTGATATCCCCACCACGCCCCCACTTTTACTCACGACAATATTTCAAATGTGAATAACTGCTTTATTTTTCAACCAATTTTGATGCTGATTCCACAGAATAATTTCTTTTTCGTATTATTTTCTGTTACATATAAAATAATGTACAAAATAGAACATAGGAAACTACCCTATGAAGTTTGATATTAAGTTCTATTTTACATACCCATTTTGATTATGACTTAATTATATTTGTGGAAATTGAAAGCCTCTCGACATTCATATTCGAGCTGAAAGAAACATTGTTGCCATTAAATAAAACCCGGCCTGTCCGCAGGCTCTCGTGGATAGAGCCAATTTGTCGTGCCGAGCACACTCCACGATACCGACTCGACTCGATCAATTAACTTAACGGTTTAAAACCGGACAGTTTTTCCCGGATTCCGGACAAAATTGTTCTATTGATGGACATTTTGTAACTTGTCAATGATAGGAGAAAAAGTTTTGCAGCACAGTGAATTTTGTCACGGGATTTTTTAAAGACTTTGAGTGCTTTTTATGTTTTTGTGTTTAATTTTTACAAGAATTTGGGGCCCGTCAGTATCTATGCGTATGATAAAACAGCAGAACCCAGTGTGAATGTACATTGAAAGTAAAGTAATAAAAGGAAAGATGGTGACAAAAATAATAACAGAAAACAAATAATAAACGAATTTTAGAATTAATTTCTTTCTTTCTATTAGATTTTTAAGCACACATCTCTGAAACTTCTGAACGGATTTTACACATAGAAAAAGTATTATTAGAAAGAGAATATCGGCATTGTTTAATCTATACTAATATTATAAAGAGGAAAGATTTGCGTGTAAGTATGTTTGTAGCGAATAAACTCAAAAACTACTGAACGAATTTCGATGAAATTTGGCACACGGGTAGATCATGTCCTGGATTAACACATAGGCTACTTTTTATCCCGGGAAAGTATTTTAATCCCGGAAAAACTTTATCACGCGGGCGAAGCCGCGAGCAGAAGTCTAGTTAAATATAATTTCGGAAAAAAAGCCGAATGTACGAAGTCGCGGGCACAGCTAGTACAAAAATATATTCTAATCGTGAAGTCCTAACGTTTGTTCTGTGATGATATTATGAAACAATTTATACTCATTCTTTTAATAGCGGTATAATTTTATAAAATAAAAAAGCTAACTAGAATTTATTGAAGGTCACAAGCAAACGAAAAATGATAAAAGTGCATGTAACCCACTATAGCCATTAGCCAACAAAAAATATTTTCAAAAATATAACGCCGATAATTCCGTAGTGCTAAGCAAAACTCGGCATGTAAAAGCGTTACCATTTATAAATTCGTTCTCGTATTAAATAACGTGTAGTGGTCGAGTAAGTCCGTCGTTATTTATTCATCCGCTTCAGTTGTGAAATTATTTTTAGCAAAATGTTATTTCTAAGTGGCTTGTTTTGGTCGTGAGGTCAGTTAACCCGAATTAACTTTTAAATGATGGCAGTCATGAGGGATAAAATCCTACTAATATTATAAACGCAAAAGTTTGTAAGTATGGATGTATGGATTTTGTTACTTTTACACGCAAAAACTACTAAACGGATTTCAATGAAATTTGGCACACGAATAGATCATGTCCTGGATTAACACATAGGCTGCTTTATACCCCGAAAAAATATAAGGCGGGACTTTTATCCCGGGAAAACTCATTCACGCGGGCGGAGCCGCGGGAAAAAGCTCGTAATTAATAAGTCTCTATGCGATGATTTACGTGTAGTTATAATAGTTAGGTCTATCCCTGCCGCCAGGGTGTATACAAATATTTTTATTCTGGACCAAAGTACTTTACTAAATTTGTACTATTTACAAGGTTTAGAATCGAATGCAATGCCTTGCAGTAGTGTTTCTTAGCGTTGTTCTTGGTACGCTTCAAGTACTATCAAGCAACCATCTATTTGTTGCGAATATCATATTAAAAAGAACATCCAAGCTTGGCAAGAATATCCTCGAATAACTTGTAATTTAATTAATTATTTAAACTGGCAAAGCAATTAAGCTTTCATTTTCGAAGCTTCAGCAATAAACCATCTCAAGTGCGAACATGTTACAAAGTCATCTTCCTGTATTACCTTACCATACCATACCAAAAGTTGCAAAAATTAAAGCTCCGTCAATACTTCCTGTAATTGAAAGTACGACTGAAAAATTTTAGGCAATTTTCACGGATATTTACAAGTAAAAAGCTTGCAACGTACTGACGCATCCGAACATGGTATCCTGCAGGAAATGAGTTCCGAACCTCACCTCCCTCGCCCCTCCCGACCCCAGGGGCCCTGCTTAATGTATTTGAAATGTATACTAACCGTGACGGGCGGTGTCACTCGTTTTGAATAAAATATAGGTTGCGAGTAAAACTCGGTGTTTTATTTATGATAAGGGGAATTTAAATCTTGGCCCATTACCCAAATCTTTGAATAATCAATAATTTTTTTCTCCATTTATTCACCAGTTTGTGTTTTTGTTTTAGTGAGTCAAACTGCAGCTACTTTTATAGACTAAATGCCGATATAACTAGTGGCATCAGAAATAATCTTAAGTAAAAATATTTTTCTTCTAAAATTTCAAGAATTGCTATTGTTAGACTACCTGTATTTGTGAATGATGAAATCACTTGCTGTTGAGTATCTTCTTTCTATCTATATGACTTTTTCTACAGAAAATAGACAGACAGCATTACCACATGTTCATATATACTGTAATATATATTTTCTAATAGACGTGTAGGAGTACGTAGAGAGGCGGAAATTCGAAACGCAGTCTTCCGACAGTCCTATTAATTAAATGTTGTGGATATGAATTTATATACAGGCTATTACTAAACAGAAATTCACAGGAAATGATGGTATTTTGAGCAAATGACGTAAACTAAATGATGTTCGCAGTGGAAGTTACAAGCTACCAGTACAGCTTTGTAACCCGTAGCGATCTCGTAACTCGTAGTAGCTTCTAGGGTCTACAAAGCTACGAGTTCGTAGACCGTAAAAGCTCGTAAGTTATAACTAAAGTGCAGTGATGGTAAACATTTCGGTATACAAGGTCTCCAAATAAAGTGCGACATGAAATGACTCTTTTTTGTTTCTTGTTTCGCAAACAAAATATTAAATTGCAGCCTCAAATGTTACTTGTAAAAAAACGCACATATACAATTATAAAAAGAAAAATCTTATATATATAATTCAAATTCAACTGAATGAGAAAGTAAGGATATTTGAAGGCACTGTTCACTTCTTTGTAATAGATGGTCAGTTATGCTGAATCTCAATTTCCCTTGTGACTCGGATAATGTTATGAAATACGCATTATCTAGACGATAATAGTTTGTGTTAACTTAGTTCGATCGACTATTTTTGAATTTATTGAGATGATTAGATTTTTACTAGATGGTAGAAAAGATGGTAGTTCTATTGAGTATCAGCCTGGAGTCTGGAATATTGGATATTGAGAATGGCTCGCCCCCTATCACATCATGGAACGGAATAACGGCGAAAAGTGAGTGCACTAATTGCTCCTGTGCCTACCCCTTCGGAGATAAAAGGCGTGAGTGTTGGATGTCTTATGTGCTAGCGTCCATCTAGGTTACTACTGTTTTATCTATTTCTACTGACAAACAGTATGTAAACAATATTGTTCCAGTTTGAAAAACATTGTAGCCAGAGTAATGACTGCTCATTACGATTTTAATATGTATTATCTCGGGTTAATGACTACTGTACTTAGTATTGAAAGTATAGGTGATGTTGCTCTTGTAATTAGCACAAAAAGTTACGAAGCGGAGAAAGGTTGGATAATAATAAAATAAATAATTGCACATTTCATTACTCTTTTTACTTTAGAATTAATTTATAATCTACAAAATCGTTACCATACCAGCCCTGTATTATATACTGCCCATTGCTGAGCACGGGCCTCCTCTACTACTAAGAGGGGGGTTAGGCCTTAGTCCACCACGCTGGCCTAGTGCGAGTTGACGGACTTCACATACCTTCGAAATTTAGAGAACTTCACAGGTATGAAGGTTTCCTCACGATGTTTTCCTTCACTGTTAAAGCGAGCGATAATTCACAAAGAATACACACATAGCTTTTTTAGAAAAGTTAGAGGTGTTTGCCCTTGGGTTTTTAGCCTGCGGACTCCACTCCCAACTAGGCTATCGCCGCTATACAAATCCTTAATGTTATATGTTTTCTGTGAAGTCATTACCTACGAATAAATCTTTATAACCTCACACTCAAACTTATCACGTCGATTATAAATTGCATTCGCTACAGAGTGGTATTCAAGGAAATCCGACAAACTCCGACCGTTCCGTTACTTTATAAAGAAATATTAAAATTTCATTTAGCCCGACAGCTCGACGAATAGTTCGCGTAAAGTTTAAACGAACGCCCGTGGCGACGTTCCGCACGTTGGTGTGCAGGGCCGGAGTGAGTGGGAGTCTGTGGGGGCTTTGAGATATTATGTTTTTAGTTAATTAGTTAAGAATAAAATAGTATTTTATTTGATAACCGTAATTACTACATTATTTAAGGTTTATGTTATTTTATTAAGGTCTTAAAATATATACAAAATTTCATAAAAAAAGTCTGAATATCATTTATTTACGATACAGACGCGGCATTTTCCGCACATATGACAATAAAACAACAGTTTCTCAACACGTAATTTAAATGTCTCAACTTTTATCATCATCTTAATAACCTAAAATATAATATTTATACTATTTTTTAATAACTATAGTCCCCACACAGCTGAAACAAATCCACCCCTCCACCTAGAAACCCGTAAATGTACCAATGTGACGTATAAATAGATTCGATTGGTGAATTCCAATAGAGCCACCGCTGGATGCGCGATATTTTTGTGACTCTACATAGAGACGTCTCTACCTCTTTGTGTCGAGTTCAATAGATGTTATTGAAATGTTGATTTTCATCTCGACAGGATATCTCCATATTAGCTCTAGCAGATGTTAGCAATGAATATGTTCCAAAGAATTCCAAGTTTAGCTCGGAATGAAAATTTAATTTTGGAAGTTTATATCGACATTAAAATACATTGAGGTATACGGGTGGTATATTTTTCAGCTTTTTATATTGTGGGAAGAAGACTTGAGGCTTGTATCTTAGAGTGGATGATGTTCGGTTTATTTAGCTCTCATCTCAGCTTAAAAAGAAAATAGGTAATAGTTCACATTGTTAACACGAATTATAACTTACTCTATGTGTTTTAATCACAACCTTAAAATTAGCACAGATATACATAATATGTATCTCGTACATAAATAATAAAAACTATTAAATATTTAGTTACTTTTAAATATATTAAATTTCTTTAGTTGTAAAAAGCTTGGGCGGAACTAACTTTCATTTCCAATTTGAACGTTTTTCAAACTACAGACCTGATAGCATTACAGTTGCATTTCAGGCCACGATGCCTCCAGCCAATGAGCTCTAAAACTTTCATACGAACGCCTAACAGTTTAATGTTGTTGGCTCTAAGCTGTGTTTAGAACTGTGTTGTTTGGTTTTTGTTTGGTTTGTGTTGTACGGAGTTCTAGGAAATTCAATAAAAGTGTGTTAACTAATTGAATATATGTGTGAATTTAGACTTTAACATACAAACACCAACTCCGACACCGATTTTATGGTTTTCACTCCCAAAATGTGATAGCGGGCGAACGTATCGCCATTTCGGGCACAAATTTCAGACTTCAGGCTGATACTGAACAGTAAAGCCCCCATAATATCACTTTGCCTGACCCGAGATTCGATCTCGGGGCCTCAGAGCGTTGGTACGCAATGCAATGCAATACAACTAAGCCTCCGAGACAGGCACTGAGTACCGCGGCTCTAACATACGTCGATATATATTTTTTTTACATTATACAAAGGGCATTAATTTTAAACGTCTTCATTTTGTTTCCATAGTACCAAGTAAAATGCTTACGATAACATTACTGTTCACCCGCTTATGTTTGAGCCGTAGGATGAACCTCTAAAAGTTAAGGAAGTCCATTATTTTTTTTTTTTTTTTTTTAATCTAAATTTATTTCGGGGTTTTTATCCATATGGACATGTCAACCCCATCGGAGCTTATATTAAGACGAGCACAATAGATGTAAACATATTATCTATATACAATAATGTACCTAAGTGCTATGGTTACACAAGTAAATACAAAGTCCAATATGCGCAGGAACCCATTGCAACTTCACCTCTATACCACTTTTAGTCAAAGAAATTATGAGTTTTAAAATGTCGTAGGCTATCGAATGTCCTCTGAAACCAGAGGCGCATCGAGCCACATGTTGCAAAGCACTTTTGCTATCAGTGAAAATAACTAATTTATCATTATTTTTAGTAATAAAAAAATCTAATTCATGATTGTATTATCATTATGTTTAAAAATAAAAAAATCCTTAAACAAGCAAATCTAAAAACACGAAAAAAATCATACATAGTAAATATTTAACTGAATACTTCGTTGTGTACATAATATATCTATATCTCTTGGCTAAATCGGCTTTCACCCGAGCGATTAGTACAATTAATGAGCTGCATGCCAAAACAGATGTTTTGGCATGTAAGTGGAGCGAATTGGTAAAAATTTTGATATTTATTCTAAATTTCTATGTCATAATACCTAATAACTAGTATTTATTAATGTTATGTTTAATTTTGTTTTATATTTTAATAATGTTTTTGATTGTTTTTCTAATTTTAATTTTTATAGTTTTAATAGTTACCCCGCATTGTCACCCTGGAAAATCTCTGTCATGACTGTGTGTGAGATAATAAATAAATAAAATAAATAAATAATATAATTAGGTGTTTAATATTTTACAATTCAAGTCAACTATCACTGCTGAAATATTGTAGTTTCACAAAAAGCTGATAATTCACGATCCATAACTACTTCCGAAAGAACTCCTGTTTTAAAACTATCAGAACCAAACACGGTCATGCGGGTTCTACCTGGTGGAAATTTAAAACAAATCAAAACTATCCTAAACAATATTCTAAGCGCCCAATCATGACTAACTACACCTAGCAGTTGCAACATGCGCTGAATTCTCTTCATCAAACACCGATCGCATCTTCAAACACCTATCTAAGTTTTTATGGAGCAAAATTAACTTTATTTTTAAGCTATATAAGGCTCAAAATCCATCCGCCAATAGTAGACCAAAATTTAACAACTACGTGTGAAGGCATAATGAATTTAACGGTGTGCTGATAAGGTTGAAAATGGATTATAAAGTTTTATTGTTATAGAGTACGAAACGTGTACGCCTGTGTAGTCAGCTGGCAAGCGAGAATAGGCGCAGGGTTGCCACTGCGTTACATATTTAGAAAAAAATTTACCCGTAAGGCGCGCTTTCTAGTCGTTTCTAGTCTTACACATTATATAACAAAGTGCCCCTGCCACGTCTGTCTGTCCGTTTGAACGCGATAAACTTATAAACTACGAACGGGATTTCGATGAAAAAAGATGTCCGCTTTTTGTATGGGTGCTGGGCCTCAAAATCTAACCAGGCTTAAACTTTATGGACATTAAAGGGACAACAATATGGATCTTAGACCATTAGAAAAAATATATAGATTTTTTTTCATTCCATTTATAACAAAGTTTTTTAAAAACGTTCATTTTAAGTGTATTTCATAAGTATCTCAAAATCGGAGGACTTTTAAATTATTCGATTTATTGCTAGGCCTAGTTTTTGGGAGTACTAACCAAATATATATATAAAGTATTTTGGTTAGAATTTTAAGCCCGTTTTTGAACATTTCCTTTGATATGGAAATAGTTTGAGACCCTGGAAAGGACATAGCTACTTTTTTCCTTAAAATTTATAACGCGGGACTTTTATTTTGAAAAAACTCCTTCACGTGAGCGACGCCGCGAGCGAACGATAGTAATTTTATAATAACTAAACCAGGCCAGCATAATTTTAGCGACAGCGAATCAATTCAATCAATGGAATGTGTCTTATTATATTTGGATTGCATTGCTTTTTAACCACAGGTGCAGTGTAGGCATTATGTTGTAAATATAATAATTATAGTTTAAACGGTATTTTAGATAGGTATTCAAGTGATCGATAGACAAAACCCTTACGGGAATCTCCTGCTGCCAACCCTTAATTCAAACTCTGGCCAACTATTGCTGAATTTTTGGAATGCCTTCCGGCCTTTTCGACGATCCGGCCTACACTCACGGACGAACGCAAACGCATGCCGAACTGCGATGGTTTACAATGCACTTCACTTGTATTACCAAAAAGGCATGTTGTCTTTTTGGAATTTTCATATATGATTTTGAGGTTGTTGATGACAGCCTACTTTTAAAACCTATTTACCTTTTAATATACCTTTCATACTTGTGGCCTTACCTGCTCCTTTAGGGATACAAGTAGGCTTAAGTAATAATAAATAATTAAAATAATCCGTAAATATTGTAAACTACATAAATGTGATAGTGTTATTGTAAGCTTGTTCTTCTTTCTCTCGAAAATTTAAAAAATAAGCGACATTACGGTTCTTTAAAAAAAATATTTTAAAGAGAATTTATGATTTCTTATCAAGGAAACAAACACTGCTCCTATTATATATAAAACTTCAATCCCAAGAAAGAATCATACGATCATCATTACTGTAGGTGGTGCAATACACGTCTATTACGGTCCATTTTCGAGATTAACTGTCGTCATAGATTTCCACGATACGGCGTCGCGTCGTAGAACGACGCGACGCCGTGTCGTGTTTATGTGTATGAGCCGTCTGGGTGGGTACCACCGCAATGTCTGTTTCTACCGCCAAGCAACAGTGTGCATGCACGGTTGTGTTTCGGTTTGAAGGACTTTGTAGCCAGTATAACTACTGGAAATAATGAGACTTAACATCTTATGTCTCAGGATGACGAGCGCAGTGCAATGCCACACAGTACTTTGTAAGTCAAGGTGCTGGATGGTGTTGCTACTGTTTATGGGTGGTCGTATCGCTTACGATCAAGCGAACGGCATACTCATCTCGTCATTCAATGCAATAAAAAAAAATACGAACAGCACCAGGATTCAAGCTAGGAAATAATAAAATTAAAATAACTAGCGAAGTTACAGCAATGTATTACCCGTCGCGGAATACGCTAAAGACGCAGGTGAATGGCACAGGGGTGTCACTGTACATTATTAAGTCCCCCAAAATTAATTCTGCATCGTTCAGGAACGCACCCCGCGCTCCGCGGCTCAATTTAATTAATTGCTTGTATCCTGCTGTCTTAAATTACTTGTGAGTACTTAGATAATATTTATGTTGAGGCGACAAATAAATGGTAGGTATTAAGAATAACGTTTGTATTACCATTTACTAAGTTTATACGGTACTTAGGGCCTATATCGTCGTAAACCCGGCGGTCTCTTTAAAATGACCAAATAATCGTAGTCAATAAGGCCGTGACATTTGAAATCGCAAGTTGCAATTAATAAAGGGACCAAAACTATAAATAAGTTCTAATCACCCTTAAAAATGCCTCCACTCAATTTCACATCGATTTGACGTCTCTAGCGGTCAAAAATCTTGAGTTCAAGTGATCGGCCTTTTCGACGATAAAAAATTGAACCTTTCCAAAGTACCTTCGGTCATTATTACGACACACTTTAGAATAATCTTCGGTCTTACGAGGCCATCAAAAATTCTAAATAAATGTAATTCGTCTCATAAATGTATAAGCTGACCAAATACAAAAGTCCACTCTAATCTATGGTCCAAAATAAATGGTAATAATCTGCATTAACTGTTTAACACAATTGTCAAATAAAAATTACTTATAACTTGTGAAACCTTGCCTTGTGTCTTAAAGGAACAAACTAGCTAATGGTAAACGAGACTTAAAAAGTAGCTGCGCTGCCCTTGTTAATCTGAGACGTAAGTCACCTGATTTATTTCTTGTTAGTTGCACCAGTTTGATACTAAATCTGCGTTTACTACAAAATTATAATGCAAAAATGTTTCCTTTACACTTAAATGCCGCCATTACAATCAAAACCTTTCACCATGAAAGAGGGGGACAAATACATCAAACTAATTACAACACTATGACAAATGTAACGAATAACGTAAATAATAAGCAATTTTAATCAATTTTAATAAACAAACGGGGAGGGAACAATCTTTGAGGCTTACGGAAGTTACGAAGGGTGCCTGCAGGGATTATGGTAATTCGCGGGGGATGAAAATACGAGCGCAACCGGTACTTTAACTTACACTCAAGTTTGATAACAACGAAAGAATTTCGGTACATTGATGACGAGTTTGAGGATCTTAATACTTGCGTCTGTGAATTGTAAGAATCTGGTTTCCATTCTCAGATCGGAAATAATTTGGGTAAATATCTTAAAAAGCACCCACGCTTTTTTTACAATTAAATACGTTTTTTTTGTTATTTACACTATTCTTAATTCAAATTTATTTTCTATTTTTTAGTTGGATTTTCTATAAAGCGTGTTTTTTAGTTGTTTTAAACTATTATTTATTTTTAATTTTTTAGTTCTGTTCTACTATTGTCCAACAGATGTCACTAAATAAACGAAAACGCCATCTTGTGACAAGTAGGATTTTTTTACGCACAAGAGTAGCCAGTTGTAGTTCTACTACGGTCCAGCAGATGTCACTAAAAATAAAAAATATATAAAAATCTCATTTTTCAAATTGAATAATGGCATAATCTTATCAAATTAGTATATTGTTATCGGTCCTCGACAAACCTACAAAGTTTGAATAAAATCTGACCGTTTAAAGTGGGTCAAAATCGCGCCCAAAGGAGTCGGAGTCGGAGAGTTACAAACATACTAACATACAAACATACAATTGAAGCTAATATAAAGCGTGTAAAAACACTTAGAACGCCCGATATTTTTGTAGACTTTCTTCGTATTAAATTATGACGTTATCTTGATCAAATGTGGGTGCACTAGGAGCCATACCAGTCCCATATTGCTTTCGGAGATTAATTCACACAAGCAAAGAGAACTAAAAGCCAATTTTATTCAAATGTGAGACAATTTCATAACGTATAACCTCATGATATAAAAAAACAAACCTATTGTAACATAAAAATTTTCAAACCCCATACCCTAATTATTTTAGTAAAACATTAACTGATTGAAGGCTGTATGTTTTTGTACCGTGGCCTACAAATCGTGTGTTAGACGAGTGCGCGTAGTGTTGCCAGTTTTCTAACCGCTCGTTTTGTTTTTATGCAATAATAAATGCTACACCCGTTATAAAATTATGTCTGCGTGTGCAGTATTTATAATAAAAATCGTTTTATTTGATGCGTAATTTTGAGAATTGTGAGTGGTCGTATTCTAATTTCGGTTATATAAATTTTTGTTCATCTCTGACTCGGATTGCAACCCTACCGGTGCACGACCTCCCCTCGGCCTCTTGCGTGGGAGCACCAAGCGTGTGAGCACGTAATTTCGTCGTCGGCTCGTATGTGCCCGTAAATTACGAAGGCTTGGTCAAGGACCCCGCGGAGTGTTCGCCGTGATCAGCTGGAGCCGCTTTGCCGTCCTATACGTGTCGATGGCCCGATGACGGCAAGGAGCGTTTTGTTCTAGTGCACGTGAGTAGTGGTTGTCATTTCAATTCGCCGGTTTGTGCCGTTAGACCACGTTTTTATCCATTCACGTTCTTCGTTATAGGGCGAACATATCAGGAATCCTCCGCGGAAGTTGACAGGAGAACACTCGCCGGCCTGCCGACCTTGCGGGTTCTCTATTCCTTCCCGGTATGTTTTTTTATTACTAGCTTAGCGCGACCACTATAACTGTTGTTAATATTAAAGTATTGTGTACTAATCTGGAGCACTGTCCTTGTTCCAGGGGGTTTTTCCTCAGGGGGTTGTTTCTTTTTAGAACATACATTTTCGTTCATTTCGTCTATCGCGGGTAGACTTAAAACTGCCTGCATCATCAGAGAGGAGGCTAATTTCCCTAGTTGGATGAAGCCTCTGTGATTCCTGACCTGTATTGGAGGACCCAGGACACCCTCTCAATGGTATTTTTATGGAAATTAGACAAAAGTATGTAAATTTCTTATTTTGGGTCTGACACCCTATTTATGTCAGTGGCGCCCTTATCCTAATTTAATTATTGTTTTAAATACAACCCTAGTAACAAAGTGATAAAAGAACAGCTCTCCAGTAGGCTCACGTCCCGCTCTCTGACCTTAATTTATTAGCCGGAACCCGGTACTTTGTGATTGGTATTAAGTATACTTAAATAGCAAGTAAGTGAACACAATATATGAATTTAAAGTCTGTGTACCGTTTTATTCCACCCACTTCTGCTACACCCTACACACCATCGGGTCATACATGCAACACTATAAACTATATCACAAACATTTCAATTGTTTTATATCGCTTACGTAACTCAGAAACCATCACAACACAACCTCAATGCTCCAAGATGTGACTTTACGCAGTAAAAACCCGCTTACAACGCGAGCGCGGCGTTGTCTACAATCATTAAAAACTCATCATCAGTCACCTACAGCTCCGGATCGCGGATCCTTCGCGAAGAAATGGTCGGGAAAATTACCTTCAGCCCCCTACTACGGGAACTGTTTTGTTTGTCGGATTGTTACTGGTTGGATTTGTAACGTTTTTATTGAGTAATGTATTGTTCACGGTTTGGCAGGCGTGATAAACCTTTTCCGAAATCGGTACGAATCGATTTTTGATTTCATGGAAGTATTAAGTTGATAGTTGCCGGTTTCGAACAGGCCGGCATGATTGTGTCGACTGGGGCGGTATAATTATCTCTCGTCAGTCAATACTCTACCTAGATGCCACTAAATTTACCAACAGGTTCAGTAGAGGCACTTTGCTATGCTTGATTAATGAGATGGACTGTCATGAATGCGTCAAGTGGGAAATAAAATCAAACATACTTTCCACTAAAATGTGATACGTCTTAATAGCATTCGAGTTCTAAGAGTAGCGGTAGCATCTGACGAGACGTAATCACGCCGTCTGGCGACAAATAGCAACTTTATTCAAATAACAACGCATTTGTTTAAGCTAAATGATGGTACAGATTAAATATTAGCGCCGCGAGCTGAAACTGAAACATCCACAACTCTGATTGGAAACATAAATATCGCATCAACTTGGGAACGAGTTACGTAATGAATCGCTCGGTTTACGTGGTGTAGTTCGATTGTTTTTCTGTGGACACTTACGACTGTTTTTTCAGAGCTACAGAGGTGTTGACTTAATTGATTTGGTCATTTTTTATATAAATTGTATTTCACTCAACGTTTTTTGTTTTATATTTAAAATAAGATCTAAAGTATAAACTAGAAGACGCTTAGAGTTCCATAAAATATTTTAGATTCGAAACAAACATTTATGGACCACAAGATTCATGTTTATCATAATAGAGATCCAACCCAAGGCCTTTTAAAACGGTAGAAAAGCTGTACGTATAAAGTACACTATCAAACTTTAATATAATATTTAAGTTTAAAAATGTCATCCCACCCCTATCATACTGTTGTTTTTGTTGTTCGGTACTCAATAAGGAAGAGGGTCGAAAAGTTTATGTTTAAGATTATGTAAAAATCTTACCACTAAAACCATTGGTATATTAAAAACCCCTAAAACAAAGTAAATCGAACAAATCCCTATAACGTTGTAGATTCTACGAAACATTGTTACTATGGCAATAAAATGTTAGTTACTTATTCTGAACACATTTACCTACTTACAGTACAATCGCACTATAAGATATTTTATGATACACTTATTTGAATTATGATAGTTTTATTTTCTTTTTAACGGAAATGATGTACCTAGTGACCTCTACAATACATCCCATAAACAATTTACATAATGTTATGGTAGCGCCATCTATCAAGATTTGATGAAACACATAGCTAGCGTAGCTTAAAGTGTCTACTTAAAGCTTCAAGCAAGTGCTACTAGGTGGCGCTGACTCAACATCTCGTAAAATACACCTTAGTTGACTCAAAGAATTCCAGAGGGCGCTTTACCGTAAAAAAGGGAAACTAGTTTTTACTTGGGATTACATATATTTGAGACATCTAGCGGTTTTTCTGAGAACTGCTTGGTTTAAATACTTAGGTATATAATGAGCTGCCTCAGTTTCATGTAGATGGCGCTGTTTACGTTTGCAGTTTAAACAATCGCCAGCAGATGGCGATATTTTATAACAAAACTTTTATACTACCCTTATTTTATACAACGCCTAGTGACGTAGTCTCCGGTGAGACGTCGTTTCAAGCGACGTTGATAAAAAGTTGATATTTTAGGAACAGCGTTAACACTATGCAACTACGCTGTATGCTTGCTGATAATTCTGCAATTTCCAACAATTCTATTGTCGTCTTCCTTATACAGAGTTTTTACTATCAGTTATTTAGCTACTTTATTTTTTTACCCAATGATCGGTAAATTTTAATATTGCCAGACACTACCTCAAGAATAATATACATAACACACACACACTCACGCCTTTTATCCCCGAAGGGGTAGGCAGAGGCGCAACTAATGCACGCATAAATTATCTTATCATAATATTCTCCAGTTTATTATTATACATGTTGTATACCAGTAGATAATGAGAGGGCTATATACTAGGTATTGCGTGTTCGATCTCCACACACAGAAAATGTTGTTGTATACAAAATATTAACTGTCCGGTGTTAAAGTAATGTATAAAATCATATACTTAGTACCCAAGACATAAGTGTGATTAGGAAATAGGACTCTTGTATGCACTTTTAAGCTACATTTTATTATTTTAGTTCAAATGACATAAAATTTCACAATTATCATACACTGTTATTTAGTAGCATTTTCAAATTCGTGTTGGTCCGGAGCCAAAATTCTAGAACACGTAGTTTCGTTGACTTATTTACCTACTTGTTTAACTAATAATATATCAGAGTAGAGCCTAATATCTGCAATGGCAGTAGTTTTACTAACTTTATTTGTAAATTACGAGGAGTTAACTCCCCAAAGACATTATAATAGTTAGAAAATAAGGTTATTCTTTTAAGCAAATGAATGTCCAGACGAGCAAGCCATTCCCGCGATGGAAGCCTCACGACCGCCTAGAGTGGCAACACCACTCGAATTTTGAATTAAGAACAACAGTGTGGCAATATACGGCACTAGTAAACCCCATCAGATGGTAAATTTGATCATGCTGGGTAAGTTATATTTTTCCTATAAACTTTTTATTATTAGTGCAAAAGCAGGAAATTGATCACACAGCTTGAGTAAGCTACTACTGATGTAGAACACGATAGTACCAGTATAATCGAATAAAAACCTTGAAACTGTTAAACACCAGCATGATAAAGTGATAACAGGAATTAAGTCGGCAGTGTGAAATTGGCGGGCACAGTGCACACTGGAGCAGTGTATACACTGCAGTGCAGTAAAACGACGTTGTTGCACTCAGACGGGCCTCATTACGCCCCCTCGTATGTCGCGAACATATTATGCCGTATGACTTTGTGCCAAATATCTAGAAAAAAAATATAGTTTTTAATAAAAATCTGATTAATATAAACGGTTTAAATTTACTTTTCTGTTAAATTCGTTTTAGAATGCAATGACGATAGGGTAATCTTGTGGATAAAAAGTCTATAAACTTGAATCTACTCTAATATTCTAAAGAGGAAAGATTTGTATGTTTGTAACGAATAACTCAAAACTAATGGACCGATTTAAAAAAACTTTCACCATTAGAATGCTACATTATCCCTAAATAGGCCACTTTTTATCCCTGGATCTTATAAAGTGAGACTTTTACCCGGGAAAAACTTTTTCACTGCGGATGGAGCCGCGACCAAAAGCTAGTATTAAATAAAGATAAAATTAGTTGGATTTTCTATAAAAGCATGTTTTTTAGTTAAAAATATTGAATTTTCATTGGTCATTGATAAATATGCCAAATTTCAATTTAATCCAACGTTTTGAAGGGGGTCAAAATCATGTTCAAGTTTCCGTTACATACATACATACGTATGAAGCTAATAAAAGCATGTTAAAAATATAGTCTCTTATAATTATAATAATTTATACTCTTTGTATGCTCAGGACCTCTACTTCATAGACTACTAAAAGAAATTCATATCAATGACAACGCGATGTCGCAGTCATATGTTACCTTGTCTTCTCGCAACCATGTGTCTTATTTTTCGAATTTTATCTCGTATTTTCAGCATGCGAAAAGTAACTAGACTAGATAGCAAATGGAGTAGTTTAGTTCTCTGACGGTCGCGAGAATTATGCCGTTTATTATTTCAACGAAAACCGACTCTTTGCAGACATGTATCCTGATTCCTGTCTTCCTGGATAAATATAGTACGTTGAATGGTACCGACACCATTATAGGATTATAATAATTTGCACGAACGTTGCTTGTTAGACCAGTATAAGTTATATTATCATCCGAAATCATTCTCCCAACAAATTTTGTGACTAAACTAAAAACTAGACTTTACCGAAATGGACGTAACTGACGACTATCCCCGCGACACATGTAACGTGCTGTCGGCGAATGAATGGGCCGGTCTGCGGGTTGAGAAACTTTCCACGCGGCGGAAACTTGCACCGATGGATTTACTTATAGATAAATATCATTTCAGCTTCACAGGGTTTTAATTTGGAAATATGCATCGTGGTGTATACCATGAACTGTATAGTTCAGCGCTCAATTCAGTGTGTTAAGGAAGGAGAGATACGAAACACCGATGAGACCACATCAACTCAAATAGAGTGGTTTTGATATACTTAATAAATACTGGTACTGTCTGCTCCGAGGGCTTGTACTGCCGAAATTTCAAAATGGTTTATGTCTGACAAATCTTAGTTATGTAAAGACGTGCCATAATATACTTCCTAAGTTTTTTACAGACCTGAAGGTATAATTTACGTTGACAAAAATGTATTATGTAAACACGATGTGGACGATAGCCTAGTTGGGAATGGAACGGTCTGCCACGACAATGTCCGGAGGTTCAAAACCCAAGACACACACCTCTGACTTTTCGAAGTTACGTGTGTATTGTTTATCAATTATCTTTCGCTTTAACTGGGAGAAAACATCGTGAGGAAACCCACATACCTGAGAATTCTCCATAAGAATCTCGAGGGTATGTGAAGTCTGCCAATTCGCACTAGGCCAGCGTGGTGGACTAAGGCCTAACCCCTCTTAGTAGTAGAGGAGGCCCGTGCTCCGCAGTGGGCAGTATATAATACAGGGCTGGTATGATGATGATGATGAAACACGATGTAATATCTTAGGTCAAGAGTGAACCATGTGGTATACAAAAATTATGAAATTCTTGTGGAAATTATGAAATGTTCCTTTTTAGGGTTCCGGACCTCAAAAGGAATCCTTATAGGGACATTTTGTTGTCCATCTGTCGGTCTGTCTTTCGTCAAGGCCCTGTTTCTCAGGAATGCGTAAAGATATCAAGTTGAAATTTATATCAAATACTTGGGTCCACGGTGTCTTTCAGCTGTGAAAAAAATAAACTTGTAAGTCAATGCGATCAAAAGATATAACCGTTTATCTCGCGATTTCGCAAGGGAATCAAAACCTATAGGGTATTTCCCGTTGATCTAGAATCATTGAATTTGGCAAGAAGCAAGGTCTTACAGTACTTGCAAAGGCAAAAATTTGAAACCTGTAGTTTTTTAAAATATATGTAATTTAATAACAAAAAAGGGAATTTACAAACTTTTTAAATTTGATTAATTTATTACCTGATTATTTTTGGCGAACTATTGAACCTGTATACTTAGATACCTACAACTTCGTACGGAGCCCGCGGCTCGCGAGTCCAACTCGCACTGTTCCGGTTTTATTTAAGGTGACTTTAATTTTATTCAGAAATAATTTTTAAATTAAACTTAGTAGTTTTAGCAATATTTTTAGACATCGGATTAACAACGTTGTTGATTGGTGCAACAAAAACTGTTTATTTTTATTGTTTCCAGCAAAATAATTTATAAAAAATACATTTCAGATACCTTATGTGAAGGAAGCTGTGAATCTAATCCGCTCTTACCTGAAACAAATCAATAAATATTAAATATTGTGAAACATAACCCATGTTGTTATTACTAAAAACGTCGCGTCTAAAAGCATAAGAAACACGCCTAATGTCAGTAAATGGGTAGATACTAGACATTTCTGTCTTTGCCATGGACCTGCTCCACCAGTATTGATACCACAGTTTTGCTAAAATCTGTATGAAGTACCTACCCTAGCCAGTCATTCCAAAACCGGGTAAATACTCATTCCTATAGAAATCCATTCACTAGCTAAAATAAATCCAGCATAATCCGATTTCATTTGGCTATTCATCAGAGGTGAAAATAGGAAAGATTTCAATCAACGGTTCTTTATATCCGACTGAAATGATGGCGTTCGTTAAACAATCCGACGACTAATGGAACTGCGAGATGACAAGGAATAGGAGTTTGAGGGTTCCCGAGATTTAGTTTTAGTTTGGTTAAGTAATCATGAACAGTAGGCACTTCACACTAGACTTTTGAAAATTTTATTTACATTTTATGATGTGGTAACACAGTCATATCAGACACAAACTAGTTATACACATAATATATTTTGAATAGTAAACGTGATGTTTGTGAGTTCCCAGGACGATAAAATACATTTAATGTAACTATTGATATGGAATTTATGCCTGATATAGGTATATATCCTTTTATGCTCTATATACTGTTTTTTCTTTTGCACTTGAAATCAAATTTAAATTAAAGTATATACATGTTGAGTTTTCCTAACTTGGACTTACATTATAGCTATAGGTTTTTAAATTGTAATTATTGTAATCGTAGTGTTAAGTCTGCTGGAAAACCTAACCTTTGGTAAATGTAGATGCACTAGTTGGGGTCTCTGGATATATCCCTTTGAGGATAAAGGGTAATTGGAAGAATGTTCATTCTTCATCTAATTCATTCTAAAACTAAAAGTCCATCTTTATTTTAGTCATTACTGTATCCAAAAAAAAACAATTAATATTAATCCCAATTTCCAAATCCCATCAAAGGAACTCCACAAAAAAGTAACAGAAATGAAAAGCAGTCAATTGCCGTCCGTTTTCAATTTGCGCGATCCCCGTAGCCTGTAACGTTCACTGTTAGCTTATTTTTTGTATACACTCTACCGAGCCGTGGCTGCGCCGTGGCAGGACAGAGACAGTGTATATAAACTTTTATTCATTGATAAACACTGGAGTTTCAGGGAAGATTTCACTGACTTTACACCCATAATTGTAGTAACATAATTCAAAACTGAATTACAAACCACTGCTCCCCTCGGGTAGTTATTGCATTTTAAATATCATATTGTAATAATTACAATATAACATAACAGAGCTTATACACTTCGCGGCATCTACCATGATTCTGATATTCAAGAGATATATACCTAAAACAAAAAAAAAACATACATCACGTCTTTATCTTCGAAAGGAAAGGCGGAGTTGCAACCAGGACAACCACTTTTCGCCAAGTCTGTTCCGTCCCATGATGTGATAGGGGACGAGCCTATCGTCTGATACTAACTACTACGTAGCAGTGTATATTACGAAATCTATGGATTCTTATAATTATTGATCCTGATGTTCGATGACGAAGCACTCCCATCGCCCGGACGTGCCACGTTTGTGTGTAACTAAATCTTTTGAATACATGTCGAGTTGTGACCAACCGCTTCGTATATTGATATGTCGGAAAAGTTTGGTATCGAGAAAATCTCGGCGATATTTCAGAACGTAGTTTTGATAAAAAGTTTACGTAGTTTGAATGTTTCTGAAGGTTTTGAATTGTATTAGACGTCTATTCTGACATTTTACACTTAATCCATATTAACATTTTCAAGGCCGTAGAGTCAAGCTACTGAAACTGTTTTGATTAAGTGTGATGTGAGGGTTGGCAGAACTCTAAAGTTTAGATTTTTTTTATATCGGAAAATGATTTTAACACTCGTAGAAACGAGAACGAACGCGAGTATTTATTAATTTTTTTTGACATAGGGGGCAAATGATCATACGGTTCACCTGATGGTAAGTGATCACCGCCGCCCATGAACATCTGCAATACCAGGGGGCACAGAGATGCGTTGCCGGCCTTTTAGGTGGGAATACGCTCTTTTTTTGAAGGTCGTCGTTTTTTTAGTAATTTAAAGTACTAAGCAGACTTGCTATAAATTTCCGTTAAAGTCTTTGTAGATAACTCATTCATTGGCTACACATCTTAGACAATAAAATTTTTACTCGAGCTAAGTTTGCCAAAAAAAAACCAAACGAGCATCTGGTTCACTTGTAAATAAAAAATTGAGCTCCTAAGGAATCGTTTTGAAGTTTGCTATAGAATAGTAATATTTATAACCAAATTATACACAAAAAACCTGATTAGGCTGATATTGATACACATCTCTTTCAAAAGCGTGATACAACATAATAATATTATATGAAAGTGTGATAGGTAAGTTCCAAGGATGTTCGATACCCAAATTCCACGTCAAATTACATATTTAACCCAATACGTTCATTGGCTGTAACAATACCATACGTAAGGCTACAAATTTAAATAGAACCACTATAAATGTATTACAGGGCGCGCCGCGGGCCTCAAGGGCCTGAATAATTTATGGGACGTATGAAAAGCGATTCGTGTTGTACCTGCAACGTCTGTGCGTGTTGTCGATGATTTCGGGATTGTTATTTATGAGGACGATGCGGCTACGAATGTTAAGGCTTAGTTGTGTTGTGGAAGTTGCAAATGTTGAGGTGAATGTAGAATAATTGTTTGTTTTTGGAATTTTTAGAAGTTGTTGGATGTTGAGGCACAGGATTTAAATGTCTACGAAGCATGCTTAATTCGTAGAGCATCTATAATATGATAGGCTAGATTCAAGGCTGAAAGTAAGCAGAAAACCCCAATATAATTTTTCCTGACCTAGAGCCATAGAGCGGTGTCGTACCGCGCACATATTACAACTACACCACCGCGGCAGTGATTACAATTCATATCATCTAATCAATTTATAAAGGAATAATATGTTTTAATTTAATTGTAGCCATCAAACATCATTTTCATCAAACGAGGCTTAAAAAGAGTATTGTCCCTACGGTAGGCAGCGGCTTGTCTGTGTCCCTGGCATCGCCGAGTCCATGAGCAGCGGTGGCCGCTTACCATCAGGCGGGCCGCTAGCTCGTCTGCCTATACAGGCAATAAAAAAAAATAAAAAATAAAAAACACCAAAGAAATGGTGGAAAACTGGTATGGTAGGTCTCTCGTATGCGAGAAGTCGTCAGGGTAGGTACCACCGGGATGTTTATTTCTACCGCCAAGCAGCAATGTGCATACACCGATGTGTTCTGGTTTGAAGGAAATTATAGCCAGCGTAATTACTGGGCATTACAAGCGACGAGCGCACAGGAGTGCCACGCAGTACTTCGTAATTAAAAGCTCGGTATGGTATTGCTACTGTTTCTCGTAGTGGTCATATCGCACAAGATGAGGCGAGCGGCATGCTCGTTTAAAAAAAATTACCTTATAAATTATTTACAGTCGTCAAAATCAATTTAACCTACATAGGTAGTAGGTACGTACTAGCAGCGTACGCATCGCGGGCATGCATTCATTACGGCGTACTGTGCTACGATGTAACCAATACACAGTTCGATATCGCGTGCGTTTAGTTCAATAACGTGGCGTGTATGCGCTACGACGTAGCATATGCTATGGTTTGGGTTCTTACTTCGTTTACTAAGGCGTAGCACACATTATCTACTACGACGTAGCATGCTATTGCCAAAATGTAGCTGGCAACTAGCTGTAAATTGTATATTATTTGGTATACGGCATTTATAAACGAAGGCAAAGGTACTCACATACTCCCACAAAATTGAAGCTTTTAAGGTGTTCAATTGAGCATTTGGTATCATCTCCTCTAAATGCACAAGCACTGTATACAAACCGTTCCCAATAACCAACAATTATTCCAGTGCAATAAGTCCCAAGACCGATCGGAATTCAAAGTGTATGGGAAATTGACATTTGATCGGGATGGTCGTATAATATTGGAGACGCTATCCCGCGGGACGTGTAGCCGGCGTGCCGTGGGACCAGGATTGAAACATGACAACCTCGCACTGACGGAGGCTAAATTGTTGAGAGATTTGCGATTATCGTTCGTCTCTGGAGCGTTGGATAGCGGCAGGAATATAATATGAACAAAGATTGAAGGAATATGTCTAGAGATATGAATTGACAAACTTAAGTGTGGTAAGTTAATTTAAAAGTTATTATGTAAGTAAACGGAATTATTGCTTGTAAATAATTTAATTTAAGTGTTACAGATATTATAAAACTGGGAGTGTACTAGATAATAATGTATTTGTATCTTGAGTAGGATAATATTGGGCATTCTAGACCACCTGTCGCTCGGCGAAGCAAGTTCGCCATCGCTCCGGACGGTGGTCTAGACTGCCCAATATGGAATGATCGACTCAAAATATGAATTCACATTGTAACGTTGTACTCAATTATATTATAATTAAAATTTTATTTAGCCTTAATAACAGATTACCTAGTCAAAACAATTATTTTTACCTATAAATAAATAAATTAAAACAATTATTATTTTACATAAAATCCTATACTAAATACAGTTTATATTATACATTTTAAAATCATATTCAACACTACGCTTAGCACCGCACCGCGCCAGCGCGCCGTCTTGTACCGTTACTTTTAAATGACGAAGCAACTGGCGTATGCGCAGCCACGGGCCAGTTTCCGCCCGATCGTCCCCTGTAACGGACGATTACACGAGTTGCGTTCACGTATATCATATGTGTCGTCTCACGCGCTCGTGTAAATTATATTTTATAGCGGAATCAATTTGTTTCTATTTAAATAATAACTACTAGCTTACGGAAACCTCCACCTAGTTTGGAATTGCACCCCGATGGGTAAGTGTTGAACAAGGTATTTTACATGTAACTGCCAATTATTTTTTGATCATTAGCTTGGCTCATTGTTCATCAAATCATCATACTTCTCAATTTGTGTTGCGTTACTAGAGTAGTATAGATGTTTATAGATTTAGTATTTTAAATTAACGTAAATTTGTTATTAAGAAGCTGATATCTTCCGTTATAATTTTTTGACAACTACCTACACTTATGATTTTATTCAATAGCTTGTATCACCATCATCACCATTACTTTGGCCATTAGTTTTTTATGCTTGTAGAGTAATCACCGTTCTGATGCTTAGTATAAACACCTCACCAACTGCTTACGAGTGCCGTCTGTGAGGAGTTTGGGTTCGATTCCGGTTTATGTACCGTGATGAATTTCCTGTGGACGTATTTTACAGGGTGCAACATTACCGTTTGAGGTCACGTCAACGGTTTAAAAAAAAACGTCGCGACTTGGACCAACACATCGGTCATCGAGTCACCCCGGTGCAAGACCCCGGACGCAAGACCAACACCTCGGTTGCCGTGTCTCCCTCGTGCAAGACCCCGGACGTCAAACACCATTCCCAGGACGGTACCACTTAGCGGAACCAGACGGCAGAGAGCCTACCCCCCTTGTTATTTTTTTTTTTTAATATATCTTTTATTTGTGGACGTGGTTTTTCTTATTCCCGTTTAAGCGGGTATCAAACGTCACACTGGCGCCTTTAACGTGGTTCTACTGAAGTCTGGTTTCTGCTTCGTAATGTAGTTGTGTTGTGTTTTTTTTTTGTAAACGTTTTTTTTTTTTTGGTTGCTAGCAACTAAGGTGCAATTGGTAGTTAGTATCATCAATTATCGTTGCTCACTGATAGCATTATTATTGTCATTATTGTGACTTCCAAATACACATTAGTTGCATTTTTTTTTTCGCTTTTGGTTTTATGTTTTTTTCTAGTAACGTAGTTGTTTTACAACCGTAACGTATTTGTTTTTTTTTGTAACAGAACGGTGTAGATTAGTATACCTTGTTCAACAACTTCCTTATTGCTGTGCTTTTATTTTTTTTCCTTTTAACATTAAATATTTTTAATATTAAAATGGCTTACCCAGTAAAATTTTTGTCTTTGCAAAAATCAGAATTAGAGTATGAAGTACAAATTAGGGGCACTACACCTGCTGCTACTGTTCAGGAACTGAGGAAGCAGATTTCAAAATTAGGTCCACTATTTCCTTCTGAGGATATTCTAGATAGCCCACTTTCACTTACTGATGACTTAAGAGGTGCTGGTGACGTCATCACTAAAGTAAAGGCTTATTTGGACTCTTCACTAGATAAGACAACTCTATTACGGGTTCAAAACCTCCTCCATCATTTATACCATCGTCTTAATAGAATAATGTGTGATGAACCATCACGCAGTACACGTGAAGCCCTTATATCTGAATTTAAAATATTGTTTGAATGTTATAATTCTGTTAAAGATAAAGGACTCGACCCTCTTTTAGCTTCCACTTCTAGCTCTGAGACAAAATTAGATACTACACCTTTAAATATTAATGTGACCTGTGAGCGTGGTATAGCTGGTGAAATTAGTAAAGTAAGATTCGATGGTAAAACTTGCGTTCGTGCATTTATTCAACGTATTTCTGAATTTAGTAAGGCTAGAAATATTTCTCATACAAAACTACTTTCGCTTTGCACAGAAATATTTACTGGGGATGCACTGCATTGGTATCGTGCTATTAAAGATCGCGTGTCTGACTGGGATGAGCTTCTTGCATTGCTTAAACAAGACTTTGATCAAGCCGATTACGATTATAGGCTTCTCAGTGAAATACGAGCTAGGACACAAGGTGAATCAGAAAATATAACAATATACTTATCTGTAATGTCTGGTCTATTTTCTCGTTTATCAAAATCTTTATCAAGTGAAGACAAGCTGGAAATAATTCTTCATAACATAAGACCATGTTACGCGAGTACAATAGCTTCAGTTCCAGAAGTTACAGATATTGATACGTTAGGGTCCTTATGTCGAAATTACGAAAACGTACAAGCACGTCTTGCTGGCTTTAAAGAACCACCTAAGAAAACATCAGAAACACTAGCACCGGAATTTGCTTACATGAACCATTCTGCCAATAAATCAAATAGCCAACATTTTAAATATAATTCTAATTTTAATCATTATAACAAACATTCATACAATAATATTAATAATACAAATAAAAATCATAAAAATTATGTACACACAGTTCAAAATTCTAATCCTAAAACACTCTATTGTCCCAGATGTCGTAATAATACCCATAATTTACGGCAATGCACAGCCAATAAAGAGGATATTCATTGTTTTGTTTGTGGTTGTAAAGGCGTTAAGACACCTCAATGTCCTAATTGCAACAAGCAAAAGGCAAATATGTCAAAAGATCGCGTAGGCTTGCAGAATTGTGACACCAAGTGTGATAAATTTGATAGTGACGATTGGAAACAATGGCTAAAAACTGTCCAATTCTATTTTAACTCATATAGGATTCACACAATTCTGCAAAATCAACCCGTTAATGACCCGAGGCCTTATGCCAAAATACAAATTTACCATTTAAAATTCATTGGTCTTCTAGATTCTGGCTCTGCAGTAACTCTCATAGGTAACAATATATACAAGCTTTTAGAAAAGAACAATTTGAAATTATATACGGACTTGTGCATAACAGTTACAGCGGCTGGTGGTCAATCAATGACTAGTATTGGCTACATGAATTTGCCAATACATTTTGAAAATCAGTTTCACATTGTTACGGCTTACGTTGTGCCGGACGTTAACGTGGATTTTCTATTAGGAATAGATTTCTGGCTCAAGTTTAACATATTTCCAAAACACTTGTCTAGCGTCACCTTTTCGAATGTAGCCACCTTAAATGCTAGCCTCGAAATCGAACATTCTTCTTTTATTCAAGGTTACGACCGACTAAGTGATTCGGAAAAATCTGTAGCTGATAATATTATTAGCCAGTTCAAGGACATATCTGCTGAATTTAGGGGATTAGGTGAAACAAAGTTGATCACGCATCGTATTGATACAGGAGATGCTCAGCCAATCCGTCAACGATACTATCGTATGTCGCCGGAGAAGCAGCGTATCCTAATTGAACAGGTAGACGAGATGTTAAGTTTAGATGTGATCGAACCATGTGAGAGTGCCTGGTCATCCCCAGTCCTTATTGTCAATAAAAAGAATGGCGAACCTCGTTTCTGCCTCGACAGTCGTAAATTGAATTCGGTGACAAAACGTGACGCATACAATTTGCCCTATGTCTCGGAAATTCTGGACAATCTTCGTGATGCTCGGTACCTAACTAGTATTGATTTGTCCAAAGCGTTCTGGCAGATACCAATCGCTCCCGAAGACCGCGATAAGACGGCATTTTATGTACCAACTCGTGGCACATTTCGTTTTAAGCGCACCGCATTCGGTCTGACAAATGCTCCTGCCTCTCAGCAAAGATTAGTCGACTTACTGTTTGCAGAGTTTGACCTAAAAGTTTTCGCATATCTTGATGATATAATCATTATCAGTAATGATTTTAATTCACACGTATCACTCCTTTTGCGTGTGCTGGAGAAGTTGAGGTATGCGAACTTAACAATTAACCTAGAGAAATGCAAGTTTTTTCGTACTCAACTCAAATACTTGGGCTATGTGGTCGATAGTTGTGGTCTCCGTACTGACCCAGAAAAAGTAGAAGCTATCTTAAATTACCCAACACCTACGAGTCGTAAGGAAATAAAACGCTTTCTCGGTACAGCTACCTGGTATCGTCGTTTCGTACCAAATTTCAGCACAATAGCAGGCCCGCTTAACAAGTTGACGTCGAATAAAAAGGGAGGACCACCTTTTGTCTGGTCTCCTGAAGCCGACGCGGCCTTTAAGAAACTTAAAGAATGCTTGGTTTCTGCTCCTGTACTTTCCTGTCCTGATAATGACAAGTCGTTTGAAGTGCACACTGATGCCAGCAACTATGGTATAGGCGCTATGCTAACCCAAGTTGTAGATGGTAAAGAGCACCCAGTAGCTTACATGAGCAAATCATTGTCAGCGGCAGAAAAGAACTACAGCATTACAGAGCGTGAAGCCTTAGCTGTTCTGACAGCTCTGGAGCATTGGAGGTGTTATTTGGAGAATGGGAAACCTTTCACTGTTTACACGGACCACAGTGCTTTAAAATGGTTCCTCTCCTTAAAAAACCCTACTGGAAGGTTAGCTCGTTGGGGAGTTCGGCTGTCCGCGTTCAATTTCGAAATTAAACATCGTCGTGGCGTTGACAACGTTATTCCCGACGCATTATCGCGATCCGTTCCAATAAACTTAGTGGATACTTCAGGTTTTTATCTTACCACTTCCGACTCTTGGTATAAAAATATTTTCAACTCTTGTCTCACGAAACCTCAAAATTTTCCAAATTTTTTAATAAAAAATGATACTTTATTTAGACTGACGAAAAACAAGCACCATTTAGATCCTGAATTTTCATGGAAAGAAGTTGTACCTGGTGAAATGCGTGACCAGGTTATTAGAGACAATCATGCAGAACCTACGGCCGGCCATCTAGGGGTTTTTAAAACCTATCATCGGATTGCGTTACGCTATTTTTGGCCAGGTATGCATCAAGACGTTGTCAAATTCGTGGGCTCATGTGACAAGTGTCTCGCGTATAAAGCTCAAAATCACCAAACCTTGGGTGAAATGGGTCGACCTAAGCAATGTTGTAGACCTTTTCAGATGCTTTCCATTGACTTAATGGGCCCTTTGCCTACAACCCGTAAACAGAATAATTATATTTTAGTTATCACTTGCTGTTTTTCAAAATTTTGTCTAATATTTCCTTTACGCTCTGCTACCTCTCAAACAGTAACGAAATTATTAGAAGACTCAGTGTTCCTTGTGCATGGAGTACCTCAAACAATATTTTTAGATAACGGTAGTCAGTTTATTAGTAGAATCACGGAATCTCTTTTTAAACAGTATAATATTCCAAATATTTTCTTTACTCCAAAATATACGCCACAAGTAAACACCGTAGAACGATATAACAGAACCATCATCACATGTCTGTCAACATTTGTAGAGGACGACCATCGGTCCTGGGATATTTTTATTCCTAAAGTCCAGTTCGCAATCAATAATTCAGTGAATGAGGCGACTGGTTACACTCCGTCATTCCTAGTTTTTGGGAGAGAGTTAGTAACTTGCGGCACGCACTATATTGACATTGAATTAGGAGATGAAGTTTTATTTCTTCCTCGCGCCATTTATGCGGAAAACTTAGGTTGTCATAGGGAAATATTCAACGATGTTCAAGTAAAGCTCTGGCGTGCCCACACAAAAAATTCTACACACTACAACCTTCGTCGGAAATTTGTAGAATTCAAGACAGGAGACATCGTTTTGAAACGTGCGTATGTCTTAAGTAACAAAGACAAGCATTTTAGCAAAAAGCTGGCCCCCAAGTTCATTAAATGTAGGATAATTGAAAAGAAGTCTCCCCTAGTCTATGTTTTAGCAGATATGTCAGGTAAAAATTTGGGAACATGGCATATAAAAGATTTAAAATTAATAGGTACAAACACAGAGTAAGAACAAGCTTAATCATCGAGTTTTGCTTTGCATTGCTCCACTAGTCACATTTTTTTCACCCACAAAACTTAAAGGTGTAGCATAGGTTACTGATTTTAGATATTGGTTACCTTGAAAATGTTAGGAGTACGACAGTCTACAGTATTATTGTAACTGCCGTTGTTTGATTGCGCGAAGAATGAAAGATCGGATTTTGAATGAGTAAATGCTATCACGGAGACTAGAAGTGCGGATTTTATTTTTTAGGAAATAAAATCCTTCAGTGGCGTGCGGGGTAATGTAACGTTGTACTCAATTATATTATAATTAAAATTTTATTTAGCCTTAATAACAGATTACCTAGTCAAAACAATTATTTTTACCTATAAATAAATAAATTAAAACAATTATTATTTTACATAAAATCCTATACTAAATACAGTTTATATTATACATTTTAAAATCATATTCAACACTACGCTTAGCACCGCACCGCGCCAGCGCGCCGTCTTGTACCGTTACTTTTAAATGACGAAGCAACTGGCGTATGCGCAGCCACGGGCCAGTTTCCGCCCGATCGTCCCCTGTAACGGACGATTACACGAGTTGCGTTCACGTATATCATATGTGTCGTCTCACGCGCTCGTGTAAATTATATTTTATAGCGGAATCAATTTGTTTCTATTTAAATAATAACTACTAGCTTACGGAAACCTCCACCTAGTTTGGAATTGCACCCCGATGGGTAAGTGTTGAACAAGGTATTTTACATGTAACTGCCAATTATTTTTTGATCATTAGCTTGGCTCATTGTTCATCAAATCATCATACTTCTCAATTTGTGTTGCGTTACTAGAGTAGTATAGATGTTTATAGATTTAGTATTTTAAATTAACGTAAATTTGTTATTAAGAAGCTGATATCTTCCGTTATAATTTTTTGACAACTACCTACACTTATGATTTTATTCAATAGCTTGTATCACCATCATCACCATTACTTTGGCCATTAGTTTTTTATGCTTGTAGAGTAATCACCGTTCTGATGCTTAGTATAAACACCTCACCAACTGCTTACGAGTGCCGTCTGTGAGGAGTTTGGGTTCGATTCCGGTTTATGTACCGTGATGAATTTCCTGTGGACGTATTTTACAGGGTGCAACATTACCGTTTGAGGTCACGTCAACGGTTTAAAAAAAAACGTCGCGACTTGGACCAACACATCGGTCATCGAGTCACCCCGGTGCAAGACCCCGGACGCAAGACCAACACCTCGGTTGCCGTGTCTCCCTCGTGCAAGACCCCGGACGTCAAACACCATTCCCAGGACGGTACCACTTAGCGGAACCAGACGGCAGAGAGCCTACCCCCCTTGTTATTTTTTTTTTTTAATATATCTTTTATTTGTGGACGTGGTTTTTCTTATTCCCGTTTAAGCGGGTATCAAACGTTACAACATCACAATTTTATACTCTGACAACGGGAAATCAATGAGTATCGAAGAAAAATAAAAATGTAATGTGTTTTATACCTGTCGCTCAGCGAAACAAGTTGGCCATCGCTCCGGACGGTGGTCTAGACTGCCCAATATGGAATGATCGACTCAGAATATGAATTCACACCACAATTTTATACTCCGACAACGGGCAATCAATGAGTGTCGAAGAAAAATAAAGGTTTTGTCACGAATTCATCAGATTATGATTGAAACATATACGAAATGTTATGTGTATTATTCGTATTATGAATGTGAAAGCTTTGGTTGATTAAAATAACTGTCACGTTTTCGAATTATTTATTCTTTATTTAACATTATTATATGTTTTCGGTTGTTCTTCGAACAATAAATCAGATAAACGCACGAACTCTTGTAATTTTCGCCACTGAGGGGAATCGGTGTCGGTTTGGAACTTCATACGGATGAGCGCCTTCTTCCACATGTCCAATGGTTCGGTGTCGTGCGCGTCGCTCGACTTGTACACTTTGCAGTCGATGTAGTATTCACCGCTGGTGCTCGCTGTTCGCCGCTCGCTGCCGTTGGCCACTCGGTTCACAAAATATGACGAGAGCCGACTAATACTTTCAGTTTGCTCTGTGTCCGTTGCATAGTTGCGACTTATACCAAATATATCAATAGTTTTCTTTGTTTTTTTACTGAAACAATATATGAAACATAAATATTAATTTTCAACTTATTGTCACTGAAGTTTCTCCTAAAACGTTTTTAAATTGATACACATACATTATCTCTACCAGTCGTATTAGTAACAAATTATATAGAAACAAATTTATAACTACCACCCAAACTAATATTTTGATACATTGAAGTTTCTTTTGTTGAGGTGTTTTAGTATCGTTCTCCGAAGAGCAGATCTCTATAAATTTGTAAGGATCATATTCGAAATTATAGGTACTCTTTTAAACAGAAAATATGGTTTGAAACAATGCCTATTACCTCGGAGATATATGCGGTAGTTTGTGAACACTGAACACACCTCTCTAAATATATTACTTGTTATAAACAAATTCTACCGCAAGGTACAGAAAACATTCTTCCTACGAAGTCCGTAAAAATATTTAAATTTCTTACCTTGTTCGTGTTGAATTCGTCGTTGAGACTGGCTTGCGCTTCCCGACGTTGTCCGCCGACAGGCTGCGGTTGGGTTTCTTTTTTTGTTCAGAAACTGGAGCTGGTTGATAGTACTCGCATTCTGATTCAGACCTGAAAATCATATAAATTTTAAAACAATTAATTTAAATATACAAATTTAAGAAATCAGTACGTCAGAGTGATTTTAAAATAATTTATACTCACATTTTTCCGTTTGAAACAGCTGTTTGAATATACCTGCACAATAAGCTTGGTGAGTCGGTGGCAGCAGGCACGGCAAGTGTCAGCAGCTCGGCAGCGGGTTCGGTTATTCGCAGATTACTTCTTCAAGAGTACTTCCAGTCTTGTAGAGTTGATTTTGTTATGTCGTTTCCATCAAAACCAGTTGTTTATAAGCGAAAAACGTGTGATAATTGACAACATTAAAAATGTTGCATGTGCTATGGTATAATGTATTTTACGTTACTTTTTTCCGTGTACGTATTATACTCATGTAAAATGCGCATTCAGAGTTCGAGTAACATTAAACGTCGATGCAGCAAAAATGCTTAGGGTTGGGAAACGTACATTACATTGTAAATATTTAAGTAACCATAAATTATGTTATCACAGATTATTTCAAATAATATATTAATAACATCAAACTTTACAAGTAATTTCTTTATTTATGATGATAGTGACCAACATTTATTTCCTATTTTTTTTCATTTTGTTTTATCGTAATGATTACAATATATTGTGTATAATATTATAATGTTATTGTAACTATAGTTATTGTAAGAAATTATTTCATTTGAATGAATATCGTAACCAAAAAAAACTTAAAATTGAATACGTGCCATCCTTACTTGAATGACGCAAATTTGATTTTGCTGACTGGAAATTAATACATAGGTTGAGCGCACGTGTCACGATATGAACTATGTTATTTACTTGATATTTGAGTATATCCTTCTAATGGAAGAAGATCGTATGAACAGTAACCATAATATGACTCTTATGATTAATAGTTATTTTAATATTGAATTTGAAATTACTATAAAAGCTGATTTTTTCTTTTTCAAAGTTCATTACCACAAAATGTTGAAGTGACATAGCAGCATTTATAAAAAAAATAATCGATAAATATATTTTTATAAGAAGTAATCGGTATATTACATACAAATTGATATACCAACAACTGAGTTTTATATGGAGCTACAGAATATAGAAATATTAACTATAATAGAAAAACGGCAAAAATTCAGGTAACTATAAACATTTTATAAACATAAAAATTCTTAAGATATTGTTGATTGTACCTTAAAAATACATTTAATATTCTACTAATATTATGCATTACTCTTTCAGAAATGTTTTAAAAAACAAGTTACTTTCGTGAATAAGAACGAGAAGCACAAACGACAACTGAATTTCAACGGGGCACAGGCATTTGTCTTATGGTATTGGATAAGCCACTTCATTCAATTTAAAATCCGGCTTGAAATTTATAGATGTGGATTTTATACTTACTGTATATTTTGTAAGTATTTAACAATTATAACTTTTGTTCTAGTTTATAAGCACGCTTGGTGCTTTTGTAATTTAAAATAGTATAAAGCATTGTAAATTATAATTAGATAGATACTATAATATAAATAATGCCATACTGTTCGGTTTGCAAAGTGTCCGTAGATAGTCGTCGATGGTTGGGTCATTCACGGAGCAATGCACATAAAAACAATAGCGCAACCCCATTTTACGGCAATGTTTCAATTATCAATACTTCGTTTAAAGGACGTATCGTAAGTTATAGGATAACCGCAACTGACGAGCAAGTAAATAATTTCCCAGAGATGTTTCTGAATAGTATTAGTGATCAAGTAAAATATTTAATAGATCGATCACTTCACATACATACATCTGTTAAAATTAATTTTGAACTCTTTTCTGTTTTTCTTTTATATAAAAGTGATCAAAGGGAAATTAAATCATTCGGTACAAAAAATTATATAGTTCATGTTAATTACGAGTTCGATTCAATTTATAAATCTGCGATTGCATTACTTTTAAAAAAAATAGAAGAATTTCAGGAGAGAGATAGCGGTTGGACCTTTTTGAATAATTCACATTTAGAAATAAACATTAATAAATATCAGCCTCTCGGCGGAAGCGGATTTATAGATTTACCAAAATTCATAAAAAATAAAAAAGCTTGTTTGAATATTCGAAACAAAGACAAATATTGCTTTTTGTGGTGTGTTGTGGCAGCCTTGTGCCCTGCAACCCGACATTCGGACAGAGTTTCGTCTTATCCGCACTTTCAGAACATTTTAAATATTAATGACTTGTCGTTTCCCATAACTTTTTCTGATATAGTGATTTTTGAGAAAAATAATCCTTTTCTGAATATTTTCGTGTATGGGTTGAAAAATAATAAGATTATTATAGGCCCCTTGTATAAATCTATGAACAACAATAAATCTAAAAGCATTCACTTATTATTTTTAGAAAATAATACAAATTCCCACTATTGCCTTATCAAGGACTTGCCACGTCTCGTTAGAAATCAGATCACCAAACACCATGGTAAATTATATTTCTGTGAAACGTGCTTGTTATTTTTTTCGACTCTCAGTCAAATTAATACACATTTATGTGGAGGGGTAGTTACAGTTTTGCCAGAAAAAGGATCATTTTTAAAATTCAAAAATTATGATAGGAAACAAAACATTCCATTTGTGATATATGCGGATTTTGAAACGTTGCTTGAACCGATTGGTGATGGTGAATCGAACACCACCGCTAACACGTCATACTCACAACGCCACGTGCCGGCTGCGTTCGCCTACAATATAGTATCATCTTTCGAGGATTCATTTGAAGGTTATAGAACTTATCGCGGTAAAGACTGTGTTTTGAAATTTGTTGAATTTTTGATAGATGATGTTAAAGTAATATACAAAATTCTGTCTAAAAATGAACCTATGATATTCACAGAAAAAGATGTCTTTGATTTTACCAATGCCATAAAGTGTCACATATGTGAAAACTTATTATGGTGCGATAAAGTAAGAGATCACTGCCATATTACAGGTCGATATCGTGGCGCGGCTCATCGACATTGTAATCTACAACATAAAGTTCCAAAATTTATTCCAGTATTTTTTCATAATTTATCAGGTTATGATTGTCATTTATTTATAAAAAAATTGGCTGAAATTCCCGGGCAAATAAAGATTATACCTAAGACCAAAGAAAAATATACATCATTTTCTAAATTTATACATATTACTGATAATGAGTACATACAAATAAGGTTTTTAGATTCTTTCAATTTTTTAGGAACGAGTTTAGACAAACTTGCCAAAACAATGCATACCGAAGATTTTGTTAATCTGAAATCGCATTTTTCTGATAGAAGAAAATTTAATTTATTGACACGGAAAGGTATTTATCCATATGACTACATGACTGATTGGAAACGATACGAACAGAAATCGTTACCACTCAAGAGCGAGTTTTATAATTCATTGACCAACGAAAATATAAGCGATGATGATTATAATCATGCCAAAACGGTTTGGAACGAATTTAGTATAAAAAATTTAGGCGAATACACGGATCTGTACTTGAAAACGGATGTACTTTTATTGACAGACATATTCCAAAAATTTCGAAAAACATGTAAACAACATTATAAACTGGACCCTGCCTTTTACATCACCGCTCCTAGTTTATCTTTTGACGCCATGTTGCTTAAAACAGACGTTCATTTGGAACTCTTGTCGGACTTGGCAATCGTAAGAATGATTCAAAGAGGTATAAGAGGAGGTTTGTGCATGTGTTCCCATCGGCATGCAAAAGCCAATCACATGTACATGTCTGAATATAATGCGTCAAACCCTTCCTGTTTCATAGCATATCTCGATTGTAATAATCTTTATGGTTTTAGTATGTGTCAGTATTTACCCTATTCTAGTTTTAGATTTCTTAATGAAAGTGAATTAGCTAATTTACATGTAGAAAATGTTGAGGACAACGCCGAGTGGGGCTTTATATTAGAAGTTGATCTTTTGTATCCCGAACATTTGCACGAATATCATAATGATTTACCATTTTGTCCAGAAAAATGTGTGCCTCCAGGAGGTAAAACAAATAAACTTATTGCTAATTTATATAATAAATATAATTATATAATACACTACATTTATTTGAAAAAATGCATAGAACACGGTTTAATATTACGTAAAATTCATAAAGCTATAACTTTTAAACAGTGTCCATATTTAAAAAAATATATAGAATTGAACACTTTGTTGAGACAAAAGGCTAAAAGTAGTTTTGAGCAAGACTTTTTTAAGTTATTAAATAACAGTGTTTTTGGGAAAACTTTAGAAAACACTGAAAAAAGAGTAACTGTTCATTTAGTTAATCAATGGAGTGATAAAAATAATAAAACTAAAAAATCAATATCCGCTGAGAGGCTAATAGCCAACCCCTATTTCCATAGTGCTTCGATTTTATCTGATAATTTGGTGGCAATACAAATGAAACCCAATCAAATTATTTTAGACAAGCCTATTTATATAGGATTTACGGTATTAGAACTTTCTAAGTCACATATGTATAACTTTCATTACAATATTGTAAAGAATTTTTACGGAGATAGAGTGAAACTATGTTATACAGATACTGATTCTCTTGTGTATGAAATATATACGAATGACTTTTATCGTGACTTAAAATGCCAGTTTTTGCAATATTTTGACACAAGTAACTATGATGATGTTAATGTATATAAGTTACCATTAATAAATAAAAAAGTTCCAGGTCTTTTCAAAGATGAAATGGGAGGAAATTATATAACGGATTTCGTTGGTTTGAGATCCAAACTTTATTCTATAAAAACTCCCAATAACATTATTAAAAAAGCAAAGGGAGTAAAATCATGCGTGGTAAGAGGATTAAGTATCTCAGATTATGAAAAAGTATTATTTCAGGGTGGAGTCATTCGTAGCAAAAATATTATGTTTAAATCAATTAAGCATGAAATATTTACACAAAGTGTTAACAAAATTGCATTATCTAGCAATGACGATAAACGAGCAATATCTGTAGACAAAATATCTACGCGAGCCTGGGGTCATGCGCATTTTTTTAAAGAATGATAATTTAATACTATCTACCTATTAACTTATAAAATTGTAACTGTAGTATTAAGTACTTTTAACAGCTTATTGTCTATTCTTTATTTTTTTTGGGAAAAATATAAATAAATATGTGTTGAATTGTAATAACTTGTTTTATTTACGAACCTGATTGACATATTTACCATCGCAGGAATAATATTAGTATGGATTATAATACATATAATTCAACCATCACACTATAGGAAGGTACTTAGCTGATATACAATATAATACTTTAGATTGCCTTCTATCCAGTTCAACATACATACACACACGCAATCAAACCTTGTACTAATGAAGGGTAGGCCACACCATTACCATATCGAACGAACACTCAGGACTGATACTGAGTAGAAAAACTCAATATCACTTTGCCCGACCCGGGATTCGAACCCGACACCTCAAAGCGGTGGTCGTACCGCGCTCGCTTTACCACTACGCTACTGAAGCATTCAGTTCAATGTATTATAAAATGTTAAATAAGCATTAAATATATGACGTATCGTTTTGTTTCTAATGAATAAAATATTATGCTTATTTAACGTTTTATAGTAAACGTGTTCTAACATGTATAATACCGTTGTTTGTTTCGGGGGGAGATATATAATTTTTAGTCACTTGTCACATATTACTGGTTCGAATAGGTACTTAAACTACATTGCAAAATCATCAAACATCAACAGCATGTCGTTGGTATGTATTTTATTAACTTTGTATTAATTATAATAGATTGTATTACCATAATACCATTAGTAATGATTTAATTTGTTTTGTTACAGATTTCTGATGCAGATATTATATTTAACCAGTATGCGCAAGATCCCTTCGAAGGATTCTCCGAGATTCTACGCAACGAGCCCGAAATTTGCAATCAACAAACGAAAGAAAAGAAATCCAAACGACGTCGGGAAAAGTCAAGACACAATAATATAACGAAACAGAAAGAGAACACGTCTTTTGTAATGAGCAGATTACAGCGACGCGGCATCAAATTGATAAAAATTTTCGTTATAGACCTTTGTAACAACAGTACTCAAACCAGTGACAGTGATAGTGATAGAGAAAATGTAATTTTAAATGCACAATACATAGTTAAAGACGCTATTGATAGCGTCATGGACGATACTGAATCATTGGTCAAGAAAATTTCTAAGTCCTTAATAGATAGTGATTTTTAAGAAACTTTATGTTAAAAATTGTGAGTATAATGATGTTTTTATTTAAACATGAACTTTTAACTTGTCTGTATTAGATATATCAGATGTTATTATGGATTATGTAATAAAATATATTTATATTAAAAAGATTTTTATTTAATGAAACTTAAAATATACAATTTATTACCACTTCAGATATTTCTTAATACATAATACATTTTTTAGGGCACAATGTTTGAAATGATGAGTACAATTTAGATTTGTTTTTTCATCGCAATATTTTTTATGTAACACTGTAAAACTAGGACACTTTTCTTCACCGAGGTCCGACACTTTGCAATTTACACAAAGATCTTGTACCCATTTCACCTTCTCTAATCCTTTTACAATGATTTCTTTATTTTCTAAATATGGAACGATTATACGTTGAAATTCTCTAAAGTCAATATATCCTTCGTTCCAGTAAATGCCTCTGTTTTTCTCCAACCATTTAACCTGTCTCTTTTCTTCATCTGACAAGTTTTTAAAAAGATACGGTGGTTTTATTAAAAACGTTTGCGTATAATTACGAGTTGCAAAAGATAATTCCTTTAATATAAAATTGTTATGTATGTCTTTAAATCCTTGAACGTCCAATATTATACTATTAGAATTCATGATATTTTTCTCACAGTACTGCTTAGGGGTTTATATTCAATTATACAGTCATTCAATATAAGACAGTAAGCAGAAGTTTGATCAGGTATTTCAACAATACTCTCCAACTCTACTCTCACGTCAACTACTGGACCTGATATAAGATTATCTATTTGTCGAGAACAATCTATCACACATAACGGAGCAATGTCCTTAAATTCTTTAGCACTCAACAAAGGCTCTGGTCTACGTCCGTAATAAGACTGTTGAAATCGAGCGTACTGTTCGTATAATAAAGCATATTGATTGTTTATAAAATCAGTATTTAGATTTTCGTACGGATAATAAGTTGAATTTAAGTAAACTTTTACTTCACGTAGGTTACAGTGATCAAATCTAGACATGTCAGCCCCAGATTTATTTTTCCTGTTTGTTTGCAGTCCTATAACAACGTATCGTGGTTTTTCGATTTGCGATGAGGTTTTAATAGACCACGTATGCTTTGTTGTTTTAGGTAATAAAGGATATTCATATAAATCCCAGTTTCTAAAAATTAATTGAAGTGCACGGTCTTTTTCTAAAATTTTTATGAAGTTCAATTTTTCTTTGTCGGACACTTTCACATGTGGCATTCTCCATACAATTTTATTAATTTCAACACTTTGTATGACTTCTCCACTATTCAGTTTCAAAGCATTCAAGTCTGTATTACTTCTTAGCAAAATCAGTTCGTGTTTACAATTTATGATAACTTTTTTGTAATCTTCACCAAATCCTAAGATATTACTTAGCGGTATTGATACTGAAAAAAATCCATTCTCACTTTTCGTACCATGTATATCCCATCTCCAGGCTTGGGATGTTTTAGATTCACTTTCGTTCATAGATATCAATGATTTGATGGTAGTAGTTACACCCGCATTTTTTATTTTATCTATCTCCACTCCGTTCAATTCATACCTGATATCTTGAAAAAGGTACATCAACGGATTATTTGTAAATTCTACGCTTGTTTTTTCTTTGATATCTCTTTTCGTAACATTCACAAATCCTTCTAAATGTAAAGTACTCGCTGATGGTAGAACATACAAATCTTTTTGATTAATAGGTATACGAATTTCATCATTTCTATTAAAACTAGTGACGTAGGGTTTATACGAATGAAATTCAATACCTTCGATGGTATTATCGTATAATGGAGTAGTTAAAAGATCTAGTATATTCATTTTAGTAAACCTATTGTTTTAAGAAAATTGAGATTTTCTTTGTTTAGCTTTTGTCTCTTATTAGAATGCAATGCAGCTTTGGAGATGGTTCGTGCCTTACTAACGTTTTTGGTATCTGCACTGCTATATTTATGTAGTGGGTAATAATCAATCATTTTCTTTTTAGGTGTAAATATAACTGTACTTCTTCGCCACGTAGATTAAGCAAATTGTTGTTAATATCTAATAACCTTATATTAACACTATTTATAATATTTTGATTGACCGGAAAGTATATTATATTCTTCGGAATTTCAATAATTCTGTAACCTGGAGGCACGTTAGGAGCAAACTCGTGAATAATATGACTAGGTCTACCATTCACATAAGATCCGCTAATAATATCACATTCAACCCTCACCACGGTCGTTGATAAAATGTCGACTGGAAACTGTGACACGTGTAATATATTAGCTTCAAGAATTTTCTTGTCGAATCCTAATAGTCTACCAATAGAATCTTCTTTTATAAAATTTAACTTTTTCGTGCAATATATATTTGTCTTTAAAGTATTGTTGTTGCACTGTAGTTGAAATCTTGTATTTTTTATTTGTGATTTAATGTAATCGTTGATATCTTGCAGTTCATATGCACCTTCAGGTATTTCAATAAATTCGTTGTAATCACCATAATACAATTTATTATTTTTTTCATCAATATTCGGAATCGAATTAAATGTAGACAAATGTAATAATGCACATTCATATTCTCCTTCAAGTTGCAAATTTGGTGAATAATATGTGGAAAGTATTGACGAGGTGCCTGTTATAGACAGCGTGAAAGACATCTTGCGATTGCTGGCAATAAAACAAGTTGATTTATTTTATACTTTTATTCCAAAATTTAAACAAAAAATTCAAACACAATTGACCACAGTTTACAGAATTATATGTTTGATACCTTGTATAGTTATAATGTATATTACAATGTTTAAAATAATTTACTAATTCTATAGGTGGTTTTAAATCACCAAAGCTGTCAAAATATTCACAGTATTTATCTATTTTAACATAGGCTACCCAATGAGTTCCTTCGTTGACAGAGTTATCCAAATTGACAATACCACATTCGATGGGGTTCGATTTCTTAGGTAATTGGTCTTTCATAAATACTCCTCGAAAATATGGTATATTTTGTGCGTAACGCATGATTTCGATATTACTTAGAGCATGATTAGGTAACCTCATATTTAGTTTTTTGAACGCTTTACAAACAATCCTTTACCATTCTTGTAAGGCTTGATATACAAACCTTTACCGATTGCTATGGATTCCATAACCTTATTATGGCGTTCAAATTCCCTTAAATTTTTTTGAGCATTTTTATAATCATTAACAGTTTTTGCAATTCCAGCCGCACCTCCGGCTAATGAACCTAACGCAGACAACCCAGCAAATATAGGTATTAAAGGCAAAACTCCACCAGTTTTTGGTAACGGTATAACTCTTGGCAAACAAATTTTATTATTTGAATTTAATGGATATAATTTCTTCGCTGCCAGATAGGCATACTTTATTAAATTTGTTTTATTAGGCTTGGACTTTTTAATATGTGCGCGAATTTTTGATACTAAGGACCCGAATGATTTCAATCCTGACCCGGTTTTCAGTTTCGCCTTCATAACTTTGCTAACAATCCAAGAAGCCAATTTTTCTCCTTTTCCCGCATCTTGAGCATTTAAACGCCGTTTAGCCATATTTATCAACTGTAAATCTGCTTTATGCCGATTGGGTAAATCTGAGAATGTTGAATATGCGATATCGTGTTCTTTACAAGCTTCATCCAACTTATTTATGCCTTTGTCACCGCGCAACAAGCGCCTTTCAAGTTTTGTTCCTGGACCGCAATAGTTATAACCAGGTAAGTGTAGTTCGATCGGTAAATTGTTTATCAAACTATTTACCAGTCCGCCTCCGTTCATTGTTTGTAATTGAATGTACAGTTGTCATGAAGAAAAAAGATTAATATATGATATCTCATCAGTTAACAACTTTAGACTTATCAATCCAACTGTTTTCACTTTCTTGTAGACCCAACCATTTTACAAATAACTTATTACCTTTCTTTTTTATAACCTTTTCAATTAAGTAAACATCGGGGTAGCTTGTTTTCTGAATTTCTTGTTCATAAAAAGATCCTAAAATCGGTTGTTTGCGTTGATCTTCTATATTATATGTAACAGGATTTGTGTCGTTTACTTTAACAATATTAAAAATTTCTGTTGACCAGTTAGGAGTGTAACCCTTTCGAAAACAGTTTTTATATTTACTAATACGAACAGGGTCACCTATACTGAACTTATTCCGTCTAAATGCTAACGGTTTTCGTGACTGTAAAATAAGTTGTTTTATTTTTTGTTCATTATTAAAATCCACTTCATTCGGTTTGTGGCCAATCGTTCTATGTTTTGTATTATTGTAGTCTGCTACAATACTATCCAATGACTTTCCTATCCATTTATAGCTGCCATTTATGTTGAATAATTTAAAAAGTTTATTTTTTAAAGTTTTTATCAATCGTTCAACTATTGATGCTTTTTTTGTTGAAAACGAGGAATAATGATTTATATTAAATGATTTAATTAATTTTGAAAACGTTTCATTGTAAAATTCAGTACCTAAATCAGTTTGCAAATTTACTGGGGTGCGACCGCTTTGTTTAAGTACTTTTTCAAAAGCGTGTGATACTTCTATTTTTGTTTTTAACTTTAAAGGGACTGCCCAAGAATACTTAGTAAAACAGTCAATTATAACTAATATATAACTAAATCCCTTGTTGTATTTTTTTATGTTTCTTAAATCAATTAGATCTGCTTGCCATAAGTCATCTATGCCTTTAAGGATCACTGAGCGACGAATAAAATTCTTACGAGCCGATCGATGCAATTCATTGACGACTTGATGTTTTATCATTTTGAATGGCTTTACTGGTCTTTTTAGTTGAAGAGTTTGAATTATTCTGATTAATAAATGAAAATATATTTTCTTTTAAATGCTCTATAGAATTATGTACCTCGCTTATAATTTCTTGCTTAGATTTATCTATTAATGTTTGTACGTAATTTTTATTGCACAAATTTTGAATTTTGTTGTCAACGTACTGCTTATTTGAAACATGATCAGCTTGCGTAGGATCAATCACACCAGAAATTCGATTCTGTTGTAAATCAAATTCTCCATTTATTGATTTGGTAATTGTTTTGTCAGCTATATCAAAAATATCAGATATTCGCATCCGTTTGTGGATGTGATGACCAAACTTATCAACATTCATTGCGTCCGATATTGTTTTAAGTTAAATTTAAAATGAAGTAAATTGCTGAAGGTCAAAGTATTTATTGATTTATGATTCCATTTTCTCGTAGTTCTTCTATAATAGACAAAATTTCATTGTCTACACCAGTATTCCCAGCATCTCGAGACGCAATTAATAACTTTAACCTATCAACTAACTCATTAGGATCATCCCAATAAACATAATCAACAAACTTATTCCACTTCTTTAAAATTGGCAAACCCTTACCTTTAGGTATTTGTTTACAACTTATATCCTCGGTTAGTTTAAATAGTGGTTTAATTATATACATATACTTTCTACCTTTATTACTCTTTATAGGCTTTTTAGGATCGAAATCTCGTCTATGAGCATTGGTTTCTAACAGCATTAATTTATAATTCTGTTTGTCTACTTCCGTTACTAAGTTTAAATTAGGATCTTTTTTTAACAAGAGTTCTCTTAAACCTGGTGTATTTTTATATGACGTTTCACCAACATTGATGGTTTTATTGTTAACCATTACGTTCGACGTACCTAACATTAATTTTCCTTTATCTATTCTTACCCCGAAAGTAACATCTTCGTACATTCCGGGTGATAGTGACCATGATATTGTATTTTGATTTACACTAGGGTTCGAATCTAATGTTTTATATGAATCACCACTATTTTCGAAATCATTATCAGAAACTTCAACCTCTCCTTTTTCATCTTCAATGTGATCATTATCATTAAAGTCCGAATGAACCTTAATATTACCCCAATAATTTTCGATTTTCGTATTCTCATCTTCAGGTAAACTAGTATCTTGACGCCCATTGTAGTCATACTTTAAATAAGGTTCTTGTTTTAAATCATTTTTAGATGCTATTTGATTCAAAGGGGTAATCAGTGGTTTAAATACGGTTTGCAAGGTCTTTTCATTATCTACTTCAATATTTCTCATTTTACGAACTTTCTTTTTTACGACTTCAGCAGCGTTAATAATTTGTCGTTTGAATGATTGATCCATTTATGAAGTACTTCGTTCTTCTGTTAATGTTTCAAATAGAATAAAAAAATATTGTAAAAATGACGGTATTTATAGAAATTCTTAATCGAAAACTACAAATCTGTCAAATTTATTTCGATAACATCCTTCGTTTTTTCGACAATCTTTATTTATAACCAAATAACTATATGGTTCTATCCATATTTGTGAACACATTTCACGAAACTCATGCCATTTCATGTCTGTGTTAACATGTTCATCATAGACATGTCTCATATTAATATCATCTTGTTTAAAAAGAATAATGAGATTTGCATTATCCCTAACAAGTTGTTTTGGTACTTTACTATATGTTTGATTCAAATAAAAGCAATCTATATTTTTATGTCGACCCATTGCGAAATAATCCCGCATATTATTTTGATTTTCACAAGCCACATCATCAAATATAATTATCGAATCACTACAAGCTTCTTGAGGGCACAATACTTCTTCATTGTCCTTGAACTTGGAAAATGATACATCAGGAACCATATCATACACTTTTTCTAAAAACAAATACTTCGGTTGATTTAGAGTTTTTGAGTATAGATATACATTACGATACTTTAACCCGTCTTTATGTAAAAGTAGACCGATTACTAAATTTGTTTTTCCGCAGTTAGACGGGCCACAAATAATACATCTTATAGTGTTTGGTAAAAGTTTGCCATGTCGATGAGTGTCGCCTTGAGGTTCAACACAAATTGGATCCACAATAAGAGAATGTGGTTGTTTAACAAATTTCATTATTTACAAACGTCCGGTCATATATACGGTCAAAGCAACAATAATTATTTGTATGTATTTGTTTCATTAATATAATATTCGGCTTGAACGCATTGCAAACAGCAGAGCATTACGATCTATCGATCATTCCACATTGTCAGTCTAGACCACCGTCCGGAGCGATGGCGAACTTGTCAGAGTATAAAATTGTGGTGTGAATTCATATTTTGAGTCGATCATTCCATATTGGGTATTCTAGACCACCGTCCGGAGCGATGGCGAACTTGTTTCGCCGAGCGACAGGTGGTCTAGAATGCCCAATATTATCCTACTATCTTGACTACGGTAAAAATAACAAAAAAATGTCTGCTCTAGAGATCGTATACAAAACATGTTCCTATAAACGTCACCCGTCACCATGAGATATTTACTGTTAAGTCTCGAATTCCAAGTAAACACATTGTGTACAAGTTCCTTCAAAATTAATTTATAATGCTACTATTATCGAATTTGGCTAATTGACGGAAAAAACTAAGTTTTTTCCATTGAACGGCATCAGAGGGCATCATCTTTTTACAAAACTGTCAGAAGAAGGATAAACTTTCAAAGGAAGTGCAAAAAATATAATTAAAACTAAACATCAATATTAACACACAATTCAGAATCGAAATAAGACCTACAGCAAACAAGAAGTTGTTTCCAAAGCTGTTCAAAATATTATGTATTTTTTTTTATGTCATTGAATGACGAGACGAGCATGCCGTTCGCCTGATGGTAAGCGATACGACAACCCATAAACAGTAGCAACACCATCCAGCAACTTGAATTACAAAGTACTGTGTGGCATTCCACTGCGCTCGTCATCCTGAGACATAAGATGCTAAGTCTCATTATGTCCAGTAGTTACACTGGCTACAATGTCCTTCAAACCGAAACACAACAGTGCATGCACACTGTTGCTTGGCGGTAGAAATAGATATTGCGGTGTTAAATTTTTTTTTGCATTCGCTTTACAAAGCCGAAATTTTACTGTCCGTAAAATTTTAAAAGCAAAGTTATTTTTCTAGAAAAATAATCCTCCACTGTCCGCCAAAAAGTAAACAATATTTGCTACTTTGAGGTTCTACCAGTAATAAAAGTAGTCGAAAAATGTTACGTTGGACCGCAAAAACGCTCGCGAGCCAAGATTCCGCTGAGCGCACCTGGCCTTTTGCCACCTGTAAAAGCTTTTTCAGTAAGTTTCACGGTGCTTTAAATCTTTTCAGTTTCGTCCTCTGCGTCATTTTTACAGGCTTTTATCCCGAACATATGTCTCTTCGTATTAGTGGATTTATGTTACCTATTCAGAATGCCAATAGCTTAAAGATAATAGAACGGGTTGCTGAGACGCAATCATAGGTTCAAACTCAGGACACGAAATTTTGACTTTTTAACGATGTTACCTACACCGAATTTCATACGTATGACGAAATCTAACTGGCATGGTTTATACAAAAATAAACGTGTGGAGCAACTAACCTTTATATCAAAATTTGTAGTCATACAACAATGCTTCGTTACATAACTAAACAATAGATTCGGACAACAGTCCATCTGTTATTCGTCTGCGAATGTTAGAGAACGCTCTCGTAGTCACGAGAAACTTGAACCTTGAGTACAAATAGTTTCCCGTTCGAAATTTGATTTCAGTTCAACGGGTGTGAACACGTGATACCAATTACTCCACTCCACTTACTTTATATCAATATGGTAAATAGTGTGATAAATACACTTGAGTTCACGCCTATATCCCCGAAGGATAGATGATAGAGAAGGATAGACGCAGGTAGTGCATCCACAATTCGAAATGAATTTCGTCTCATGATGACAAGAAAAATCGAAGTAGGAAGGTGAATTCTGGCACTTAATATGAGGTAATGCCAGACAGAAAGAAAAATATTGAGGAAGTTGCTATGTTTAAAGTAATTTTAATCCCAGAACGTAAAATGTCCATTTTCCAACATCCACATCGACAACCATCGGGAATAGATTTCAGAAATACGTTATCCTCGAAGGGGTAGGCAGAGGTGCAACTAGTGCACCCACTTTTCGCCGTCCGTATTCCGTCCCATGACGTGATAGGGGGCGAGCCTATCGCCATATCGGGCACAAATTCCAGACACCAGGCTGATACTGAGTAGAAAAACCCAGTATCACTTTGCCTGACCCGGGGATCGAACCCGAGACCTCAGCAGTTAATTAGTTAGTCAACGTTAGAATATTCCGGCAATAAATAAAAAATGTTTTTTAGAAAAGTTACAAAACTAAAGTGGATGTGCTGTATACTTTTATATCGTGGCCTGTTCTATAAAATTGGTAAAATATTCAGATTCGGTTGTTTCAAACAATTTGTAAGCGTTAAAGTATTTGTAACATAGATTGCTTCACAAAAACTTGATTTTTTTACTTGTTTTAGTACCTACTGACAGATCCTACAAAAATAGATAAACTCGTGAACCAACGCGTTTCAAATTTAATAATTACAGACACAGTTTTATGCCTACTGAAAATTACATCATTCCCCTCACTGGTCTACCAACAGCGCTTAAGAGCACGGTTCACAAATTGAAATATTCTGGGTTCGATGCCCAGGCAAATACTTCATTGGAATTTGAGCACGATAAAAAAGGCCCATAATCATGGGACGAAAAAATTCTATAAACGGAATGAATTCGGGAGTTGGCATAAAAATAAACTTATATACATAGGAAATTAATACTCATAGCATTCTACTCCGTCGTAAGATTTTTTGTGTGTAAGATTATAGCGAGGGCGAAATTTTGACCAAAAAATAGTCAGAGATACGACTTCAGCATTTAAGGTATTTTGAGGAAAATCTACTTCGATACAAAAGGAACCTAAAGTAAATGTAATCTGTATTAGCTTCTGACGTTATTGTACATCAAAATAAGCGCCTGTAAATTGTTTACTGAATATTCAGGCCAAAGCCTAAAATAAACGAAAGAGCGGCAAGTAAACAATTTGAACAAAATAATTGTTTACATCAGGAATGTAAGACTAGATTAGCATTTGGTTCGACCCATTTTGTATGGATTGATATTTCGTTCATGACATTTTTTCTAGACTGGATTTTACTCGCGGCTCTGACCGCGTTCACGTCCATTCACGGGATAACATATAGCCTTTAGCATTTAGGGATAATGAAGGTTCCTATTGGTAAAATAACTTTCAAACTCGTTTAAGTTGTTTTTGCGTTTATCCATTACAAACATACAAAACAAAAGTTTCCCATTTATAATATAATTTGGACGGCTAATTGGACCTGTTAATGTGTATAGATAATATCATCCACGTTGATGAACGCTACCAATTTTTGAGCGGAGATTTCGTGGGTTAAGCAGACTTCGATTAATCATCTTAGTCTGTTTGTGCACTTGTGGGTATTTTTTTTTTTTATATATATAGCATTGAATGACGAGACGAGCATGCCGTTCGCCTGATGGTAAGCGATACGACCACCCATAAACAGTAGCAACACCATCCAGCACCTTGAGTTACAAAGTACTGTGTGGCATTCCACTGCGCTCGTCATCCTGAGACATAAGATGTTAAGTCTCATTATGTCCAGTAGTTATACTGGCTACAATGTCCTTCAAACCGAAACACAACAGTGCATGCACACTGTTGCTTGGCGGTAGAAATAGACATTGCGGTGGTACCCATCCAGACGGCCTCTTACATAATGAGAGACCTAAATTTACAGGTTAAGTCAGAAGCGAAAGGTTAGACTGACGATTAAGAAAATTAGTAAGGCGCGTCATCGTGGGTGATACAGTGTATTACAAGGAAACCAAAGAGACGTAGTGACCTTCAAAGGTTTCCAGAATTATACCGGCCTGCTTTACTTCATGTACGCATACAAAGGCCAAATAATATTTTCGGTGTTTCTACCGCGGTGAGCGAATAAGATTTCCCCGTATAAGTCAGACAAAATTAACTAAAACCTTTCTCAATTTCGGGAATTTTATATATTTAAGCTTGTATTCTGAAGCAAGAATCTAGCGAGCTTCGTGCGTGCAAATTAGGCTCCATAAATAACTTTCTTTTTCATCATTACGTACCTAATGTAATAAACAGCGAAGCTTTATTGCGTTGTGGTTATTAAAATAAACTACGAGTTTCTCACTCAGAGCTTTAGCTGATTTAATATTGCTTAAAGCTTTCTATTTTCCGGAAGCAAACTAAAACTTATTTCATATTACGAAACAAGGATGTATTTGATAGTGAAAATAAATAATTTCAAAATTTGACGCCTTTATCTCCGCAAACGAGTAACTGAAGCACCCGTTTTGCTTCTTAATAATTATTTGTATGTTATCATGATGTAAAAGGGAGCACAAGAGATATCGCTACTTGAGAAACAAATTCTAATCCATTGAGGGTTTTTTAATACATCAATGTTCTAATCCAAAGATTTTAATTGATGTATCTTTTGTGTGAAAAATTCACACACACAGAGACGTTGGAGCGATAAAAAAGTACACATAAAACACGTCACACCGTCCCAAACTTACTCAATAAATATATGCAAATATTGTAATTCACACCGCATCAAAATCAGAAACTAGGACGCGCGGTGTACCATAAATCGTCTATTTCGAAGTTCTAAACTCGCGCCCTTCGTCAAACTTGACGCGATTCGTAAATAAAAAAGTTCACGAAATATCGTGGAAAAAACCGTTTGAAACGTAGATTGATTCCGCGGTCTCGTACGACGAATTTGGCGGATTTATTTTGTGTATGATAATGTGGGACGTACCGCTTTATAGAAAGGTAGGTACAGGATGTTTTGTACCTGACTGAAGCGGCAGGCTAGTTGTAGTGTGAGCGTCATAGTGCCTCATGCTGCGATAGCTTGTATAAATTTCGTAAGATTAGCGATAGTTTCATACTGTTCATGATGGATATTTAGACTACAATACCGCTTACTACTTACCACCTCTAACCGTTTCCTGCGCACAAGTCATCAGCCCAGCAGGGTCGATGTACAATACGTTTATATAAGCTTGGTTTCCATTTCATCACCTTTTAATGCCAACGACCATCATTGCAGCGATAAGTTAAAATAATCCTTTCAGCACATTTGTCAAAAAATACCTACATTGTCGTATCAAAATTTTTCAACGTAACTAAACTCTCTGTAAAATAATCTGGCACCATTCTACGTACGATCGTATCTCTAATTTACAACTAAACAGTTCCGAGATCGCGCGATCGAAGCGCTAATAAAACTTGCCTGTGAACTATCTACCGATAAAACTACAGTCGCCGGGAACAATGTTCAACACTGTTCATAGAATGCGTTGTACATTTTGTTGGAAGCGGTTTTGAAACTAAATAGGGCTGGGGTTTGGAAAATAAGTATATGTATAGCGGTATAGTGTAAACGACTGAGGGAAGTGGGCTCATTACGGATTATATTGTTTTTTTTTTTAACTTTGTTAATGATTGCTAGTTGTGTTTTTCTGCTTGTAGAGCCAAACATATATTAGTAAAAAATGTATCATTATCTCTATCAATGAAATAAATAATATTAATGTTCAGTTTTATTTAACGCTGACAAGCCGCTCTACATAAAACGGAATCTCTATCACTATCACTTAATGTAGAGTTTCATGAATGCCGCTCTATATAATAAAACGAATGTGATTGACCCAAACCTGTGGTTCTGAACGAATTGCTGTTGCTTTTTTGCCGTCAAACCGATGTGCGGTCTCGTTACTGCGAATGGTTTGACGCTCGGTAATTAAGCGCGTCAGGTGCGGCCTGGGTGTGACAAATATTTGGTATTTTATTATGTTAATGTATTTATTTTTGATATGATAGCAGATTTATTATGTACTAAACTTACTTTGTAATTTGATAGCGACCCTGTGGATAGTTAAATTGTATTCCGTGGTCAGCCAGTGTAAACCCAATAGAATAGGCCAGTTCAATATGGCGGTTGCCCGTTGTTTGGCGATTTATATTTATTTTAAAAATGTAAATCAGCGTGTTCCTATGACCTTTATCGAGTTTTCTGTTCTTATAGTTGAACGTCTAACGCTGTGCTTGCTGGTACGTGGTCTCCACTCGAAACCTTTGTCAGTTCCACGAACTATGTGATCTGCCAATTGCCATTTTAATTGCAAATGCTGGGTTATGTCACTGGATGCAGGCCGCTTTTGATTTGTCCGTCTGGTAATCTTTAAAGCCTATGGTCAGCAGTGGAGTACGTGTGGCTGATGATGATGTATTTCAATTTCCCGATTTAGGATTTGAATACGGAACCTAACACACAGTCCAATTATAGTACTACTTGTTTATTATTTATACATAAATTATATTTTTGATTCAAAAAGGGCCTTCCTATATCGATGATTCGTCACTGTACATTAAACAGAGGTGTGGTCTCAGTGCTTAATGAAATCAATTCACGTAGCACGTCGATGTTTTTGTACATTTTAATTGAAAATTCCATGTCGTGTGAAAAAGTTTACGGTGACGCGTTTTTAATGGAAATGCAATTGTGGAAACAATTTGTATTTAATCCGCTCCGTGGTGGTTGTTTTTATTTGCTGTCATGCATGTTGAATAGGCTATCAAATATGTATTACCTATACTAGGTATTACCCCGGGCTTCGTATGCGTGAGACGCCTTTCCCGTTATAAAAGCCGCACTGACACTTTTTCCTGACTCGGGAAATAAGGTTGCCTCTAAGTTAATCCAGAATATTATGGTCTATCTAGTCATAATTAATTCTGGGGTTCCTGCGCTTACTTCTAAAAAGTATCTAAAAATGTTTAGCAACTCACGCATTGATATCTAATATTAGTAAGATATAAATAAATTGGAAAGTGACTGCTTGTGATTTCTAAACAGGATTTTTTATAACCCCATTTTTTTATATTTTTTTTAGGTCGTCGATCCTGTAGTCAACACCGGGGGAAACCTGCGAATGGGATACTGGAGTCCCCCGGTTTGACGACTGCAGGGGCCTGGGAGGGGAGTGGAGGAAGAATATGGAAGGGAAGGTGGGGGGAAGGGAGGAAGGTTCCCAGGATGGGCGGAAAGAGAGGGTGCCAGGAAATGTTCGCGGGCCCTTTTAGGCCTCAATGTGATTTACAACCAAGAGGTATACACACCGACTGTATGCCTCGGCCCGCGATTAATGTCCCCCCGCGCATGGGCGTGCATTGGGTGTGAAAACCCAGCGCACAAGAATTGCCTCGGGGGGCAGCCCCATAAATTAGGTCCATTTGGGCGACATGTATACATAAGCGAGAGTTTTATTTTGTTACTGATTGTACCGTGATGGTACATAGGGACAAAATCAAAACTTCGCGTGACGATGGAAATGTGCAAGTACTCACATCTGCCACTCCACGCGACTTCAGGAAACCGCCTTGGTCTGCTGCTGCACTCCGTCACTATATTACCAGGGCACTACACACAATTAGTCCACACGGTGTACGGATTTTGGGTGCTCAGACAGCCCAACTTACATAGTTTATTCAATTAATTATGAAGCGCGCCGGGGATCGTGCCGCCATAGATGCACCGACCTTGGTTCCTTTTCCATCCGTTCGATGGCGCGGGCGCGCGGCCTCCCGTTGGCTACCGGGAATGGCCCGTTTAGTTGGCGGCAAATGTGTGCGAATTTGAATCGCCTTCGCTCTCACACACATACCACCATCACGCGAATTGAAGGATAGAGTATTGTTGTTACATTTAACATTAAACTACGGTTACGAAACATTCCGCCCACCAAAATACATTAATGTATTTTCGATTAATATTATTGAAACAAATTAACCTAACTTACAGAAGGCATATGATACTAACTTACACTATAAATTAAAAGTTTAATTATTAAGTTAGTCGTTTTGATTTGGCAAAGGACAAAGTTTGACTAGAGGCCTCGTCAAACGAGAGCCTTCAGCCATACGTATCGTGGCGATGCGGACTACACCGTCAGGACTCGGATGTAGTTCTTCAACACGAGCTAGCGGCCAATGTAATGGAATCGAATTATCAGCTTTCACAATAACTACTGATCCTACGCTTAACGGTTTTGAATGTTTGGTCCACTTCGCCCGCTGAGTCAGAGAATGAAGATATTCATGCTTCCAACGGTTCCAGAAATCCTGCTGAAATCGTTGAATCAGTTGCCATCGACCCAAACGATTTATGTTTAATGAAGTTACGTCTTCATCGGGGACAGACGTTAAGGGCTCAAGAGTAAGAAAATGCCCGGGTGTTAAAACAGCAAAATCATTAGGATCTGAACTCAGCGGACAAAGAGGCCTCGAATTTAACATGGCTTCGATTTGTACAAAGAGTGTTGTCAACTCTTCAAAAGTTAAACATTGATCGCCAACGATACGATACAAATGCGATTTCACGGATTTTATCTGTATTTCCCACACTCCGCCGAAGTGGGGACTTGAGGGCGGATTGAAGCAAAATTCGATTTGATTGGCATGAGCAGCATTTCGCAAATACTCATTTAATTGGGCATTAGCACCAACGTAATTTGTCCCGCAATCAGAATGAATTATGCTGACCCGTCCACGTCGCCCGGAAAACCGGCGCAAAGCAGCGAGGAAAGCATCCGAAGAAAGATCCGAGACTGCCTCAAGATGTACTGCTCGAGTCGCGAGACAAACAAATAAACATAAGTAAGCTTTAGTGATTTTTGCACCCCGATGTTTACCGGTTTTAATACGAAAAGGGCCGCCGTAGTCGGTCCCTACAACAGAAAACGGTTTAACCTGATTTACACGAACTGAAGGCAGGTCACTCATGAAAGGTTCAAGTGGGGATGGATGCGTTTTATAGCACGATACACATTTGGATAGACAGTTGCGAATGGCACGTTTAGGGGATAATATCCAAAATTGTTGCGACAGAAGATACTGCGTCGTGTTCACGCCGGCGTGACAATTTTCACGATGAACGGCTTCTATGATGAGATAAGTCAACCTAGAGTTACGCGGGAGTAGAGCGGGGTGCTTGTGTTCGAATTCGAGACCGGATCTCGCAAGGCGACCGCCCACCCTGAGAATTCCCTGCGTATCGAGAAATGGGTTCAACTTACGCATTTGTTTCGCTAATAATTGTCCTTCCCGCAACTGTCGAATTTCGTTTTCAAAAAAAGATTGTTGATTGTGCTTGACGACGTTCAACAAAGCGGCATGAAGCTCAACACGATCTAGAAAGCGATTTGAGCAACGAATTTGCTTATGCCGTAAGAATTTAATGAATCTTAACCACCAACAAATGATGCGTTGAATTTTCCGAATCGAAGAGTAACGGATGAGAAGAGTGTCGATAAATGAATTCTTCGCAACGTCGGAGGTAAAGAACGTTTTTAAGACCTTTTCTTCGGACTGAAGGAGGTCCTCGTTAGGATTAACATCAAATTGCAGCCATCCATCAGGGGGTAAGCGAAGCCAGGCGGGACCCGCCCACCATAAGCTATTGTTGACAAGGTCTGATGGTAACTGACCACGAGAAGCGATATCTGCTGGATTATCTTCTGAAGCCACGTGGCGCCAATGAACATCTGGAATGACCTCGTGGATGTGACTAACGCGATTTGCCACGAAAGTTTTCCAACGCGAAGAGCGAGAACGAAGCCATGAGAGTACGACGGTGGAGTCAGACCAAGCGATAATGCGAGGAAACGGAGAAAGAGGAGATGTGCTGCTCTCCGTACGAAGTACAAAATGATGAGGAATAAAATATTTTCCAGTACTCAGCTCTTCAGTCGGTACAAGGCTCATGGTACCCTGAACGAGATATTCCTTCATGAAGTCGCAGTATTTTTTATACAACTCTATGTTTTTGAGAAGGCGTTTCTCAATGGAATGGAAGCATCTCAAGGCTGTGTCACGAGATCCGGGAAATGTAGTCTCATGCTCTTCATTTCTGAAAGGTAAGGATACAACGTATCGACCGGTGGAATCTCTTGCCTGAAGGTCTTCGAAGATCTTCTCGCATCTCTTGTTTTCGACGGTGAGAGGTTTCGAAGGAAGAACGCTCAATTCCTCCAGCTGCCAAAATTTCTTCAACTCGTGATGAAGTTGTGGCTCCTCATGAACGAAGAATGAATGTGGTCCAGGCTCTGCGTATCCGACATTCCCGACCAGCAGCCAACCAAATACTGACTTAAGAGCTGACGGTTGATTGGAATCGCCTTTGATTGTTCCCGGCAATAGAAGCGAAGCAAAACACTCCGCACCGATAAGAAGATCGACTGGACCAGGTTTATGACAATTTGGGTCCGCTAATTGCAACGCTTTAATATGATGCCACGAAGATTTATCAAGCCGAATTGATGGCATCTTACCACAAATACTTGGCAAAGTCAAGGCTTTGATGGTAAAGAGAGGTTTATCATTACGTCCAACATCAAGGTGTACGATACCTGACACTGGAGCTGACGAATGACCCAATCCACTTACCGTACGTGACGTGGAAGTACTGGTGAGACCCAATCGATGAACGGCATTTTCGGTGATGAAGTGACTTTGACTACCAGAATCAATCAAAGCTCGAAACGATTGAAAATGTCCTAATGAATCACGAATTTGAACAATAGCGGTAGATAATAAGACAAAGGAATGTTCACGCATACTAGTCAACACGCGAACCTGATTATCCGGTTTTTCACTATCCGGAACATCGACTGACGAAGAAGTGGATGATGTCGTTGATGGCATTTGTAACACCTGAACAAAGATTTACAATCTTTGACGCTGTGAGACGGTTTTAAGCAATTGAAACACCAACGATGGGTTCGCGCATGTTCACTGCGTTCCGCGACCGAAAGTTGTACGAATTTATTACATTTGTTTATCGAATGATCACCCGAACAAAATGAGCACTTTACGGATATCGCTACAGGTGGATGAGAAGAAGGCGAAACGGACTTCCTCTTAGAGGCGGATTTCTCTGTACTATTGGAAAGAAATACTGTCGTTTTCTTCTGAAACTTAGAATTATTCGACGACGTGATTTTAAGCGGTTTCGGTTTATCTGATGAATTTCCTACATCAGAATTACCCTGACTACTCGACGAAAATTGGTTATCTCGAATTAAAGCATCAGCTCTATTAAACAAAAAGGTTTTCAACTTCTGGTACTGTGGTAATTCAGTAGCCTCCTGTTTTTGTTCAAAAGAACGCCGAGTCTGGGTATCTAATTTCGACAACACCAAATAACACAGAACGAAGTCCCACTCGTGAGTAGGAAGGTCGAGACTAGACAATACGTTTAAATTTTCATTTATTAAATCTAAATTACGACGAAATTCGATAGGTGACAGGGATTTCAAATTAATATTTAAGATTTCTTTCCAACACGTAAAAGACAACTCTCGTTTATCTCGATATCTAGCGACCAACGCTTCATACGCGCCGCAATAATATTTACCTTGAATGGGATAAGATCGAATAACACCTAATGCATCCCCACTGAGACATGTCTCGAGATACTGCATACGTTTCGTGTCCGAAAGTGATTCATTATTATGAATCAACGAATTAAACAAGTCAAAGAATTTTGGCCACTCTTTTATTTCCCCGGAAAAAGATGGTAAGTTAATTTTAGGTAACTTGACGTCAGACCCTGACGAAGAATTCGCTTTTATATCGCACGGTTCAGCGTTAGATTCAGGAAATAATTTTCGATGGATTGCCAAAATCTCAAAAAGAATGTCATCGAACTCGCAACGTATTTCATCCTCATGCTCGGAATCATCATCATCGATAACACACAAAATGTCCGAATGGGCGGTCTCAAAACTATCAATGAATTTAGGTAACGCAGAGAAATGAACACTAAATAGATCTAAGGATGACTCATCATCTTTTGCTAATTTAGCAACTTCCAGAAGTTTCTTCAAACGATTTAAGGGGAGGGTACGCTTGCGGCGAAGTACAGACAACTCCTGAGTCCTTGGGCGATCCAAGGTCGACTTAGATACACTCACTTTAGGCTTACAAACGCGTACCCCACGAGACGACATCATAAACGATTATTAAAACGATTAAACGAAATGTTAAACTTAGCAAACTTTATACTCACAGCCTACCCTGTTACGGATGGAAGCGTTATACGCGATAAATAGGCCTAAATAATGCCGGGTAGTAAAACGCACGAGTTCGAATAGTGGGCACAGCTAATGAGTGAACGAATGTACCTAAAGTATGTACTACCTAATGGTACACAACGAAATGGAACCTAAGTATATAATATAAGAATTATATACCTCCGAAAATTGTTACAACCTACTTGTTTGTCGCGGGAAATAGTACTATACGAATTAGTTGCAACGATTAAAGTATATAGCACTAACGTATTTATACACGACAATAGTAGGATTGATCGAATGACTTACGTATATAAAGGATAGTAACGAAAGTATATAAATGTACTTATGCCGCTTATTGTGATGTAGGTAAGCACCTAAATGTGTTTGGTTTAATAGACGTCGCTAGAATTAAATACGGATGAACGACACCTCTTGTATTAAAACCGATACGGGATTGAATCTGCGTACAAGCCAGCTTATGTGTTAAATTAATATGACGAAGTGTAAATGTCATCATCATCATCATCATCATCAGCCACATGACGTCCACTGCTGAACATAGGCCTCCCCCAAAGATTTCCAGACGGACCTGTCAAAAGCGGCCCGCATCCAGCGTGCTCCTGCTACCCTTATCAAGTCGTCTGCCCACCTTGCAGGTGGACGGCCGACGCTGCGCTTGCCAGTACGTGGTCTCCACTCGAGAACCTTTTTGCCCCATCTGCCGTCAGTTCTTCGAACTATGTGCCCTGCCCACTGCCACTTCAGCTTGCTAATCCGCTGGGCTATGTCAGTGACTTTCGTTCTTCTGCGGATCTCCTCATTTCTGATTCGATCGCGTAGAGAAACACCTAGCATAGCCCTCTCCATAGCTCGCTGAGTGACCGTGAGCCGTCTTAAGCGGCCCATAGTCAGAGGCCACGTCTCAGTGCCGTATGTCATCACTGGTAACACACATTGATTGAAAACTTTTGTCTTCAGGCACTGAGGTATTTTGGACGAGAAGACCTTGCTTAGTTTCCCGAATGCTGCCCAACCGAGCTGGATTCGACGGTTGACCTCTTTCTCAAAGTTGGACCTGCCTAGTTGGACTACTTGCCCTAAATAGACGTAATCGTCCACAACTTCGAGAGTTGAGCTCCCAACGGTAATCGGGGTAGGCACAACATGAACATTCGATAGGATCTTGGTCTTGTCCATGTTCATCCTAAGGCCCACCAGTTGAGAAACTCGATTGAGGTCATTGAGCATTATGCTGAGATCTTCCAGCGATTCTGCCAGTACAACGATATCATCGGCAAAACGAAGGTGTGTGATGTATTCGCCATTGATGTTGATGCCAAATCCTTTCCAATCCAAGAGCTTGTAGGTATCTTCCAACGCGGCAGTGAACAGTTTCGGAGAGATAACATCTCCCTGTCTCACGCCTCTGTGTAGTGGAATAGCCTTCGAGCTCTGTTCTTGTACTCGGACCGACATGGTGGCGTTGTTATACAAGCACCTCAACACTTCGATATACTGATAATCGATGTGGCACCGCTGGAGAGACTGCAGCACAGCCCAGGTCTCGATCGAATCGAAGGCTTTCTCATAGTCCACGAACGCTAAGCAAAGTGGCAAGTTATACTCCTCAGTTTTTTGTATAACTTGCCGCAGCGTATGGATGTGGTCTATGGTACTATAACCTTTCCGGAATCCGGCTTGTTCGGGAGGCTGGAAGTCATCTAGCCTGCGCTCGAGACGATTCGTGATAACTCTTGAGAACAGCTTGTAAACATGGCTCAGGAGTGAGATGGGCCTGTAATTCTTCAATAAGGTGTTATCACCTTTTTTGAAGAACAGTACCACCACACTCCTGTTCCATGCCTCGGGCGTTATACCCTGGAGCAGAACGAAGTTGAATAGCTTCTGAAGGACTTTAAGTATTGGCCCACCGCCCGTCTTCAGAAGCTCTGCAGTAATTCCGTCCTCGCCCGGCGCCTTGTTGTTTCTAAGCTGTCCCAGAGCCATCCTAATCTCGCACAGACTGATGTCCGGGATGTCTTCACTGTAGTGCCGGACCAGCTTGGCTCTCGGGTCTTTAGCCAAGCTGGTGTCGGGTTTGGCAACTGAGGTGTAAAGCTGTCCGTAGAACCTCTCGATCTCCCTCAATATTTCAGCCTTCGTCGACGCTACGTTACCATCTTCTGTCTTCAGCCTAGTCATCTGTCTTTGCCCAATAGACAGGTCCTTTGCGAACACTTTGGAGCCTTTGTTCCGCTCAATCGTCTCTTTAATCCTTACAGTGTTGTAAGTACGGACGTCGTGTCGCAAGGATTTCCATATCTGTTTATTGAGCTGCCGATATACTTCAGCATCATCAGAAGACTGCAACGCCATAGATCGACGTTTGGCCATGAGATCGAGTGTGTGAGTCGAGAGTTTCTGAGGTCTATCTCTTCGGCGAGGTCTAAAGAATTTAGGACCCACCGTATGGACAGCTTTTACCAACCCGCCATTAATCTCGTCCACTGTAGCGCAATTATCTAGGCAATTGAAGCGGTTTGCCAACTCGAGCTGAAAGCTTTCTGGGTTTTGGATATAAGTACTAGTAGGGCGGAGAGTAGACTTCATCAAGCGAAACCTTTCTAAGTTGACGTCGATATTCAATATGCCTCTAACCATCCGGTGATCGCTTCCGGTTTTCACCCTATTGATCACAGAGACATTATCGAATATCCGTCTTTTCGTCGCCAAGATGAAATCTATTTCGTTCCTTGTCGAACCATCCGGGCTTAACCAGGTCCATTTTCTGTGAGGTGGCTTCTGAAAGAAAGAGTTCATCGCGAAGAGTCCCTCTTTCTCCAGGAAATCAGCCAGCCTTTGTCCCCTTGGGTTACGTGACCCATATCCAAATTGCCCAACTCTCAGCTCCTCATCGCTTCTCTTACCCAGCTTAGCATTGAAGTCCCCCATAACAACATTAAAGTAGGTTTCGGAGGTATGTATGGCCCGACTAATGTCCTCATACATCTCCTCTACTTCTTCATCTGGGTGTGTCGAGGTCGGCGCGTATACCTGTATGACCTTCAACGAATATCTTTTAGATATTCTGAGTATAAGATATGCTACTCTGCTCGACACACTTTCGATGGTTGTGATATTGTTAATGAGGGACTTGTGGACGAGAAATCCGACACCACCTAGGGACTGTTGGTCGCCCTCCCGGTAGTAGAGTAGGTTACCAGACTTGAGAATTATCGTGTCCTCCCCCTTTCTTCGGACTTCTGATAACCCCAATATGTCCCAGTGTAACCTACCCATTTCTTCTTCCAGCTCAAGAATCTTCTCGTCAGTCCTCAACGTGCGAATGTTGTGTGTTACCAGGGCCAGTCGTCGTCGGGGGTGGTAGCGGGATCGTACCCGGGGATTCTTAGCACCCCCTGCCCCGCCGTTACCGTGGCCGCTACCGGAGCCAGGAATAGCGGGGCTGCCGGGGACTGGGGGCCTGGTCTCTATCTTAGTCCTCATAAGGGGGGGTTTTTGCCAATACTCGCCACGCTTGGCAGGCGGGTTGGCGAGCGCAGGACGCAGCTTCTCGCACTGCAGTGTAAATGTGAGAGGATCGAAACACGTCGAAACACCAACGAATTTAAAAGAATAGATGTAACGAAGGTAACGAGACGAATAAATCACAATAAACAAACGTAAATAATTATAACACATCGGCTAGTACGAGAACGCTTGCGAAGTTTTGTATTTACTATGTAATACATAAGCGGCAAACGTACGTCGGCGCAACTCAAACTGCAAAATGGCGGATATTATACGAATACGATTTAATTATTTGCATCGGGAGAATGATTTTACCACGATTAACTGTAATAACGAAATAGCTACTCACACCAATAATATTTTTTAATATTATTAACTGAATCGGTAACAATTACAACAATTAGGCACTACGAAGTAATCTCGCCGCTATATAAGTACCTAATTTTAGCACGTGTAACAATTTATTTTGTTACCTATATTACAAATGAATGAATTTGATTACAGAAATCACTGGGAAATACAACGGATTAATAGGTTATGCAAATAATCATATGCCTTCGCTGGATAATTAGATTGAACTATGTATGAAAACGTGTAATGGCGGGTTATCGAAATGTTTCGACTTTGGAGACAGATTTATCGAACTAACTCAAACTAAATGATTGAAATAGCGGACTAATAATGTTCGCTATTCCCGGGTTTCGGCACCAAAATATGTACCGTGATGGTACATAGGGACAAAATCAAAACTTCGCGTGACGATGGAAATGTGCAAGTACTCACATCTGCCACTCCACGCGACTTCAGGAAACCGCCTTGGTCTGCTGCTGCACTCCGTCACTATATTACCAGGGCACTACACACAATTAGTCCACACGGTGTACGGATTTTGGGTGCTCAGACAGCCCAACTTACATAGTTTATTCAATTAATTATGAAGCGCGCCGGGGATCGTGCCGCCATAGATGCACCGACCTTGGTTCCTTTTCCATCCGTTCGATGGCGCGGGCGCGCGGCCTCCCGTTGGCTACCGGGAATGGCCCGTTTAGTTGGCGGCAAATGTGTGCGAATTTGAATCGCCTTCGCTCTCACACACATACCACCATCACGCGAATTGAAGGATAGAGTATTGTTGTTACATTTAACATTAAACTACGGTTACGAAACACTGATCATTTATCTATCATATTCATTTTTGGGGTAAAGTTTTTTTTTATACGAGCACGGTAAATTGACCCCTCTGCAACTAATGGTAAGTAAGTGGAGTCCAGGTAGTGTGACTGACGAGCGATGATTACCCCGCGCCAGTCGACAAAATTATGCCGGCCTGTTTGAACCGGATATACACAGGCTGATCCTGGAACGCAGCTCACTTGCATGGGTCACTAATGGCTTTAGCACCTTTTGTCACTAATCAGGCGGACACAAAGGAGATGTCCGCTTTTTGTATCAGTGCTGGGCCTCAAAATCTAACAAGGCTCAAACTTTAGGCATATTAAAAGGGCAAAATATGGAACTTAAATCCATTAAAAAAAAATTTTTAGACCCCTCCATTCATAACCAACTTTTTTAAAATGTTCATATAAAGTGTAGTTTTCAAGCCAAACAAAATTACATAAATCTCAAAATCGGAGGTCTTTAAAATTAAACGATTTATTGCAAAAGGTTAGTTTTCAGGAGTTCTATCCAAATATATATAAATTGTCTTGTTTAGAATTTCAGGCCCGTTTTTGGACATGTCCTTTATCCAACCAGCAGCAAAGTTGGACATTTTATCCCAAAAGAACCGCGTCTAATCAAGTAATTAATTATATTTTGGCCAAAATTTACGTGTATCTAATTCACATAAATTGAAGCTAAAACTTTCCAGTCTTGATCTCCTTTACATTCCTTTTATTAAAATGCAAATATATGCGAAAAATCCAAAGCGTGCCATTAAGATATTTAATAACATTATATTAAAGTTTGTTTTAGATTGCGCATTAATTTGTAAAGTCTCCCCATTTGAATAGATGAGTGCGGGCCCTCTTTTCATGTCCATTGGAGAATTCGAATCAATTGACCCTCACACCCTCACGGCGCTGTGAAGATACGAATCTTCACGCTCGTTATCCTCTAGGGGTGGGTAGAGGTAGGTTGAATAAAATAATTATGAGAATTCTTTTATATTATCACATGACTTTAGATAAAGTTGAGTCTTTGGTTTTTCGAAGATAATAGAACGTAAGAACGTAAGTACTGGTGGTAGGGCTCTCATATGTAAGAGTCCATTTGGGTGGGTACCACCGCAATGTCTATTTCTATTGCCAAGCAGCAGTGTGCATGCACTGTTGTGTTTCGACTTGAAGGACATTGTAGCCAGTGTAACTACTGGACATAATAAGACTTAACATCTTATGTCTCAGGATGACGAGCGCAGTGGAATGCCACGCAGTACTTTGTAAGTCAAGGTGCTGGAAGGTGTTGCTACTGTTTATGGGTGGTCGTACGCTTACCATCAGGCGAACGGCATGCTCGTCTCGTCATTCTATGCAATAAAAAAAAAGTATTAAAATAATATGATTTTATGATGCAAAGTATTTATTTAACCTATAATTTCATTCAGTGCGCCAACGGATAGAAAATTATTAAAAAGATACGAAATTAAAAAATATTTTTAAGTTAAGGTTTTGTCACAATTTTTTATTTGTCGTTAATGTGAATAAACTAACCATTAAATTAACCAACTAATAAATTTCGAATGCCACTGCTAGGTAGATATCAAAATTTCTAGGCTTTATCACTAAAATGATGTAAATTATAAATTAATTACGTAAAATAATAAATAAAATTATAAAACCGCGATAAAATCCGTAAAATAGTTTTATTCAAATAATCACGCATACTCACGCCTTTTATCCCCGAAGAGGTAGGCAGAGGCGCAGCTAGTGCACCCACTTTATGTCGTGCGTATTCCGTCCCATGATGTGATAGGGGGCGAGCCTATCGCCATATTGGGCACAAATTCCAGACTCTGGGCTGATACTGAATACAAAAATCCAATATCACTTTGCCCGACCGGGGATCGAGCCCGAGACCCTCAGCATTGCAGTCGTACCGTAATACAACATCGCCACCGAGGCAGTCAAATAATAAATATTTAGTATTTGTGTAAAATGTAAGTTACTTATACGTCACTATTCATCCGAAACTTATATATCCCCAGGGATACATAATACTCACCTCGCAAAGGGAACAAAAGCTAGCTTTAAATATTAACACAAATGCTTTGAAGAGAGTGCCCATATTTTAGAAGCTAGTGGTATCGCGCGGCGCCACTCAGACGAGACTCGTCTCCCCGGGACACTGGCTCTATTCACAGCATCGTTTTATTATTCCAAGAGCATTAAAACTAAATAAAATACTCTATATCCGTTATTTATATTATGTGATTTTATAATCTTAAGATGAGATGGAATTTGAATTGGGGTAAGGAAGGCTAAGATGGGGTAATGTGGGATATTCAAGACATCTCATGGTCAGCTGTATTTATTCATATTTGTGATTATTTAATGTATGCAATCTTATTGATCATAATGTTATATAATAATATGTTACTATCAAGTCGGTAGAAATACTGATTGAGAAATTTGTTGGTGTTTAAAACTCAATGCGTATTGCTGTTTTTAACAGACTTCCAGAAAAGGAGAAGGTTCTTAATTCGTGTGTTTGTATTTTTTTTATACAACGTATCATGAGTTGAGCATGAATCTCGTGTGAAGGTAAGAAATCGATTGCTATTATTAAAATCATTGGATTGTAAAAGACTAGCACACTGCTTCTTGTCAGAAATATAGTAGAGATAATATAACCAGAGAAACACTTATGTAAGAAGCATATAACTCCTAAAAACCTATATACCAACCCAAAAAAACCTAAGAACATATTAAACAAAACTAAGCGTCCAAATAACTCACAATGCCATACTGTATACTAGCAAAATGTTACTCGCTTCATACACAAAAGAAAAACACGAATTTTCTTTTCCTTTTAACTTACGTTCAAAAGTATTAACGTAGAGAGCGTCGTAACTTCTTCTCTGTCTAATGATGATATTACCGAAGTTTCACGTAATTTATAAGCCTCCGTCGGGCCACTCACTTAACTGAATTAAATCCTTCATCCCTTTCGTTTGTTGAAAGAAAACTGGCGGAATATCGACAAGTTTGAGCCGGCGAGCCTCCACTCGTGTACTGGTATTAATCAACTTTTATGGCGCTTTTCTTGTTTTTGAATTTTAAATGTTTGTAATGGAATTGCTTTGAACAATTTTGTATTTTACTTTGGAATAGTCGTTTTTATGAATTTTGAATTAGCATCTACGCCAATGATATTCCCTCGACTGCTTCGGTGACGTAGTTGTATTGCAAGCGGGATGACACCGCTCTGAGTTCCTGGGTTCGAATCCCAGGTCAGGCAAAATTATATTGGATTTTCTGCTCAGTATCATTACGTAATCTGGAATTTGTATTCTATAGTTTCACCTCTGCCTACCCCTTCGGGAAGAAAGGCGAGGTGTGTGTGTCCAATGATATACTAGTATGTCCCTAATATTACAAAAAAAAACGAAATTTTGGGATAATAAGGTTATTATATTAATTAAAAAAATTTAACGCGAAAATCGTAGGACGGATTTGGATGCAATTTAGCACACGAATAAAGTATGTTTTTAATTAACTTATTAATGGTTAATTTTTATGTCGGAAAAGCACACAATAATATTTTGATTCCAGGGAAGTTATAAAGAGTTACACAATTTAAATACTACACAAAATGCTTGATATATCGCAAATCACATTACATACACATTGGAATTAACGTTTCTAATTATTATGCATGAGATCACGTCTTTATCCCAGAAAAGGGAGTAGCTCCTGCAGTTATAGTTCGCCTAGCTTATTTCCGTGTTCAAATGGTGAATCTATTACGCATGACAGTTATCATTTCACACAAGTTCCATTCAAGTGAAATATATTTTTATCAGTGTAGACACAGATGTAATTTACATAATATGATATTAAACTTTGTTTATTTAAGGTACACAGTAATTGCTAGGTATTTATTTTGACGGTAGAATAGCATATGTATGTCTTCAATAAAGTAAGGATGAAAATTAACTGAATAGTGCCAATTAAATTATCTAAGTGGCTTTCATAGATTTAGTTTAAAAAAACCGATAAATTAAACCCTTATTCCAAACAAACATCAGCTAAAGCATGTCTTGTATTACAATACTTCATCAATTTCACATTAATCATCATAAAATAAATATTTCATATTTACGTCATACCCCATAACCGTTAATATGCAAATAGCAACCAAAGCGTTCAGAAATATCGAAAGCACATACAGAAAAGACAGGACACCTACTTACAATAATTTAACACAAGGCGACATCAAGTCTAGACCATAGAAGAGTTTATCACAGTCTAAAATACCAAAAGGGCTCTACATTACTCATAGTCTCTATTTTATACGTCGTAGGGTACAAATTACAATATCTGAAATGGAATTCTATGATGTAAAATGTCGAAGCCACAGCATCATGCATTAACCATCGCATTTGTTCCGAACGAACGGACAGACTGTTCATCATGGTGATATAAAGTTATTCTATGGGTATTTGTATGGTTTTTTAAAAATAATCGCTTAGACGGCTGATCAAGCGTAAACGCTTGAGGTTACAGCATAATTTGAATCGTCTATCGGCTGTTCAACAATGGGTGACAAAAGTGATTATTTTCGTCCATATAAGTGATGACATTCAATTTACCCCATTACTAGCTCATTGTTACCCCATATCTGGGCAATTCCACGTTTTAGTTTCCGAACGATTTTCTATATGCAAGCTCTAAAAATAAAAACTGTAGCCCTGGTAATTAGGCGTAACGACAAATGGCCGACATTCTTGGCGGATGGGCGAACTCCATTTGATATTTCGTTGTAATGAGACACGCTGAATGGCATTTCTGACCCATCAGTTATTAGCGGATGACATTTGGAGAGGTCGCTGACATTCCCCTTAGTTTTTGCCATATTTCTTGATTACTTTGGGAACATTTATGACTTGACAGTTGAAGATTAATTAAGGAAACTAAGCAGATATAAGGGTTGACCGGATGTGGGTTTTAATGAGACCATTAAGTTTAACATTAAGATAACTAGAAGCATTAAGCAGTGCGACGGAGTGTGGTATTGACAGAAATAAATCTATCATCAGAAGGAAAGTGTAAAATTATTATGAATATATAATTACTTTTTTTTGACTGCCTCGGTGGCGTAGTTGTATTACGGTACGACTGCAACGCTGAGGTCTCGGGTTCGATCCCCGGGTCGGGCAAAGTGATATTGGGTTTTTCTATTCAGTATCAGCCCGGAGTCTGGAATTTGTGCCCGATGTGGCGATAGGCTCGCCCCCTATCACATCGTGGGACGGAATAAGAATGGCGAAAAGTGGGTGCATTAAGTTGCGCCTCTGCCTACCCCTTCGGGGATAAAAGGCGGGAGTTTAAAAAAAAACTTTTTTTATACCTTTGCAAAACTACCCAGATGGAACTGAATAAAATAACATAAGGATTAAATTATTATGGCGACAGAATTTATTCAATATGCAACTTTTATCGTGTAAATTTATTACTTAAAATCTATTTGCAACTCTTCTACAATTTCGTTTTATTACACACCTATCATAATTTTGCACATAGGAAAAGTCTCATACGTTTTCCCCGAGCTAAATTATATCTACGTTTGTGTTTCTAAGTAAATTCAAAAACATTATTCCATGAACAAACACAAACATTTAACCATCCTTGTCAAAACTGAATTTCAACTTTGGCATTTTGCCTTACAGTGATCGTGCACCTTAATACAAAGGCCATAAAACACAATGTTAAAGAACCCATTGGGGTAAGGGGTTCGTATTCTCCCTCACCACCTGTCAAAAGTCCGAGTTTTAGAATATCGGTATGCGTCATCTCACCCCGTGGGTGAAGTGTTTTGTACTTATTTGATTATTGGTAAACTTTCTTGTTAAGTACATTCTTGGTGCAAAAGGGGCAGACGTGAATTGATTAAATGAGATACTGTTTTCTCTACTTTCATGGAAGGTTGTGTTGGGGTAAGTGTAAATTGGTATTAGTCAAATTTCCTTGCTGTCTATTTAACAACTGGCTTTGTTAATGGGGGAGAGCTTGGCTGCGGTGAAACTTTGTAAACTAGTGAGCTATACAAAGTTGTTCAGTACTTGTTTTTACCCCAAATAAAATTTCTACAAACCGAAACCGTAGATTGTTTTCAATGTTCAATTTTGATTTTTTATCTAGTTTCCAATTTATTGAGTACAAATTCTGATTATCATTTCACTTTTACCCCATTCCACAAAAAAAATCTAAAACAAACGTTTACATAGGCCAAATAACAGCCTACATTGAATTTTCAGCCCAAAATTTTACAAACGAAAAAATCACTGAACATCGGTTTGTTAAAATGTCAACAATAACACGGGGTAACAGAGCGACGTGCGCGTTTAAGCGATATTACAGCTGCAGTATTGTGTGACGCGCGACAATTGACGCGCCGTTGCAATCAGTCACTCGCGTCGCAACAAACGATTTTTTATGAGTTTCTATCAATTGCTTTGGATGAATGGTTGGTAGTTTGGGGTAACTAACGGGAACGGGTCTGAAATTGTTATCAGAATCACTCTCTTTTTATTGTAAAATCTGGCTCTTTTCCTGTTCTGTTATTTTATGAAATACGCATTGCGTATGTATGTAGTCATAGCTCATTTCTAGCTTAAGGGACAATTTCGTATTGACGATTCCTCAACTAAAAAAATACACTTTATAGTAATATTTATAAAATTTAAACGGCAAGTGGTAGTCGATAGTGCATTTCCTTATATAAAAATTTTCAATTGCCTGTTTTACACATGTTGGACTCCCTCGCCAGCATTACATATTACCAAAAGTACGATTTTTGTAACATTTCCTCAAGGCTATTTTATATAACGGTATTAGCTTTTAATCCCCCTAGCCAATTTTGGCCACAGCGGCCAATCTCAACGGAGATCAGCCAAGTACGCAGGAGATATTATAGTGCACAAGTGTGTGCGCAATACACAGGTGCACTCGCTATTTCTTCAGTCTCATAGTCCGGTGAGACGGCAATCCGACATGACCGGAGAGAGATCAGGCGCAGGACCAACGGTTTTATGCGCTTTCCGAGGTACGGGGGTATCACACCGCCAACTTCCTGACTCCGAGCTGGGACTGAGTAATTTTTAAGATGGAAAAACCCAGTAACAATGTTTTTGGCTCGAACCGGGATTCAAACCCAGGACCTCAGTGCGCAAATCGTACTCGTAATATAACGCGTACGCTATACAACTACGCTACCGAGGCAGTTAAATATAAATAACCGTATAAATTACATCTAAACAAGAAACTATAGCACAAGCATTCCCGTACTATAGCAAACCTTTTAACTGAGAGAGCGTTATACAAAATGTTTACTAAAAGTTTAACAAGAATCTACAGAGTGTGGGCGGGTGAAGCTACAAGTTCCCGGTGCTACATCAATTTAGCTAACTGCGACATAAACCAGCGCCACCAGTGAAATATGAGCAAATGTTGCGTTATTAACGTTTAGGGTTCACTTTCAAATATTTTACTGGTTTAGTTACCTGGTTATAAGTCGAATTTAGCCTTTTATAAGTTTGTGCTAAATAACTAAGAACAAACGATTTATAATCACTTTCATGGCTTTGTTGTTTATGTTTTCACATGATGCCACCGCAAGGCGGTGTTCTTTCTTCCCTACTCTTCACCATATTTATAAACTCTATTACGCGTAAACTCCGTTCTTCCTACCATCTATATGCGGATGATCTTCAAATATACTCCCAAGCTCCTCTTAATGAAGTGAATGATGCTGTCTTAGCAATTAATAATGACATTGGAAGCATCTGTGAATGGAGTGAGGAGTATGGACTGAAAATAAATCCATCCAAAACTCAGGTTATCATGTCGGCAGCCCTAGATTGATATCCTAGCTGAACTGGTCGCTTATACCACCCGTGACCTGCAATGGTAGGAGTATCCCCTACAGCGACACGGTAAAAAATCTGGGGATTTACATTGACAACTCTTTCTCGTGGGGTCCCCAGCTTCGAGCGGTGAGTAGGAAACTATTTGCTTCGGCTGGAGCCCTGCGCAGACTGCGGAATTTTCTACCCATCGCCACGAGAATATCGCTAGCTCAATCCCTTCTTCTCCCCATCCTTGATTATGCGGATGCCAGTTATCTTGATCTTACTGAGGTGCAACTTAATAAGCTTGAGCGTCTCCAAAATTTTTGTATAAGATTTATATTTGGACTGCGCAAGTATGATCACGTTTCCGAGTTTCGTTCTAAGCTCAAGTGGCTTCCCATACGGCTTCGCCGAAATACTCATATTCTAAATCTTCTTTACACTATACTTTTTAATCCTGTCTCCCCCCCATATCTCAAAAATCGTTTTGAATTCCTGCATGTTACGCATTCTAGATCCCTGAGGTCATCAGAGAACTTAAGATTGAAAACCCCAGTGCATTCCACCACTTACTTCAATAAGTCGTTCTCCGTACAAGCTGCTCGGCTTTGGAATGCTCTGCCGGTTTCGGTGAGGAAGGCGAAATCCCTGCCTATTTTCAAAAAGCAGGTCAAAGAGCATTATCTCAGAGAAAATGAAGACATTGCCATGGTATAAATTTATTATCTCTGTTTGTATATCTACTTAGTCGTATATCCATATATTTATATGTATATATTTATACTATACTTGTATGTATTTATTAAATAGTTAATCATATACTTCGTACACCTTATTCTGCCCCATATTATCTTTCCGTTTTCTCTCATGTCCATCCCATGGTTGTCTGTAAGAGATTGCCTTGTGCGATAAGACCGCCATTTGTACTTTTTTTCTCTTCTTGTTTTTTATGATTTATGTCTCTGGTGTACAATTAAGTGTAAATAAATAAATGAGTAAAATTGTTGAATATATTAAAAAATAAACAATATTAGGCAGCAGTTGTACTTGTATTTTAATATACTATTTAAAAAAATCTTTGTTGTAAGTCGCAATCGCATTCCGAACCTGTGATGCGAAATAACTGTGTATATTATATTTGTTTTTATGAATCAACATTAATATTTAGACAATTAATAATGTTTAATAAGTTTGTCGTGAGTTTGTAGTTTCGTACTATGGTTTCATAAGAAAATGTTCAGTTAGAACAATAGCTAATTGCAGGAATAAAGAAGTTCACAGACAACGATGAAAGAAAGAGTGACTTTCTTCGATCCAAATGTTTTATTACTTTGTAACTTACCGAATATAACGAACGAACGAACGAACGAACGAACGAACTCTAGTATGTACAGTCAGCAGCATAAATATCTGTACAAAATCAAAATTTCAAATCGCCTATATACGCGTTAAGTTAAACTGAAACATTATTTTTCTCCGTTTGAAGTAAATTAAATCTCTTGTATTTTATTTTTCTGAAGAGAAAAAAAAGATTAGTAAGAAAACTAAAGTGTGTAGGCAATTTGAAGTTTTGAATTTGTTCATCTACTTATGCTGCTGACTGTACTGTAATTTAAGCGTAAGTATTTATTTTTACATGAAGTTCTAAAACTCTTACATCACAATGTTTCTTAAGGTTTTGTAAAATTGGGGTACAATTGGTTAAAATAAAATAAAATAAAATACTTTATTCATCAGGTAGGCGAACATAGTTGCACTTATGATAAGTCAAGATACATTAAATTGATTATATTATTTTCATTTATTTTCAATGCTATATTTCATACATTTCAATTATTATTGATTAGGTTAATTGGGGTAGTTCCTATTTACCCCTTTCAGTATCCTCATACTCACCTGAGCCAATCAAATAAAAAGCTCTAACATTAAGCCCAGCAAATGGTACATAAACATAAAATCCGTACGTGGCTCGATAACAATTTTGCTGAGCCATCGGGATAACCCAAAAATCCATCCAGAATCATAGCCGGCCATCAATCGGCTTCCAAATATTCCAGTCGCGTCGGCTTTGGAAAACATCCGCTATGTAAGTCGCCGGGACGCAAGCTAAATGGCTGTTTAGTGGGTGTTGTTACGAGTTTGGTGTTCGTTTGGTTATTTTCAGTGTGAGGCCTTACATTTTTTTTAAATTATTGTATGGGTATTTAGTATTTGTAGTGGAGAAATTTTCACGACTAGTTATAGTGACAAACATTGACTTGTGCAATGGTCTACACCGAGAAGAATTATGCATACCTACCTTTCCAAACTTGCAAGAGGAACCAGAATAGGAAAATAGGAAGGAATTCTTTCTTTCGGTAACCTCATTCATTGTGCTAAAAAATCATAATTTTGTTACTCAACCATACCCACGGATCACACCTTAGGATCTCCGTACCATACCATACCAGCCCTGTGTTATATACTGTCCACTGCTGAGCACGGTCCTCCTCTACTACTGAGAGGGGTTAGGCTTTAGTCCACCACGCTGGCCTAGTGCGGGTTGGCAGACGTAAGAAACCTTCGAAATTCTTATACAGAACTTCTCAGGTGTGCAAGTATCCTCACGATGTTTTTCCTTCACCGTTAAAGAGAGCGATAACTCACAAAGAATACACACATAACTTTTTTGACAAAGTCAGAGGTGCGGGCTATTGGGTTTGAACCTGCATTCGTCTCGGCTGTCCGTTCAACTCCCAACTAGGCTATCGTGGCATAGAATCACACTAATACAAAAAATCCGAATAAATTTTTTTTTTTTACTTTATTTTTTTATTTAAGGTCCGCCAACAGTTGCTTACACATCTCATAACAAACTTAAATTATTAGGTTTCATTAATATGTGCAACAACCACTTAAAGGCTAACACAGCATGCACAACTAACGGTTATAAAATATAATACAAAATTATGGCAATATTCAAATGTTTTTATAAAATTAAAGAAAAAAAAACGTTACTTAAACACAATAAGAAATAATTTAACAGTAATCAAACGATCAAATTACTTCCAATCATTCCTTCCACCAAAATCCATATGGTTGCGACGCGACGTCAACAGTTCGTTGCAGAGAGTATTGACGATTTCGATAGGCGCTGCTGTGAGCCGGCCTAACAAACCCATCTGTGTATACAGAACGCTGACGAGTAATGAGCACGCGGTGACGGATTGTGGTCGCATGGTGCTAGTTAGCAGATGAAGCGGATTTAGGAATGGGTAATCAGTACAAGGTATAAGTGGAATGTAAAGATATGCTTTGTCCAGCGGAAATGAGTTAATTATCGAGGGTAGTAATGTAATTATAGATATTTCTTGTAAAGCCTTTACAAACGAGTGGACAATAGTTGCTTGCGCTGTTTTAAAAAGAAAAATAAACGTCAGTTTATTGATTTGCTGTGGATTTTCCCTATTTTGTGGCGAATTTTGTTTTGATTGTGGGTGTTATACGGTCAAAAGTCTAGTATAGACACGTCAGAAGACTCGGTATCTTTAGGGGGCTCATATCAAAAAATCTGACTGAGTAGGCAGTATCGCTTAATCTATTTCTATCGTCGAGCAGCAGTAACAAGCATTATTGGAGTAGTTTAAGTGGAATTACAGCGGCGTTGTAGGTAATTATTGATTATCATAAAACTTAACGTTCAATTATTAAGGATAAAGTATTTTTAATTGTAAGTTATAGAGTCCTCTATTTTGCTACAGGTGCGAGACTTATAACGCAAGCCAATTTGTTCGTTAAACAAAAAAAAAAACAAGTGACAAATTGCCGACTGCCTCGGTGGCGTAGTTGTATTACTGTATGACTGCAATTCTGAGGTCTTGGGTTCGATTCCCGGTTCGGGCAAAGTGATATTGGGTTTTAAATTCAGTATCAGCCCGAAGTCTGGAATTTGTGGCCGATATGGCGACAGGCCCGCCCCCTATCACATCATGGGACGGAATACGCACGGTGAAAAGTGGGTGCACTAGTTGCGCCTCTGCCTACCCCTTCGGGGATAAAAGGCGTGAGTGTGTGCGTGTGTCACAAATCGCCGCAGCCCATCCATTAGCCCGCGTCTGTCTCAATGCTGAACGTCCACTGTTTGTATCGCTCGGTTTGTTAGCGTGAACAGTGAACACGTTGCGTGCATTGTCACTTGCTCAGTTCTCAACTTGTGTTAGTAGCACAGTTATTATCGATATCGACTACTGTTATCAGTTACAATTATTTACCGTGGTTTATGCATATAGCATAGTTAGAAATGACAATGTCAAGGAGCCGTATCTCTGACAGTCAGTAGCGGCCTTCTGCGTAATGCGAGGAATCTGCAGAATGTCTAATGCGAGGTTCTGCGTGGTAAATCTTTGCAGGGCTATTTACCCGATTGCCGAAGGAAGGAAACTCCTACATGAGCACCAGCAAGTTTAGTAGCAAAAAAATTTACAGAATCGTTTCCATAATTCTGAATAAAATCGCTTAAGTTTTAACTTATTCTCCCTACCCCTCCATATTATTTGTATAGATTTCGCAAATTTCTTTCCCTAAATGTAAAAAATAGAAAGCCCTTAGGCGAGGTATCCCGGTTCAGGTCAATTAAGTAAACCAGCGAGTACCTGAACGGCTAAACCCTTTATTGTCCCCATCGCGTCCCCGCTCTAATTCCGATTGCCCCGACCTTCCCGGAGACGGTCCAGCGACGACACGAGTGGGTGACACCGCAATCCCATTACGGCATCGGTGGGATGTTCAATTTTGTGAACTTCGACGGCGTAGGTATTTGTTCGTAATCGAATTTGCAGGTATTTTTTGTTTGAAGTGATGTTACCTCAAACGTTATATTTGTTAAGTAAATATAGCAGCACCTAGGTTGTAATGACCAGTAATTACTCAGACTAATATCCTTGAAAATGGAACATGTACTGCTGTTTGGCGTCAGAAATTAAACATAAGCTGTGCTGTTGGTTGGAGATGAAATAAAAATAAAATAAATTCCTCTTAGCCGAACTTCGGCCTCGGCGGCAAATCTCAACGGAGATCAGCCAGGTGCGCAGGAGATATTATAGTGCACAAGTGTGTTTCGATTCCTCCTCATAGTCCGGCGAGACGGCAATCCGACATGACCGGAGAGAGATCAGGCGCAGGAGCAACGGCTTTACGTGCTTTCCGAGGCACGGGGGCGGGAGGGTATCACACCACCAACTTCTTTACTCCGAGCTGCGACCGAGTTATTACCATGACAAACAAACCCTGTCACAATTTTTTGGCCCAACCGGGGATTCGAACCCGGCACCTCATCGCGGTAGTCGGATCGCGTACGCAATACTACACCCCCGAGGCATTCAAATAATGAGGAAATGAAATATATAAGTTGCAACAGGCTCCCTCAAATTCAAAATAAATAATTGATGTGATGCAATTGACTCGTTCACAAAACAAGCTAATGGAGTCGTCGGTAATGGACGAAGTAAACGAAATTCTATATAAATATTTATAAGGGATGATATTCAAAGGGTGTAAATAGTAGCGGATACTGTACAAGGGTTCGCGAGTACTTAGCTCTTTAACTCGACAAGATTTCTTGTAGAGCTAAGAATGTTTGGAAATGACAAGGGTCCTTGTAGTGCAAGAACTTTATTTATCAGTTGGTGTTGGTCGCATTCGCCCGTATGTTTTCTTTTTTTTTCGGGAATAAAAATAATTAGTGTTCTTTTCGAAAATGAATGAATTACGAATTAGACGATACTATGTCAATCCAGAACATGATCTATCTGTGTGTCACATTTAGTTCAGCGATGTCTAATTTTTTATTTCTTTTTGTTGCTTTTAAATGACAAGACCAGCATGCCGCTCGCCTGATATTAAGTGATACAACCGTTCATAAACAGCAGCAACATCATACAAAAGTTTGAATTACAAAATACTGCGTGAGATTCCACTGCGCTCGTCACCCCGAGACACAAGATATTAAGTCTCATAATGCCCAGTAATTACGCTAGCTACAATGCCCTTCAAACCGAAACACAACAGTGCACGGACTGCTGCTTGGTTACGTATACTTGTAACAAACGTCTTCACGAACTTTGGAAAGTAAAATAACCTTATTAGATACGAAGATACAGAGCTACCTTCCAACAGAATTTATATCAAGCAGCTCTGAAAAGCCACAATAGGAAGCGAGTTACTGTGACAGTTTTATCGTTGTGCGTTCACTTCTGTTAATTAAAGTGTTTGTGTCAGGATAAGTAACAAACTCGTACATATAGAGTTTAATACAATATTCAAAATTGTAGATTACCTTTCTTAAAGTTTTGGAGAGTTTTCACATTAGTCTTAAAAGGTAATTTAAGTATAATATGGTATCATTTTCTCCTAACAATAGTTCTATGTTGAGTGACTATGTTTTTCCGAATATTTAATATGTAAGAAACGGACCGAAGAGACACATGAGCGAGACAGAGACAGCCAGTGATTAACATGCAAATCATGCCAATGAATCATGCCAAATCTGTCTTGCCATATGAGGTATTTTTACCTCTTTTGCCATTTATAATATCTGTCTCAAAACTTTTCGCATCCATATTAAAATAAAAAAATACTAATTGCATCCAATTTTTCATGGGCAAAACCAAATGAAACTTGTTTTTTTTATATTTCGCCGCGTCTAAAACATTGAGAGGTGGTCAGAAACATAACACAGTTCACAAGCGAAGCACGTACAGCTCTCGCATCGTCCGATTATTGCTTTTCATTTTAATATTTCAAGTTTAATAAAGAGGGCTCCGTTCCGTTTATGTAAATCAGATGTCCTGGATAGACGTGCATTGCCGAATTTTAAATTAGACCTCATCTTGTTAACCTTATCAAGATGCGTGTAACTGCTGTTACATGGTGGGTGTTTTTATATTCGCGCGTTTTTTTTATTAAGTAATTAGGCATTGTGAGAATCATAGTTTTTTTTTGAGGAGCGCAGTGACATGAAGTACTTACTAGTATGTAAATCACAGTGCGTAGAGTTGTTTGTATTTTCAGTAAAAAACTAAATATTACTAACTGCCTCGGTGGCGTAGTTGTATTACGCTACGACTGCAATGCTGAGGTCTCGGGTTCGATCCCAGAGTCGGGCAAAGTGATATTGGGTTTTTCTCCTCAGTATCAGCCCAGAGTCTGAAATTGTGCCCTATATGGCGATAGGCTCGCCTCCCACATCATGGGACGGAATACGCACGGCGAAAAGTGGGTACACTAGTTGCGCCTTTGCCTACCCCTTCAGAGATAAAAGGCGTGAGTGTATGTGTGTGTGCGTGTGTGCGTGTGTGTGTGTGTGTGTGTGTGTACTAAATATTATGTTACTTTTGCAGTAAGAAAGAATTAATACAAATTTTTAATAGATAGTTGATGCGAAATCTTCCAGATAAAAAAGTAATTTAAACAATATTAGCCCTAAAGTGTATACTTGGTGTTTTGGCGGGAACTTGGGAGTGTCATGAGGTGCTCTTGTTTTAATTCATTATTTTGGTGATACTTAGGCCCCGTTTTTTCAACTGTAGTTATTTTTTTGTCAGGGTCTTATTAAGCTGGTGCGCTCGCAGCACCTGGAGCACTCTAAGCTCTGCGAGCGCGTCCAGCTTAATAAGATCCTGACAAAAAGATAACTTCAGTTGAAAAAACCTCGCCTTAGTGTTATATTGCATAATTATGGTGGTATATTATCCAATATAGTTCTATTAAAGAGCTCAAATGAAGTGAATTGAAATAATCGTGCTAATCAAGTGTTTTTTTTGTTGCCGCCAAAATTCCTCGATAAAGTCTTGGTAAGGTAACCACTGATTTACTTCGACATACTACAGAATAAACTACAGATAATAAAAAAAGACAAACCAAACTTGAGATTGGCAAAATGTGAACACAAGTGCCATAAAAAAAAAAGTGTATACTTACCAATTGATGGGCAAATGCTTTTATTGGCGTGATTACAACAGTTAGCCTCAGGAAACTTCAAAGCTTCAAAGTTCTTCTGGGATATTTCTGGGAAACGTACATTTCCTTTCCTTGTTAAAATGAACGATTATATTATAATTAGCAATGAGAATATGTTAAAGGACATGTCCAAAAACGGTATTTTATATATATTATATATAAAAATTAACCAAGATACTTTGTATAATATATTAGGGATTTTTAGTTAAAAATCCCTAATTAAAGGTTCGGATTAAAAAACCGGACATGTCCTTTTGAGTGCCATAGGATTTGTGCCGAATCCGTCTCGTCATTCCATTCACCGCTAGCTAATCACAAAATTACCATAAGTATATAAAATATTTGAAAGTATCCACCTATTACCAAATTTTCGCCATCCATATAGAAATATTAGCTTAAAATCCTTATACAGAAAATGCACGTTTTTGATGTATTTTTAAAAAGTCCTTTAGTAAAATAGACCAGTCATGTTTTGTAAGCATTGCACTTTGTACGCTAAAACCAGCGCAAGCCGAATTTAAAAATAAGTGGTGTTATAAAGAACCTTTGATGGTGGTAAATGGATATTCTGGCATTGGCTTGTTTCGAATCGGACGCTTCGTAAATTGTTTGAGAGCGTATAAACTGCAACATTGGGTATTTGTCAATAGAAATAGTTAATGTTTTTTTTTCATTTCTTCGTACTGAATACGATAAAGTTGTGTCAGGGGTTCTTCAAAGCGTTGACTAATAGAAACAAGATATAAAATCAATAGTCTGATTAGGGCGCTGCAGATCTGGCGCAGTAAAAATTAAGAATTACCTTGGTATAAAATGGAAATTAATGTTACGTATAGAATTTTGTATTATGTAATAAACTCAACATAATTTACATTTTATACTACTATCTACTAAAATCATATAAACTTTGAATTAAACTATACAATTCCTTCCCCGCTCATACAAAAGAACTCCGACATTTCTCATACTTAAAAATAGTTTTTATTTAAAATATCCATACATCTTAAAGAAACGCCAAACGCAGACGCATCGACTCCACATTTCCAGCCCGGCGCACTCCTCGACCATTCCACACCGGATATTAACACTTAAGACGCAGTCTCTACCGTCTACGTCTCTACCAATGTATGTAAAATTGGTATGAACGCTACAGCCACTACACTTACTTCCTAACAAGACTTTATCCTCGTGTGAGGTTGTTAAATTTTATGTATATAGTGGTATTAATTTCGAAGAAAATGACTTTATGTTGGTAGATTATGAGATTCTTGTTGTAAATACGAGGTAAGAATTTGCAAACCAGTCATCAGATGATAAGAGTTTCTTCTACATACATACACACACACTGACGCTTTTTATCCCCGAAGGGGTAGGCAGGGGTGCAACTAATGCACCTACTTTTCACTGTTCATATTCCGTCCCATGATGTGATAGTGGGCGAGCCTATCCCCATATCGGGCATAAATTCCAGACTCCGGGCTGATACTGAATAGAAAAATCGAATATCACTGCCCGACCTGGGGATCGAACCCAAGAACTCAGCATTGCAGTCGTGCAGTAATACAACTACGCCACCAAGGCAATCCCTTCTAGTTCATGTTTGCAGAATAATAATAAGTTTAAATTAAATCATTAGGTTATATGTTCATTTTTCCAGGGGCGGGCTGTCGAATTAATGCCTTCACAGCTTGCCGAAGATTTTTCTTTCCATAATGATATAAACCTGATATATATTATCATGCATTTGATATCTAATGGACCAATAAGTTACTTGAATTGATATTCTTCATTATCAGCCACAGGATGGCCGATTCTGCACAAAGGCATACCTTAAAGACTATAAGACTAATCTTAGAAGCGGTCTACATCCAGCGAGTTCATAACCTTTATCACGTTGTTTATCCACCTCGTATGTGGACGTCCACATACGAACTCCATTGACGATCATTTATGCGAGCTGTGTACCTGCTGCCACTTCAGCTTAGTAATCAGCTGGGCTATGTCAGTAATTTGTGTGATTCCTAATTACTATTAAAATGTCATTTAGCATTGTAGTGGCTGAAACATAAAATAACCGTAAAAGCCCGGTCCTAATATTTAATCTCTCGTCTTGATATTCCAAGAAGCAATTCCAAAGGCTCGGGTAATTACAGCTTTTACGACGTAGTACAAAACGCTGACTTGTTCCAAGCTGAGATTTTCAACAAAATATTTACCGTCGAATGGCATAATATAAAATTGCTGGAAACTAACCTTTGCGTGCGGTTCCTCGTGAATGAAATCTTTTCTCGAATAGAAGCAACTAAAATAAAATCTATTCAACAATGCTATGAGATATGTCCTAACAAGTTAGTGAATGATTTTCGGAATCGTTTTAGTAGTATCCTCAGCACAGATATCAGTTTCAACTTTTAAATAATCTAAGTTCTTTATCTTTTTCAAACATACATACATCACGCCTTTAAACCCGAAGCGGTAGGCAGAGTCGCGATCAGGGCACCCTCTTTTCGCCATGTATGTTCTGACCTATGATGTGATAGGGGGTTTTCTTTGCAACATAATTATCTATGCAATATAATGTGTATGGATTATATCTCTCGATGCGAGAGTTATGTCCATCTGCCTCCTTATCCAATTAGATATCGTCCACCATCCAGTACCCCTTTTTTTTTTTTTTTTTTTTTTTTTTTTCGCGGGGAAAAAACGCGTTATCGCTACCACCACTGGGGGGTGAGTGGACGGTTATGTTGGTTTCACCGATCTTACGGTCCAATGTCGCCACTCGGGAGTATAGCATCATCCGAGCGAGCATTGGACCGAGTCCCTAACACTATGTACACCCTACATCGGCATACCAACCAAAACCCGCGGTGGCCTTCTTCGGCGCCTACGGGACGGCCCCGGGGTATCTTGTTGCACGAAGATAGCTGCACGGAACCGCCCCTGCACCATCCAGTACCCCTAGAGTTTCTAGCCCGTTCTTCTCAGGTGGAAACTGCTTTCCGAACTGGTGGTAGAGTAAAAATTGACTGAATTTTTTTTTTTTTTTTATTGCTTTGAATGACGAGACGAGCATGCCGTTCACCTGATGGTAAGCGATACGACCACCCATAAACAGTAGCAACACCATCCAGCACCTTGACTGACAAAATACTGAGTGGCATTCTACTGCGCTCGTCATCCTGAGACATAAGATGTTAAGTCTCATTATGTCCAGTAGTTATACTGGTTACAATATCCTTCAAACCGAAACACAACAGTGCATGCACACTGTTGCTTGGCGGTAGAAATAGACATTGCGGTGGTACCCACCCAGACGGCCTCTTACATAATGAGAGACCTACCACCAGTGAAGTAATGTGTAACATTTTATGGATTCGTATAAATGATTTCTTTTCATCTAGTAACAACGCTGCTCTGATAGAGGGTCATTGGTCTCATGTGTCAAACAGCACACAAGCCTCAAATCTTCTAACCGTCTAGATGCGCTACACTCATTCATCGTATAGCCAATAGAACTCTTACCAATAAACAGATGATGCAACAGTATGGATTGGTACTAGCGCATAATGCACTCCTGTACTGAGCACAGACGGTAATGCACTCGACAGAATACAAGAGCGCGGGATCTACATAGCTGTGTAGCGCTCAGGGAGGGTACACCACAGAAAGTTTAAGACAGTACTTCAAATGAAGTATTTGGGATACTTTGTTATTTGACAGATCGTGTTGCTGAAGGAGTTTCTTGCGACGCTTCTTTACAGCGATAATACGTGCCGAAGTGGTGGTAGATTCATGAAAATTTAAAGGAGCTTGTAAATGACAATTTAAATAAAGATAATTTTGACGTTGACTGTGATCGGACTCAAAAAACAGTAAAATCCGCGACTTCGGAACAAGTGAAAATTTTATCCCGGGAATTGGAATGCCTGCAATTTTTTTTTCTTGCATGGCTATGTATACCTACTGGATATGATAGGATAATATAGTTTCCCAATACCGTTGCGTCTGTTAATCATCTCCAGAATTATGCTGCTTAAGGTGCGTTGTTGATAGCTATTTGCTACATGGCCTGATCTCTGAATACAACTATAAAATCATTAATTATAATATAGAATAAGATTGTTTCTGGAAACGAATTATTTGCTTGAATGTAATAAAATATTTTTTCAAAATATTCAATTAATATACTTAATGCTAAAGCCAGACCGCCATTTTAAACAAAATAAAGCGTGTACGGTACAACCGCACATGCTCCCAGCCGAGATACCAGGGGAGTGGTGATGATGTGAAGATGAAACTAAGCTAGTTACAAGATGATAGACAATATTTTTTTTAAAGTGATAACATCAAAGACCCGACAATCATTCCTCGATGAAACTAAAACTAATTTTCCCAAGTATCGGCGAGGTGGCCTGATATGTGGACTCTGTCTTGGGTTCTTTTGCCCTACCAACACTGTTTGCACACTGATCACTAGTGTTTATTTTTTTTCCATTGAAAATCAAGCGGCTATATAATATCGCCTACAAAATAATTTATAGTATAAAATAAGGTCTCACCATTTGAAGGTGCACCTACCTTTTTTTTTTTTTTTTTTATAATGGCATTTGTTTTCACATTTTGCCAATGTCAAGTTTGGTTCGTATATTTTATTATCTGCAGTATGTCGAAGTAAAGCAGTGGCTACCTTACCAAGACTTTATCGAGGAGTTTTGGCGGCAACAGAAAAAACACTTGATTAGCACAATTATTTCAATTCACTTCATTTGAGCTCTTTAATAGAACTATATTGGATAATATACCACCATAATTATGCAATATAACACTAAATATCACCAAAATAATGAATTAAAACAAGAGCACCTCATGACACTTCCAAGTTCCCGCCAAAACTCCACCTACCTTGTTAGTCTTCGCACCATACTAAGGTCGATTGGTAGCAACTGCCTATGGCATCAATTCCGCCTATACACTTCTTTGGTTAAATACTCAAAGTTCTGTATATAAGTGTGTGTAAGAATATTTCCGAGTTCTTGCGAGTGATATCACTGCGTCATGATTCACTGCGTGGCAGGCAGGCGCGACTTCCGGCGTAGACGACGAGGGTCGCCAATCGAGAGCGTTTTTATTTAGCGCGTCAATTGTGCCAAAAGTGGGCGTTGTGTTAGACAATTGCGATTGTTTTACGCCTTTTTGGATACTAATTGCTTGTTGTGATGTTCAAAGATAATTTTATGAAGTATTTTGATATTTTAGTCGTTGTTTCTGGATGTAGACTGCCTCGGTGGTGTAGTTGTATTACGGTACGACCGCAATGCTGAGGTCTCGGGTTCGATCCCCGGGTCGGGCAAAGTGATATTGGGTTTTTCTACTCAATATCAGCCCGGAGTCTGGAATATGTGTCCGATATGGCGATTGGCTTGCCCCCTATCACATCATGGGACGGAATACACTCGGCGAAAACTGGTTACACTATTTGCGCCTATGCCTAGCCTTTCGGGCATATAGAGCATGAGTGTATATGTGTGTATAAATAGTATATTTTCCTTATCAATTAATGAGATGAAAGCACATGTCTGATAACGCACGCCTGTACTGAATATCAATTCGTCTTGAAACGTTAAACATGAAGTCCAGAGATAACTATATCATTGAAACCACAATACGACAAACCTTCCACTCTGTTATTTGATGGCATAAATAAACGCAACAGTATGAAGTAGTAGTTATTATTTTTTGGTGGTTAGTATCTACTAAAACAAAAAATCTTAAAGACATACCATTAAAATATTCCTTTAATTACAGGGCATTATGAGACTTAACACCTCATGCCTCAAAGTGACGAGCGAACTGGAGTGCCTCGCCGAAATTCAAAGTTCTGTACTATGGTGTTACTGTTTATGTGCATGTTACAATAAGCTTATCTCGTTACACAAATGAAAAAAAAAACTGTATTTTAACCGAGTTCAAAAAATGAGGTTCTGTATTGGATCCGTATGTATGTATGTAAGTTTGTATGTCAAAAAATACTGATCCGATTTGTATGGGGTTTTCGTTATTCAAATGTCTATTTTTCAGGGAAGGTATATAAATTATTAGGTTCTGATTCATGAGAATTAAGAATTAAATAAGGCAAGTCCGTTTTCGGAGTGCATGAAAAGATTGATGAAGGTAGAGGAAGCGAAAGTGGTGTGCCAGAATCGAGCAAAGTGGCAATCCATGGTCTCTACCTACCCCTATGGGATAGAGGCGTCATACTATGTATGTATGTATGTAAGTCGGTTTTATTTATTGCTAAAAAGTTTTTATTGGTTATCCGATTTTAATCCTTTATTAAAAACACGTATTCTCAGTAACGAGTGTATTCATTATAAGTTCACATTAAATTTAGCAAACATGGCGCGCCCCGACAAATTCTATTTTATCTAGCAGCAAATGAAATTTCATGACTAATTAAACAACTCGAAACGTACCGCTCTTTGTTAGAACAAGCGCCTATATCTGAGATCCTTACTATGCACTGCACAGTAGACTAAACGGCCAGTATGCCGAGTACGTCTGAATTATTTCGTAGCCATTAGCTGTGCTTTTTGTAAGTATTTTTGGAGTTATTGTATTTTACGAATGTGTGTGACTTTTGTTTGTAGCAAATCATATAGATGTATACATAATAATATGCGCGCGCTCGTAGATATTTTACGGTGAAAAAATGTCATTTTAAAAGTATTTATTCAGAAGGACTAACAATAAGAAAAATAAACTAGTACTTTACATGTTGTTTTAGAATACCTAAAAATCACCACTAAATAGGACCGCGCGTGCTTGTGAATTTTAACAACTACAGTAGGTATATAATATCTAATTCGATTCATAGTCGTGTTAATTTTTCCGTTCTAGGAATCCAATTACCAAGATACTAATCACAATACGTGCCCCTAAGCCAATGAAGTGATTTATCGTTCCATTAATATTATACTACTGCACACTACGCGTATAGTGAAAACTTGCTAGTGCTTAATTCCTTTTTTACTTGTATTATAATTAAAAGCTCTTTAATTCGTCTCTAACTCATACGTTCCGCCAAATTTCCCGCCTATGCAGCAGGCCAGCACATTTTGGGGTACTTCATACATTAACTGATTAAATAATATTTGCCAAGAATGTGATTAATTCTGCTCATATTATGAATTCAACAGTTTATAATGATTTTTAACTGATTGTTAGACATAGACACAGAAACCACTGAACATATACCTATGGATGAAAATTGTCAGACAAATAGACTATGTTCTGATTATTACATACATTTCATTACATACAAGTATATACAAACACTCACGCCTTTTATCCTAGAACGGAGATCGAACCTGAGACCTCAGCATTGCAATCGTAACGTAATACAACTACGCCACCGAGGCAGTCACAAAGTGGGACAAGTCACAGTCACAAGTACACAGTCGGAATCTTGTTCCAGAATGGTACTTCGAGCTGCGATAAAATAGTACTGGCATTAGACAATCGGAGAAATGCAATTACTATTACCGCCCATCATCAGGGGCCTTCGATAAAAAAAGAGCACTCAGGTACCTAAAATACTCTCGTTCTAAATATTATCCTGTACCTTCATAACACCATTTAAGCCCTTACAAATATAACACTCAGTTAACGTAGATAAAACTTTCCAGTTATTTTTAAACTCCCTTAAAAGTACTTGAGGGAGACAGGAAAGATAAAAAACATAAATTAAAAGTAAAATAAGCTGTCACGGCCGAACTTGAGACATTATCAAAGTCCGTAATTCGGGAGTGTTCTAACCGCTTCCTGTAAGGGATGGTTCACAGTAACTGTACGAAACGATATGTTTGTCGTCAGTCGTATCTTGTGCTACGGAATCGTGCCGATATCCTTACACACATATTATAAATCTGTCTGATGGCGCTAAACTCAAAAAATACCAAATGGATTTCGTTGAAATTTGGTTTGAGTATTAAAGACCCTGGGAAGGTCGTAGGCTACGTTTTATCCCGGGAAAATATATATCGGGATTGTCATCCTGGAGAAACTCTTTCATGCGGGTGAAGCCGCAAGCAGAAGCTAGTTTTTAATACAACTAAATAATGAAATGAGAGGATCGGTCGTCTAATAAACGCCACTCTTGCACAAAAGAAAAACATTATTGAGATTTAAATAAAAAATACAATTTTCCAATAATATGTTCGTGTTCCTAAATCACAATATTACGCATACGCATACGCATACTGACGCCTTTTATCCCCGAAGGGGTAGGCAGAGGCGCAACTAGTGCACCCACTTTTCGCCAAGCGTATTCCGTCCCATGATGTGATAGGGGGCGAGCCTATCGCCATACCGGGCACATTTTCCAGACTCCGGGCTGATACTGAATAGAAAAATCCAATATCACTTTGCCCGACCCGGGGATCGAACCCGAGACCTCAGCCTTGCAGTCGTACCGTAATACAACTACGCCACCGAGGCAGTCAATCACAATATTATTTAGTTAAAAATCTCCAATATCCTTAAAAATATGGAATAATACATCGCTTTAACATTGCCGCTTGATGATCAACCATACCTGCGTTACTTCCCCGAACAACTCTCACACGATACCAGCCACTTAGCATCCAATATATAGTGACGATAAAAAAGATCGTACATGTGAACTAACCTTTTTAGGTAAGGTGTATTGCATATTGGTTGAGAGGGAGCGATTATTCGAAATTTTGTAGTCATTACCGAATAGTGTTATGAGAATTGGTTTGTTTAAGTTTCTACCGGGACCTTTTTTATACCGGTTTGTGCAATGTAGGTAATATTGAACTTCCTTAAGGGACCCTTTCTTTGATATAGTACGGTTAATGTAAGGAGCTTCTTATTAAAAATTTATAAATTTGTTCAAGTTTTCTTTTATACTACGACAAAGAAAGTGATACTTAGAACTTAGAACAATTTATTCTGAACGTAATATTAAACATTAGAGAGACTGGATCCTAATACTCGCCAGAATAATGATGCTAGTCTAATTTAATATTTTAGTCAGAACGATTATGCTGGATTTTAATGATGGGACAAAAAAATTATCGAGTGGAGACCACGTACTGGCAAGCGCAGCATCGGCCGTCAACCTGCAAGGTGGATAGACGACTTGATAAAGGTCCCAGACACGCTGGATGGAGGGCACTTTTGACAGGTCTATGTGGAAATCTTTAGGGGAGGCTTATGTTCAGCTGTGGACGTCATATGACTGATGAATGATGATATGGATTTTTAACTATCCGGTAGATTTTATAGGTATATGAGATTATTGTGATAAAATGTGGAATAATTCATTGTGATACATTAAAAAGGCTAAAAAATCAACTACCTCTTTTTATGTAAATTTTGATTGCGACGGCAAATTGAAAAAAACGAGTAAAGTATCCTCGTTTTGAATTTATCAAGATTTTTTCTATTTGCCTTTCCTTTGCCAATTCAGTCAACTATCCAAAGAGCTTCGTTGCTATTCATTATTGTTTTATACAACTTAATGATGAGACGAGTAAGTTGCTTGCCTGATTGTCTAATACCGCAGAATACTGAATAGTACTAACTACTATCTAATACCGCTTAGAACTTTAGACTGCCTTGGTGGCGTATTTGTATTGCCTGCGTTGTATGACTATTGCGCTGAGGTCTCGGGTTTGGATCCCGGGCCGGATAAGAATGTTGGGTTTTTCGGCTCAATATCAGGCCGGAGTCTGGAAATGTGCCCGGTTAATGGCAATAGACCCTCCCTCTATTACATTACACTTAACATAGCTGGAGAAATGTGGATGTGTTACATATCTGCCTACCCCTGAAAAAGGGAAAATGGCGTGATGCTAGGTAATTATGTAGAACTTTGCTCTAACAATTTCTGCAAGGAACATCGATAGACCAAGTGCAAAATGCGCATTGGGAGAATAGAACACAGCCGCGGGAAAAATATAGTAACTTCATTATTAATAACTTACTTAACTAATAACTGTTTTATGAATAGTGCCAAATTAAAAACTTGAGTAATCAAGTCCGTTCTAATTTAATTATATTTCACAGGTCTGAATACGGACACAATTCAATTTGTAAATAGTGCCATCTATTGTAAATTGTGGGTAGGTAGCTTTTTATTAACTTGATTGGGGCCGAGTGTGCCAGTTTGACAGTGACGTTCATCCAATTAGAGAGAGACATGGGGTGAAGGAGGATATCATTTGAAGGGCAGTCTCCTGAGCTCAACGTGGGAATCCGTGTGCAGAAGCTATGTCAAGTCGATAATGTTATTAGTTATGTTGAAATTGTGTCTTGCCAGAATCTACCCACGTAAACGTCCTTGAAAACAATAATTATTCCAGAACTTTGTGTATCTGTGTGCCTTATTTTATTTGAATCCATTCAGGGCTTTTTCATTTCCTCGAAGACAGACGAGCTATCGGCCCACTATATGGTAAGTGGTCACCGTGCCCATCTGCGCCGGCAATGCCAGGGGCACAACCAAGCCGCTTCTTATCGTGAAATACTTTTTTAAACCTCGTTTGAAGGTCACATCCTACAAATATTATAAACGCGAAAGTTTGTAAGTATGGATGTATGGATGTCTGGATGTATGGATGTTTGTTACTCTTTCTCGCAAAAACTACTAAACGGATTTCGATGAAATTTGGCACACGGGTAGATTATGTCCTAGATTAACACATTAGCTACTTTGTATCCCGGGTAAATATACAACGGGACTTTTATCCCGGGAAAACTCAATCACGCGGGCGGAGCCGCGGGCAAAAGCTCGTATGTCATAACGCCAAATATATAGCGCTTTATAATGCGTTTACTCTTAAACAGACATCTACAAAACTATCAGACTTATTTAAGTAAGATGAGAGAATTATAACTTTTACTGCCTCGGTGGCGTAGTTGTATTACGGTACGACTGCAAAGCTGAGGTCTCGGGTTCGATCCCAGAGTCGGGCAAAGTGATATTGGGTTTTTTTATTCAGTACCAGCCCGGAGTCTGGACTTTGTGCCCGGTATGGCGATAGGCTCGTCCCCTATCACATCATGGGACGGACTACGCACGGCGAAAAGTGGGTGCACTAGTTGCGCCTCTGCCTACCCCTTCGGGAATAATAGGCGTGAGTGTGTATGTGTGTGTGTGTGTTATCACTTTTACTGAACATTTCCGACGTACTAATACTGAGCAAAAAACACAACATTACTTACCCAACCCTCAATCGAACCGGAGACTTCAGCATGATAATTGTGCCGCGTAACATCGCCACCGAGGAAGTTATTTATTATTCAGAAACACTAATATAATCCAAAGGAGTCGGACGCTGATATCAATCTTTCCACAACGTTAAGTCAAATTAATGCGGTGTTCACCACTTAGGGGTCAAAGGGTGAGGTCAGGTTTGTCAATTGACCCGGCCCCGAACAATTAGTACGGATAATGACTGCTATTTACTATTGGAACTATTTTGAAAGCGAATGTTCCTAGGAAGGCATAGGTAAAAGATTTTTTTAATGTGTTCACAATTATTGCAATGTATGGGGTACCTCTATTTGATACATACCCCCCACCCCCGGACCTCTATAAGTACTAGATTTAAAATATTAAAAATCGAGATATGGAGAGAGTTGCAATACGCGGCAGTGAATATCACACATCAGTTTTCAAAAGCTAAGGTGATTTAACTTAGCTTATATAGCTGAAAAAATGACTCATAGAACAAAGCTTAATTTACCTACATTATATTTTCCCGAGTACACAAGTATGGAAAAATATCTCAGCTCTAAACTCTTACCTTAGTTTTCACATTAGACAAAGATTATGGGCTAACTTAGCGGTAAAGTATCTTCTGTATCACGTGATGCATCTACATAAATACATACATACTCTCACGCCTTTTATTCCCGAAGGGGTAGGCAGAGGCGCAACTAATGCACCCACTTTCCGTCTCATAATGTGATAGGGGCGAGCCTATCGCCATATCAGGCACAATTCCAGACTCCGGGTTGATACTGAATCGAACAATCCAATATCACTGCCTGACCCGGGGATCGAACCCGAGACCTCAGCATTATAGTTGTATTGTAATACAACTACGCCACTGAGGCAGTGATGCATCTACAACTTCGAATACCAAAAGCATGTTTCAAAGTATGCTATTGATTCCAAACCTCAGTTTTAACAGTCCAATCCACCTCATTTCATACGATGAAACAGTTAATCCAATCATTTAATGAAATGAATTATTCGAACAAAAACGAACGGTTTATTAAAACATTTACCCTTTATGTCGCCGGGATGAAGATAATGCTGTTAATACGTTTAATTTGGCGCCGTTTCGTATTTCCCGCTGGTGTGCATCGGTCTGATAACTTCAACACTTATGCGTAATTGATTTGGACGCGGATATTTAAATAAACTTCTGTTAATTGCTTATGGGTCGCTTTTAATCGATTTCATAAATAGGAGGAGAATTAGTCACCGACTCAAAAATTAGTAATCAGTATATAGTTAGTAATAAGTGCATAATTTTTCGGTTTTAGTGGTATTTGAAGGCGTTTATTTTTTTTTATATGTCACTCGGTGTTGCTCCCGGCTTGGCCCGCATGAAGCGATAAGGAAACTTTCTCAGAATAAACGTTAGATATAACACTTTTTTGAAATAAATTATTAAAAAAACACACACATCATGCCTTTATTCCCGAAGGGATAGGCATAGATGCTACTAGGTCACCCACTTTTCGCCAGGTGTCTTCCGTCCCATGAAGTGATAGGGGGCGAGCCTAGCGCCATTACCGGTTCCAAATTTCATTAAAATCAGTTCAGATTTTTCTGCGTTTACTTCTAAGAAACATCTAAACATGAAGCATTTTGGGTTTATAGTGTTTTGATGGGTTTTGGGAAATATTCCGTCTTTATCAAATTCGTAGTATACCTAAGAGGCTGGGTTTCAAATGTGTTCACAAATAAAACTTAATTAATAATTTATATCAGAGGATACAAGAAATTCGATTCATATTCTTTGAACTTTCTAGTAAGCTTTGGTGTCTCGATTCAAATCGCTTTACAAAATCAAGCGCTGTTTACCCACTTAGCGAGCCCGCATGGGGGGCAGTCTGTATACTAGATACTGCAGCAAAATGTCGCCGCTCAAAGACACACCGTGATATTTTCGATATAAAGAAATATACTGGATATAGTGTCTTGTAAGAAATTGATGTAGAGTTTTGCAATTTCATAATATGTGATGAGTAAAATGTTATTAATATTATATTTATGTATGTTATTCAAATTCGAAGGTTTTTGAAAACACATTCGCCAATCTATTCTATCTCTGGCTATCTCTATGAAGATAAGATTTGATATAGAGTATTTATTTACTATACTTGTATTCTTGTATGTATTCACTAAGTTGTCGTGGAATAAATTACACATACAAACGACCGCCGGTCCGCCTGTCACGGGTATTGTTCGGGGCCAGTTTTTCCGCGCCGTTAACGTGATGTATGCACTCGCTGTCTGTACGCCGCACGTTATATATCTTTATATAGCATTACATTGTTCCCAGATAATATGCTAATTAGCAAAACTATAATGTGCGTAACTAACTATAGTTATACTAATACGATAGCCTAGTTGGGAATGGAACGGTCTGCCGAGACAATGTCCGGAGGTTCAAAACCCAAGGCACACACCTCTGACTTTTAGAAGTTACGTGTGTATTGTATCAATTATCGTTCGCTTTAACGGTGAAGGAAAACATCGTGAGGAAACCTACATACCTGAGAATTCTCCATAAGAATTTCGAGTTCATAACCCGCACTAGTCCAGCGTGGTGGACTAAGGCCTAAACCCTCTCAGTAGTAAAGGAGGCCCGTGCTCAGCAGTGGGCAGTATATAATACAGGGCTGATTGCATTGTATTGCATAAAAGGTTATACATTATTTATATTCCGTCAATATTTCCTCTATCACCAGTTCGGAAAGCAATTCTCCCTAGAGAAGAACGGGCAAGAAACTCTAGTGTTGCTCTTTTCAAAATCAAGGTATAAAATACAATACATGATATAGAAAAAAAAATACAATTCAGTATTTGTTTATATGGTTTAGAGCAGTTCATTTACATACTCGTAAAATAGGTCATAAATTTTAAATCCCAACACGAGTGATTAACCCTCTCGGGAAATAGATAAGGTGTTAAAACCTGCCATAGTGGCCCACGTACGTATGTCGCGTTCCAGGATCAGCGTGTATATTGGGTTTCAAACAAGGTGGCATAATTGTGTCAACTGGCGAGGGACAATCATCTCTTTTCAGTCGCTGCTGTATCTGGACTCTTTTCCACTTATCATCAGTTCCATTAGGGTTAATTTTCCGAGCCCGTATAAGAAAACAAAACAGTTATGCTACAGTCAAACCATCCTTTTACTGGTGGTAGGTCTCTCATATGTAAGAGTCCGTCTGGGTGGGTACCACCGCAATGTCTATTTCTACCGTCAAGCAGCAGTGTGCATGCACTGTTGTGTTTCGGTGTGAAGGACATTGTAGCCAGTTTAACTACTGGACATAATGAGACTTAACATCTTATGTATCAGGATGACGAGCGCAGTGGAATGCCACACAGTACTTTGTAACTCAAGGTGCTGGATGGTGTTGCTACTATTTATGGGTGGTCGTATCGCTTACCATCAGGCGAACGGCAAGCTCGTCTCGTCATTCAATGCAAGAAAAAAACTCTATTTACGCTGTAAACATAATATGTAAACTACATGATGTACTATATTTTCCCGAATATCCATTATCACGCATTTCTTAACGTTCAAATATAACCCATCAAATCTAAGCGGACAATACCTTATCAATACACGTGCCCGCTCAGTCTCAAAACGGTAACTTTCAACTCTGCCAGCCCCATTCATCCACCGACATGCATTGTTCCCGGACAACCCATTCTGTATGTAAACGAAATTTACTACACCATTTTTGAATACCCCGAAATGAGTTAAGGGACGTGAATTTTTGGGACTTTACGTTAGTTTTAGTCTTGTTTGGATCTAAAAGTAGGACCGATTTTGGCCACTGTTGAGTATCAGTAGGAATTAAACTACAAAATGATGAAAAAAAAAACAGAAATGTCAAGCCGGGATTTTTGGTGAAAGTATTTGTTAATATGCTACAATGTAAGCAGAGATAAAGACGAGTATATGATTTCATTTATTAACGCAATGTGAAAATGATCCTCAATGTATATGTGTATCTCATTGGTCGCGATTATTTCTTTCTACCTGTTTAAAATATGGTCCAGGGCAGTTATAACCGTGCTAGGATTTTTTTATCTTAGAACTTGCAGAAACTTATGCAATCCTAAATGCGTCAAGAGTGATTTGAATTATAGTCAACGTTTATAATAACGGTTGATAGAATACGTATAAAACTATCATCATTGAGAATAATAATATAAAAATAATAGCATGGCACTGAATTTCGCTTCTTACCCTTACATATTAAATTTCATAAAGTCCGTATGACACTAGCTATGATGTGTTCCAAAATAGGAATTCAACAGTAGACACAGAATACAATTTTTCGGTAGAAATAATTGCGATGGTAAAAGAGTCCTACCATATAGTATTAGTATTATGGTAAACTAGCTTGCATCTGCGACAAATTGGGTTAGTAAATAATATAAACAAGTTGCCGATATCTTTTATTTATTTATTTATTTGCACTTTATATACATAAGTATATCGGCGGACTTAATGCCAAAGGCATTCTCTCCCAGTCAACCTTAGGGTGGTGCAGAAATACATAAGGTAGGTGCATCAGGTACTTAAACTTGATATTAGAGATACGAATAAACGTACATAAAAGTAAACAAAGCAATCAATCATAAATATGTAAACTAAATACAAAACATAATATAAGTAACATTATAAATATAATAAATACATAAAAAACAAATTATAATTACATAAATATATATGTAAATAATATCATATTATAAGTTAGTGTGGTGATTCTTCTGCATCGTTCAACAACAACTGCCGCACTCTCCTTTTGAAGGCAAACCGAGAGGTAGCCGATCTGATTTCGAGGGGGAGTGAATTCCAAAGAAGAACAGATTGGATAGCGAAAGAAGAGTGAGTGAAGTCACAGCTATGAGGGGGACATTTGAGGAGAAGATTGCTAGAAGAGCGGAGGTTCCTATCGTGGCTACTGCAGAGATATTGAAATTTAGAAGAAAAGTAAGTAGGAGGGGTAGGGGAGGTAAGGAAAGAGAATAAAGTGGTAAGTGCCCGCAAAGAACGGCGCTGACGTATGGGTAGCCATTTTAGTTGAAGACGATAAAAAGAAATGTGATCATACTTGCGAAGATTATACACGAATCGAATGCAGTTATTTAGAAGTCGGTCAAGTTTGTTGAGCTGATCTGCATTCAGATCAAAATAGCACACATCACCATAGTCGATTAAAGGAAGGATTAAGGCTTGTACAAGCATAGTCTTAGTTTTAGGCGGGAGGAAGTTCTTCAGGCGGTATAGAGCGCGAAGGGTACCGGTGACTCTCTGACAGACAGAGGTTACCTGGGGCCTCCAGCTCAGGGTGGAGTCAATGTATAAACCGAGATCTCGAACGCTGGAGCTCCAAGGAATGATATCGCTGTTGAAAAAAATGGGTGGAATGATTGTACCATCCAACCGGTTAATCATCCTTGAGCTACCTACAATAATGGCGTGACATTTCGCAGGGTTTACCGATAAGCCAAAATTATCGGACCAGATTTTAATCTGAGCCAGGTCCCTGTTCACCCTGTCCACGGCCGCGGACACACAGTCTACTCCATCCTGAGAATATATTTGCAAGTCATCGGCATACAGGTGGTACGTACACTGAAGTTCTTGAGTTAGGAGGTTAATAAATATAGAAAACAATAATGGGGAGAGTATGCCGCCTTGAGGGACTCCAGAGTCGATATGGCACCAATTGGACGAATCATCGCTGAGTCGCACCAACTGTTGACGTCCCTGAAGATAAGACGAGAACCAATCCAGAGCCGAAGGAGATTTCAAAAGGTGGGAGAGGATCGCTAAAAGGATGTCGTGACTGACGGTATTAAAGGCGTTCGAGAAATCAACCAAAGCCAACACAGTGACCTTGGTTTCCTCCATGCCCGCCCTAATGTCGTCAGTCACTTTGAGTAGCGCAGTAGTAGTGCTGTGACCAGGCCTGAACCCGGATTGCAGTGGGCACAGCAGGTTGTTCAGGTGCACAAACCTAGATAATTGTTTGTGTGCACAGGCCTCAAGCACTTTGGAGAGGAAAGGAAGTATGGATATGGGACGGAAATGTTTCGCATGTGAAGGGTTAGGGATTTTGGGAAGTGGAATTACAATGGCTTTCCGCCATAGAGACGGAAATATGCCAGAGTTAAGGGAGCCATTAATGATGTGTGAAATGGCAGGAAGAAGGTGATCCAGGATAGGAATAATCATACGGCGACTGATGTTGTCGCAGCCAGTCGCATTGGATTTAATGGAAAGGATTACCTTTTTGATTTCTCCCAACGAAACTGGAGAAAACTGAAAAGGGTCGATGTTAGACCTTGGGAGACCGGCTAAGAAACCTATGGTACGACGCCTGGTTTGGTGATCCATCGGGGTAGTGGATGAGAAATGTTGATTTAAATCATCCAAACCAATAGTCGCCCCAAAGGAATCTAGGTTTTTATTTTTGCCAATACCTAGAGTTCCGAGGAACCTCCAGATATTCGCCGGAGAAGATAAAGAAATATTGCTAAGAATATGACGGCGTTTAGCGTTACGCACCATCTGATTGCACCGATTCCTTGCAGCTTTGAAGAGGCACCAGTTTTCCTCTGAACGATCCCTTCTGTACCGACGAAAAGCCCGGTCCCTTCGTCTCATCGCCATGCGAACCCCTCGTGTCATCCACGGTGCAGGGGGACGCTTTAATTTAATTTTCCTAATAGGTGCATGAATGTCGAAGAGAGCAGTGACAGAGCGATTAAATATGTCAACTTTATCATTTATGGATGTGGCTGCAAACAAATGATCCCATTCACAATTGGCAGCATCTCTGTCAAGCTTCTCCGCATCAATGCGACCGAAACTACGCAAGTACAACACCTTGGAGGGGAATTTAGGGGGTTTTAGAACATAGGACATATAGATGAGGTCGTGGTGAGAGAAGCCAGGAGCCGGAATTTGACCATGTGAGGAAACAAGGGAAGGAGCAGAGGTTAGGATGATGTCGAGCCAGGTGTCATGTCCATCCATGTTATGGTGGGTAGCTTGCAGTGGCAGGACATGTAGCTTAATCGACTCAAGGATGTTCAGGAGTTTATGGGACCGAGAGGAGTTGTGGGCAAGGAGATCGGTATTTAAATCACCCATGATGATGTGGTGAGCATATTCTGATCCTAAAGATTCCAGAACTGATTCCAGACTGGAGAAATAATCGAGAGATGGGGGACAGTAGACAACACCAAGTAAGGTTTTCACTCCCTTGACCCAAACCTCGAGAAAAAGAAATTCCGCAAGAGCAGAACAGAGTGAAGAGGAAGAGACTGCAAGTTTGTATTTGAAGTCACTACGTAGGTAAATAGCAACACCACCCCCCCTCCTGTCAATTCGATCATTTCTGATCAGAACGAAACCAGGGAGGGGGTAAAGATTAGAAGAAAGGTGAGGTTTAAGCCAGCTCTCAGAAATCAGAACGGCATGAATGTTGGCACCGGCGAAAGTCTCTAACAAGTCGCTGTAGTGACTTGGTATACTTTGCGCGTTTATATGACACACATTGAAGTTGTGACCAGTTGTCAAGTTAAATGTATTGCGTACCAAGTCACTAAACCCATCAGATGTTGAAAAAAAACTTTCGTCGCTAGAAGAAGCTACGGAAACATTTGCAGAAAGATAAGAATCATTATCGGAGAACATAAAAATATGAATATACTATAAAAAGTAATAAATATAAGGATTACATAAATAAAACGAAATAAAAATAAAATAAAAAAAAATGACCAATGCGATGCAGCACTATATACTCTGCACACTATATATCTTTTCCTCCTGCTTGAGCTTCCTCCGTACTAAATTACATCAAAATCATTGAAATAAAACTATTTTGCGGATTTTATCGCGGTTTTTTAATTATTATTTTCTCCCGACGTTTCGAAGGCTTTGCAGCACTTCGTGGTCACGGGGCGGACTGAGGTGTTGGTGGTCCGAAAAGTTAATGTTACAATATCTACCTTCATTTTTTAATTATACATTTTTAAAAATTAGTTGTTAATGACGGTCCGATCTACGCAGAAAGAGCTCACAGTGTCTTGAGGTCTGGCAGTTGGTATTTTGGGGTCCGATTTAATAAGATGTATAACTGGATCCCAGGCTTGTGCAAGCTTCCAACCATCTTCTCTATTGAAATTTGGATGTTTTTTAATTTCAATAGCCTCGCGAATCATCCTAGGTAGGAATCGGTGTTCTTTGGCAAGGATTTGTGGTTTGTCAAATCTAAGGTAATGCTTGGAGCCTTGTTCTGAATGTTCAGCAACTGCAGACTTCGTAGAGCGTCGGTGTTTTACGTCAGCTATATGTTCTTTTACGCGGGTCCCTACGTTTCTTTTTGTTTGGCCGATATAAGAGAGGCCACAGTCACAATCAATCTTGTATACGCCTGGTTCTTGTAGAGGTATATGGCACTTGACAGGTGGTAAAAATTGACTAATCTTTTTAGGCGGCTTGAAATAAGTTTTGATTGAAGCACGCTTCAGGATGTAGCCAATCTTGTCGGTGACTCCTCTTACATATGGTAATACAACCGGGACACGTTCGACTGTGGCTGGTTTCACTCGGTTTCTGTGACGGCGGCGTGGAATTTGGAGCTTGTTGTCGCGCAGTACTTGCTTGACATGTTGCAGCTCAGCGCCCAGGTGTTTCTCGTCACAGATTCCTTGTGCTCTCTGAAACAAAGATTTACCCACGGTAGCTAACTGTATTGGATGGTGATGAGATTCACCGTTCAGGTATTTATCTGTATGGGTCTTTTTTCGATACACAGTGTGGCTTAAAGACTGATCAGGATTACGGATGACTAAAACGTCTAAGAAGGCAAGAGATTTATTGTGTTCTAACTCCATAGTAAATTGGATTTTGTTGTTAATGGAGTTAAGGTGATTTAAAAATGCAGTTACTTTATCAGATGGTAAAATTGTGAAAGTATCATCTACGTACCGTTTGTAAAACCTTGGTGAGACCGGGGCTGTGTTCAGGGCTGTCTCCTCGAAGTCCTCCATGAAGATATCGGCGACTACTGGAGATACAGGTGAGCCCATCGCTACCCCCTCAACTTGTACATAGAACTGATCATTCCACAACATATAGCCAGATGTGAGGCAATGTTGGAGTAGTTCTGCATATTCCACAGGGATGTTATTCTCTACTAACCTCTTAGAGACAATTTTGATGCAGTCTTGTAACGGTAAACTTGTAAAAAGTGACTGGACATCAAAACTAACCATTGTTTCATTGTCAGCTAATTGTAGGTGTTTAATATCACTGACAAATTGGTAGGAATCCTTCACAGATGCTCTAGTGTTTCCTCTGAGTGGTGAAAGCACTTTAGCTACGTGCTGAGCCAGTCTATAGGTTGGCGTGTCAATCTGACTCACAATGGGACGTAGTGGAGCATTTGGCTTGTGTATTTTTGGTAACCCATACAATTTAGGTGGTTTTGCACACGATGGAACGAGTAGGTCTACGTCTAGATTTAACTTGTCGGAGTGATTCTTTATTAAAGAGCCAGTAGCCTTTAAAATTTTGTTGGTCGGGTCTGTTTTGACCATTTTGTACGTACTTACATCCGATAAAAGTTGTTCAATTTTATTGTTATAATCCGACGTATCCATTACTACTGTCGCATTCCCTTTATCTGCACAGAGAATTGTTAAGTCCTTCATTGATCGCAAGTTCTTTAAAGCGATATATTGATGTCTGGGGAGATTTGGTTTCGGCACTTTGTTTTGACGCAATATAGACGAAATGTCTTGGCGTATAGCCTCCGAATCTTCCTTTGTCAAGTTGTTTTTAAAAAGACTATTCTCAACGTTGCAAATAATGTCTTCATACGGCATCCTTCGTGGTGTTACAGCAAAATTTAAACCTTTCGATAAATTCAGATTGGCTACATCCTGAAGCGTGCTTCAATCAAAACTTATTTCAAGCCGCCTAAAAAGATTAGTCAATTTTTACCACCTGTCAAGTGCCATATACCTCTACAAGAACCAGGCGTATACAAGATTGATTGTGACTGTGGCCTCTCTTATATCGGCCAAACAAAAAGAAACGTAGGGACCCGCGTAAAAGAACATATAGCTGACGTAAAACACCGACGCTCTACGAAGTCTGCAGTTGCTGAACATTCAGAACAAGGCTCCAAGCATTACCTTAGATTTGACAAACCACAAATCCTTGCCAAAGAACACCGATTCCTACCTAGGATGATTCGCGAGGCTATTGAAATTAAAAAACATCCAAATTTCAATAGAGAAGATGGTTGGAAGCTTGCACAAGCCTGGGATCCAGTTATACATCTTATTAAATCGGACCCCAAAATACCAACTGCCAGACCTCAAGACACTGTGAGCTCTTTCTGCGTAGATCGGACCGTCATTAACAACTAATTTTTAAAAATGTATAATTAAAAAATGAAGGTAGATATTGTAACATTAACTTTTCGGACCACCAACACCTCAGTCCGCCCCGTGACCACGAAGTGCTGCAAAGCCTTCGAAACGTCGGGAGAAAATAATAATTAAAAAACCGCGATAAAATCCGCAAAATAGTTTTATTTCAATGTCTAACATTCGCGTAAATATAAGAAGTCATTATACATCAAAATCAGTTTGTGGTTTCCTTCAAAGGGTAACAGAGAGACGGACAAAGATTTTAAAAGATAGCATCAGGCCTACCGTAGTACCTTCTTCAACTACGCTACAACAAACAAATTGAGTCTCGTTGTAAATTCAATGCAATGCAATCACCACGGCGCCTTCGTAATCACCATCGCCTTCAAATCGACTGAATAATGTACATCGTTTATTTAAAATGCGGCTTTTAAAGATCTTGATTTACCACTGTTAGTATTTATATGAAGGTCAAAGACAAAACGGCAATCTACTCAACAATAAGGCTCGGGTCCAATTTCACCAATTTCTTATTTAACGGGCGTTAGTTAATCGAGCATTAAAATTAACGCGAATGTTAAAGTATCGCGCGTACCTTGAAATAACGCCTAGCTAAGGAAGATAATCACCTGTTAGAGCATGGTGGGATACTCAGAAACCTTAAAAATCCGTTAAGACCGTTAACAGGCTGTTAAAGTAACTAACAGAGATTTTTTTTATGGCATTGAATGACGAGACGAGCATGCCGTTCGCCTGATGGTAAGCGATACGACCACCCGTAAACAGTAGCAACACCATCCAGCACCTTGAGTTACAAACTACTGTGTGGCATTCCACTGCGCTCGTCATCCTGAGACATAAGATGTTAAGTCTCATTATGTGCAGTAGTTACACTGGCTACAATGCCCTTCACCGAAATACACCTGAATACTGCTGCTTGGCGATAGAAATAGACATTGTGGTGGTACCCACCCAGACGGACTCTTACATATGAGAGACCTACCAACAGGTGTTGAAACTGACCTTATTATAATTATAAAACTATTTAACCCGTCAACGCCCGCTTATATATAGCTACTAGGTGATGCTCGCGGCTCCGCCCGCAGGAAAAGGTTTTTCCCGGGATAAAAAGTATAAGTAAGCCTATAGCACTCAGGAGTAATGTAGCTTCCTATTAGTGAAAGAATTTTCAAAATCGGTCCAGTAGTTCCTGAGATTAGCGCGTTCAAAGAAACAAACAAACTCTTCAGCTTTATATATTAGTATAGATAAGCTGATAATATTAGTATAGATAAGATAAATGGACACCGGTGTCCACCGCGGGCGTCCAAGGATTAATTATGTTGTTGAATGCAAAAAATTATGTATAGAATATTTTAAGAGATAAATTAACCAAGTTCTGGGTTAAAATAGACTTTTCATCTCCGTACATTGCACAGTTGGACTTTGACGGACTTCAACACTAACGAAGACGCAGGTAAAAGCTAGTATGATTATAAATAAAAACAGATTCCAAAAACTTCCTCACTGTCAAACAAAAGCAGTAAAATATTTAACATAACAAAAGAAAACAGAACAAGATGTGAAATATCGCACGAGACCTGAAAAGCGTGATCTACATACAAAAACATGTAAATAAGTGTAGTTTGTTCATCGACAACCCGAAACTCTGGATAAGAGGGCGTCGGGAGTGTGTTATGGACGTTTGTGTCATCCGATATACATATCATCACGCCTTTTTCTCTTTTCAGGGGTAGACAGAGGTGTTTACACACATTTCGCCAATCATGTTAAGACTCATGTAACAGGAAGCGAAGCATGGAATGTATTTCTTTTTTTTTACAAATGAGAAGAGAAAGCCGATTACACGATTGTAAACGCTATGATAGAGGATGCAATTCAATGCAACCAGCCCTGTATAATTTACTGCCCACTACTGAGGACGGGCCTCCTTTACCACTGAGAGGGTTTAGGCCTTAGTCCACCACGCTGGCCTAGTGCGGGTTGGCACTCTTCACGTACCCTCGAAATTCTTATAGAGAATTCTCAGGTATGTAGGTTTCCTTACGATGTTTTCCTTCACCGTTAAAGCGAACGATAATTGAGAAACAATGCACACGTAGCTTCAAAAAGTCAGAGGTGTATGCCTTGGGTTTTGAACCTGCGAACATTGTCTCGGCAGACCGTTCCATTCCCAACTAGGCTATTTTCCTATTTATTATTATTACTTGATAGACTTGATGATAGAATATGATAAAAACTATGTCTCTTGTACACGAGATTTTCTCTGAGCAGTATCTCTGTATTGTCTAACTTTGCCGCTAAGTACTAATATGCAAGCTATTGCATTAGGTTTTAACTTTGAAGGACATTGTAGTCTGCCTCGGTGGCGTAGTTGTATTACGTTATGACTGCAATGCTGAGGTCTTGGGTTCGATTTCTGGGTCGGGCTAAGTGATATTGGGTTTTAAATTCAGTATCAGCCCGGAGTCTGGCATTTGTGCCCGATATGGCGATAGGCTCGCCCCCTATCACATCATGAGACGGAATACGCACGGCGAAAAGTGGGTGCACTAGTTGCGCCTCTGCTTACACCTTCGGGGATAAAAGGCGTTAGTGTGTGTGTGTGTGTGTGTGTGTGTGTGTGTGTGTGTGTGTGTGACATTGTAGTCAATTTAGGTAATTATAGCATTATGAGCAATGATTATGAGATATAAAATCACTAAATGACGAACGCAGTGTAATGCGACACTTGAAGTTGTAGTGTTGTTACTGTAATATGTTTAAAGGCATGACTGCCTCGGTGTTGTAGTTGTATTGCGTACGCGTTACGAGTACGATTTGCGTGCTGAGGTCCTGGGTTCGAATCCTGGGTCGGGCCAAAAACATTGTGATTGGGATTTTCCATCTTAAAAATTACTCAGTCGCAGCTCGGAGTCAGGAAGTTGGCGGTGTGATACCCCCGTGCCTCGGAAAGCACGTAAAGCCGTTGGTCCTGCGCCTGATCTCTCTCCGGTCATGTCGGATTTCCGTCTCACCGGACTATGAGAGTGAAGGAATAGTGAGTGCACTTGTGTATTGCGCACACACTTGTGCACTATAATATCTCCTGCGCACCTGGCTGATCTCCGTTGAGATTGGCCGCCGTGGCCGAAATCGGCTAGGAAGGGATTATGTTTAAAGATAGTCATGCTTAAAATAATAGGAGCAACATGCTCGTCTCGCATAAGTTGTGTAAAGCCCCGAATCCACATTAACCTGCATTCAAAGGGACCGGGACCGATTAAACACTCGTAAACCATTCCAGACCGTGGAACAAAGCCTTTTATATAAAATTTCTCTTGACCTACTTGTATAATTCATATTCATTTTAGAACCGATTTTGTACAAATGTGAAAAGTGTATCTTTGAAGGGTAGGTAGTAACGTATCTAGTACACGGTTGGGTCCACAGTTTACCCAGATTATCGAATCATATCTTAATCCTGTTAGTAAGGTAGGATTTTCGTCTCAATTACTTTGTTCGTTCGATTAGATATCAAAGAACGACACATACGACGTTGAAAGAGTGTCATAATTCTACGTGCGTTCATATTTTACTAATTAAATATTAATTAAAGTAACTTTATGTGCGATAAAATTTATGATTTTAAGCCATTGGATTTGACATAAATAAACTAACATAATCTAAGGCTCCATAAAATACTATATTCTGTCGTCACAATACAAAATAGCGTCATTGAGTTATATTTCATTTTATAAAATTACCATGAAACTGACGTTTAAATAAAACTATTTTTATGGATTTTATCGCGGTTTTTTATTTATATTTTCTCCCGACGTTTCGAAGGATTTGCAGCTTTCATGGTCACGGGGCGGTCTGAGGTGTTGGTAGTCCGAATAAAATCCGTAAAAATAGTTTTATTTAAACGTCAGTTAGTTTTATACGTATATGGATATAGGTAAATAGACAAATTTAACCCCGGGAATAAATTGTACGGCTGCGACCAAAACAAACTAATAACATCCTCCTCGTACCCCAATTTCGATGGAGGTCCTCAAATCGGTATCATAAACTTCCAAGCTGTCGAAATCGATAACTTAACTAGTTGAAATCCAGCTTAGAGTTAACTCCGAAACCAAGTAATAAACTACGCCCCACTAGTTTCTAATATGTTTCATACGACGAGCTTGTTATACACTAAGCCAACGGATTTGCGACAAGACTGGGTTTTATAACTTAGCTCTAAAACTGGGGCTATAACGGCATGATTTTTTTTTTTTTCTTATAAAATCCTAAGTATTAAGTACTGAATATAGGTTAACTCAATTAGGACGTGTAATCACGTCCTTAGAGCCTTTACATAACAAACTGACCTAAAAATCTGAAAATAAATCTCAAATAGTTCGACATAAAAGAAAAACGACCACGAGAGTATAAATTTAACGCATCGGTACTTCGGCGGGACATTACCATAAATCTGTGAGGGCGTGAACAGACGTCGCGCCGGACCGCTCGTGAATATCTCGACGTATCATCGGCCCTTACACCGATACCGTGTCCTGCATATGATGAGGTTGTGTTTTGTATGACTTAATATGTATTGGACGTTTCATGACGAGACAAGTAGGTCGATATACTTAAGCAAAAATTTTGCGTGTAAGGGATAAAGTACTCCTAATGCGATTCAGAACTTCTTTTACGAATAATTTGATAATATTTAATAGCTTTAGCCCAAGAACGGACTTTACGACGTTTAACTTGAAATTAAGCGGTATATGATTAATAAAAAGAAATACAAACATTACATTTTGATTACGTATCTCTAGGGCTAGTTTCGAACCTGCGACAAAATATACAATATTTATTAGAATCTGGAATAGATTCAGAATCCGCTTACTTCAAATGCCAGCAATATGTGCGGTTATTTTTTGTGAGCGCCACAGCGTCGGCTTATAAGTTTGTTCCAATGATATATTCCGATGTTATTTCATGGTTTTTCCTTATTATCTAGTCTATATCGTATTGAGGACGGGAGCGAAGGTGGTGCTATTTTAAAAAGAATATTTTGGGACAAGGGTAAAAATAGTAGGTAATTTCCATTGATGCTGTTTGGCTTAGAAGACTTTGTAGTGAATGTAATTTATTGGGTGTGATATGAATATCAACGTCCAAAGACGATAATGTTCTAATGTTGGATACTATTTATATAAATAATGGTGACACATACAATAGTAGAGCAAGTCGTCTTTTATACAGATGTATTCAAAAACTCTCGCACGATTGGTATTAGTGTTCGTAGTGGGAAAAACATGATTTGAACTGAGGTATATTATCATCTTACAGAAAGTCGGTGTAAAATTGCAGCATTTTTCAAACCCACCTGTTCATTTTCATTCTACAATAAAAACATTAGTAGTTGCTGTATGTAAAGTCTCCACTTCCTAGTACATAATATGAGCTTTCCACATGACATAAAACAAAACGCTGTTTCCTCCTTCATTCGCACCCCTTCAGTGAGTATATCAACTTGTATGCGTATTTTATTGTTCGGTTTACAGTAAGCCAGTCAATTTTACAGCTATCAACACGTCACGTTCCTTTTTACGCGATATTTTATTAACAGTAAGGTTTTATGAAAAGAAATAATAAGTTTAATAAATGTAGGTAATATTGTCTTTTTTATGAGAATCATCAAATAGGACTTAGTATGGGATAAAATTTAAGATGGAATACATATATTGAACGCTATATAAACCACCCTGATAAATTCTTCTATGTTGTGAAAGCCGCATCGAAATTTATTAAGCAATTTAGATAATTTATTCTGATTGGTCCATTTCCGCGATCGATTCAGAGCTGATAATGGTTCAAATCAATAATTATTAATCCTATTGTATTATGGTTGCAATCGATGCAATATCTTGTCAAAAAAATCCAATAAATTCAATACTAAAACCAAATTCACTGCAAGTTACTTCAAATGTTCAAACATAATATTTAGGACCCCAAATCATGAACATAAGAATCCCAAAATCAAATGTCTATTATGCCAAATCTCTGCGGATTCGCGGGCGAACCTCAGCCAAGTGGAAAATAACAATATCGGGATCCTTTTCAGCGGGTTTACAAGCTAAAGAAGGCATTTCAGACGTAGGCTTTCGATTCAAGTTGACTTGTAAGGTGATTCATATGAATTATTCAATTCATTGAGTCATTGTTAGAGGCGAGGTTAGTTTTGTTTACTTAATAAGCGAGCTTTCTATTAAAAATGAAATTACACACACACACACACACACACACACACACACACGCCTTTTATCCCCGAAGGCGCCACTAGTGCACCCACTTTTCGCCGTGAGTATTCCGTCCCATGATATGATAGGGAGCGAGTCTATAAGCTGCAATTCTGTATTAGTGTAGAAAGTATTTTGATTTTATATTAAGCGTATAATACCAGTTTATAAAAAAGTGCATTTATGGTCGAGAAATTTTAAATTGTATAAAACACATTAAAATCGTTTATTAACAATAAAATAATGATCGAACGTGTCCAGACGTTAATACATCTGGACGTGATTACACGGTCGAGTTCCACAAAGGCAGTTATAATTTCTTTACAGCGCAGTAGCCATAAAAAGCCCATGGGCACCCGTTACACAGAAAGTCACTTACAGACGCCTTGTGTGCTGCAGCAAGCGTGTGTTCCATGATTTATAACATCCGATACGACTACGACGATATTAAGGAATTTTTTTTTGAAATAAAATTGTCGCATTTTCAATTTATTCAACAGTCTTGCTGTTCCTTTATCAGATATATTTATATTCTACAGCATAATGATTACTACATCTTTGTATTACTTGGTGTAGGATATCCTAGGTTTTCCCAGGGTCAATCGGTGTATATCTAGACTAAATTTGACATAAACCAGCATAACTAGTAACCGGCGAGGGACGTTTTCAATGACTAGCATTATATTTGAATGACACTTTACTAAACACCTGGTACTAGAATCACTTTTTCGTGCGAAAATAAATATATTATTAAACTTTATAAAATTATTTTCCTCATACGATAAATCGTATACTGTAAATATTCGTCAACCCTTCTGGAATGTTATCAGTCATTCTCGTAGCTGAAAGGCGTTGTGGTCGGATTAACTGTAGCCTAAACACATTACGATGATTATGGTACATAATTTATATCGACTGGTTTCGAGAACCAAATCTTATGGAAAATTTAGATGGATTTGAGTTTACTATAAATATGTACTGCCCTTAATAAACACGATTGTGATATTTCATAAAACTACTTCATAGGCCTGATACATTTTCGGCGCCTTATTTACTCCGAGCGCCTTACATGCTCCGAGGACCTTATACACTTTGAGGGCCTTTTATAAGTACTTCGAAACCTCCTCAATGGCGTAGTTGTTTTGTGCGCGCGGTACGACTAACTCCTTGAGGTCACGAATTCGAATCCCAGGTCGGGAAAAGTGATCATATGTTTTTGTGCTCAGTATCTATTCGAAGTTTGGAATTTGTGCTCGTTATGGCGATACGCTCGCCCCTATCACATCATGGGACAGAATAAGTAGACATTTATAAAGGAATACACACTCTCAAGCCATTTATCCCTAAGGGGGAGACAGAGGGCAACTAGCGCATCCACTTTTCACTAATAGATGTATCAATATCACATTACATTATCGTCAAAGTAGTAATTTATATAAAGATAAGTCATTTAAAACATCCCAACAATATCATAACCTTGCAACAATATTTATAGGCACTCGACACAAAAGTATTTATTTATAAGGAATGAATTTTTCACAGGAAACGCAATAAATAAACGGTGCCCTTCCCGAGCGGCTCCCGGAGGACAGCTTGTCCGATCCCGGAGCGAATCTGCATTTTCTTTCGTACTTTTTTTTGTGAAAGCTGCGAACACCTTTTGTGCTTTGGGATTTGATGCTATTGACTACATATCAAAACGAGAATTATATTCGGGACGATGGATACTCTTTTATTTGGATTTTATCTTATAATTAATCTCGAATTAAAATGGATTTGTGAATTACTTTTTAGTAGCTCATGGTTGGGGCTCCGTCTACGTAATTCTTTCCTGGAATTAAAATCCTGTAGGGCTTTTCGGGATTAAAAATATGACGTAAGCGAATGTTGTGTGCTTCGTACAAATACCTTCAGAATTTCATGCATTTACTTCAAATAAACATCTTCACTAACATTCGCCTTAATAATATGAGTAGGATTGTTAAAATATAAGAATACTATACGCATTACAAAAATCAAATCAGGTGGATAACAGTGCATTGGTGGCGTAGTTGTATTGCGGTACTATCGCTTTGAGGTTTTGGGTTCGATTTCCGGCTCGGGAAAAGCGATGTTTTCTGCTTAGTATCAATACGGATCTAGATTTTTTTTCCCATAATATACAGCGTGTAAAAACTATATTTCGTTTTTTTTACTCAAAATGCGCAACCACAAAATATATTCTAAATGATATAGAATTCAATACGCGTAAAGTATGTCGATAGATATGTGTGTACTGTGTATACATGACGAGGGGCACGACGGAAATGATGGCAGCGTGCGTGGGAAATATACTGCGGAGACGCGGTGCTACTGTCGCCGCGTAGGGGAGTCAGACTGGGGCAGCATCCTACAAAATTTCAGATCTATTATGTGTATGAAGGCTTCTTGTTGCTTCTTTTTTATATACTGACTCGGCAAAGTGACGCCACTACACCTGATGGTAAGTGAAGTGGGATCCAGATATAGTGCCGACTGACGAGAGATGATTATCCCTTGCCAATCGAAACAATTATGCCGGCCTGTGTGGACCGGATATATACAGGCTGATCCCGGAACGCGGCACATTTACGTGGACCACTATGGCAGGTTTTAACACCTTATGTACGATGGTCGCTATCCCGGCGGATACAAAAGATATAGTACCACTAGCATCATCTCCTATCTGCCCTTACCCCACAGTGGGGGATCAGTTGTGTTTCAAGAAAATAGAGTAGTTTCCTATGTTTGATTTTGTAAATTATTTTATATGTAACAGAAAATAACACGAAAATGAAATTCTTCTGTGAAATCAGCACCAAATTGGATGAAAAATAAAGCAGCTATTCATATTTGAAATATTGTTGTGAGCAAAAGTGGGGACGTGGAGGGGATATCGCGCTATCTCTTTCGCACGAATGCAGCGTTATGGCTGGCGACTCTCGGGGACGTCACAGTGTAATATTACTGTTATTTGACAACTACCCTCCTACTGCCTCGGTGGCGTAGTTGTATTACGGTACGACTGCAAGGCTGAGGTCTCGGGTTCGATCCCCGGGTCGGGCAAAGTGATATTGGATTTTTCTATTCAGTATCAGCCCGGAGTCTGGAATTTGTGCCCGGTATGGCGATAGGCTCGCCCCCTATCACATCATGGGACGGAATACGCTTGGCGAAAAGTGGGTGCACTAGTTGCGCCTCTGCCTACCCCTTCGGGGATAAAAGGCGTGAGCATGCGTTTTTGACAACTACCCCTTCCACCAAATTTCAAAGTTTTATAACTTACTAACTGCCCTAATTTTGAAAATTATTTTTCCGTGAGATTTTGGATGGCATACATTTTTGATAAATGTATTTTAAAAAAATAATCATCTACCCTATTGCGGAATCGATTTAGCTTAGTTTTTATGAAATCCTAGTCAACCCTTCTATGAGGTAATGGTCCTCTCGTAAATTCTCTTGTTTTTAATCACAGTTGAAAATATAAATCGATAAAAAAATCTTTCAGATATAAAAATATTTCTCTAGTCTATTTATGGCAAGCATTAAATAAATTATAAAACATTATATACGTCATGTGAACGACAGGTGCAGGTTGCTTTTGAAAGTGTTAAACAACATAAAGGAAAAACATCTAAGTCGTTTAAAGAAAAAACAATCCTAAAAAAAACATATTAAATAAGATAACCCGTCATACCCCAAGCTCTTTGCCAAAATTGTTCCACAATGCGCGGCACCAACATCGGGTTCGTTGCAAATTCAAACCAACCAAGTAAATTTTAACTCCACGATCCCTAACGTACAAATGACTGGAATAATGAGGGTTGTATTTCAAAAGAATATTATTGTTAACCGAATATTCTCACGTTTTTTAATAAGACGGTGAAAATCGAGTGGTTTGGTGCTCTTTACTGAATAATGTTTTTATTGAGTCATCGATCATGCGGTTGACTTGTTTTATGTCAAACAATAATCTCATACAATCTCGTATCCTTACTTATTTCTTACTATTACTTTAATATTATACGTGCGCTGTATGACACCACCCTTAGGTCCTGGGTTCGAATTCTGGATAGGGCAAAGTCATATTGGGATTTTCTGCTAAGTATCAGCCCGGAGTCTGGAATTTGTGTCCGATATGGCGATAGGCTCGCCGCCTATCACATCATAGGACGGAATACACATGGTGAAAAGCGGATGAACTAGTTGTGCTTCTGCTTACCCTTCGGGGATAATGGCGTGACAGTATGTGTGTGCGAAAGTTTGTACGAGTGTTTGAATGCTTAAGAAGATATGAATAATGTGGCTCGTCTAAAATCCCTTTCTAGCCGATTTCGGCCACGGCGGCCAATCTCAACGGAGATCAGCCAGGTACGCAGGAGATATTATAGTGCACAAGTGTGTGCGCAATACACAGGTGCACTCGCTATTCCTTTACTCTCATAGTCCGGTGAGACGGCAATCCGACATGACCGGAGAGAGATCAGGCGCAGGACCAACGGCTTTACGTGCTTTCCGAGGCACGGGGGTATCACACCGCCAACTTACTGACTCCGAGCTGCGACTGAGTAATTTTTAAGATGGAAAAACCCAGTAACAATGTTTTTGGCCCGACCCAGGATTCGAACCCAGGACCTCAGCGCGCAAATTATACTCGTAACGCGTACGCAATACAAATACGCCACCGAGGCAGTGGCTCGTCTATGTTATTAGTGTTGAAATAGTCTTTCCGATGATGTATTAGAAATTAATCAGATCAGTTTATTTTTGAATAATCACGATGAAAAGTTGACTGAAATAGTTGAATTTTGTATACGGTCTCGTAAGGCTCTACTGTGTAATCCTGTATTCGATACTAATTTCTGGAATCAATTTTACAATTGGAAAAACCATACTATAATCGAACCAAGTACTCACCAGTTCTCATTCACGTTGCCACTTATTTATTACTTCATAAACAATCTTGAAGACAAGACGCAGACTGAACGCTTCAGAATAAATATTACATAATTAAAAGATGTAAAAAAGGCCGTTCGCGTGGCGCTCCGTTTAAATTTATCAAAACAGTACATTTTCATTAGCTAATTGAGTTGCGCCCCTTCGCTCATCATCCTCTATATAAACGGTGTTACAGAGCCGTGCAAAAATCCCTAGGGTTGTCACTTGTAAGTTTTTTGCCAAAGGAAATTTGGTGTGACGATATCTTACGCGACGATAGCCATGTTGGGAATGGAACGGTCTGCCGAGACAATGTCCGCAGGTTCAAAACCCAAGGCACACACCTCTGAATTTTCGAAGTTATGTGTGTATTGTTTATCAATTATCGTTCGCTTTAACGGTGAAGGAAAACATCGTGAGGAAACCTACATACCTGAGAATTCTCCATAAGAATCTCGAGAGTATGTGAAGTCTGCCAACCCGCACTAGGCCAGCGTGGTGGACTAAGGCCTAACCCCTCTCAGTAGTAGAGGAGGCCTGTGCTCAGCAGTGGGCAATATATAATACAGGGCTGATGATGATGATGATGATGATATCTTACATGTTGTTACTTGTAATTACAAATAAATTATCAAAAAACTTTTTTTTGTATAAATTAATATCTAATCGCTCTTCATTATGAGATATAAAAACTATTAAAACAACCGCACGAATAAATGATTGCAAGAATGAACGCTATTTTTATAAACTGGTGTTAAAAAAACGATTGCTGTTGTAGTATCTCTTTCTGTATTATATTTTGTATCAGCTAGTTTATGCAATTCAGCCGGACAGTGGTCATCTCTTCTCCCCAACTCGGTATTTTGACTAACAGTTACAAGAAGCAAGTATAAATGGTCGCTGGGAGTAGGTTACATTTTGTTTCCCCCTGGATAGCGACGAAGGTGTTAGAAACCGCCATAGTGGCCTACATAGGCGTGCCGCCTTCCAGGATCAGCCTGTGTATAATTGGTTCAAATAGGCCGGCATAATTATGTCGACTGACAAGGGATAATGATCGTTCATCAAACGACTCTCTGTCTGGACCTCTCTTTGCTTGCCATCAGGTGCAGTGGGGTCAATTTTCCGTCACCGTATAAAAAACCGTCAAAGGAGCATCTTGGTTCATCCATTGACAAAAAACCCTTTTTGAATTTGGAATGCCCGCAATTATATAAAATAGGAGATCACCGATGACCAAAAGAAGTTATATATTTTCCACGTATAAACAGTCATTTTTGCCAATATGGGGTAATAACGAACACAATTAAATAATTTCCCATTAGCGACAGCCCTGCATTATTTACAGGATGTTCGGAACACAGCTTACTGTGTACTCTTTTATTGCTTCCCGTCTGGTTTTATGTTAATTCTGCTACGTTTTTCGGATGTACATTTCATGGGATGACGTGATCCGAAACTGCGCTTTACCATTCAATACAGTTTTGGTAAGAGAAGCACTTATTATAATTGTTTAATATCTGAAGCGTGAATATCGAGCGTTTGTATTGGATAATCAATATTAGTGTAACAGTGTAATTATTAGACATTATGTGATTTAACTAATATTTGAGGATGTCGAACACAGCGCAGTGCAGCGCGGACCTTTGTCATTCAAGTGCCTGTGTGGTGTTGCTTCTGTTAACTATCGTCGTTTTATTTTATTGAAGACACTATGATTTTTTATGTTTATGTGTATGTTTAATACTGGACCGTGACTAAGAAGGCTGCAAGTCTTCGAAACGCTGCGTCGGGAGTAAAAAATAGACAAATTAATTTCGAAAAATCCGTTAATTGTTTTTTTTTTATATTGAAGAAATAATTATTATTTTTGAACACCATATTACAGACGATAAGTTAATTATACTCAATCTCACGCGATTATCGCTTAAAAGCTAGGTCGAAGTGCAGCTAGTGCATGCTCACTTGGACTTGCCTGAGCTTGTTTTCCATCTGATGTTATAGGGGGCGAGCCTATCGCCGTATCGAATACTTAATCGGTTTAATTTTTTTTTGTCGTTGTATTGGGGTGTCGTTTCGATATCTTACGATGTACAGTCCAAGTACACTGCCACTAGGACCACTGAGGTAATATTTTACAGGTGATAAGGAGTTTGTTGATGACTCACTTTCGCTCGCGGCTCCGCCTATATGAGTACCTTTACCCGGAACACCTCACTATGCACTACAATGCTATAAAAAGTGGCATAAATAATAATGGACTTGGTCAGTCTATGTGGTAATTTTCAGGTGCATTTAAATCTAACAAAAATGCAGACATCTGCTCAAACTTTCACATTACACCCAGTGCAAGTTAGCCAAAATTATTCAAGCTAAGAAAAACAGCTCCAAAATGTAGCCACGTCAGAAACCATAAACAGTGGATAGGCTGAACTAACAAGCCCGCTGAACATTCTCGCCAACAGTTCGATAAACTCCACTGTTATTGGGAATTCCGCACAATCACTGACACTGGCAACAATATTGTCTTACAACTTTGAATACGGTATTGCGTTGCTCTTTTAGTGTTAAGCATTGCAGGGAATATGTTTTCATGTAGAGCATACTTTTATAAATAAATACTTTGTTAAACATCGGAAATATGTACATACTAGCATGATTATCAGCAGGTAACACACCCACATTTCGACAGCTATCTTAGGTCCCATGTTATAAGGTGTGGGCCTATTTCTATATCAAAAAATAAATGCTAATCAGTTAGCATTAGTAATTTATGCGAGCTTATAGGCCCTATATAGATAAACCTTTCGATTTGAATCTTTGCTTGGATTAGAGGATGCAATTACCAAAAAAAATTACTAATTTTGCCCTTAGTGGTATCATAGGATTTTTTTGTTTGTTTATTATTTGTAAATAATCCTAATTGATCCCAACATCACTAACCAAATTCTTCCCAATCCCTGTGCAAGATTAAACCAAGAATAAAACAATTAAAATAAATCACCTTACTATGCCAAAGAAATTTTGTTATGATTGGTAAATCGCTGCCCATTCGCGGTTAGAATTTTTTATGAAATACTCCTTTAGACTGTACAGTGAACGTTACAAAGCAGTGAATATAATACATATATTATGTTAGGCGTAGAGTTTGACAACGCATTCGTCCGCACCCACGGGGAGACGCGGAAATTAGATGACGCGGCTACAGACACACAGGGATGGGGGATATACTAGTTTATCGATAGTTCATAGATTCATAATGTAATAGTACTTAGTACACGAAAAATGTGTTGTAAATTGCCAGTAAATTTTTTAAAGTAATTTACGAAAGAAAATAATGGAAAATGCGTCAAATTGTGTGAATATATCAATGTAATTTATGTTGACATTGAAATTAACATTTTAGTAGAAATAATGGACACCTTTTAAGCAGAATCATTTTAATAAATATCGACAAAAGGTTACATAATATAAATAAAATTTCAAAAGTCTTTGTTAGTATTATTCTTACGAATAAGTATTATAAATGCAAAAACTTGTTAGTCGATATATCATTTCAGGACAAATAATTAAACATTGATCTCATTTTTTGCATCAAGATATATCATAAGCAATCATTTATGTCCCTTAATACTAAAGGATTTTTATTGAAACTTTATTACACAAAAGACTTAAGGTCTATTACACAATGTTCAAGTAAAGAAAGATGTCCGCTTTTTGTATGGGTGCTGGGCCTCAAAATCTAACCGGGCTCAAACTTTATGCACCTTAAAGGGGCAAAAATGTGGATCTTGGATCCATTAAAAAATATTTTTAGACCGCTCCAACAATTACTAACTTTTTTAAAAACGTTCATACTATGTGTAGTTTTTAAGCAAAATAAAATTACATGCTTAAATCTGAAAAACGGAGGCCTTTAAAATTAAACGATTTATTGTAAAAGGCTAGGTTTAAGAATTCTATCCAAATATATATAAACTCTTGGTTAGAATTTTAGGCCCCTTTTTGGACATGTCCTTTGACGGCCAGTTAACGTATAAGACAGATAATGTATATAGTTACTCTTTTGTGTACCATTTTTTGGGAGCTTGACTTTTGTATTAGGTCGTTCTATATTAGCTCAGACATTGTGAATCAGGCCCTTATCGTGGTAAACCTGTTAGCAAAACCAGCAAGAAATAAGCATCGATATCCAAACTCTGTTTATCGATAAAACATCAACAACCCAGGTTTACTCGTGCGGGCACAAGTCAGCAATTTCCCGCAACGAGAGGTGATTTATTCCATAACTCCGGTATCGCATCAGAGTTGCGAGTGCTCTTTACAATCAGAGCACCTAGCTTGCAGAGAGCTGCACATGTTTAGTACTACAAGATTAAATCCACAAACATAAAGGATGGGGTATCTAGTTGCTTTGGGTAATAAACTTTTGTTTATTAAAAATTAGCTGCCGCCAAAACAAAATTAGCTGATCTTCAGATTGTCCAAAATAAAATTATAAAACTATTGTTCCGTTACCACTACTTAACACCTACTACCAAAATTTACAGCGAAACAAAATTAATGAACATAAAACAATTATATATTTACAATATTTGTATTCTTGTTAGAAAATACTTAGTTAGTCTTGTTTTGTTTATTAAAAATTAGCTGCCGCCAAAACAAAATTAGCTGATCTTCAGATTGTCCAAAATAAAATTATAAAACTATTGTTCCGTTACCACTACTTAACACCTACTACCAAAATTTACAGCGAAACAAAATTAATGAACATAAAACAATTATATATTTACAATATTTGTATTCTTGTTAGAAAAATATTAAACGACTCTCTCCATACTAACTTATCCTTTACACGTCTAAACCAAATATCCCAGCGAAGTTCGCGCCGTGCAAGTTTTTTAGTTCTACCCAAAACAAGAACAAATTATGGAAAAAAAATGTTTACTTATGAAGGTGCACAAACTTACAACCAAATACCGTCAAATATAAAAAATGTAAACTCTTTCAACACATTCAAAGTAAAACTTGCTCAATATGTTTTAGAAAAATACTGATGTCTACATTAAATTAGTCCCAATAATATGATGAATGTGTTGGAACAGCATCATGTGCGAACAATGCTCAATATCGTGTCCACTTTTATGTAAATTGTATTCTCATGTAAGTGACTGTAGTCTTTTTTGAGAATAAATTTCTTTAAACATAAACATAAAAATACACATCTTATTAATTCTAGTACAAAAATAACTATTCAAAATATGCTTGAAAATAATTAAGACTTTGAAATCTGGTAAAGAGAAAATAATGATTTAGATAAAATTAATAATAAAAAAATAGACATTAAAATAAAATTTTACCAGCTTTTGCCCGCGGCTCCACCTGCGTAAATGAGTTTTCCCGGGATAAAAGTCCCGCTTTATATTTTCCCGGGATAAAAAGTAGCCTATGTGTTAATCTAAAATATAATCTACCCATGTGCCAAATTTAATCGAAATCCGTTCAGTAGTTTTTGCGTGAAAAAGTAACAAACATCCAGACATCCATACATCCATACTTACAAACTTTCGCGTTTATATTATTATTATAGTAGGAAGTAGGATAGTAGGAGATAATAATTCTACTGTAGACTTCTTTCCAATAGCATAATCTGTAAATAATACACAAAGCACACAAGCTTACAGCTTTATCACCGAAGGTTTAGGTAGAGACGTACCTGTTTCACTAGTTTAGCACGATTATTCCCTCCTTTAATGTAGTAGGAGACGAATCTATCATAACATGGGCCGCAAATTCCAAGCTGATTCACTTGTTTCTTAATATAAAAAACACCAATTCCATTACCCACTCGGGTAATCTTTCGCAGCCCAAAATAAACTGGATCAACAGACGAACAGTTTTGATTCATAAAGATTAAGAAAACATTTGTGTCTCCAAGCCTATACAGCTACTAAGCGACATCTAGCGCGCAATATGTAAACTAGTGCAATGGATATAGTGTCTGGATTGTGCACACGACCGCTTTGTCTATACAGCGCATTCGGCTTCTTAAGTAAACCTATTGGATTGTTTTAGCTCTCAATTGATTCACGTTAGGGTTTGATGTCTCGAAGACTAGTAGCAATTGTTATATTAAACTACGGTTTATTATATTAAGGGCTGATTTTACCGTTTGATACAAGCTGTTTTGCTACTCGTTACTATACTTACTAATATTATAAATGCGAAAGTAACTCTGTCTGTCGCGCTTTCACGCCAAATCTACTGAAACGATTTAAATGAAATTTGGTACACAGATAGTTTAGAGCCTGAGAAAGGACATAGGCTACTTTTTATGCCCAGAAAAACTTTTTAATGCGAGCGGAGCCGCGGGCAAAAGCTAGTAATGTATAAGCTGACCAAATACAAAAGTCACACTCACACATGAGTACTGTTTATATTAGCTGAATAAAATAACTGAAATAAAATTTCCCTCTTCTAAACGTTTTGTTTGCCCATAAACAACAATAACTAAACATTGAATAAGTAACGTGCCCAATGTCTTAATATGTTCTATCTATGAATACATAGTAAATATAGAGTACAATTTCCTTCAAATCAGTCATTTATATTACACACTATTCATCCTCAGACATAAATGATATATGGACTCAAACACAAGAAATCTATTTTACGAGTAAAGTTACGAGAAAAATCTGAACCTAACCACAAAGTGAATAAAAGCTAAATTAAATAGACCCGACAAACACCCATATCGGTTAGGTATAATTTAATTAAATATTTTAATTAATTCAGCGCCAACCGCGCGGGTCCCAGAGGATTACTGCACTCTCGGTTGCATCGTTATGTAAAGTCCTGATTATGTTAATTAGTATTCCTTTTATTTATACCATCGTATGCTATAGACGTTCAAAGACTGGATGCTAAACAAATATAATATTATGGGAATATTTAGGTATCCATTTGTCTCCGTCAAGTACTGAATGTCGGTTTGTAGGATATTGTAGCCAGTATAATTATTAATTACAAAGCATTTACCATTAAATAACTCATGCCATGTAATTTTGAATTCAAAGTTCATCGTGAGGTTGTTACAGTTTACGGGAAGGTTTGCTTATTCTTTTCTTTTCATGATTTAAAACCAAATAAAAATAATGGACGCAAATTTAAAGAAATTTAACCTCGTAGGCGTAGGCAGAGATGCAACTAGTGGACCCGCTTTTCTCCGTGTATATTCCGTCCCAGGATGTAATAAGTAGCAGTGTGACTGCCTCGGTGGCGTAGTTGTATTGCGTACGCGTTACGAGTACGATTTGCGCGATGAGGTCCTGGGTTCGAATCCTGGTTCGGGCCAATAACATTGTGACTGGGTTTTTCCATCTTAAATACTTTTGCCATAATACGACCACGGAATAAACGAACAATGACTTACACGCCGCGTGAAATGGTTATTACTCAGTTGCAGCTCGGAGTCAGGAAGTTGGCGGTGTGATACCCCCGTGCCTCGGAAACCACGTAAAGCCGTTGGTCCTGCGCCTGATCTCTCTCCGGTCATGCCGCATTGCCGTCTCACCGGACTATGAGAGTGAAGGAATAGCGAGTGCACTTGTGTATTACGCACATACTTGTGCACTATAATATATCTCCTGCGCACCTGGCTGATCTCTGTTGAGATTAGCCGCCGTGGCCGAAATCGGCTAGGAAGGGAAGGGATTACTATTATAATAAGTAGCAATCCTATCGCCATATAGGACTTGAATAACTGACAAAAAAAATACTTAATAAAACAATACCCGCAAGTTAAAACATTTTATCCAACAAAATAAAACTAATGACAACACAAAGAGATTTAAACACGCAATTTAAATAATAAATATATTTATTTACATAATTATGCCATCTAAAACGTGTGTGTGTGTGAAATATTAGCGGGTTTATTAATATTCTCGTGTCCAGGCGCCGGCGACCACGCGTCGCCAATAACTTCTCACTGGACGGTCAGACCGACCCTACTCTTATTTTATTCACAATACAGTACAGAAGGGTTAGGGGTGTGATGATATAACGTTATTTGTTATTGAATTATTTATATGGTTTGTATTTACGTGTTAAAAATATTTCCAATGTACATAAAGCATTATTTTGCGGGTTTAAAGTTACATAATTTATTTTAGACGTAATTTGGAACGCATATTATTTAAAAAAATAATTATTATAACATAATCTCAAATGAAGTTCCTAGTTTCATTTGCATTATCGTAGATTTCCCACAGTCTGGCGTAATTTGTACAACAAGGTCTCTTAGATAAAATAAATATTGATAATAATACTAACCCTATATATTATACTACCCATTGCTGGGCGTGGGCCTCCTCTAATACTGAGAGGGTTTAAACCTTAGTCCACCAAGCTAGCATAGTGCGGGTTGGCAGACTCCACGTGGTTTTTAGGTATGTAAGTTTCCTCACGATATTTTCCTCCTTCAATGTTAAAGAGAACAATAATTGATAAACAATACACACGTAACTTCAGAAAGTTTGAGGTGTATGCCTTGGGTTTTGATCCTGCGTACATTCATCTCGGCAGACCGTTTCCATTCCCAACTAGGCTATTATGCACTAGATATAAATTAATAAATCGAGAAAAGTGGCAATACACAGTCTCCGCCTACCCCTATGGGATAGAGGCGTGACACTATGTATGTATGTATGTATGTATAAATTAAAAAAGCATGCTCACGCCTTTTATCCCCGAAGGGGTAGGCAGAGGCGCAACTAGTGCACCCACTTTTCGCCAAGCGTATTCCGTCCCATGATGTGATAGGGGGCGAGCCTATCGCCATACCGGGCACAAATTCCAGACTCCGGGCTGATACTGAATAGAAAAATCCAATATCACTTTGCCCGACCCGGGGATCGAACCCGAGACCTCAGCCTTGCAGTCGTACCGTAATACAACTACGCCACCGAGGCAGTATAAATTAAAAATTAAGTATGTATAAATTAATAACTACAATATTATGATTGCCCCTTAAAGTTTTATCAATTATTTTGCTATTAGCTACTTAGATAATATTTTATGTAGCTACTTAGTTATGTCAAGCATCATCTTCCATTATCTATTCAGACCAGTCTTATGCCTTCAAGATCATGTATCGTAAAAACTATTATATTAGAAAACTTACAAAATGTTGTCTGGCATAAGACGAATATTCTTAAACGTTGCCCATATACTGTTTAATAACGAATGATATTTGCACAAGAATATTCAAAACACAAATTGGCTGCGCCTTCTGTAGTGTACTCATTTTGCGGCGGTCTCATCTCGGACACGGCACACAGAACGTACAGCCGGGACGTGACGCCATAAACTCGCTTAATAATGCAAGCCCACACCGAATTGTACCTTTTTATGTTCAAGTGCCACTAATGCGCCGTGTTTAGCGCTCTGACGACCTTTATTGGCGTATTTTTCGGTGTTTTTGCGTGTTTTATGGTGTATTTTGCATATGCCAATTGCTTTTTTGAATTTTGAATTGAGTTATTATTTTTTATTGTATGTCAAAGCAGAACAGGATAATACAATACTACGAATATCGCTTAACAAGAGGTTGTTATTAGAATTATCCCTGTCAATATATGATATTTACGTTTCAACATAATTTGGTATATAAAGAGTTTCTATACAGAACATGATCCTGGCGGACATAAAACTGCGTTAGATGGCGCAGTCTTATGTCCACCAGGATCTTGTTCAAATATTGACTAACAGTCACTAACAGTTTTTGACAGCTCCGGAAATGTGAATCCGCAAGCTGCATTTTTTGTAACATTGATTTGAAAATGGGCGAGAGGGGCAACGGAAGTAAAAGAAGTAAACGCTTCTCTACCGCCCATAAACAACCACTATAACTGAAGATTTGTGGATGTGCTGGCGAGATTGAAGTTAAGAAATAGATATTAGAGAACGATGGATTGTTCGAGCCTCCGGAAATCTCTCTCACCAAAAAAACACAACAGCAAACTCTCACTTTACGTTGTTTTCTGTCAATGGTACTACCTCAATTTTAGCTATTAATGCTATAAACAAACATGTACAGCACAGCTGTCACAATAAACGCTTGAAATAAACTATTTCCTTTACATTCCCTTAACATTGGAGTACTCGAATCAACCTCGGAATTGGATGCAATATCGTTCCAAATACGCTTCCAGGTCCGGAGTAATTTCAATTTTCCAAAATCCCTCCGAAGCGCAAACTCGGTCTTTGTGCGAAGAGATTATTTTTACAGATTTTACGGGACTTTGTAGGATTTGTATTGGATTTATTTATATATGTATTGGTTTGAGAGACATTATTTATATTCTAGTGGGTGTTTGTGGCTCCAACGCCGCACGAATGACCGACCTGGAAAAAATCCTATAGTCTCCTTTTCGGGATAAAAATAGCCTAAAGCTATGTATAATATGTTGATACAGAACATGGACAAATTTAATCCAAAGCCTAGCTATTTTTGATTTGACTTCTAACATTTAAAACTTCACTTTAGATCATAAACTGCACAGATTTTGCATCTCTTTACTAATATTATAAATATGAAAGTTTGTGAAAAGATCTATGTTAGAAATAAACTCCATACCATACCAGCCCTGTGTTATTTACTGCCCACTGCTGAGCACGGGCCTCCTTTACTACTGAGAGGGTTTAGGCCTTAGTCCTTAGCTGGCCGAGTGCGGGTTGGCAGACTTCACATACCTTAGAAATTCTTATAGAGAACTTCTCAGATATGCAGGTTTCCTCACGATGTTTTCCTCTGATAATTCACAAAGAATACACACATAACTTTTTTTAAGAAAAGTCAGAGGTGCGTGCTCTTGGGTTTTGAACCTGCGGACATTCATCTCGGCAGTCCGTTCCACTCCCAACTAGGCTATCGCCGCTTTAGAAATAAACTCAGGAAAAACTAAATGGATTTGCATTAAATTTGACCCACGAATAGACCATGCCCCGGATTAACACATAGGCATTTTATCTCGGTCACTTGGTCTCCTAGAAAATTATATATTTTTTAAACAAATGGCGCTGACGTCACTCTAGTGGCGTTATGGATCGCTACAATGATTTACGGAGTTTTGTAATGGGTAAGAATTTAACGCGGGTGAAGCCGCGAGCAGCACTTAGTGAATATTACTGAGAAGTAATATTATTTATTTATTTACATACATATACACTCACGCCTTTAATCCCCGAAGGGGTAGGCAGAGGCGCAACTAGTGCACCCACTTTTCGCCGTTATTCCGTCCCATGATGTGATAGGGGGCGAGCCTATCGCCATATCGGGCACAAATTCCAGACTCCGGGCTGACACTGAATTTTAAAAAACCCAATATCACTGCCCGACCCGGGAATCGAACCCAAGACCTCAGCATTGCAGTCATACCGTAATACAACTACGCCACCGAGGCAGCATTTATTTATTTACTTTTCAATTTAGATACAAAGGTTTATCGGCGGACTTAATGCCAAAGGCATTCTCTCCCAGTCAACCTGAGGGTGGTGCTGAGATAAATAAAGTAGGTGCAACAAGGTCACTTGATAAAATTAATAAATATTATGTTATTTTATTTTCACATTACATATAGCGATAGTATAAACTGGCTGCAGGATAGGTATCGAGTTGCCGAGGGCATCATCTTTCAGAAGTTACGCGGTTATTAATTGTTTAAACAAGCTTTTCCGGCGAGGAAAAACAGTTTCAGGAAGCTTGTACTCTCAAACTTTCAGAGACTTTAAAAATTATCTGAAGGTTGAAACTATATTGGGTAAAGACTAAATAGTGATAAAAATACCTAATCTTTCTACTCATGGGGATTTTAGTACACTCAAAACAAGGATGTTTATATTATTAAATAAAGTTTTATTGTAACTGAGTTATAAGATGAATCCGTAATACACGTTCAAGATAGTAATAAAATAATACATGTATGAATATTATGCTAAACCTCACCTCTCAATCTGTAGTTTTATACTTTCTAGTCTGTATTATTATGTTTTATTGGAACGAAGTTCCTTATTGCGCGTTGTGAAAGGGGGCTGGACGGAAAAGTTGTCACGACCCTTTTTGAACCTTAAATACAATGCGTAGAAGCTATAATTCTTGAAACGAGTATATTTTTATTTATTTTATTTATTAAAGTCATTAAAACCATTTCTTACTAATCTAATATGAACCTTAAATACATTGCGTAGAAGCTATTTCCCCAGCGTTGGCACGGCACGAGTACAAAATAATCGAACGTAACATTCTTTTTTCAAATTTTGTTGATTTATTCTACTTTGGTTACTGACATTTATCAATAACAAGACTAAACGTGCTTTGCTCGCGTTTAAAAATCTACTTTATGTGGTAAGCGTAAGATCGAATTTGTGTTTAGTCAATCAAAATTTGTGATAAAAATGCTATGCAATAGCTTTACCGCGGCAATCTCCGAGTGCCACACGTATTTATTTGTTTTTTTCTCTAGAAACTTATGTATTGGAACGGAAATAGGAAAATATTTATATATTTATACATATACACACTCTGTTATATAAATAAAATTTTATTACAATTCCTTCACTAATTAATCGAAAGGAACTTCGTTCCATCCGGGTGTCCCTTGACACCTCTCATTGCTTTTTTGTTGCTCGCAGCTTCACCTGCGTGGAAAGCCTTTCCCGATACAAAAAATCCTAAATCAAATCATCAAAAGCAAAAACTATATTATGTTAATCCATGTCATGGATTATACTTGTGCCAAATTTCATCGAAATCCATTCAGCGGTCTCTGCGCTTCCTTCTAACAAACTTCTAAACAAATTCACAATCATTCGCATGTATGTACAGTCAGCAGCATAAGTATCTGTACAAAATCAAAATTTTATATCGCCTATATATGCGTTAAGTTAAACTGAAACATTTTTTTCTTTGTTTGAAGTAAAGTAAATCTCTTATATTTTATTTTTGTGAAGAGAAAACAAAGATTGGTAAGAACACAAAAGTATGTAGGTAATTTGAGATTTGGAATTTGTTCAGCTACTTATGCTGCTGACTGTACAATTATTATTAGTAAGTAAGAAGTAAGACAAATTATGTAAATCATGTTATAATAATAAACGGCCAAATTTAAATAGTTAATATTCCAATGTTAATTAATATTCTCTATATATAAATGCTAATCCAACTCAAAAGAACAATCTGAATAGAATAAACGCGAAAATATCTAATAAATACAAAGATTAAATAAATTACATTTAAAATTCATATTATACATTTAAAATTGGAACATTTTAATTCACACCAGTCGAGCGCCAGACCTGACCATCCAATTTATCTGTTGGATGATTTATCTTAAGCCATCGCAGCGGTGTCGGGCGGTAGCGCGCGGTGTTGGGCGGTGGCGAGCGGTAACGTCCGGGACGGCGGCGGCCGTCTGGGAGCGTGACGTGTGCAAATGAAACTCTCTGTCCGAACCGACTGCATTGTATGGATGCGGTCGCTGCTTTTAGAAGGCCGGGATGCTTTAACAATGATTGTAATGTCCTAACATAACGAAACACGTACTCTTCCGTTGCTTGTGTTTGAACTAGACTAGACCGGAAGATTTTTAGCCCAATAATTTCCAAGATGGTCGTCTTTTGTTTATACTCCGTTAATCTCATGTATGCGCACATAATATGTTATGATATTATATTTATAATATATTATTAAATATCCTAATTAAAGTGAATCTTTTTGTAACTGCCAGTCTTAAATAGGATATATTGGGTGAACAAAATGCAGCAACTTCTTCTTCTTCAGCCTTTAGAATTCCAACTTTAGAACAGCGAAGCTATAATATCAATACGATTTCCTGCGAGACAGTAAGAAAGAAAGAAAGAAGAAGTTTATTATTGGTACAATATTGCACACAACACAAACACATCTCACATTATAAAGTAGAAAAATAAAAGCAATTATTGTACCAAGAATGGGCCTCCCATTCAGCTAAATGCCACGGTACCACCAATGTAGTACAGTACAGTACTACCTTAATCTAAGTACTGTTCATGTACAAAACATGGATTTTAACATTTACACTCTCATTCCAAACAAAACGCATACAAAAGCCATAAAAATTCCACTAATACATTTTTTATATCCATTTTAGGAAAAGCATTTAGAAAAACCCTAAAATGCATTCAAAACAGCCCTGTAGGCGAATGTATCCGCTAAACGCATGCAAATCCAGCCAGAAAGGCATTTGCATGTGAATGGTGGACTTTTCAACGGTTTTCCACGGCTGCAATACTTCACCGCACAATGGAGTGGTGGGAGGGAGGTTCACGTGTCTAAACACGCTGGATTCTTGTACAGGCTGATTGTTTTAGGTTTCCGTTGTTTCTGAAGATTTTTGTTGGGATTGTGCTGGGAAGAGAAGGTACGTAGGCTGGAATGGTTAGTTTTACTCTGGCGGTAAATGTAATTATTAATCAAAAGTAAGTAACAAATACCTAAAAACAATATAAGTAATATTTACTTTGTATCGCTATTTTTTCTTCCGGTTTATTGTACTAAAATTTTTATACAAACTTAATAAATAATACGTTCTGTTCTGTTACCACTGATTAAATTAATTACAATTTCAAAAATTCATTACATTTAATTAAATTAATTCCATTTTTAAATTATCACTTTCTATTCCGAGCAACCTGTAAATTTTATAAAATAAACAATAATTTAAAATTCCTCAAAAAGGGATGTATGTAAGATCCCTTTGAACTACCCTCGCTATGTTTGGCATTCAGGGTTTTGCCTCCTTTAGATTAGCTCGCAGCATCCGACGCATTTGCATTTTTCTATTGAGCATTTGATAATATCTTACATCCGAAGAAATGCGGGAGTAAAATTTTACGTTGCCTTTTTATTAAAGGGGATCGACTTGTATGGAATATTTTTGTAGAGAAGATTTTTGCATGAATACAATGTTTATTTTAAGCATTTTTTTAATAAATGTTTTGGTCCAGATTAAATGTGACGGTAAATGGTAGTCGGTAAATGGCGAAACAAGCAAATTGTATGCACTTTAGTAACTGCGACTACAAGTTAAACTGTATTAATTTGGCGACAAATAATTATATAGACAGTTGGAACTGCGCCTTCAATATTTTTTTACGATTTCTTACTAATTGATATTCTTTAGTTTCTAAGTTCGTAGGTGTATTTGGGCTAGAATATTAAATAACGATATTGTAGCATTCCATAAGTGAAATCATTTTCACAATCTGAATAGTTACAGATATGGACACGTTCAAACTATTATTTATTTTTAAATAGTATAAATTCCAAGTATCTTTAGCCATTTGGTTTATCATTATTCATTCTTTTACCATCAGAACTAAATCTTAATCTCTAACAGATCCACTTTCGATACACAATTAAGACGCAAAAATACAGAGGACTCTTATATATTCTCGAGGAAACGAAAAGTTTACGAGCTCTCAAGACACTCGAGTGCCTCTTGGGACGTTTAATGTGAGTTTTAAAATATTCCGGAGCAGAGCCACTATCGATTCTATTCCAAAGTATCTTTATTTTGTATTTATTAGTTTTCCAGCTCTTTTATAGTGTTTTAGTATTGGTATAGTTTTGTGACAGGAGGTTCTACTAGGGTTGCCAACCGTACTATAATATATAGTAGGGGAGACCGGGGATGCTAAGCGATGGAGGCAGGATGAATAACAGTCAAAAACTCGAGTTATTTTAAAGTGTTGCGTCGACCTGATATACACGAAAAACTGTTATCTGTTTTCGAATCTTCATCGCAAACGCGGCATCGCGAGCGCACGTAAACCGGGAGAAAAAGGGATTTATCAAAAAATTATACCTAAAAGTAATTATTTCACTCTTAATATTGTTTGTATTGAAGCCTTTATACTCGATGTTATTTACTTTCAAGCAATTTAAAGTATGAGTTTGATTATTGACGATTATTTTAGTGTATTTTTTATATTTTACCACAGTTTTGACGTACTCACATGTGGTTGAAAATTAAAAAAGGTGTTTGGATTGGTAGACAAAATTTATATTGGGGCTAGTTGAGTACCTGGAAAATCTACTACGTAGTAATCTAAATATTCTTCACATGGAATAAAGTGTTTCTTGACAATTTTAACAAAAGTTTGTTATTTCAAAACCATTTGCATTTATAAAAGAATAACTAATCAAACCCAAGGGCACGCATCTCTGACTTTTCTAAAAAAAGTTATGTGTGTATTCTTTGTTAATTATCGCTCGCTTTAACGGTGAAGGAAAACATCGTGAGGAAACCTGCATATCTGAGAAGTTCTCTATAGGAATTTCGACGGTATGTGAAGTCTGCCAACCCGCACTAGGCCAGCGTGGTGGACTAAGGCCTAAACCCTCTCAGTTGTAGAGGAGGCCCGTGCTCAGCAGTGGGCAGTATATAATACAGGGCTGGTATGATGATGAACTAATCAAAACGGTAAACCCTCTACCGGTGGTAGGATTTTTGTTTCCGCCCCAATAACGAATATCTTACAATAAGTGACAAATTATGTATTTATTATGTAAATGTTAATGATATTTTGTCCCAATAAGCCACATTGATAGTATAATAGTAAATAAGTGTTTGTGGTGTTTTCTTTTATTTTATTGCCGTATTTTATACTAATTACTTCGTAGGTCAATTTACCCCAAGTGAATATTCCACCAACCCCAGGTGTGGGGTAGGTTAGCACACATTGTTGCGACCCCCGTGATGGACGGCAGCGTGGAAGGTAGGCCTCACGCTGCCGTAGACGCTGAGAGCGTCCTTCGGTGCGCGGGGGCTTCTGAGCCCCCCCCACAACAGGAGACGGGCCGCACCAGGCGGCACCGCGCAGGGGCGGTTGCGGACGACAACTTAGACATTAGTCAGAGGAAGGCCGCAGCCGTCCCTAATGCGCCGAAGATGGCCACCGCGGAGTTTTAGTTGGTATGCCGTGCGGTGTACATAGGTTAGGGACTCGGCCCGGCGGTCGCCCGACGTTTTCCATCTCTCCGGGCGGCCCAACGCCGGGTCGCAAGGCACGGTGAACCCAACATAACCGCTCGGTCGCCCCCCACGAAGGCCGGGCGGTAGTGGTAAAGCACTTTCTCCGCGAAACCAAAAAAAAAAAAAAAGGTGTGGGGTAGGTTGACTTGATTTTCTCATTCCACAACATGGCTTTTGTACACTTTGCTATAAACAATCGCGAGGTTTTTGGTATATATTTCGAAGGCTTATCAACGCATCCATCGAACCTATAGGTTTTTTGACATTATATACTAAAATAAAATAAAATATAAGCGTCGAAGCGGAAATTTGGTCAACTATCCCCGGGCTCCCCTATTGTACTGTATTTCGGGATTCCGTACTATATACTGTTTTTTATAAAGATATAGTTTTTATAAAAAATATAACAGTCTATATTTTATTTTCCCCATTAAATACTATATTTTTATAGGTTTTTTTTTAAATATAAGTACTATATTTAGACAAAAAAATGTTGGCAACCCTAGGTTCTACAAAACTTTCGGAATTAAACTATTTATAATGTACTAAGATATGCTCGATTCTAATTGTTACAATTATTTTTTAAATATATATGTTCTCTAGAATATATATGTCTTCAGTTCATAATTATAATCAGTTTTTTATAATGAGTGCTGGTTGTCTGGAACAAATCTCTTTTTAACTAGTAAAACCGCCTATTGTCGCATGTATTTAAATTAATCATATTATTATTAATTCACATTTTCTTGCTAGGGGTTCAAGCTTACTGCATACCAAATTTTATCAAAATTGGTTCAAAGGGTTATCCGTAAAATCGTTACAGACATACAGTTACTTAATAATATTAGGATAAGTGTAATAAATATTAGGTACAGTTAGTTACTCTTACTTTAAAAATTCCCCAAATTGGTGTGTATCGTAATGATTTACTTAAATTACAGACGGCTCAATATTTACTTTATGTAAACTTTTTTTTATCAAATCCTTTACATTACAACTCATTTTAAAAAAGAAACATAGATCTCTACGCTTATAAATTCAAATAATATGCAGAACATAACCTTACCTATGGTCTGAGTCCATTGCATGTGAAACAGTATCTACGCAAACTAAAGTTACACAAAATTCTGACAAAGAACAAATTTGCGGATCCCAAAAATATCTGTCTCGTTCGGGATCCCCTACTTTTAGATAGTTTTATCTCCCGCTGCGAAACTGTTGACGATATATCAAGGTTCTTGGTTTACTGTTTTACGTTATTTTTCCTTAACATTACCAGATTTAAAGGTCTTGTCGGGTCTCTATCTTTGCCAGTTGCCATCGTTCTCTATCTTTGCCAAGTAGAACATTGTTATTTTGTTTGAACGACGTAGAAGTCAGCGTAATTAATGAACTTTGTGATTTATGATGTTGCAAGAATAGTGCATAATATATCGAACGTACTACCAACTAATATCGATGCAACGCAGCTCCTTGTAATGCTTTTAATTCAAACTTCAGGTTATTTAAGCTTCTTATTCATAGTAGATCCCTTATTATCAAAAGATTAAAATGATAATTTATTCTTTTCATCATAAAAATCACTGCACATCTTTCTTTTTAAACTATAATAATAAACCTAATTCCTGAATAAAAACCAACTTTCATACTTTCGCAAACTATGCATCGATAGCTTGAACATCTTATTAAAGTGACATTATGGTATATAACAAATCCGGCGGAAAGTTTTCCGATATCGGGAGGGTGACCGTGTCTCCTCACTAAATCTCGCTTCTTCGACAACTTTCTCTGCGTCTGTTACTAAACTATTCTGTTTAAATCATACCGATGGCTCTTGTGTCATTATAATTTGGACTGTATTAATGGGCATTTAAGTTTCTTTCGAAAATATTATGTAGAATTACCACAATGCCTCGCAAGTATTTTCCCGCGCAAGTACAAATGTATTCCATTATTGAAAAAAATATTTTGAGGTCGAAAGGAAGCCTCCTATTTCCTAGTACACACTCTAGTATGGAGTGACTGTTGAATGTTAGTAATTGATGACATTTTATTATATAATTTACAACAACAAAGCCCACAAACCATTAAAACGAATAGAGTTCTGTTCATTAATTGTACAATCGGATTAATTTACAAGCAAATAAGTAAAAAACATTATCACGCTATTAAAGCAAATCCGATAGCATTTAGCGCTGAGCGTGTCCGCGTGTTAGCATTACGCGTGAATTAATTCCACAGTTGACGGGACACAGTGGTCACAAACACGCTGTGCATAAATAATCAAATTCCTAATTTAAGCGACTTAATATTCAACTCTATTTATATAAACTCAGAGCTCTAAATCGACATGATGGTCACGCTGTTTATAATCAATGAGTTTTGAAAAATTAAACGTCGTTATTAATAATGTATTAATCACATACTTTCTACATAGCCACTTGCTTTCTTGCTTTTTTCTACAATTAACAAAACACAACGACAAACATGCTGAGCCTTAATGATTAAATTCCTTAAGTCTGTATAACAACATTTACCTCTAATTATTTAACACACTCAGATTCAGGACATGTTTCGAGAGACAGTACAAAATAACTTTGAAGAGTTTGTAGGCTCCCGTACACCTGACTTCTTCAAGAAAGGAAAAATTACCACTGCGCTGGCAGAGAGACATCGATAGCATGGGTGCATATTTTTATTGACAGAAATAAAAAATATTTATAAATTGACTAACTTTCTGTATACTAAATGCCAATTTCATAGGTAAAGGCCTAATATTTACGTGTAACTGGGTCACTTGATATGAGTGCTTATATTCTCTTCAAATAAAGTATAATATCGAATAACTAAGTTTATAAACATTTTGATATATTTAGTATCGGAGGCAGAGCTACCTCGCCCTCACTTGCATGCAGCTTGAAAGACAGTTAATTTGCCAACAACCAAAATTTATGTGCGCTCATAAATCTCCATTTAATATAAACTTAATTCGGCCAAATGTGATGCATTTGTACTGATACTGGTAAATTTGTATTAAATGCGGTTGTTTATTACTTTAAAATATTTATGTTTTCTTGGTGTTGTGCTTATAAGCTATGTTTTCTAAGAAAGTTTATTCCGGAATAGACTAGATTGTGGGCCATCACAAAAATAGATATAAAATCAAATATTATAATAGACACTAAAATAAAAATAAAACTCGAAAATCACAAAAACGTTGATGTTATCGTGCTTTTATAAAAAAAATACCTATTTTATTTCTTCTTTATACTATAAAAATTTGAAGGTTTGAGCGGATTTTGGCCATTTGGAAATTGGATCTTTTAGAAACAAAGATATAAACTTTTGAACGAAAGAATATTTTAGTTGTACTGGTTTTTTAATACATCAATGGTTGCACTACATTAAAAAATACGAGAATTCAGCTGAAACCAAGCTACATAAAACTTCTTTTTTCCTTAAAAACCCGTCCTAAACTAACTAGGAAGCTGAAATCTGCCTGCGGCTAGCGAAGTTGTACATAAACGTTCCTCGGCTCATTACGAACAAACTGACGAGGCAATTATTACTGCCATAGACAAATGAAACTACAAGACGCCACATTTTTGTAAAGAGGTACTTAAAGCTGTATTTATAATGATGGATCCTTTAAGAGAAAATTTAAGGAGTCTTTGACTAAACCAGCGTAACTCTGGTGACCTTTTAAGGATAGTCATAGATGTCACGAAACAATATTTTACTCGAAAAGCATCGATTTGAAACCCGTATGAAATATGGAATTATTTTAAAGATCTTGAAAGTGTTTTTATTTCATTTTCAAAATAAGTGGTACTTACCTACCTCTTCAAGGCTTAACTGCAATTTCTTTCTTATTTAACATGATAGTTTTTGACATAAATTTGTATCTAACTGTTTGGTTGATTATACTCGTCATAGCGTTTTAATATAGAGAGTAACGAAACGTAATCATGTAAAGTCTATGAAATGATGTGTCTGTGGCCGCCATCGTAATTATGAGTGTAGTTTCCAGTACATTTGGTGCGCAAACAGCGCGGGTTCGAGTTGTCCCACTGTTGCTTCCAACTTCCGCGTGTATGGGGATTGCGTCACTTACATTTTGACTTGTTGACTCACGGGGTCAGATTTGTAACGTGTTACCTACTTGGCTTTTTGTAGGACAAAAACTAGTGAGTGACTTTATAGTAAATTATCTATAAAAATGTCCAGAGGTTCAAAACCCAAGGCACACACCTATGACTTTTCGAAGTTACGTGTGTATTGTTTATCAATTATCGTTCGCTTTAACTGTGAAGGAAAACATCGTGAGGATACCCACATACCTGAGAATTTTTCATGAGAATTTCGAGGGTATGTGAAGACTGCCAACCTGCAATAGGCCAGCGCGGTGGCCTAACCCCTCTCAGTAGTAGAGGAGGCCCGTGCTCAGCAGTGGGCAGTATATGATACAGGGGTGATTGCATTGCATTGATTGAATCTATAAAAATCACAACTATATACGACGATAGAGGAATTGTCTTTATTCAACTGAGTGTACCTAATACCTAGATTGCTGATGATCAGATAAACCTGCACTTTAAAGGAGATGTCCGCTTTATGTATGGGTACTAGGCCTCAAAATTCAACCAGGCTCAATCTTGATGGATATTAAAGAGCCAAAAATATGGATATTAAATCCATTCAAAAAAATTTTTTGGACCCCACCATTTATAACTAACTTTTTTTAAAACGTTCATTACGTTCAGTGTAGTTTTTAAGCAAAATAAAATTACTTACATATATCTCAAAATCGGAGGACTTTAAAATTATACAATTTATTGCAAAGGGCTAGTTTTTGGGCGTACTATCCAAATATACATAGAGTATCTTGGTTAGAATTTTAGGTCCGTTTTTTGAGATGTCCTTTGATTTATTAAAGTCGCGCTGTACTTTGAATTTCATACTTCCCAGTCATATTGACTACAATAATCATCATCATTAGCCACATGACGTCCACTGCTGAACATAGGCCTCCCCTAAAGATTTCCAGACGGACCTGATCGACTACAATATCAAACCACAATATGCAATAAAACCTAAACAAGGGTGAATGGTCAAAAACACAAAGCTATTTTACCTTCCTATCACCCATTTTTCACCCGTTTTCCTGTCCAAAATATCGTCCCATATGTCCCCACTCATCACATATCACAGTCGAACTAACGAGACTCCTATCTAAAATTTTAACTGCGTGTGCTCGACGCTTTCCGAAACTTTTTCAACTTGCCGCCATGTTACGGATCTTTGTTTGATCATTTAACTTCGGCTCTTTCAAACAGCTTGATTTACATTACTGGTTAAGTTGTATGTTTATTTTGATTAGGAATCGTATATCAACTAGGTAGTAGGTAAGTCTGTCTCGGCGGCGTAGTTGTATTACGGTACAACTGCAATGCTGAGGTTTCGGGTTCGATCCCGGGTCGGGCAAAACTATATTGGGTTTTTCTAATCAGTATCAGCCCGGAGTCTTGAATTTGTGCCCGATATGGCGATAGGCTCGCCCACTCACATCATGGGATGGAATACGCACGGTGAAAAGCGGGTGCACTAGTTGCGCCTCTGCCTACCCCTTCGGGGATAAAAGGCGTGAGTGTGTGTAGTAGGTAAGTTATGGAGTAATTGGGTGTCTAGTAGGATATGTTCTGCAGTAACAGGACTACGTTTTTTATCCTGGCTCTTAGACATTCTATCTTCCAGCTGATCCAGAACGCGGCCCTATCAGCCGATTTCAACAAACGATCCCAGTCTAAATCTTCGATCCAATCCCGAGGATAAACCAATCAAAGTAATTCATTTGTAACATGTCATTTTTTTGCGATTGATCACTTAAATGCAGTTGGGTTTACTACATCCTGAATTTTAGAAGTATAACTTCCATTTACAGGCAGTTATAGTTTTACGAAACAGGCCCTTATTTGTCACATTCTTCATTTGTATATTACAAAAAATCATAACTTTATACAGTCTGCAACACTGATCCCATGACCCTAATACGTCAGAAGACTAAACTGAGCCCAGAATACTGCACACAGCACAACCCTACTTGGATTTAAAAGGAGGCTAAAGTAGCACTAATAAGGATCATCTAAAGACATTCGCTGAATGTTGGCACTACTGCAGATTCGGGCGGGAATAAAATTAGCACTATATAGCTTCTTTTAGCTGTTTTTAAAGTCGAGATTTGCTGCATTAAAACTGCTAAGTTGTGTCAGTTGCAGTTAAAGTCTCCGTTTTGTTTATACTGTCGTATTATTGTTGTTAATTGATCTGTCGCATTCGTAACTATATAAATGCGGATATTAAAGACCGACTGCATTAATTCTTCTGGCGTATTGGTACAGGCCATTTCGTTTTAGCAAAAAATTTACCGAGTTTTAAAATTGAGAAAAATTACTTTGGCCTTAATCTTGTTAATGTTATTTCTGAGGTAATTATATGGAACGTGGTCATGACACAGTGTCATTGGCGTCATTGACATTAAACTATATAATTTATAAGAATTTCTTGTAGTTTAAAGGACGTACATAAATATTGCAATCAGCCCTGTATTATATACTGCCCACTGCTGAGCACGGGCCTCCTCTACTACTGAGAGGGGTTAGGCCTTAGTCCACCACGCTGGCCTAGTGCGGGTTGGACTAAGTACATTTTATTATAATATTAAGAAAATTAACCGGTTGTACTAGACGGACCTTTGCATTCAAAGAATCTATAAAGTCAAGTATCCATTGCACCAAAGATTTGTTAAAATAAACATAAATAAAAAATAAACACAATATTGATAAACAAATTCAACTCAGTATCCCTACGGATAAAAACTCGATATCTCGCGAAAGGATTTAAAATGGACCCGAACAGAATTGGCATTCGATAATCGAATAATAAAAGACGGGTTGGGTTGGCAACAGGTCGGTCAATAACTATAAGGAAGCGAATAACGAGTCGATTCCTTCGGTAATCGAGATATGTAAGGTTTGAATACGTTGGCACTCGACTGGAGCAAATATTTTCTATAGTGTGGAATAGGATTTAAAAATGGAATGCTATTGTTCTCTGAATACGGTTTCGATTCGTTTAAACTTAATGAGCACATGTTGAAAAATAAAAAAATAAAAATAAAATCATTTATTATTCAAGTAGGCTTATAAAAAAGCACTTATGACACGTCCTGACAAGGTAGAGACAATAACAAAGGTACATATACCAATTAAATAATTTAAAGTACTTACATTAAACAACAAACAACCAGCACCGGCTGATAGGTACAGAGGCCACGGACATTGGGGACGGAAATAGGGCTAGGGGAGAAGTGGGGATGATATAAAGAAAGAGAAGGAGTATCTTAACATTACGAGGAAAGGAAACGCCACGGTCCTCGCCAGTAAGGATAATAAAGGACCTAACCTAGCTAACCCACCAGCCTTATTTAACAAATTAATGTTATGTCATTTCGTTCATTCCATTTTTAACATGATTAAGTTTATTTAAATAAAACTATTTTTACGGATTTTATCGCGGTTTTTTAATTTATATTTACTCCCGACGTTTCGAAGGCTTTAGGCTATGCAGCCTTCATGGTCACGGGGCGTACTTTGAAGGCTACAAAGCCTTCGACACGTCGGGAGAAAATATAAATTAAAAAACCGCGATAAAATCCGTAAAAACAGTTTTATTTAAATGTCTAACATTCGCGTAAACATAAGAAATCATTATGATTAAGTTAAATTTTATCTAGTTTAAGCGAAATATTAACGATATTTCAAAAACAAATATCTTTGTGAAATATGAAAAAAAAATCGTTACCCAAAGAGCATAGATAAAATAGTTGTTATTTATAATAAATCTTTGTTTTTTTTTTAAATATGGTACAAAATGCAATACAATGTCTGAATATTTAAAAAATAGAACACTTAAAAGTATCACTCACGAATACGCCTTTCACGTAAGCTCGATCTTACCTGCAAAACAAAACGTGGAGTTAATTACACCGTGTGTTTGAGACAGTGAAACGTATTAGTTCTCTTCGCAAACGTAAAAGCAAGACAATTTATTGTCTCGAGTGCAGTCAAAGGGAATAATTAACTTAATCTTCCAAAATAAACACAAATACAATTATTTATTTACTGTTCACAAGTGGGACGGTATTATTATATAAGATAGAAAGAAAGCCCTATATCACAAGTTCAAGTACATTTTATGTACCAGTAATCGTATTAAACAGGTAATGTAGATGGTACTCATTTAATTACCATTTATTTGGGAGCCGAGACAATGTCCGCAGGTTCAAAACCCAAGGCACACACCTCTGAATTTTCGAAGTTACGTGTGTATTGTTTATCAATTATCGTTCGCTTTAACGGTGAAGGAAAACATCGTGAGGAAACCTACATACCTGAGAATTCTCCATAAGAATCTCGAGGGTATGTGAAATCTGCCAACCCGCACTAGGCCAGCGTGGTGGGCTAAGGCCTAACCCCTGTCAGTAGTAGAGGAGGCCTGTGCTCAGCAGTGGGCAATATATAATACAGGGCTGATGATGATGATGATTTGGGAGCATAGATTAGAGTGTGACCTTTGTATTTGGTGGACTTATACATTTATTTGATATTTACTCAGAAATTGTGAAACACTTAATATTATATTAGGTATGTGAAAATGTTTGGACGTTTGTCAAAACTTTAAATTAAGCGCTATAACGCTGATTAGATTTTTTTTTATGAGTGTCATGTGCCGTTGTCGGCTATTCTGGCAGAATGTGCGGTGAGTACTCGTGTGTGTTGATAGCATAGATAAATAAAATGAATTGAGTTCGTTGGTTTACTCGATAGTGTGTGTTGAATCGGCAATGAACTATATGTATAGCTAATTAGATTTGGATGATATTTGTCAAAACACAATTGGATATCAACCCCACCTACATGTTAATATTTATTCCGGGAAAGTGTAATAAGACTTTTCCGGAGAATTGCAACATGGACCGAACCACGAGCAACGATCTCGTTTTCTCGTCCTGTGATAAATTCTTTAAATTGATTAACTATTCGAACTAAAATAACAACTTAATTACAATTAACACAAAAATAATTATGCATTACAAATGATGTATTTATCCTCGAGGGTATGGCCCCCATTCTTAATCTATTCATTACAGTTGTCACGCATTAGTACGGCCCTGCTCTGAGCACAATAAAATGCCACTTAGCCACTAATTGATTGATGACTCCGACCCTGGTCCCGTTGCGTCATTATCTATTATAGTCACGTGGTCACTACAATGCGAAATAGACAAAGAATTGGATATTATATAGTTTAATGTTATTTGCATGTATATTAATATAGGTTTTAGTAGTAGTACTACAACCTACTTACTCCTTCCTACAACCTAGGGTCCTTCAAGCGGAGCGTGAAGAAGCAATTATGCAAGCCGGCATAACTGTGCCGACCGACCAGGGATTTTTATCTCTTGCCGGTCGACATTATTTTGGGCTTCACTTCATTTACCATCAGGTGCAGTGAAACCAATTTGTCGAGCCATCGATAAAAAAAAATAGTATTACACATACTCAATAATATTATTCGAGTTCCAAACATCCAAATCCGTTCTGCTGTTTCTGCTGCTTCTAACAATCAAAAAACTTCTCAATTTTTCGCATATCTCTCACATTACGTTAAACGAACGCCAAAAATACTTCTGATATTGGCTCTTATATTGCCTCGATGGATTAGTTATATTGCGTGTCTCGAGTTCGAATTCCGGGACGGGCAGAGTGATATTGGGTTTTTCTAATCAGTGTCAGCCCGGAGTCTGGAATTTGTGCCCGAGATGACGAAAAGCACGTCCCCTAACATATCATGGTACACACATGGTGAAAAGTGGGTGCCCTGGTAGCATCTCTGCCTACCTTTGGGGAATAAATGATGTATTACCTCATAAGGCATGTGTAACCAATCGATCAAGTAAATGGTTGCAGGTGAGTCTCGCTAAGTGCGATCTCCTGTCACGCGGTATACGTACCTGCGGTTTTGCATTATTAACGGGCTACGACACGGGACTTTGTTTAAAAGTTTATTGTTTCGGGTTTAGGTGTATATAGTTTTAAAGGTCTCTGTTTATAGGCAAGTGGTAATAAAAAGTTAAGACAGTGGATAGGAACTTTCGATTGGTAAGTGGTAGAAGAATGTAGAAGTATTTGTTTTTTTTTTTTTTTTTTTTTTTTTTTTTTATTGCATTGAATGACGAGACCAGCATGCCGTTCGCCTGATGGTAAGCGATACGACCACCCATAAACAGTAGTAACACCATGTAGCACCTTGACTTACAAAGTACTGTGTGGAATTCCACTGCGCTCGTCATCCTGAGACATAAGATGTTAAGTCTCATTATGTCCAGTAGTTATACTGGCTACAATGTCCTTCAAACCGAAACACAACAGTGCATGCACACTGTTGTTTGGCGGTAGAAATAGACATTGCGGTGGTACCCACCCAGACGGCCTCTTACATAATGAGAGACCTACCACCAGTATATAATAATATTAATGGACTAAATTCGAGGGCAGATACTATTCCGCCCTCACACCCGCCACTGTAACTCCTGTAAGCCAAGATCAGCAGTGGCACGCATTTTATGACACCGAGCGGTGAAGCTCGGCGAGCGAAAAATTCGAGGGCAGTGCATCAACTGCCTTGCAGACATCTGACGTGAAATAATAGCTTGCTCATGTGACTCAATAACAGATTAGTGTTCCCTTGAGACTCGCCGATCTTCACCGCTCGGTGTCACAAAATACATACCACTGCAGATCCTGGGTTACAGCAGTTGCAGTCGTCAGAAGTCTTTGTTGTGATTTACATGGCGAGTGAGATTTCAGAACGCTTTAATATCGCCATTATTTTCAATTCATATTCTTTTTCTTTACTGCCATCAGAGCTTCCATTTTTCTTTTGATAGGTATTGTGTTTTTAAAAGCAAATATCATTTGTGGGCTTAAGCAATTAAATCGAGCTATATTTAAGCGGCGATAGCCTAGTTGGGAGTGGAATGGACTGCCGAGACGAATGTCCATAGGTTCAAAACCCAAGGGCACACACCTCTGACTTTAACGGTGAAGGAAAGCATCGTGATGAAACCTGCCTACTTGAGAAGTTCTCTGAATTTCGAAGGTATGTGAAGTCCGCCAACCCGCACTAGGCCAGCGTGGTGGACTAAGGCCTTAACCCTCCCAGTTGTAGAAGAGACCCGTGCTCAGTAGTGGGCAGTATATTATACAGGGCTGGTATGGTATATTTAACCCAATTAATTGGGTCGTCCCAATGAGTCGCGTTCTGGAGTCAGTCTGCATATATCTTATAGCGCAGGTTAATTCTAGCAACTGTCGAGGATTAAAACTGTCTCTTGTTGAAAAAAGTAATTTATTATTCAGGATTACATTGCGATGATAGCAATTGTTTTGAAGCTATATGCTTTTTTACCTTGTTGCTAACAACAAACACGGAACTAAATCACAGTTCATACATCCAGTACAAATATGAACAAATAGTACAAAACAGGTGTAAAGCAGAGCGCGCGATCACGAGGCGCGATAGCGTTGAACAAAACGTCGCTTACACAATCATTAGTTTAGCTCGGATGTCCGCGGTCACGATAACGCGCTAAGGCCCGCGACACACCGCGCGGGAAACGTTCAAGGGATTACGCAACTTCGAAGCTAGACACATAGAGATTTTTTTTATGGTATAGCATACATTAAAAGTATCAGTGGACTTATGGCTGATGACGATGATAAATGAAAACAACATTTCGGAGTCAGTGAATATGGATATCTACTCGCCCAAAATTTCACAACCGTTTAAATTTATTTTACTAGAGACTGTGATGATTTTAATGTCTTTTAAATACTATATACGTCCAAAATTATATTACTTGCACTTCAGTGCTCGCAGAAATAGATAAATCAGTGATGCCTAATCAGATAGACCCACAGGGAGAGAAAGAGGCCTTGAATAAAAGAGGTTCTTTTACATTCTATTGACCTCATACCCCTTTTATGGTTATACTGAGCTAATATTAATAAACATTTACACCAACGAACCCCCTCGCAACGGAAACATTTCTCCGTAACCATTGTAACGCTAACCTAAATATAAAAAACGCCGAGCATTTCCTGAAGGCTCGAGCGGTTTCCGTTTCCGAGTTGTAAAAAACGAACCGGCCTGGGTGTTGCCGCCACACGGATATACAGAAATAGAAACACTACGAGGGAATGTTGTAAATACACCGAATAGTTCCACTTAAACTGTAGCCAGGGAGGAAAACGAAATATTTACAAATAGTCTTTTTTTATTAAACTTTTGCTTAGGCTTGTCAATTAGACTGAAATCAATTTATATATATTTGGAAACTGGGCAAACAATCAGTTTTTTATTTTTTTTACAAATATCTAAGAGTGGCCACTTGGCAATGCACTTGTTTTTTTTCAACTTGGTATAAAGGTTATTTACACTAGCTAAAGTTAACAAGTATGTGTATTTTTTCTTTTACTCATGTGGTGTTAAATAAAGTCTTATCTATTGCTAAATTGTCTTACTACATCTGATTAAGAGCAGACACAATGCTGCTATGACCTGATCCCTCCACGGTTTCTGCTTGGACCACGGAATTTGTACTGTTTCACGGCTGACTATTCTGACGATGATACAGTTAAATTTTAATTTTATTATTTGTTGAATTCTAAACATCTAATTCAGTATTTGTATTATTAAATCGTAAACAGCCTCACAGTGATTTCGTCTGGCTCACGTTTCAGCTTAGGCTGCAATGTGCCTAAAACATTATGTGTGATTTTATTCTTAAGATTTTTTATTACTTAGCAAACATACCAACCTCATCCAGCAACCACCACGTCTAAGGTGAAGGTTTTGAGGGTTGGGCTGAGGGGTTTAGAGGGGGGGGAGTAGGGGGGCGACGGCACCCGACAATTTATTTCACATTAGCGCGCATTGTGGCCACCATTAGTCGAATCCGATAATTCCTAATATATCGTGGACCAAACTTCTACTTTTATTACCATAAAATACCTCTTGGATTTAGATGATTTGGTGATAAGTGTCCCCTTTTCCTGGTGTTTAGTTTTTATGGTTTCCTGAAGTTCTGAAGTAGCTGTTAAATGTATTGTACTTCAAAGTTTTGATTGATATGGTTTGTGCTCAGAATATGTAGAGTTTACCTGAGATGTAAGATGTTAAGTCTTTGCCTAACTGGTGCACGAAGTTTGTCGAGATTGTTTCCATCTCGTTATGTAGGCGAAACTATCGCCTTACACACATACATACATAGTATTACGCCTCTATCACATAAGGGTAGGCAGATCTATGGATTGCCACTTTGCTCGACTCTGGCATACTTCTCCCGTTTCCTCCATCTTCATCAATATTTTCATACATTCCCGCCGGTTCAGGGTATTTTTGACCTGGTCTTTACTAAGAAAGTCAAAGGCATTCGAAGGTTCGGTCCGGTCGACCCCTACCGGCCCTTCCATCCGCAATCGCCTTATATATCCGCTTTGTCAATCCCCTATCATCCATCCTCTCCAAATGCCCAATCCACCTTAGCATACCTTTTTTTTATTTTTTATATAATAAGGTACTCAGACAGCATACATATCCTTAAGTCTAGACAACATAAATTCAATCAAACAATTACCTGATATTCATGCCACTTACAGGAATACACAACATTCACAATTCATACCTTTCTCAATCTTGGTCACTACATCCTCTGTCACTCCACATATGTCCAGCACCTTAGTATTTCGCACTCTATCACTAATAGTCACTCGACACACGCCTCTTAATGCTCTCATTCCCACTATCGAAACTATCGCCATGTTGGGAATAAATTATAAACGGTAAACTCTGATAGGAACTGGTTGCCCTAGCTTTGACACAAAATTTCGTGGTTTACACCAAAATTCCATAATATCGTTATTATTATGTTTTATTTTTTGTACGTAGAGATTTTTATCTGCTTAATTTCAGTTTAAGACTTTTTACTTAACAGTCAATCTACAAACATCATATAATCACAAAGAAACAGACTATGTTGAGTAATAAGTAAAGTATCTGCTCAGTACTCGAAGTAACGGGAAGGGCAGAAGGGGGGGAGAGCGAAGTTTGGAGTGCACCCGTCACGGAGATGCGAAATTAAATAACTTACAATAACACATCGAGTTATGGCTTCGCGATACAGTAACCATGATGTAATTTTAGTTAACGTAACACGGGACATTATTGATTATAATGAATAGTGTACAAAAAGTACAAAATATTACGTTTGTTTTACATCTTACATCTTAATCCCCAGAGTACATCGTCTTAGAGCCGAACCTGAAAACAAACATTTTCAATTAAAGAATGATAATTTTTCCCTCATAAATAATTCCAAGATTTTAACTTACACAAACCTGACGGCAAGTACACCATAGTCAAAATATTTTTTTGACCAAAGTCATCGTCTTTCTTCTACCTGTCTCACTGTATAACAGTATTCTCTACAACTAATTCGATTAAATTGCAGAACAATCTGCTGGTGCAAACGTTTGTTACATTATAATTGAACTAAGTGAAGGAGAAAGAAGTGATTAAACTTCAAGGAATAATTAAGAAAGCCGAGAAATACCACATCTTTTCTTATTTGTGCAGTAACTAAGCAAAAGTAAATAAGACTTGTCAGCCTTTGGAACCACAAGTAATAAGAGAGATTGAACTTAAAGGAAAAATAATGGTTGGAAAGGTAAAGAAAGCTTTTCGGGATCTTTAAGATGCAGTAGCTGAAGAACTGGCTAAACCAGAAGAATTGTTAGTTTTGCAGAACTTTAAGGAGAAAGAATGATTGGAATGAGGAACATGTCGCCATATTATTACAAATTAATAATGCAACAATCATGTTTCCGAACCACATTTTTATTGTCAAATGCAGAACCTCTCGGTCCATAGATTGAACCCCAAGTAAGTATAATTGAATCGTTAAAACTATCCCGTAGTAAACCGAAAATTATAAGTAAAACTGCAACAAGCAAGTTTGCGAATCACATTTTTATTGCATAAATCCTAAATCTCTTGGTCTATAAACTACGTCCCAAGTAAGAATAATTAAAGCATAAGGACTATCCCCTAGTAAACCGCAGCATACACACTCTCCAAAGTTAGGATGATAGGTCACAGCCCGCGGCGCACGATCTACTCAGCGCTTGACGTTTAAAATCTATAACTCATCCTACATTGTTTTATGTGTTTAAATACGGATAATTTTAGACCAGCTCTTAAACTAGATGTAAAAATATTATTTATAGTAGTACAAGTTTTCATCTAGCAAAGAAGCTGAGGTCTTCTAAGGGTTAAAAAATAAGTATATCATCATTTCAAAGTCAAAGTCCATAAGATGTTAAGTCTTATAATAATCAATTATAATTGTATCTCAGACAGACGGATGCAGTGTCGACTAACACGCAGTGCTTTTTAATACAACGGTCGTTTGGTGTGGCTACTGTTTATGATCAGTCGTATAGCTCACCATCAGGCGAGTGACATGCTCATCATTCAGTCATATAGAAACCTACACAAAGTAGTTTGTATTCTACAAATAATTTCCCGTCAAATACTGATATCATTCCAAACATTGCAGACATTATGCGCGGACTAGGTCGCGTCGATAACGCCATTGGCATACATTTGCCTAAACAACTGCACAACGCAAAATAACATTGGGCGTTATGATTTGAGATTCATTATGCTTTCATTATGATAGTGATTGAACTGTAACCGAAATGGTTTAGGCATGCGCTCATTTGAATATAATTTTAGACCATAGACTGGCAATCGAACTAGATGTGGATTAATGATTTGATTTGTTACTACCCAGAAACCAAAAGTTCGCAACACAAACGCTACCACCACACACAAGAAACCAATTCCCTTTTTAATTTACTTTTTACCCCACACAAATACTTAAACACAAAAGCTGAAAAGAGCAAAGGAAAAAAACAAGGCAGCCAATTCAAACAGTTGCCTAAGGAATAAAAGGAAAGACTTTTTTCATATTATAGAAGACAAACTTAGTGAATCTTTTGTAGCGGTGATTCCCTCTTTGGAAAGCCGCGACTAATGACATTGCAATGCACTCAGCCCGCGCCGGAGTCGGCGTCTCGGATGATGTTACACGGCCTTGTAATATAATATGGCCATTTTATTTAAGAAGATCATACCTACATACTCATGACTTTTATTCCCGAAATGGTAGACACAATTGTAACCAGTGCTCCCCCTTTTCGCCATGTATAGCCCATGATGTGATAGAGGGTGAGTCTAACGTCATATCCGACACAAATTCCAAACTCCAGAATATTTATTGAAAAACCCAATATCACTTTCCTGATCCGGGATTCAAACCCAAGACCCCAGAGCGGTAGTCGTAGTTAAAATATATCAGCTAGAACTATGTAACAGGACGGTGTGAGAGATGGCCGTTACTTCGTCTCATTCAAAACCACCTGCATTTCTCTTAGAAATATCCCTTTAAATTCCCGTGGAGTTTGTAAAAATATTGGGCTCTCATAGGTTTCTAGTTAATTTGTTTGGACTTTCTTACTTATGTTGCTCCTTGGTATTTTCATTTTACTAACAAATACGTAGACGTTAATGATAGTATGAATTACAATTTATAGCTATTGTTACATTAGTTTATGTAGAGTGTACTTACTTGTTGGTATAATAATATGGTTTTTTGATATTTTATTGTGAGGGTTAATTACAATATCTCATCTTTTGATATTAACATAGTATACATACCAGCTCTGTATTATATACTGACAATAGTACATGCATACTGCTGCTTGTCGGTAGAAATAGTCATTGCGGTGGTACCCACCCAGGCAGCCTACCGCAAGTAAAGAGAGTATCAAAGTTTAAATCTGAAGGTGAAGATCACAGTGCAGTGTCAGGCAGTGCATTGTTACGCAAAGTTCGTATAGTGTTCCGACTATTAATGAGCATCCATGATGATAATTACACTCAGACGCACCGTTTGGCCATCCATTGACTTAGTTATAAAAATTACTTTGATTTTCTTATGTTTTTTGTTAGATATACTGTGTGAACGGTGAAGCCAAACATTGTTAGAAAACCTGCATGAGTACTTGAAAAGTTCTTTATAAGAATTTCGATGGTATGTAAAGTCTGCCAACCCGCAATAGGCCAGCTTGGTAGACTAAGGCCTAAACCCTCTCAGTTGTAGAGGAGGCCCGTGCTCAGCAGTGTGTTCCAGTTTGAAGGATATCCTAGCCAGCGTAATTAATTGCCATTATGAGACTTACCACCTTATGTCTCAGGGTGATGAGCGCGGTGGAGTGCCACGGAGTACTGTTTATGGGCGGTCATATCAATTACAATCTGACTAGCGGCATGAATGTTTCGACATTCAATTGCAATAAAAAAAAGAAGAAAACAACATTGCCCAATAACACTGGCTAGTATAACATAATAACTAAATATATATTTTGAAGAGTAAAATAAATAAAATCAATTCATCCCTTAACGATATACAAACAACAACTAAGAAGATTAAATAAATAAGCTTCGAAGCATAAAAATCTTTATTCAAACAATATTCAGCCGATCGTTAGGGATTTTCATTAGGGCTAAACATAAATTAGAATGAGAACAGCGCGTGTGATAATGCGATATAATTCATGATTTTTAACCCTCACAGATAAAACCCTCATGGTATCGGTGAGCGGTTCCATTGGCCAAAGAGTAGAGGTACAGATGAGACACTTTGTAATAAGGAATTAGAGAGTGCAAACAGAACTTTTCTAAGTGAGTTATTTTAGTAAGAACCTATTGTCGTGGATACTGCAATACCGCGTAAATAGAATTGGTAAATACCGCGTAAGTAAAAAAATGTACAGTATTATCAATCATAAGTTTATTGTCGTAAGTATTAATTTTAATTCAACTTTTTACGTCACTTACGCGGTATTTACCAATGCTAGATACGCGCTTTTGCACTATCCCCGACGCTATGCACTTGGTGAATTTTAAACGAACTGTGGATGGGTGTTTTGATACTTACGCACGCTCTCTTCTCTATACTCACACTTTTATGTGTAAAAGTACACGATTTCTGATTGCATTGCGTTTAGTGGGCGTCTGCTGCGTTTAAATCGCATCCACAGATCGTTCAAATAATGTTGTGTGCATAGAAGTAAGCAGCTGTAATTATAAAACTAACGTTTCAATTTCACTTATTTTAACGAATAATGTTAAATGTATTATAAACAGAACTACAAGATTTTTCCTTAATATTACTATTCTTTGAATTTTTCTGTTTTCTTAGAATGTCGAGTATATTATAAAATCTTACAAACCACGACTCTGAAATTAGTTAACAATTGTTATGAGTTATGTCTTATGAACTTACTGAAATTGTAAAAAATACAAAGTTAAACCCAATATAGGATATCTTTTTATCTTTACTTTTTTTACATGTGACCAATCAAGCTAGTTCTTCACCAGATGTTCACTGATCAACTCCCTAAAACAATTAAACACGCACCATACCATCACATATCTACGTTAAACATTAATTGAATCAACTGTCGCATCTCCCCGATACTCTATGGCATCACCCTTTCGTACCAGTACGTTAGGTTAATTTATGCGTTCGTTGTCTGGCGATCCCCTAACTGGCGCGGTGCAATGGTATCGCGTGCCGTACAAGCGTGCAAATTGAAAGCTCTTCCTGATGTGTTTATAAAATTTCGTCCTACTGGAGCAAAGCGATATCCGGCAAGCTATGCGCCAAATGGTTGCAGAATATAGGATACACAATTAATAGTCATGAATGGTGACTTGGTGACTGAATGTACTTATACAAGTATACGGCCAGCAATATCACCAAAACTTTTTTCATGTTACTTTTTTTTGCAAGTGGCTTTAAAAAGCGATGTAACTACTTATTTTATTTTCTGACAAAATATGCCCCATGCAACAGAATAGGCATTGAGTTTAAAACATATTACGCGAGAGAAACCTTTAAGAAATTTCAAATTTAAAACTGAATATTTTTACTTTTATATGATAACCTGTTTAAACAAGCTGCAATGCATTTATTTGTAGCATCGCATAGTTCCCACCTAGTGTGGTCTAGTGGTTTTGAGTGCACTTGTCCATGGTTTACGACGATGATGGACCCTAATTTTATTTATAGCCAACACGCGCAGTTTGTTTGAGTGCTTTTTATGATTTACGCTCGATATAGTGTGTTTGACGGCCTGTGGTTCTTTAATAGATAAGTAATTTATGACGTTTTAGCACTGCGTACATTTTTGATGAAATGTATGGGTTGTTTTTCTAGTGAGGTTTTAGCATAGATGTAAAAAACCATCAATGGTTTTTAGTATATTTTGTTGGGACAAATTATAATATAAAGAGTAAAATAGTGTCCATATTATTCTTTGATTATTTGATCTAAGATATGAGACGGGGGTTTAGATTCAAGTTTTATTAAAAACGCCTAGAACATCGTAATGTATTTAGAAAGAAAATATTCTCTCGTATTTCTTTTAATATATAAAGTATCTCTCTAATGTTTCACATTTTTTGACGATCAGAAATAAAGTAAGCTCACTCATGACTAAAAAGAACGAAAAGAATGATACAAACAAAATTTAAAAAAATATAATTTAAAATATGTTTGCGGACCATATCAACTTCGTAAAGAACCATACTGATTTTAGACAATACCACTATTCGACATCTAGTTATATCCAAGACCAGTAGTCCGAAGAACAAACGCCGTCGGGACTGATCAGCCCCGTCCTGCATAATGCAGAGTTGGGATGCAAATCATGCGCGGTCGCTACCAATTTAACCGTGTATAAATTTGCTCTTGCCTGTCCAGCGATACGTCTCTTTTCGTGGGATTCAGTCGCTGTAAGGATGGGGGATTTGATGCTGGTAATGCAATCTGTTTATATAGTTGACTTTTGTGGTATGTCTCTTTTCTTTTAAATCTTGTGCTAGATATTCAAGGCTTTGCCCGCGTGAAAAGCCTTTCCCGTTACAACAGTGCCTGAATGACTTTAGCTATCCCTATCCCACCTGTCAATGTCAGTGCCAACTATTTAAAAATCTGATTAAAAAACTCTATTATTTACCACGGGAACAAATTACCAAGATGAAATAGCCTATGTGTTAATCCAAGACTTGGTTTATCCGTGTACACAAATTTAGCTGTTTCTGCGTTTACTTCTAAAAAACTTTCAAATATTTTCACACACTTTCACATTTATGATATAAGTAAGATATGACTGCCTCGGTAGCGTAGTTGTACTATGGTATGACTGCAATGATGGGGTCTCGGGTTTAATTCCCGGCTCGGGCAAGGTGATATTGGAATTTTCTGTTCAGTATTAGCTCGGAGTCTGGAATTTGTGCCCGATATGGCGATAGACTCGCCCCCTATCACATCATGGGACGGAATACGCACGGCGAAAAGTAGGTGCACTAGTTGCGCCTCTGCCTACCCCTTCGCGAATAAAATTCGTGAGTGTATGTATATATGTATGTATGTAAGATATGATAGTGTCCACTTTGGATTAAGTAGTAACATATTTATAGCTGTAATATTGATAACAGTGAAACATTGTGCTCTACAATTATGAGGAGCTTGTTTCGGTGTATATACGATTTGATAAAGGTCGCAGGAACACGCTGGATGCAGGCCGCTTTTGACAGGTCCGTCTGAAAATCTTTAGGGGAGGCCTATGAGCAGCAGTGGACGTTATGTGGCTGATGATGATGATGATGTCTCTTCCACTAAATGTACGCTTAACCTAAACTAAATTAAACCCGGAACACGCAAGCTAGCGGCCTGCTCGTCTTTTCATTCAGACGTATAAAAAAATATTTTAGTCTGATGCTAAGTGACAATACAGCCTTTATTACATGGGGTCTAACATAGCTGGCGAAATGTGGGTGTGGTACGCCTACCCCTGAAAAAGGAAAAGGCGTGGTGCTATGTATGTACGTATGTATGTATGTATGAGTCTTATGCTTATCTTAACGTATCAAAAGCCGTGTCATAAACGCGAGTGCGCCCAGTCGTAGGCCCGAGTCGGCACCATGTGCGCTCGTAATGAAATTTTCATATCAAGTGGGTATGCATGATACTAACTACGCGCCGCGGTCTTTCCAAAACTTTGCATTAACATATCCCTTTTGTATCAGTTCCTTCGGGGTAGTTTTTGCTTTACTTTAAATATGTAAATCATGAGTTTTAGTATTTTTCATATTTATTCTTCACTTTTGCTCACGGCGCGTAACCCCCATACGTACCTACCCGTTCTCAAAATTAAATATTTACATATTAACCCACGACGTGGTATCTGTGTACCACCATCAAAATCTATTCAGCAGGTTATGCAAGATTGGACATAGATATCCAATCAATGCTACATTTTCAAGCTGAAGGTTACGTATAACTATATACTTACATGTACATTTTATATCGGCGTATTAATAAATATACTGGACAAACCAAATGACAAAGAAGTTCATATTCACAGCAAAGCAAATATAAGAAATGCTAGGCACGTATCACTACTTCATGAGCAAACGCTCATGCAAAACGTGAGTTGTTTGTACGCCTTGATACGCATGCATTGCTGATTAGGAATGCGCGCATTGAATTCACTTGGCCTCAAGCGCGCAATGCATACCGCCCACAGCGATCCAGTGAGTTACACTTGCAATAGAAGGTCTTATACAGTTATACTAATATTGTATCCTTACTAAAGCTTTTTTGCAGGGTTATGATTTTGAATTGAGCATTGATCTCTTGCTCGGTTACCCTCTTTAAATATTTAGTTATAAAAGCAGCAGAGCCTTCTCTTTCTAGGTAGATTCCTTTATCCAGCCTATTTACTAGAATCACAGCTTCTGTCACCCTCAATCTCCCACCTACCGCATCTAAACGGGCCGGGACAATGTCGGGAAGCACGGGACTACATGTCCCATTGTCCGGGATCCGAGATAAATTGCACGGTAACATTTAATTTGCGTTACTAACGAGTCGAGCAATAAAATTATCATATTTGACCCATTAGCGGGCGCCCGGACTTCGGCCGCTGCCTGTATTGTTTCGCCGGCATTTTAACTACCCCTAGGATAATTCTGAATAATTTTGGGAGTTTAAATAGTTGGATTATTTTGGTAAAGGATTTACGGTTAAAACAAAACGATGGATTTTTATTTGAGCGTCTGAAATCTTGATGGAATAGGAAATTAGTTACATTCTCTTGGAGCTACAAAACATTTGCTGCGCATTTAACTCCCTCCATTTTTTGAGACTAACTACCCTCTTTATGAACTATATTTGGTGAAAGGGTATTTTTTGTAGCTTAGTAGACAACTACCAAGAATTTGTGATGAAATTTTAATACTGGCTCACTCCAGGATTCATGTATCAGGAGCAGTCAGAGTACAAAGAGCAAGATAAACCCGCATAATTATGAAAACACTCGAACAACAGTGTATGTGGTCGAGTATTTGCAATCAGTAATTACCAAATAGACTCAAACCCATTTTTTTTTTGTTCAAATATTCTTGGACAAGCTCTTTTGAATCGTTATGAATCTACCACCGCTTCGGAACGTGTTAACGCTTTGAAGAAGAAGCGGCGCAAGAAACTCCGTCTGCAACACATTTAGAACAACACATTTAAATAGAGACTGCCTCGGTGGCGTAGTTGTATTACGGTATGACTGCAATGCTGAGGTCTTGGGTTCGATTCCCGGGTCGGTCAGTGATATTGGGTTTTTTAAAAAAATTCAGTGTCAGCCCGGAGTCTGGAATTTGTGCCCGATATGGCGATAGGCTCGCCCCCTATCACATCATGGGACGGAATAACGGCGAAAAGTGGGTGCACTAGTTGCGCCTCTGCCTACCCCTTCGGGGATTAAAGGCGTGAGTGTATATGTATATACATTTAAATAGACATTTAAGCATAAACGTATGAACATAATATTAAGAGAAAACACAAAATTGTATCTTGAAATAAATATATATTCTTAATTCAAACGCATCTTAACTGATAAAATTATTGTTAAAGCATTCTTGTATGAATCATCCAACCGATACTTTCCAGTAGTCCCCCATCTAATCACATTTGATATGCAACACTGCGCCTTCAAGACACGCACCCGCACAACCACTAACAATTAACCATTGATTCAAACGACTTCATACAGGAAGATGTTATCATACAAATCGCAACTAAGATCCCGCGGGAAAAATAAACGGAAAATGCAATTAGAGGGCCACTGTTGAATTACCCTACGATCCTGATTAGAATAATAATTAAATAATTCCGATTAAAATTAATATTCTAATTGGACAGGGAGACGCGAGATAAAGAATAGAAAGTAGATAAGTTAATATAAATTAAAATGAGAATGTGATCTATGATGGAGGAAGGAAGCTCGTTTTGTTTAAAGCAATTTATCACTTTTATAACTAAAAAAAGAATCACGTAATTCGGCCCTGAAATCTCAGAGCTATATACATTAAACAAATACAAACAGAGGAATTATTTTTATTAACACATAATATTAACACCTCTTATTTTGGTAATCAGTTAAAAAGGACCTGTCAATACATAATAAACTTAAATAAAATTACTCATACTTATTTAAATACTAAAGTCATATAAAAAGGGACTTTACTTCCTCATCAAGTAATCCCAACATTTCTCATAAAATGATGAAAGTATATAGACGCCTTTTCGACGCATTGAGACAGTAATCTAGGAGCATACATTATAGTGTGACTTTTGTATTTGATCAGCTTATACATTTCGAAACTGTGGCTGATACTTTCGGAAATGGGTGTACCACAACATCTTGTACATCTCATTAGACGATTATAATATGAAGACGGTACAGCTGCTGTTCGAGTAGATGGTATTGACTCGGAACATTTCAAAACCCAAGCCGGCGTCAGACAGGGCTGCATATTATCTCCCCTGTTATTCAACATAATTATACACAGAACACATAATGCGAATCGTCCTAGAAGATTGGAATAAAGGAATATCGGTGGCAGACCGGAAAATATGTAACTTAAGATACGCAGATGATACCACTCTCCTAGCTGCAACTAGAAATGAAATCGAAACTCTTCTTCGACGTTTGGAAACCACAGCGTTAGATTTTGTACTCTTAATCTATCGGGATAAAACCAAGATGATGATTGTAGATCGCATGGAAAACAACGGACCTGATGTCCAGAATATAGCGGGATGTGAAGTAGTGGGGAACTACATATACCTAGGTTCGACTATCACCAACATCGGAGGCTGCGAAGATGAGATCCGAAGACGCTGCGCTATGACTAGATCTTCAGTGGAAAAACTCGCAAAGATCTGGAAAGATCGCCGAATAACCATAAGTACTAAGGTTCGACTAATGAGATGCCTGGTCTTTCCAATCTTTCTATATGGAGCTGAGACGTGGACGCTGAGGATCCAAGACAAACGCAAAATCGATGCTTTGGAAATGTGGTGTTTTGCCTTCTCAGGATCCCGTGGACTGCGCACCGTACCAACGTTTCAATCCTGGAAGAACTGAATATCAAAGAGAGATTATCGTCGACTGTGCAATTACGAATCCTCAAGTTCTTCGGACACATAAGCCGAAACGAGGACTCCATGGAACGATTGGTGGTTCAAGGAAAAGTAGAGGGCAAAAGAGCTCGTGGACGCGCTCCTAAACGTTGGACAGACCTTATTAAAACTATGACGTACTCCTCTATAAACAAATGTTTCCACTCCGCCAAACATCGAGACATATGGCGTCGCATCGTGTAAACGGCAGTTAATCAATCGGCCCAAACATGACCACGACCACTCTGTCAAGAGTGCACGACTAAGAAGAAGAATACATTTATGTGACAAATATCGTTTATCAGCAAGCCGTGAAATCGACCCCTTAAAAACAAGCATTTTTTTTATTGCCTTCGAAGGCAGACGAGCAAACGGCCCACCTGATGGTAAGTGGATACCGTCGCCCATAGATCAGCAATGCCAAGGGCGCAGTTAAGCCGCTGTCTACAGTAAAATTCTTTTTTTAAACCTCGTTTGAAGAAGGATAAGTCCTGCTGAGGAAACACCGTGGAAGGAAGTTCATTCATTCAGCATTAAATAATAAGCCAAATAAAAAACAAACAGTTTTAATATGAACGATCAAATCACTTTGATATATCCAGTTACTGTAACCCGGTAAAGGACATATCCACCCATCAGCCGTAATCGCCGGGTTTCCAGAACTTTTGCTAATAACAAACTTTTTCTCTGTTTCCATGGAAAGATACTACAGTGACCTCAAGCGATTAAGGTGACTGTCGTATTAAAACGATGGATATTACGTTAGTTTTGTATATAATGGTCTCAAGAGATTTTAGTTTGATTGAATATGCAAAAATTGCTTGGTGATTCCAACCTTTTTGTTCATTAATAAGAGGACTGATATAATTGGTAAATTGCAATTGACAAAACTTATATATACAGATTATGAATTTAAGATTTGTTTTTAGAAATTTGTGTATTCTGACATACAAAAATATCGTATAATACTTTACAGTATTACTTTCATTTTTAAGTTGATCAATCAATAAAGGTTTGGCAGATGTTGAGCTACATTATTAATGTCACTCATCGCTCACACTCCGACAGCGCCGCGAATCACAATCCACCAAACTCGAAACTGGGTGATTTGTCACCGGTAACTAGTTGGACCCAAATCCGGTTGTAACCGGATACATCCGCTTCTAATAAAAAGTTCTGCGGTCAAACTACGCAACGTATTACGGTCTGAGCGGGGGGATTTTATTAGCTTTGTCACTAAGGGTAATGCTAGTAAAATAAGGTCTTTGATCTTTGTTTAATGAAGCACAAATGTGTAATGAATTGTATTGTTTTTATACTAAACTAGCTTTTGCTCGCGTTTTCACCCGCTAGAATGAGTTTTTCCGGGATAAAAAGTAGCCTAAAACCTTCCCTGTGTCTCAAACTATCTCGTCAAAATCCGTTTGGTAGTTTTTTATTTATCGCGTTCAGACAGACAGACAGAGAAACAGACAGACGCGGCAGGGGACTTTATTTTATAATATGTAAGGATACCATACCAGCCCTGTTTTATACTTCCTACACTTAGAAATTCAGAGAACTTCTCAGGTATGCAGGATTCCTCACGATGTTTTCCTTCACCGTTTAAGCTAGCAATAATTTGCAAAGAATACACATATAACTATAGAAAAGCCAGAGGTGCGTGCCCTTGGGTTTTGAACCTGCGGCCATTCGTCTTGGCTGTCCGTTCCACTCCCAACTAGGCTATCGCCGCTCCCTCTATTTATCGGTTTAATAATATGTAATGACTAAATAAAATTTAGTAGATAAGAATATTCAAATATTTTATCATTGTATTTGCACTGTATGGTTATATGCCACCGTATTGTATATTTCTAACACCAAGCAGCAATAAACACGCACTGCTATGTTCAGATGTACAGAGCATTGTAGCCATTATAATTACTGGTCATTATGGGGTAACGAGCACAGTGTAGTGCTACCTAGTGCATCATTTTTCAAAGTTTTTGATGATATTGTCATTGTTTATTGGCGGTAGTGTCGCTTACCATAAAAAAATAATATAATATACAAGTTTTTTTATAAATCAATAAATATACATATTAATATGGCTATGTAACAAATATAATCTTGTTAGGTAGGTACACTTATCGCCCCTATATGTTGATTTTCTTTTATTCAATAATAATTATGCTCGTCACTATAAAAATTATCCTTACATATTATTATATTATAAAACAAGGTCCCCCCGCTGGATGATGTAAAAAACTACATCAATGCCCCCGGCGCATCTGTCTCGAAGGGATTTCGATGAAATTATTTATGTAGATAGTTTGAGAAGGGAAGGGCATAGGCTTTTTATCCCGGAAAAACACATTCACGTGGGCAAAGTCGCGACCAAAAGCTCGTCTTCTATAAATATCTGGGTACATCTATATATTACATTAAACGTGTCCCGATTTTGAACAGTTGCTAGCTGGGAGAAACCTTACTAGTGTGTTGAGCTGTAATCGTTTGTAATGACATGCTCTACACACTCTAGTTGTGCTAGATCAGCGGCACTAGGTCTTGCCTTTCGCACTTAATGTAGGTCAATTCATATTCTTGACGAGACGACAGGATCCGGTGATAAATGTAGATGATGCGTTAAAAATACTCTGAATTAAAATGCCATATTGGACCCCGCGAATTTGAATTTCGCCTTCGGTGGCGTACTTATATTTCCGTACAACTATTGTGGTAATGGGTCAGGTTCGATCCCGGTTTGGACAAAGTGATATTGTGTTTTCAGTCAGTCTCAGCCTGGGTCTGGAATTAAGGTCAACTATTGTCTGATCTTAATTGTTGACTCTTATGTTATTACATAAGCCTCCTATTACATGTTTAACATAGCTGGAGAAATGTGGGTGTGTTAGGAGTAGGCAGGGGCCTACTCCTAAACAAGGAAAAAAGAGTGAGGTTATGTGTACTCTGTAATTCCTGAATAACGAGACGAGTAAGTCACTCGTTTGATGATAAAGGTACTTAATCATAGCACCATAATTAATTTGACAAACTTAAGAATGATGGAATGTCATCTTACTAACATTATAATGCGAAAGTTTGTGAAATGTTTGGATGTTTGTTAGAAGTAATCGTAGAAATAACTAAACGGATTTGGATGAAACTTGGTACATGGGTAGGTGATGTCATAGATTAATATATAGGCTATCTCATGGGAAATAATGATTGATGATTATTTTTTAATAGATGGCGCGAGCGTCGTACTGCATTAGGGACTTTTATAGCGGGAAAGACATTTCACGCGGGCGAAGCCGCGTGCAACACCTAGTAAATCAATGAGGCATTAAAATAGCTTCATAATCTTTCTGTATTAAGATTGACTTTACGACGCTCACAGAAGCTTAATCCTTTCTCATGCGTTTAATTGAAGTAATAAAGAAATGACATCAAACGTTATGGGACCGTAAAAACGGATCGTTTATTTCGAAGTACGGCAAAAACCTATCACTGGCCGATGTTTGCTTAGTTTGGGCAAACATTTGATCAATGTTCGATCTGGTGTTAGAAGAGAATGTGTTTTTGTTACTGTTGCAATGTAGACCAGTGGTGCCTATACCGTTCTTAGCCTTGTTTACAGCATAAGAGGTTCTACTGAAAAGTACATAAACATTGTTCTCGATACCTAATACATATGTCCCTGAAGTATCAATGCGCTTATTCCGTGTGTAATTGGCGAAAGGTATCCCTTTCGACAATTACCACGAGTTCAATTCCAGGACACGCAATTTTGACTGCGAATTTTACAACGTGATTGATTCGCTTACTTGCAACGATGAAATAATCGTAATACCTGAGTTCTTTTGAAAATTTTTACACATTTTAAACCTACTAACTATGATGAATTATTCTATAGTGAAGGAGGCTCGTGACCTAGTACGTAGTGTCTATACCCATCACATAATTATTATATCGGCTATTCCCAATAACATTTAATTGCTACCTCAAAATTCGCAAATAATCATTGGACATACCAAACATTGGATCCAACCGCAGGTGTATACTCCAGGGCAGTTGCTAATGGACATTCTCCCGTCCACACCCTCCCGATATGTTCATGCTTTACTTTTTGTGTGGGGGGTTGGAAGGGTGATTTTTGTTTGCATAGCGAATTTTAAGCCCTAATAGATTCGGCGGAGGTACGTCTGCCCGTGATGACATTGGGATAGGCAAAATGGACGAATATGGTGAGCGAAAAATTTGATTTGTCACGCAAGCGCCATTTAAAATTTGTTTAACGTCAGACTGGTTTTGCTTTGATTGAAAGAAAGGATGGGAATCTGAATGGGATTGGAAAATGGTTGAAAATGATCTATTAGTGGAAATATTGTTAGTGTTGTTTTAGATAGAACCGTCCGACAGTTATATGGCAACGTACTTTAGAAGTCTAGCTGTGTAGATGGTCAAGAAGGTTCGCGATTTATTATCACCATCTTATCATCAGATTTATTATCATTTATTGACTGCCTCGGTGGCGTAGTTGTATTGCGTACGCGTTACGAGTACAATTTGCGCGCTGAGGTCCTGGGTTCGAATCCTGAGTCGGACCAAAAACATTGTGACTGGGTTTTTTTCCATCTTTAAAATTACTCAGTCGCAGCTCGGAGTCAGGAAGTTGGCGGTGTGATACCCCCGTGCCTCGGAAAGCACGTAAAGCCGTAGGTCCTGCGCCTGATCTCTCTCCGGTCATGTCGGATTGCCGTCTCACCGAACTATGAGAGTAAAGGAATAGCGAGTGCACCCTGTGTATTGCGCACACACTTGTGCACTATAATATCTCCTGTGTATCTGGCTGATCTCTGTTGAGATTGGCCGCCGTGGCCGAAATCGGCTAGAAAGGGTATTTATATTTTTGTATCATTTATTATTCTTTGGTTCATATTTATCGTTTGTGATGTCGTATACCGTACTCCTCGTAATGATTGATGGCCGCTCCACATTTAGTAAATTGTCGCGAGCGGACACTGCGGTGTCTATATTTCAGTAGACATCTATAGGTAATTTACGAGCTACCTCTTGACCAATAACAGCTTCTATCATTAAGTGTGATTCATCTGCCCGTGCGGTGAGACCGAGCACTTTAATCTATGTCTGTTAAGTTAATCGTCTTGTCATATTTTGCGGTCTGAAGCCTAGTGCGTGAATATCTCATATTTTCTTACTCGGCTAGTGACGGTTTTTTTTATGGCATTGAATGACGAGACGAGCCGTTCGCCTGATGGTAAGCGATACGACCACCCATAAACAGTAGCAACACCATCCAGCACCTTGAGTTACAAAGTACTGTGTGGCATTCCACTGCGCTTGTCATCCTGAGACATAAGATGTTAAGTCTCATTATGTCCAGTAGTTACACTGGCTAAAATTTTCTTCAGACCGAAACAACAGTGCATGCACACTCTGCTGCTTGGCGGTAGAAATATACATTGCGGTGGTACCCACCCAGACGGACTCTTACACATGAGAGACGTACCACCGGTAATACCGGTGGACATTCAGTAAGTTTTGGGTCGACACAATTATGCCGGCCTGTTTGCAACCGGAGGTACACGACTGATCTTGGTAAGCGACCACACACACACACACACACACACACACCAACGTACTCAAGGGTGTACGTTGGTCGCCATCCGGGTGGATATATCATATATTTCGTCATTCAATGCCATAAAAAAAAAAAAATTCTACCACAAGCAAAAGTTGCTTAAAGTAGTCAGTTTCATAGTAGAGTAGTGCTTCTCAGCAACAAGTTGACGACTTCTGTGCGGTGACTTATAGTACAGAAATAAAATTATGCTCAATGGGGGTTGAAACGGCAGTGAAATGAGGCAGCGTGTTTCCACAACAACACAATGTTTGTATGACCCGCAATTTGTTTCTGTTATGAGAACGAAATAACACGAAGCTGATACTCGTGATGCAAGACGTGTGTGATATTGTGGAATTATAACTATGTTTTTGGAACGAAGTTCCTTATCGCGCGTTGTGAAAGGGGGCTGGACGGAAAAAAATCTCATGAAAAGTTGTCACGACACTTTTTGCTATTATCTTACTAATATGAACCTTAAATACAATGCGTAGAAGCTATAATTCTTGAAACGAGTATATTTTTATTTATTTTATTTATTAAAGTCATTAAAACCATTTCTTACTAATCTAATATGAACCTTAAATACATTGCGTAGAAGCTATTTTCCCAGCGTTGGCACGGCACGAGTACAAAAGAATCGAACGTAACATTCTTTTTTCAAATTTTGTTGATTTATTCTACTTTGGTTACTGACATTTATCAATAACAAGACTAAACGTGCTTTGCTCGCGTTTAAAAATCTACTTTATGTGGTAAGCGTAAGATCGAATTTGTGTTTAGTCAATCAAAATTTGTGATAAAAATGCTATGCAATAGCTTTACCGCGGCAGTCTCCGAGTGCCACACGTATTTATTTGTTTTTTTTTCTCTAGAAACTTATGTATTGGAACGGAAATAGGAAAATATTTATATATTTATATATATACACACTCTGTTATATAAATAAAATTTTATTACAATTCCTTCACTAATTAATCGAAAGGAACTTCGTTCCATCCGGGTGTCCCTTGACACCTCTCATTGCTTTTTTTCAATAATTTAGGGACTTTTATCTTGGGAAAGATTTTTCACGTAGGTGAAGTCGCAAGCAACACTTACTAATATTATAAACGATGCAATAGTCCGTAGTCTCAAAAAATATAAAAATAAACTAAATTATATAAATTTCATTAACAATAGAAGCAATTTTCCAGATACCCTCAACAATTATAATTGGTAAAATTTTACTCATACACTTAAAATCTTAATTAAACAGCTTCCCAGGCTATTGCTTTAACCCATCGAAGCCGGCACAAACTACGGCTTATGAAAAGAGCGTGATGAATGGCCGGCGATTTTTTCTATTTTTTTTCTATTTATACGCGCTATTCAAAAAGTTAACGGGTGGGTGCGACGCACGTAAGGCCGCGTGTCGCTGGACCGTCCGGAAAATGGGCGATTTCAGGGTACCGCTTATGTGTAATATTTATATAATGAACACTCATATAGGTAGTGTAGTTTTATGGGTGATGAAAATGAGATGGCTTGATTTTGACCTTGACCTTGAAAATCGTCGTGAAGTGAAAGCATTGCTGCATTTAAATTTATGATGTTAGAGACTCAATAATCTCCCCTCCTTTGCTATTTATTAGGGTTCCGGACGTCAAAAGGAAAAAAGGAACCCTTATAGGATCACTTTGTTGTCCGTCTGTCTGTCTGTCTGTCAACACCCTTTTTCTCAGAAACACGTAAAGATATCAAGTTGAAATTTATAAACAAATATTCGGAACTACGATCTATTCGAGCTGTGAAAAAATCAAACTTGTAAGTCAACCCGATCAAAAGATATGACCGTCTATGTCGCATATTTTCGCGTATTTTGCGATTTCGTAAGGGAATCAAAACCGTACTTCCCGTTGACCTAGAATCTTGAAATTTGGCAAGAAGCAAAGTCTTATAGCACATGTAAAGTAAAAAATCTAAAACCTGCTAATATACTATATACTTCAATAACGAAAAAAGAGAATTTACAAATTTTTAAATGTGATCAATGGATTAATTAATATTGGCGAACTATTGAACTTATATACTTAGATACCTTACCTACAAGTTTGTTCGGAACCCTCTGTACGCGAGTCCAACTCGCACTTGTTTGGTTTTTTATTACTTCATACAGTTTGGCAACCTGCCTGTCTTCTGCTGCAAAAAATCTCTGGGGTAGAATCATACTTATTTTGTAGTCAAGACTAACGGCGACCACGATGGATTTTAGTGTCTTTACTAAGAGATCATGGTGTAGGTTCTAACATGACTTGTTTAAAAAAAGTGGATTGGTTCAGACACCTTCTATGAAATTGAAGTGAGTAATTTACTTCTGCACAAAATATGTTCCAAATATCCCGGCCCAATGCGTTTATAAAAATGTGATTTTCCCATTATATCATTAAGCTATGAAATGGAGGAAATGCGTCCCAATGGAAAATGTTAAATGAAATTGTCCCGTATGTGTGACGCTTTACATGAAAAAGAGTTTTCAAAAGCGCCTGCGTTAACCGGAATTCATTGCGCTTGTTTTTTATGGGGCGAACAGTGAGCGAACTTTACTGAAGTTTGGGTTTTATTTTTTTTATTTTCAGTATATATCAAAGGGTCTTTCGGTTTAGTGGGTGGAGTTATGCGTGCGGTGTTAGTGGACGAGAGTCTATTTCGGGGGTATTGCGCGCTGAAATTGCTAAAACATTTTATGTGTGGCTCGGTCCGAGTGGGTCTTTCTGGTATAAATACAAGCAACCTACTCTTAGTATTTGTTGTTTACATGTTTAAATAATTTGGAGAGGCTATTACATTTTGAAAAAAAAAATATCATTTTGACAGATAGTGTTGCTGAGGGAGTTTCTTGCGCCGCGTCTTCTTCACAGCGATAACACGTTCCGAAGCGGTGGTAGATTCATGACGATTCAAAAGATCTTGTGAAAGACTATTTGAATAAAGATTTTAAGTTTGAGTAGGTAAATGTTCAGCCAATCCATTAAGTCAATGCAAAATTGCTTTTATAGTTTCTAAATCCTTCAGATAAACCATACCATACCAGTCTTATATTATATACTGTCCACTGCTGAACACGGGCCTCCTCTACAACTAAAAGGGTTTAGGCGTTAATCCACCACGCTGGTCTAGTACGGGCTAGCAGAATTGACATACCTGCGAAATTCAGAGAACTTCTTAGTAAAAAGACAGACAGATAAGACACATTTTTTAACAGACAGATAAAAAAGCCCTTAATTCAAAACAATAAAGAGCTGTTTGTTTTATTTAATTTTTATACGTAAAGGACATAAAGGCCATTTTTGGTCATTAAGTTCTAGTGCGCCAACAATTTCGTCAAGTGCCGAATGTTAAATTTCATTTGGGTAAGTAATACTTCTTTTGATTTTGCCACCAAGGTAATTGTAAACATTGATGTATTCCGGTTTGGAGCGAATATCTAGTATATAAAACATAAAACGAATTATGTGTACGTTACACTTCTGCCCACCTCTAACAAAAAAGGCGTGACGTCTGTAAGATTGAAATTAAATGTATCTTAAAGGCAGTGCAGTGCCTTCACCTAAGTCATAAATGGTATGGTTTAAAGTTTATCTTTAGGCAAAGTACCAGAAATATAAAATTACAAAACTTAGTATTTATATTCCCGGAATTCCCGGTGCGAGTTATAATGTGAGTGGGAGGCAGGGAGGCTATATACGAGTATAATCAAATTAGTGAGAGCCGCATAACGACGCGTTTGCGTTACGCTAATTTTGACAATTTGTTCACCCATTAGGTTATATTAAGTAATTTTTCAGCTGTTTATTAAATTGTGTTTTATTACGTCGTGTTAATGAATTTTCCAAAATAGATTTCAAGCGACATTTTTACGTGAGAGTCTCAGGTAGCAAGACCCGTCACAATATATACACTCACCATTAAAGTAAGCGGTTATTGTAACGAAAACATTTAAGATGTGTGACTCCCCAAAGGCAGGACATGAACCTGCCACCTTCGTCTAGCAGGCCATTCCACAAGGACAAATTATTTAAGTATCTAATATTATTATTTACTGTAGTTACTTCACAAATACACAGTACAGCGGCTTAATTTGGGTACACATTGAAAATTATACACATTCATTCACTCAATCATTCTACAAGAAGTATTTATACAGCATCCCATTCGCCGTTTCGTTTGCAACTCGCGTAGCAATCCGTAGCGCACGACTAAAAAAATAAATGTCGTAGCGTCTCGTAGCACGTCGTAGAGCTCTGTAGCGTCTGTGTCGCGCCAACTATAAAACTTCTTGTATGCCAGTTAAAAGTACTGAATAAAGAGTTCCGTTCCGGGAATTCAAGTTTCTAGGGGTCCTCTGGGTGGAGGTACAAATTCTTGATGTGTTTAATTGTCCTTTTAATTCAGTTTTCATAGAATTATTTACATTGCAACTGTAATCTTTTCGGAAGAGAAACCGGAGACCGCTAAAATATGTTAACTATTTTGTTATTTAATTGAGTCATCCCACTGTTTCAGTGTGTTAGTTGTTAAAACGGTGTAAGGTCAAGCTTCGTTTCAAAGATTACTACCACATGCAGTGATTCACTATTAGCAACAGATAGTCATTTCGTTGAAGTGTTTTATTTTTCATGGCAGGGGTCGAAGGGATGCAATTGTCATTATTTACTGCCTCGGTGGCGTAGTTGAATTGCGTACGCTTTACGAGTACGATTTGCGCGCTGAGGTCCTTGGTTCGAATCCCGGGTCATGCCAAAAACATATTGTGACTGGGTTTTTCTATCTTAAAAATTACTAAATCTCAGCTCGGAGTCAGGAAGTTGGCGGTTTGATACCCCCATGCCTCAGAAAGCACGTCGTTGGTCCTGAGCTTGTTCTCTCTCCGGACATGTCGGATTGCCGTCTCACCGGACTATGAGAGTGAAGGAATAGCGAGTGCACTTGTGTATTGCGCACATACTTGTGCACTTTAATATCTCCTGCATACCTGGCTGATCTCTGTGGAGATTGGCCGCCGTGGTCGGAATCGACTAGGTAGGCATTTGAAGAGACAGCATTACTATTAGGTCTAAGTGACTTTGCTGTACCAAATAAACGTCCTTCTATCTTCCATCTATTGTGTACAGAACCGCGCATCATCCAGCGTATCGCGATTCACGACCCCCTCGAGTCCCGCATCACGTGCCGGCCGATGCACTTCACCGCAGTTCTGAACTTGGCTCCCTGAATGTTGCTTCACATTCGTGTAATTTTGACATGTGTCATGAATCACTTCAGTTTGAAACTTTAGTAAATACTTTGTGAGTATTTGCCTGGAGATATTTTGTGAGTCAAGGAGTCTTTTTGTTCTAAATTTTATGTATTTCAATTGTAGGTTTTTATCCTTTCTTCAATTTTTATGTACTTTACTGAATCTATGTCGTTGGGAATTAGAACATAATTCCATGCCAAATTATCGAATTGGCACCGACAATTCGTAGAGCTGATAATCGTTCCATGTATGATTAAACTAAACCAATCACTTTCTGGGGTACAAGTTCCAATGCCGAACAGCTAATATAATTAGTCTACAAATTAAAAAAAATGTTGATCTCCTGGATTCGAACCTAAAACCTAATAGACTATGGCTCAAGTATACTACCAACAGACTAATAAGGACATAAATAAATTACCATAATATCACAAACATTTATTAGGACTCCCTATTCTCAAGATTCGATAAAGGCTTTCAGGATCTAACTTTCGGTTCCATAATACCAAGTCCGAAACAATTTCAAATACTTACCTACATCTCGACTAACAGCTGCTCCGTGTTTGTTAAAATACACAGTAACATTTCCAACCAGCCTCATCACCCCACGGAACAAAAGAACAAACAAACACATTATTCCATATCAATGAACCCGCGACTTATGCGATTTCTAGACTTTGAGTAAATCGTCAGTCGCTGTAATTGGCAAATATTTAAATAAAATAATTAGTGGTGTGACAACAATGAATTTTGGACTCTGTTATGTGATGTAGAGAGTTGGCAATCGCGTGGAGGATGTAACAGCTCGTTAAGCTGAACTAATATTGGTTCGGCCGCCGGCTCTGAGTCAATTTTATTGACGGGTAATGTTTGCATGACAGTCGAATTAACGACACGCTGTTCGGATAGTAAACTTGTTTTATAAACCTTTTTTTTTGACATTTCCAGCTTAGAATTTTTAGGCGATAGTTTTTTACGTTGCATTCAGAGGGTTATATTTTTATACAATTGAATGACGAGAGGAGCAGCTATACGCTAAATAATAATCACTATGACTGCTACTAAACAGCTGCTACAATGCAGTGCAGTGTCACGTACAGTTTCTTATATTAGGGTTCTGGGTGTGTTACTGTTTATATTCATCTTGGTCCTTTAAATGTTATGTAATCTTGGATACTGTAGTATGGTTAAATAAAATCACTCTAAATAATTTCATGTATGATCATCTATTTTAGCCATATAGATATAATTTTATCTTTATCTCATCAGAACTGATACTAAACAAACTGATTTTAAGCATGCGTTTAGAAAATATCTTTAAATATATAACATAACTAAGTTAGGACTAAGGCCTAACCCCTCTCAGTTGTAGAGGAGGCCCGTACTCAGCAGTGGGCAGTATATAATACAGGGCTGATTGCATATAACAAAATACTAAAAAACACAAAAATAATAATAATCATGCAAATACGTATAACCTTAAAAAAGTAAAATTCTTATGAAATTAATTATAAATTCGTCTGGTACCCTAACAAGACATTTCTTTCATGTTGATTGTAAATTAATGGGTTGCCGAGGCTGCAATAGAATTCGTTTTATTCGTAACGATCCTCTAATGAGGCACTCCACATCGGAAACGCGTTTCCCTCAATAAATATTATATTTAGAATTATTTCTATAAAAAAGTCTTGGAAGATATATTTAGAAGATTATTTCCTGTAGCTTATACGTTATGGATTGAGCTTAATAGCCGTCTTGTATCTCAAATTCATGGATGGTACTTATTTAATCTATTTATGTCAATCTGTTGTATGAAAGTGATAGTAGTTTTAAAGTCTTCTTTTCTTGCTCGTTTATTAAGTTTATCACATTTTGTTTTTTGTTAGTTTCTAGCTTTAGATGTAATCATAATAGCTGTATAAATTAACTGTTAACGCACTACATATTTTAATGAATGCTGTGTACTCCTTTAAGTTGGTTGTGCATCAGAATATGACCATTGTTATAAATCACCTGTGTAAACTTAATGTACAATCTGCTGGAGAACCTTATAAATAAATAAATAAATAAGTCAGTTTATCTACTGAGCATTATGAGATTTACCGTCAAATGTCTCAGGATATTGAGCGGAGCGCTAGGCTTACTTTGTAATTAAAATGTATAACATTGATACTGTTAATAAGTATGAATTATGTTTACAATGAATATATAGCACCTTACTCGACCCTGCATACAGTATATCCAGACATAGAATAATTATTTTGTTTTAGATTCGGGGAGTCTATAAAATTCAATTTAATATAAGTAAAATTAATCCAAGCCAAACCAAGATCCTTTCAGCAAACCACAATTCGGCAATAAAGCAAGTTAGTGTAAATCCAGAGGTCCTAAGTCCACATGATTACGTTATCTGATAAGGTATTTAATAAACAATCGATAGGAACCCGCAAAATGTCCGACCACCCTTGTAATCTACTGAGGGTCACTGAGTCCAAGCGAGAGTTGTTTATACTGTAAGCGATTAAATCAACTAATTTCATGATACGCGTTTTGAGATTTTTTTCTTGATGAATTCCCAACCCGTTCATTTGTTCACAACTGATTTTGTTTCTCACTTCGGGGTGTTGCAGGACGGCGAGGTTTCGCTATTTGATATGTAAATCACCCCTCTCCAAGCGTTTTCAGATTAGCTAGTGTATATCTAATAAGATAGACACAACTCGAGCAAAACTCACTTGCATGAGCATACAGGTGGCCAAAAGTGGAGGCTCAGGTACTATCTGGCATTGATCCTACCTGGTGAAGAATTACGGGATGCTTTGAATAATAGTATTTGAACAAAAGTTAAGATGGCCGCGTGAATTATTCACCTGCAGGCTGTATTAGATGGCTTGTCTGAGCGAAAACAAAATTATAATTGCTTGAAAATAGTGAAAAATTAATTAAAATTGCAAAATTTGTGCGCGATATGGCGATTGGCTCGCCCCCTCTCACATCATGGGACGGAATACGCTCGGCAAAAAGTGGGTGCACTAGTTGCGCCTCTACCTACCCCTTCGGGGATAAAAGCCGTGAGTATGCGTATGCGTATGCGCAAATGGTTAGAAAGTTAAATATATGACGAAGTATCAAATCGCTACATCACAACAAGATTCTCCATAAAAATGTCCGCAATCTAACCGCACCTTTTCCCAAAGACCGCAGCCTTATCAATAAGAGGAATGTAATAGCCGTCCGTTAATAGATACAGTCGATAGATTAATACCGCGGACGAACCTTATTACAGATATGAGGGAATACCGTACACAATCAACTGCATTATACGGTGGTCACTGGGTTTTAATTATAGGTATTTTGTTATTAGTTATGTACAGTCACCCACATGAGTAGCTATACACATTCAAAACGCCTAAACAATTTTGTGTTCTTCTAAATTTTTATTTTCTCTTTATGAAAATAAAATTAAAAGGATTCACTTTAGTGGTGGTAGGTCTCTCATATGTAGGAGTCCGTCTGAGTGGGTACCACCGCAATATCTATTTCTACCACCGTGCGAAGTGGTGTGCATGCACTGTTGTGTTTCGGTTTGAAGGAGATTTGCTGCTTTGCGGTAGAAATAGACATTGCGGTGGTACCCACCCAGACGGATTACATATGAGAGAACTACCACCAGTAATTATATATCAGATGTTAATCTTTTATCGTTAGGCTACCTACCTTATACCCTTTAAAAACCATATGACCCTTCCACTAATCGTATTTTTGGCATCTTCGTAGCCGAGTTAATTCAAACTAGAGCTTTAATAAGCTCGTAAAGGGCTGTGTAACTTGATATGGGCAGCGGTAAGTTTACAATATTAACCACGACGATGGGCAGTTAAAACTATTTATAACCGTTAAATTCCGGCTTTAGGGATAACAGGAAGTTGTGAAAGACTTAAAAATACCAGGCCTGTATACTGTCCCGGTGCTAGATACGAACCTCCTTTACCACTGAGAGTTTTAGTCCTTAAAGACTAAGTCAAAAAATACCAGACCATACTGTCCCGCTGCTAAGCACTGACCTCTATCACTGAGGGTTTTAGGCCTTAAAGACTTGAGAAAGACTTAGAAAAAATAATGTTTGTATAGAAGTGTAAGATGAGACAAATAAGTCACTCTGTTATTATAAATCGCCGGATTGCTTATAGCAAAACCATGAATATTTCCAATTGCAATTTACTACATGACGTCGTACTATATTCAATTCGTTATCCTGAGTCATAAAAAAATAATATCTATTCCGGTTTACACTACCACAGTAGCACGCAGACTACAGTGATCGCAATAGACGCCTCTTTAGTCTGTTTGCTTATGACTCAGGAGGCCCTAGATTCGATTCCCAGTTCACGTATCACTGTAAATTTTTGTTTCGATTTACTTAGTTTGCAGCTCATACATATATGTTTGTTATGGAGAAGACTGCCTCCGTGGCGTAGTTGTATGAGTGCAGAGCTAAGGTCTCGGGTTCGACCCAGGGGCGAGCAAAGTGATATTGGATTTTTGTACTAAGTATCAGCCCGGAGTCTGGAAATGTGCCCGCTTCTTATTACATGGGACCTATCATAGCTGGCGAAATGTGGGTGTCTGACACCTCTGTCTACCCCGCAAAAGGGAAAAAGGCGTGATGCTATATATTTATGTAGGAAAGCCTATTCTAACAAGACCTAGTAAACTGTTTTCCAAATCCGAGTTTGAGAAGTATGTCTTAATGAAATTTGTGCGCAGAGCCCGTCGTCTGCGGTGGGTCCGTACGCCGCAATATTTGTTCCACGTCGGTCCCGTCTCCCACCGCACCGTTCCTTAGGGAACACATGCGATTATCTACTGGGATAGCATTATCCTTTAAAGCTTTGTTTAGCCATTTAAAACTACATTGAGTATAGAAAGGTCGAGGAGCGCAAAGAATGTTTACAATTTTATATTAAAAATTGTTGCCACACTCTAAACACCAATAAGAATGCAGATTTTTTACTGAAATGACGTCTAGTAAGCCGTGGTCATATCACATTGTTGTGTCTTGTTTCTTCTGACGTTAAATATCTCACAAATTAGAAAACAAAACACTGCACAACTAAAGCAGACGTATAAACGTTTATTTAAAGTGTTTAAATCACACATTACTGAAGTTCACACTTCGCCGTTAAGTTAAACAGAGAACAAAACGTTAAACAACCCATTTAACTCATTAATGTGATGCGATTTGAGAATGAATGCACATTGTTTACAAACAAAATAACGTTGTGCTTTCTCCTTTGTGATTACAATTCTGAAGATACTCATTCAATGAGAGTTTTAAAGAAACCGACGTTTATATGGAAGTACTATACTATAGTACTAACTTTTCGGACCACCAACACCTCAGTCCGCCCCGTGACCACGAAGTGCTGCAAAGCCTTCGAAACGTCGGGAGAAAAATTAAATAAAAAACCGCGATAAAATCCGTTATAATAGTTTAATTTCAATGGAAGTACTATATAAAGAAAATATTTTTTGTACGGTGAGTTAATAACTTTAATATAAAAACTGTTGTTTTTTATAAAGCAATGCTTCTAGGGACAATTTAAAGCTCCCAGACTGAAATTGCTGTTCGTCGTGACATGATGGAAAAATCATTAGTTTGTTGCCATTGGTACTGCACAATAGAACGAGCAGATTTGGTGTTTGTATATTTGTTTTGTTTTGTGATTATCTGAGTAACAATAGAATACCAAAAAAGCAAAGCCAAACTAGATAGTAAACTATCTGCCTAAACTTTAAACAAAACTGTCAACAAAAAGACTCCATGGCGCCAACATTCCAAATTCGAATTACTATCGAAACGTATATCCTGATATTTCCAAACCTCGAAATGTAAAATATGCAAACAAAATAAAATCACTTTTCCGCTCTGAAGAAAAGTGGGAATGCGTCAGATTCCGCAGCGGCGCGGTCGGTATTGACGGAGTTTTCCAGTTTGCCGACGTTCGTCGGAAACTTGTATCACAAAGACCCACTCTGCATAATGTTGCAATATTAAATCATTTTCCTGGAAATATCCTTTCTGTGAGTCTGTGAAGATATTTGGATGTTTATTTGAAGTAAACACAGAGAGTATTGAATGATTTTGGGTTTAATTTCGTAATCGGGCGAATTCGAGGATGCTTAATTAGAACTATTAATCTGTGAAAAGTGCTTCATTCAAGCGGAGCTGCAAGCAAAACCTAGTTTTAATATTTTATTTGTTTCAGGCAGGAAGTCATAAAGCTGAGTTAGTTTTTTGTTGATGTTTTAATTAGCGCTCTCCAGTCAGAAATGATATTGTAATGATTTATACGCGTAGCAAGCAACTACAAAACAACTCTTCTAAACCTGTTACATATGCACACTTCAACCCAAATTAATCTTTTACAATCGCAAAATAATTCTCATAATTCCCTGGCAACCCGGCACATACAAGTTGTGGATATTGAAAATATTTTGCGGATGATCCACGCGCGGACCGCACAGCGCCCACGGGAATGGGAGAACCTCGAAACTTTACTGCGCATATCCTAGTTTAGCATATTCTGCATATGCGATGAATGGCATGATGTTTTATTGTTTAAATGGAAGTTTAATGCCTAGGGCATAGGGTATAGAGGTTATTATTAAGTAAAAGATAGAGATCAATTGATTAATTATTCGATAATTAATATTTTAAAATACTTAGGATCGTTAGTCTAATTTCTGGGAAATGGGCCGTAAGACTGGGCTGAGGTACAACTAAATTAGCCAACAATTACTAGGTATTAAAAGACTAATTAATATTCAATGTCCATGTATGATTAGAGAACCATAAATTGGTTTATAATTTATTATGCTATTTTATTAAACTTTTTTTATTTAATTGAAATAAAATTACATCATTTAAAATGTAATACAGAAGCCATAATTTCAATATTAAAAACACGAATTTCTGTCCCATTTTCATTGCTGGTTACAAAAAGGGCTTCTTTTTCGTATTATCGCTGTTAAGGATAGCATAATTGTCAAAATCGAAAAGCGAATGAGTTTATTCACCGTGGAACTACTGTTTGTAAATAGTCATAATCATCCCACAACTTGTTTCGTCATATAGTTGTATTAAAAGGATACCAGGTGTTGGTTTGATCCTGATGGGGTATTTTTCCTCCCTGACGTAATGAACCCACTGATGCCGTTACTCACAGGTTAAAAGGGTTGAAAAATGGCCATGTCCCACGCCTCGTGAGTTGCAAATGGCTACCATAGTGACCGCGTATTACTATGCTTTTGGTTTGTTAGTTCGTAGTTCTTCTCGCACTTTATCTTAAAAATAAAAGATGACAAAGATTTTTTTAAAACGAAGTTATTTGGAAGTGATCACATATTATCTGAGATAGCTGGAGGCAGGTAAAACTATGTCCAGGATGTACTGATTAAGTTTATATCGTGATATAGTTGTGATCGCACATTACTAGGATATTCTTATTATCGATGTAAGCTCGCAACTATAAACAGCATGCGTCTATAGAGTTCATCATTCTGCTAAACAGCTTCAGCCACAATCATCTTAAAATATGCCTTTTTCAATTTAGTAAACTATAGATGACTGTGTTTTTAATTGCATGCGTTTACTCTTGACCTAATCTAAGATGTGCTAAATTAAAAAGTTTATGAATGTCCACGGTCTAGGGACCAAGTATCAGGCAGTGAAACAAGCGCCCGTATAACAATGACCCAAGAAATAAAAATATTACTTAGTCACATGTTCCTATAACTAACTCCTCCCCACATATTTGTGGGTTATGTTCCCCATTTTGTCATAACTCTGATGACAAGATGGCGTGGCTCGTAACTCGAGTTAATGTTAAGCAGCGCTGCTACCGCCATCTGTCGCCAATAATTATCACTTTATTGAGCACCCGATAGCGTTTCGATGTACGTAGACTGTTTTGATGTCTATCGCTTTATTATAATTAGGATTGGTGGAATTCTGTTGCGTATATGATTAATCCAATTATAGACAATAATAATAATGTATTGAATTCTAGTATACATTGTTATTTAAATTTGTACATAGATGTGTATATTACTGTCTATATTTATGACTTAAAGGATTTTTTTATCTAATTAAAATACCAAATCTCAATGTAATTTTTTTTGCGTGTTTCTTTATCTATTACTAATTGAACCTAATTTTTTTCCTTGAGAGGACCTTAAGTAATGTGTGTGAAATAGCGCCAAGAAAATAGTTTAGAATATAAATAACAGGGCGTAATTTATCGTCAAATCGTCTAAAGAACCAGAAATAGTCACGAAAATACACAAACATATACATATCTTGTCTAAATAATTCACACACAAGGCAGACGTCATAAACAATCGGCCGCTATCAGAGATCTGAACTAGCGCCATGTGTCGCCAATAATGATCGCTTTATTGAACTGCCGATAACGTTCCGTTCTACGCAGCGTAATGTTTATTGCTGTGATGAAGATAGTCCAGTGCGGTTAGTGTTTTGTTTGGACCGGGAGCCGGCAGACGTCCTAAAGTATTGAATAGAGGTACTTTCGTCGTTGTATGCATAATTTGATTAATTTTCCTAGAAATAATCACATTTGAAAAAATATTTTGTATGTATTTGTATTTGAAATTAAAAATTCCAAAAGTATTTGTATTTTGTATTTAAATACTTTTATCCCGGGAAAATATTTTATCCCGGAAAAACTGTTTCAAGCGGGCGGAGCCTCGAGCAATACTAGTATACCATATTGGTACCAGCATGTACGTACATTGTCCTAATATTACTATTCTATTCGTGTTTCAGATCGTAATATTACTAAAAATTTGCCATCTCTGAGGGGTTGCCATTGCATTTTTTATATAAAATTTAGACGTATCCATTTCGTAATATAACACCGAATAACGCTTGCTAAAAGGTAAAAAATTTAACGCTGTAATATTAAACAATATATAATTTTACAGAATCAAGCTATGTAAACTTGAAAATGAAGGCCTTTAATGAAGCGCAGTCAATTTCCCTTATAAAAGCTACGTATCTCATCATCCTATATTCATGTATCAGCACTTTATTATCAATAAAGTTATTTAGCTGTATTGCCCTTGAAATTCCCTTCAAAGCTCGTTACGACGGAGTTAATAATGAAGTTAGTTTAACCGGTCATCGTGAGTTGCGGAAAGAGAACCGACTCACTCAGTTACAGCTTGACGTTCATTGTTATTTATTATTGCGGTTAAAATTGGAAGTGTAAATGGACTTTGTTTAGATATACGTGTTTTATGATAACTTTTTATTAGTAACTTGTGGATTTTCGATATGAAATGTAATGATTTATTATATTAATATTACGATGAAATACTCTTTCTACTATCACCGTTTGAAAATTCCATGGCATGAGGCATATCGGAACGTAATATTTAAAAAAACAAACTAAATTTACTTAAAGCTCAGTATATCATACTGACTACGTTAAATTCCATTTATTTATTTTCATTTTTTTTTATTGCTATTAAATGACGAGGCGAACATGCGATTCGCCTGATGCTAAGCGATATAACCACCTATAAACAGTAGCAACATCATACAGAACTTTTAATTACAAAGTATTGCGTGGCACTCCACTGCGTTTGTCACGCAGAAAACGTAAGCAGATTTTAAGTCTCATAATGCCTAATAATTACGTTGGCTATCATGTCCGTCAAACCGGAACACAACAATGCATGCCAACTGCTACTTGACGTTAGAAATAGACATTGTGGTGGTACCTAACAAGACGGCCCCTCGGATACGACAGACCTACCACCAGTTACACTGATTTTTTATGCAGTAGCTACGACTAAGTACAGGCTCAATTCATTCAATAAGTATTTATCATATTGTTTGTGTTGAATTTCGAAGCTTTAAATTAACGTACAAAATAGCAGCCAGTAATTAATACAACGGCAACATTTGTCTGTAGCCGCAGCGAAATAGGAACGTGGCAGCGCCATCTAGTCACAGACCGCACACTCGTAATTTAATTTTTTCATTATTTACGATTTAATTTCCCGAGCGCTTGCTAATGTTTCCGTGCGATGCTGCAAATCGTAGAACGCAATAATAAATCCTATTTATATTAAATAATTTAATTTCTGCAGTGTGCAGTATTGTAACACAAATTAGTAAAGATTGTAATCGTGGCGGTGTTTCGTTGTTTTCGAACCGTTGAAGGTTAAGCTCGATTTATAGATCGAGTAATTACATTCGGTCTATAATGTAACTATCTTTTGGATCACAATGGTTTTAATATACAAAAATACCGTCTATGGGTTTAAGTAAAAATAACAATCAAACTTTTTTACAACCCACGCTGCAATGACGAATCTCAAGAGAGGCGTATAAGTGATGGGGGAAGATACCCATAATAATAATGTTTAGATGTCATTTATTGTGCTTTATGGTGTGTATCTTTGGAGTTATGAAAAACGCGGATTAGGTTTTATTATTTTCTTTACATAAAGGACGCAGCAGATCGACTAATACCAAGTCTCCCATAGACATCCATCCCGGAGGAATAGTGTGAGTATAATTTAAAGTCAGAGGTATTTTCATGAACCTCTCTACTCATATTTATATTATGCAACAAGCTTCTGCTCGCGGCTCCGCCCGCGTGAAAAACTGTTTCCGGGATAAAATTCCCGCTGTATATTTTTTCGGGATAAAAAATACCTTTTCACAGTTTTAAACTATCTCCGTATCAAATTTCATCGAAATCGGTGCAGTAGTTCGGTCGTGTAAACGTAACGGAGTTACTTTCTCATTTATAATATAAGTATATATGACACAAACTAATGTTGGTTGACACTTTTACTGAATTTTTATCGTATTGATATCGCATCAAGACCTTAAAAGAAGTTCAACAAACAATACTAGATTGTTACCATTAGTGAGACCTTTGCCTACCCGTTTGGGCATATCGACGGTAAAAAGCGATTTTGTCGTATCTCGAAATATCCAACTTTACACCAGAGCCAAAAAACGATTTAAAAAATTCATAACTCGTAAATTTGTGAAGATAGAAAGTTGAGATTTGGAACATATTTCCAAAAATCTAAACCTTACTTTCCACGGTTAACCGAAATATCCTAAAGTTACTACTTCATTCATATTGTACTAGTTACAGCAGTCGATGTTTTAATGTCGAGCAGCAGAAATGTTTTATCTGTGAGGTGAAATGTATGACCAACTAAGATACATAAAGATTTCGATGCGACGGATCTGCTGTATCTCAAATAAAAAGCATGCCAATCATGTTTATATTGCTGTATATGATTTAATCGAACTAGTTTATGAAAAAAACCACGTCTTACATACAAGCAGTATCATAAAAGTTATAAAAATAAAATGCTGTATCTTTTACTAAACGCTTTTATTTTCTTTTTAAGAATGTAAGGACAAAAAATACAAATAAATAAACAAAATAAACAGTAATTTTTCTATTCAACTCTAACTATATTTGTCTCCTGTTGTTGGGGGGTGGGGGGGCTCAGAATCCCCCAAGCATCGAACTACGCTTTCGGCATCAATGGCAGTGACTATCCCGCCCTCACGCCCGCCACTGCAACACTCAACACTGATACCGAGCGGTGAAGCTCGGCGAATCTCAGGGAACACTAATCTGTCTTTAACCCGCAATGAAATCAATCAAATAGAAACATAGGGAGGAGTTGGAAAAAATCGGCGTCAAGGGCAGCGTGAGACCTACTTTCCACGCTATCTTCCATCACTGAGATCGCAACATTGTACTAAAAGATAATACGACATTAAAGACGAACTACCCTGCTTGAAGCGGCGATAGCCTAGTTGGGAGTGGAACGGACTGTCGAGACAAATGTCCGCAGGTTCCAAACCCAAGGGTTCTGACCAAACCCACTTCTGACTTTTCTAAAAAAGTTATGTGTGTTTTCGTTGTAAATTATCGCTCGCTTTAACGGTGAAGGAAAACATCGTGAGGAAACCTGCATATCTGAGAAGTTCTCTGAATTTCGAAAGTATGTGAAGTCCGCCAACCCCCATTAGGCCAGCGTGGTGGACTAAGGCCTAAACCCTCTCAGTTGTAGAGGAGGCCCGTGCTCAGCAGAGGGCAGTATATAATACAGGGCTGATATGGTATGGTATAGTACCCCCTGCCGCCCGCCCGCCACCCCCGGTGGCCCCTATTAGTCGTATTTTACGACAGGCACCGTACCGTACCGTGGTGGACTTCTCCAAACGCCCCCAATCCATACGGTGGGAGATGCCGGTCAGTCCTCCACCTAGCGTCTTCTACGTCTCCTCTGGTGGCGGGAGGTATCTTCGCGCTCCTGATCCCTCTCGGCACTCTCCTTCTGCTAGAGGACCACCTCGCAGAAGTGGGCCATCACACGCCATGACCTCTGGCTGCCGACCATAGAACCGGCCACGGCCGGCAGTGAGAGGTCTCCTCCGACGACTGCTCTGAGAGCGCTGCGCTCCTCGTCCCAGACTGACCAAAACTCCAATGTGTACTGATCCGTATCCAGCGGGCAGTTGTCACAATGATGACAAACAGCCGAAACCTCTGCGCCTACTATTCGACACAGTTACTCACCGAAGCAGCTATGCCCGGTAAGTATCTGTATCAGGTGAAACGTAGCCGGGCCATGGCGCCTGTCCAGCCACGCAGTAAACCGGGCGCACTACCGCGACAACCCTGAACCCCGCTGTCTGGGCCTCCGGCCTGATACGCCACTCCTCCACGTCAGCTCGACGTAGGGAAGCCTTCATGGTCTCCACCTTCTTCAGGGCCGGATGCTGCCCATGTCCGGATGCCTCCTCCCACCAATGAAAAGCATCGAAGAGGGCGACCAGATCCCAAAGCAAGAAACCGATCAACAAGCAAGCCGCCTCGAAAGAAACTGTGCGGTACACCCTGATCACCCGCTACGCCAAAACTATGGGTTTAGCAAGAGAGCGATGCAGCGGTCGCTCAAGAAGTGCTTTGGAAGTCGAGAAACTGGTTCGGAATGGCGTAGGTAAGGTACACGTTGGGGTAGGAGCGAAGTGACGGGAGCGGGTCTGGCTAGAGTGACGTATTGACAAAGTATTAATCACTGTACAAAAAAACAATACTCTGTTCCTATGACGTAAGTGTGATTTTCGCTATCCGATTCAATGTTTGAAATGTAGTAACTTTTCAATAATTATACGCACATCTCTGGCAACGTAAAATTTTGGGCCGACAGAAATGCTGTATCTCCGAAAATCAATCTCCATAATTGAAAAATAATGTTGTAACAATTATTTAGACTGGGCGTATTGTTGTATCTCTTTTATTTTCAAATGTAACGTTTTTTTCTCTATTTACAGCAATTTTTTATATAAACTGTACAAAAACTAGAAAAAAATCGATGGCGTATCATAATTTTTTTTCTTCGTAAGAAGACGAGACCCAGACCATTCGACGCGGCTTTTTTTTCTGATCAATAATATAGTAATAAGTCATTTTGGCCATTTTCCGAGATACGACATTTCCGCTTTCTACCGTCGATATCTTTAGTTTATATCAATATATTTGCACATACTAAAGTCTGCCAACATTTTAACTCGCACGAGAGGAGTATATCGGCTGTTCTCATGGCCCCACGCGTCAGACTCGGCGTCGCGGCGCCGGCGACGTCAAGTCGTCGCGGTGTCAGTGACTCGGCTGTCATCTGTAGTGACGTCACCTCCACGTCATATTAAAACTACACACCATCCACCTACATGCATTCATATAATTATGTTAACTTGATTTGTCTGCAGTTTTAAATAACAGACTTTTTGAGCTTCTTCTTTCATACATGTCGGCGAAGAAATGTTTATTTTTATTAAGTTATCAAATTTATTTTGATCTCAGGGATACTAGTGTCAAAGTTTTGCTATAAATAGGTACTGACGACCAATGTGTCTTTGGTCAATCGTTTGTGAGCTGTCGGACTGTACGGAGCTCTGGAAACAATGGAACATGCTGTAATAAAAATTGAAGGACAAGATGGAGTTTTACTCTTACGTCAATGAAGGCTATGGTCTACGATATAGTGGACCCCTGTGACGTCAACGACACCGTTACATTAATATAAAAATAGCTCGCGGTCTACTCTGTCATATATGTTTACTCGTAGGTTTTGAAGATCAATTTAGTCTAAAATGAGTGATGACTGAGGTGAAATACGCTAGTTCAGAATAGTCATCATCATCATCATCAGCCACATGACGTCCACTGCTGAACATAGGTCTCCCCTAAAGATTTCCAGGCGGACCTGTCAAAAGCGGCCTGCATCCAGCGTGTTCCTGCGACACTACTGGACATAATGAGACTTAACATCTTATGTCTCAGGATGACGAGCGCAGTGGAATGCCACATAGTACTTTGTAAGTCAAGGTGCTGGATGGTGTTGCTACTGTTTATGGGTGGTCGTATCGCTTACCATCAGGCGAACGGCATGCTCGTCTCGTCATTCAATGCTATAAAAAAAAAAAAAAAAAACCTTTATCAAGTCGTTTAGTTCAGAATGCATTAATAAAATGAAACTGTAAACCGTAATAGTATCAAAACCGTCCTAGTAGTGAATATCATGGCCTATCAATGCGAGTACTAAATATTCGCAAGCCGAAACAGACTCGAAACGCAACCAGCCGTACGTCCTGAGGCCATCGTACCGAGGCGATTTTTCTCTATGTGTATAAAGTACCAACATAATTATATAGCATTACGCCTTTTTTCATTTTCTGGGGTAGGGAGAGGTGTAACACACATTTCGTCAGCTATGTTAGGTCCCATATAGGGGGCGGGCTTTTTGCCATTTACTGGGCACATTTCCATTTCGGGCTGATTCTGAGTAGAAAAACCATCCTTCTGCTTGACCTGACGTTTATTGTACCGGACTATATTGTTAAAATGTAACACCTTTTGTCACATTTTAAAACATCGTGAGGAAACCTCTATACCTGAGGAGTTCTCTATAAGAATTTGGTAGGTATGTGAAATCTACCAACCCGCACTAGGCCAGCATGGCGGACCAAGGCCTTAACCCCCTCAGTAGTAGAGGCCCGTGCTCAGTAGTGGGACAGTATATCACATACTGATATTATTACCACCTTTTTTAAACAATAATAGTGGAGTGCATAAATTATAATTGATTCGAACTCTCAGCGCGATAGTCGTAGCTCGCTCGCAATACAACTACGCCGAGACGGCTTAAAGTGGTGTACAATATATCTACTGCCCTAACAGTATTAAGCGTACAATAAAATCAGCTTAACTCATACAAGACTGCAATGCAGCTCCAAATGCGGCCACCTGTACGCAGGTGCGGCAAAAAGTAAAATTAACTAAATCCCCGGAATCCGCAATGTAGTGCCCTCGAGGAATTCTTAATTTCATTACTCTCGTGGTCAACGAGATATTAGTTGTAATGTGGAAACATTTAAAATAAATTCAATTCAATTTACGGTACAAATAAGTGATAAGTTTTTATTTGAAATAGATTATGTAATCTATTATAGTAGTGTGTATGTACATACTAACGCGTTTTATCCCCGAAGGGGTAGGCAGGGGTGCAACTAGTGCACCACTATCACGTCATGGGACAGAATACGCACGGCGAAAAGTGGGTGCACTAGTTGCGCCTCTGCCTATCCCTTCAGGCATGAAAGGCGTGAGTATTCGTGCCTATGCGAATACACACGAATACGCTGTATACATACTCGTATTGATAACTATTCGTCTATACTCAGCAAGTCATTAAATCAAAGATAACAAACAAGCAAACATCTCAACATCTCCATGTAAAACAAACTAGGAACTACGATTACAAACAGCCGTGTGCGTTAACTATACCGTAGTTCCAAACAGTATGTAAGAATCCGAAGCTTCCATTAGTAAAAGCGCAAAAAGATGCGTGGTGCGACGCGGGCCGGCGCGTCGGACGTACATAGACGTTCGCTAACGAAGGCCCGCTGCGGCTTCAGCGAGTGAGAACGGTACTGCGATGTGAAATAATAATATTATAAATGCAGGTTTATCGCGTTTACGTAGACCATAATTGTATCAATTGGTGGTAGGCCTCTCATATGTGAGAGGCCGTCTGGGTGGGTACCACCGCAACGTCTATTTCTACCGCCAAGCAGCAGTGTGCATGCACTGTTGTGTTTCGGTTTGAAGGACATTGTAGCGAGTTTAACTACTGGACATAATGAGACTTAACATCTTATGTCTCAGGATGACGAGCGCAGTGGAATGCCACACTGTACTTCGTAAGTCAAGGTGCTGGATGGTGTTGCTACTGTTTTTATGGGTGGTCGTATCGCTTACCATCAGGCGAACGGCATGCTCGTCTCGTTATTCAATGCAATATAAAAAAATTGACAAGGGGTAATCATCTCTCTTCACTTCGATTCAATTGAGTAAATTTTATGTGCCGGTGTAACAAAAATAAAGGGGATAGGCAGAAGTGTTATCACACATTTCAGCCATATTAGGTCCCATGAAATACAGGGTCAACCAATTGTTCTTAATCGGACGTAATTCCAAACTCCGTGATATTGGATAAAAAATATGACTGCCGTATTTACACACTATCAAACAATACTTGAATTAATATAAGCAGTCACAGTACTAGCAACTCTCCGTCTAACAAATACGCAGTGCGGCGACGCATAGCGCGCATACCGGCGTGTGTACCCACACTGGCCCACGATCCGGACCGCTGCCCACTGTGTCTCGGAGGGATTTGTTTTATTAGCCTCACACGGTTAGTATAAAAAAACTATGTTTAACAACGTTGAACCCCGGCCATAGTCACATAAACCAGAAATGTACATATATGTAGTAGGTACGTAAAATAGCTTATTTATTACAAATTTCGATACAAGTTTCAGCATTTTAAACGAAAATTTACTTATCATGTAAGACCCAGAATAGTATTTAAATAAAAAATATATACAACATATTTATACGGGTATAATGGTGCGAAGGATGGCAAAACCGGTTCAGTAATCTTGAAGATTATCCGTGTATCAATTAACCCAATTTATAAACTATAATAAAATAAAGAAAACAAACAAAATAAAGAAGTATTTTGTTAATGTAAATAACAGTCTAACAGATTGGTCTGGAAACCTTTGGGGGAGGCCTGTGTTCAGCAGTGGACTTTCAAAGGCTGAAGAAGAAATAACAATAAATATACATGACAAATCAAATCACCAAATAATTTCCCAACATAATATTAACTTGAACTACACTTATCATATTTATCGCAGTCACCTTGTTGCGTCCGGACAAATAATACAACTTTAAAGTTTCCAAACAGAGTCTCAAAACATTTACAAACAAATAATTTACACAATTTGTCCTTAAGTGTAGATAATAATCTTGAAAGAGGCATTACAAGTCGTCCGAGAGACTGACAAATATGGACGCCGCCCTGGGATCTTCGGATTTATCTCGCTAAACTTTCTGATCGTCGATGGGATTTACGAGGTCTTTGCATATTTATAACTTCAACTTTTAGCCTCATTTTATACATTAAGTTTTTCCCCTTTGGTTTAGGCAGAGTTGTATCATGTTCTCATTCGGCTAGCTATTCCAAGTCATATGTAATAAGTGGCAATTCTAATCAAAATTTGGCTAAAATAAGTTGGAAATCGAACAAAAGACCTCATTCTACAACTACGTTCAACCACAACCAATCATAGCTCAAATTATCTATTTTCCTTCCAATCACTACGACCCGAAACTTCAATACCATTAATAAAGGGGTAATTTTGAATAATACGCTTGTAAATGAACAATGGCAGGTCAACCGAGCGCCTCTTTATTAATGAGACGGCATTATTGATGAGCCACAGCACCTATAAATCAAGGTTAGATCTAGTAATGCGTAGAGATGACTAATATGAATATTGAATTCATAAGCTATTATTATATTATGAAGCTGTCCATTAAATCTCTTAATAATAACACAGAATAGTACTACGAACTAAATAACCGTATAATACAGTGTTTTCTTTTCTCGTAGATCAAATATTCAAGAATACAATAGGGGTTAGTCTTATGCTCAGTTTTAACGTTAACTGAAATGTCTTAATACAATAGTACATGGCGGCAGAAATACTTTTTTTTTTATTATATTTTTATACCTATCTTTTGCTCGCGACTTCGCCCGCGTTATCCAGTTATCCGGAATAAATTTTCCCGAGATAAAAAGTAACATTCGGATCTCAAACTATATCTATACCAAATTTTATTGCAATCCAGAGGTTGTTCCGAAGATATAAATAAAGGTACAAAGTTTACCTCTTTATAATAATATAATATATACATACATATATGTGGATTATAATTAAACTACATATATGTATGTATATATAAGCCAAAGTTCACGTGTCTGTGGACTAAGTTAGTAAAAGTTTCACACAATCGGATTTCACGGCTATCCTTGCGTCTGGGGACAGTAGAGTCATACATAATAACTGGCTCTACGTAGAGACAGGAACTTTAAACCAACTCTCAAGAAAAGGTCCTCAGATGGCGCAATGTAATTTATTCTTATTATTACGAGGATAATAGAGATTATTTATTATATCTATCTCGGCTTTGTGTTTCTGAATGTAATATCTTAGTCTTTACCTCTGCTAACATTGTGTCAAAAAATATTTATAAAAAAACTAGGTTTTAGTATTTGTCCACTTTTGTGGTTTAGTGCTAATATGGTATATGTGTGTGTGTGTGTGTGTATTTCTCACTGTAAGTGTGATGTTGCCGCTCCGTCGAGCTCTCTTATAGTAGTAGTAGTTGCATTAGGGCGTGTAAAATTAAAATATTACCCTTTTTTGTTTTATTTCTACGGTCAGAGTAAATTAATATAAAGTGTTAATTTCTAAAGAAGAGGATGTGGCTTCATTTAGTAATGCAATTTCAAAATAAACTTATAGGTTTATATAGCATGAGACAAGTAATGAGCAATAATTATAATTAAATATTAAGCATTCTATGATTTTGATAAGCTTCACCACAACAGATTATAGATTACTACCCACCACGCCACTCTACCTACTTCAGAATGCTCACGTGTGTCACTTTACAGTTACCATCATCATCATCATCAGCCACATGAAGTCCTCTGCTGAACATGAGCCACCCCTAAAGATTTCCAGACGGATCTGTCAAAAGCGGCCCGCATCCAGCGCGTACAATATAAAAAGATTTTGTTTGTGATCAAAAATATTATAAATAATGTAAATCAAACATTTCTAAAATTTCCTAAGGTTATCATTCAAACACAAAACTTAAATAGACTCGAGAACAATTCGAACCCCCACCTGTTCGGTCTCACGGCGTATCATCTTTAATTCATGTCGAACAACGTACAATGTACACGATTATTTACGAAATAAATCCTACATTATATGTAAATCTCCTTTTTAATTATTTTGTTTCTATAACTGGCAATCGAGCATGTCACTTGATGTAAAATGATCTCCACTACCAATGAATATCGACATTTCTAAAAGAATTGTGAATGTACTGCCGGTTTTAAAGTAAAGGGAATGGTGGCATTTTTCGACAGTCGAGCAATCAGGCGAGTTACTTACCCGTCTTATTTTGTAGTAGTTAATGCTTTCGGATGAATACTCACGGAGCCAATTGGCATACATAATGTAACTCAATTTCGTCGATCAACATCTAATTAGCTGTCACGTAAGTTAATTATAATCAGGGTATTAATATCATACTACTAAGGTTAGTCTTACTGATTAGACTGCCTCGGTGGGGTAGCTGTATTACGGTACGACTGCAACGCTGAGGTCTCTGGTTCGATCGCCGGGTCGGGCAAAGTGATATTGGATTTTTCTATTCGGTATCAGCCTGGAGTCTGGAATTTGTGCTCGATATGGCGATAGGCTCGCCCCCTATCACATCATGGTACGGAATACGCACAGCGAAAAGTGAGTGCACTAGTTGCGCCTCTGTCTACCCCTTCGGGAATAAAAGGCGTGTGTGTGTGAGGTTAGGCTTGTAATACTCGAATTGATATAGTTTTTATACAAGTGTAAATATTTGTCTAAATCATGAATGGGAAGATTAACTGTGGTAGTAATGCTGTTCCACAGAAATCTGAGGTGGAGTGACAAACTACGAAATTGTGATGTGTAAGAGGTTTTTGTATATTTAAACAACGTCCGTTCCATTGTTAGTAGATTCTTTCCTATCAAACAGAAATTGTGATGACGATTCAACAACTCTTTTAGAATTGTGGAAGCTAATTAGCGATGGAGATCACTAAACTTCAAGTGAATCACTGATTCGTTTACTGACCTATGTAAAAACGTTTTCACGCTGGACTTGGTAACTTGTAGTCCAAATATAACGTCAATAACTTGTTAAACACAATGTACTCTGCCAACACCACTAAAGCCCCAAATCACCACCATCACAATCGACCTACAACGCAGCTAATTTCTAAACAAGCGACACAATGCACTCTAATGTTAGTTATTGGTTTCCGATACGCGGACAATACGCCAAATGACTGTTTAACAGTACGCCGACGGTTTTCCAAAACGATGTCAAAGTCCCGCATTAGGCATTGTGAGAATCACAATCTATGTATATGTGATGCTAGATTATCAGCTTGAATGTGCCATGATTGTAGTAAGGTTAGTACAGTCAGCCATATAAGTTACTGAACTAATTCAAAATTTCAAATCGCATTTACGCGTTAAGTTTAATTTCAACATTTTTTGTTGTTGAGTGAAGTAAATTAAAACCCTTTTTTGAGGCGAGGAAGCAAGGAAGGGTAATGATTTATGTATGAAGAGAAAAAAAATGATTTTTTTCATAACCGAAACAACAGTGCATGCACACTGCTGCTTGGAGGTAGAAAAAGATATTGCGGTAGAACCTACTTAGACAGCCCCTCGCCTACGAGAGTCTTACCATACCTACCATAGAGGTAAGAACACAAAACTGTATAAGCGATTTGAACTTTTTAATTTGGTCAACTACTTATGTCGCTGACTGTACATGACAGTGTAATAACTGGATTTTGAGAGAGGCGTTGTAAGACTTAACGCCTTGTTTCAGAACGACCAGAGAAATGTATTGACATGCAATACTTTACTATTCAGTTTTGGGTAGTGTTGCTACTTAATGGGCAGCCACGTCAGTCACTTTCAAACGAGCAATTAGATTCTGTCGTATAAAAAAAATATGACACACACAACCCACCTTTATCCCTGAAGAGGTAGGCAGAGGTGGAACCAGGACACCTAGTTTTTCGCCATGTGTTCCGTCTCATTTGATGGGAGGCTTATCGTCATATCGGATACCAATTTCGGACTCCGGGCTTATACTGAGCAAAATAACCCAACATCACTGCCTGATCCGGGATGCGAACCTGAAACCTCAGAGAAAGTCATACTGCACACGGAATAATACTAAGCCACCGAGGCAGTCAAGATAAAATTACAGTGAAATCGAAATTGACTCACTGCCGCCATTTGTATCTTCTTATTGTTCACAACGTTTGCGTTACCTAGACGTTATCTTTTAATTATTAATACATTCGTTTAAATGTAACTCACAAGTTCGCATTGTTCTCTTTTGTTCCTTAAACTCACAACTTCCTAGAACAAACACAATTCATGTCTAGCCCGTATCTATATTTGGCAGGGTATTACAAAGCGAGCGCAAACCTTCACAGATTACGACTGTTGTATCCTCTCTGTTGTTGGCATACTAAACACCTTATCTCTTTGGCAATACTATGAACTCTTACTGGACTGAATTTTGACTAGATTTCCTGCTGTGATTGTTTATAATGTTAATTTTGAGTATTTTGAGAAGGTTGCGAGTTACGGAGAAATAATACTGAGTGGATGAATTTATGAGATAATTAAAGAGGTGAAGCGAAGTAGCAACTTTGAATACATGTTATTACGAAAGTCGCCACATTCTAGTGTCAGCTACTAGCTAATTTGAGTGTGTTTTGTTCATTTTGCAACTCGAGATGGTATGTAAACTTATACATAAAACAACAATAACATAATTATAATAATAAAACATTTCATGCATTATTTAATGCGAAATGGTCAGGCATTTCAACATCACCTCTTCCAGAAATTTGAAAGGCCAACGTAATCGAAGTATCATAGATCGCTGCTTGAACTTAGGAACTATGAACCCTACCAATATTAAAAATAAAATAAAAACCTCTAGGTAAAATAAAAAATAAACTTTAAATAATTTATAGAACGTTCCTAAAATGACCCAATAAGCTAAACGAATCAACGTAGTTAAGAGCAGTAATTCAACTAATGCTCGGCCGAGTTCCTCGCTCTGTTATATTGCGTTACTGCTGTATCGACCATGCTGAATGAACGGGTTGCTATACCAAGACATTTCTCCCAAAATGTGATATTTTTTGGTAATTTTTTGATTACACAACTATCTATTGATGACTACTCGTACAAGTCTGCAAGTGCATATCGGCTGAATTGTAAAAAAGAAGCGGATAACAAATTCAGATCCAAAATACATGGATGAAGAGCAATGTTACAATAAATTATATAAAATTACAATAAATAGCAATCAGAACCTGAAATATGTTGTCAATCAAAATGAAATTGGGAACTTTTCTTTGTCACCAGTTTATGTTGCCGAGGGAGATCTTACACCATTTATTTTATTTTTATTTATATTTATTTACAGAATGAGCCCAGAAGACCAGTTATTCACTAAATGCATAATCATTATTTATTCGCATACACAATATAATATATAGTCTACCAGAACTTTAGAAACTTTAGGGACTAGCTGGCAACACCGCCCCGCTAAATAGAGTCAAACGTAATTTGGAACACGGTTCTACTGAGATTTGATTGAGGGATGGGAATTGTTCCATTGCTTCGAAAGTAATTCCTTTATTAATACTATTAGAAGTTAACTTCAAACGACTCAAACGTCATTTAGTTTACCTAACTCGAGCCGGTTCAGTTTAAACTTTCGTGCTAAACTTAGGGTCATTGATTTACTTCTATTGGTATGGTTATATGATGAAAGTGTTAATTTGTGGACTATCTGTACTGGTATAACATCTAACTATAACTAACTTGGTCATTCGACGAGCAAGTCGTTTACTTGATAAAATTTAAACATGCTTAAAAATACAAAATTAAATGAGATTTTATTAATAATGGATTGCAACATAGTGACCAAGAAAATATGGCTATATTTAATCCTGGCCAGCATAGACTATTATCTTTAAAATGTAAAATAAAAACATGAAAAATAATTCAAATTTGCCAAGCCTTAAAATTGCACATAACCTCAAAAAGTGTCAACCAATCACACCTGTATTACACAAACTACGCAAATGTTTAATTAGCTCCATTGACTTAACGTCTTACCCAAAAGTGACGTCACAATAAATACAGTGAGAATTAATCGGCCGAACAGGCAACTAACATAAGCCGAGTTCACACATAGCTCACAGTATTAGCGTACGATATCGTCGTATGTCGTTTGTATCAGCATTAGGGTGTTGTCACACGAATAACTATAAAGGTTGAAATAAGAACTATTAAATTAAATGTAGAGTTCGTAGTTTAGTTTCTACCGATTTGTTCATTTGTGCCGAAAAGCAAATGGAAGCATTAAGTATTTCCGATCGAAAGTTTTTTTTTGTAATATTTATGGCAACTTCATTGTTTGAGAATGTAAGATTTAAATACTTATTTAATTATAAATAAAAGTACTCTATCAAATGGCGTTCATGCTATTTATATATGGGCGTGTCGCATGCTATTAGACAAAAAATCCACTCGTCTCGTTATTTATTTGACAATATTTTTCTTTTACGACCTTCTTACAAATTCAATTATTTATTTATTTATACGGTTATTGTCTTACTAAACTTCAGCTGAAACTCTTGGCTAACAACCTAATCTAATATCGTCAACTCAATAGCAGTATTATGATGCTCCTAGCTTTCTGATCGCAACTAGCTTATAATGTGTCATCGACCTTAATATCGCTGGGGGTACATTCTGATTAATGTGCCACGGGGCAGATGCTGTGGGGCGATGATTTAGATAAACTATTACCGATGTCTGTTCTGTACATGGGTAGAGGGGGGACAGTTGTGACTAAATTCACAACTGCCCCCCTCTCTACCCCCTCTATACGGTCCTTGTTGATGCCTAACAACTTTTTGCGTTATGATAATATTTGTCTCTAAATTAAAGGTTTGGCCATTTGGTCTCTTCTCAATCAGGTAAGTGAATTATCAATGCGGAGTAAACGACTTGCTGGAATAGGTCACGTGTCTGTGCACTATCAAATAAATTAAACTTCGATTCATTACTAGCAGGGCAGCTATTCGGCGTTGAAGAAAAATACCGTATTTAAACCCCATATAAATAACAACTAGCATCAGATTTAAATATTTATAAAATATCGCACTCCATTTTCCATAGAGTATTAGATTAAATTCCATAGACTAATTTTAAAACTATTTACTTGAAAAATTTCTTTGCTGTACCTAGGTGCGTACTATCGGTGAAAGTCGCTTTTCGTAAAAAAACTGTATCCAACACGCACGAAGACAGCAGAAAGAATAAAGTCTCGTACATTCGCCTTCATACCGTAAAATAAGAATGAACGGATGCGAACATTTCGCCATAATTTCGCATTCATCGCAAAATATAATGTACTAAGACGTGTGCGGGTGGGGGGACGGGTGGGGGCATGGGGGAGGGGTTAAGAGATGAATTTCTCGTCATTTCGTGAATTATACGGGCCAACACGCGGCGTGACGGGCCGCGGTATTGTGCGAGTATATGGGTAAATTGCAGATTAACTGCTTTTTGTTCCTTAGTGAGATTGGCAAATTAATTATATTGTTTTATTATTCAAGCCCTGATTAATAAACCCACGGCTATCTTTTGTTCTAAAAAAATTATCAGTTAATTACAATTTTGATAATTCAGTAGTGCCCGTTAAACGGGTACCATTCATTCTAATAGTCATGTATTATGGTCAGTATTCGAACAAGCTATTAAAGTGAAGAGATCATTTTATATTTACTTTAAATAGCTTATTACTTGTACATATTTATAAAAATACTAGCGGCCCCGACAGACGTTGCCTGCTAAAAAAAGGGAATAAAATCCTAGAACCCGAGTACAGCGCCACCTACCGGATCCAATTGTTAATCTAAACCATTTCTTTTTAGTAATGTTACCATCGTATAAAGACAAATAATGACATTAATATTTATACGATACTAACGTTACTCAATTGTTTTGCCTTCCCGGAACCTCTCCACTAACACTTAAACTTTATGATATGGTATTAAAGTTCAAATTGACTTTTAAGTATTATTACGAATCGATTGTATGGGAGTATAGAAAAGCGTTGTTTTTAGACTTTTTCAGGCAATTTTTTAAATTTTTCTCTCCATAAGAACCATCCTCGTTCTTCAAGGAATATTCTAAAAAAAGAATTAGCGAAATCGGTTCAGCTGCTCTCGAGATTTGCGCTTAGCAACACATTCAGCGATTCATTTTTGTATTATAAATAAAGATACAGAAAATACTAAAAACTCCATTACAAAACAACAGCTGATTCTTCACTCATCATTTACAATATAAGATAAAAAAAAACGGATAAAAAAATGTTTATATTACATTTCTTCAATCAAATTATAACGTTTCGCAGATCATTGAAAAATTACCAATGATATTTTAATAAAAAGCATGTTTCTTTAAACATCTTTGTCTAAACCAATCATTAATAAGTGCGCTTCTGCGCGTTTCTCGTATACTATAATGCGTAAGGTCAGACGTTCAGAGCGCGCATTGCGGGTACTTTATAAATCGCGATTATTACAACCGCCCACATCTGCGTGCGCACAAATTACACGTTTGTGGGACAGCCCTTATGGCGGATTACGTCATCTTAAGTTACGTTTTTCGTCGAGCCACTGTGTAGCGTTTCAAAAATGCATGTATGTATTAGCTACTTTATACCTTTTTTTTTTAAAAAATGATGTAAGAAATACGGTTATAGAGTACGACTGGATTCTTTTTGGGTATGACCAATTAGTCATATTCTATCTAAATACCTCATGTACAACAGTATCGTTGTATGTACCGGGATTTGTCTATTACTGTCACTCACATAAAAAAAAATTAAATCATTGAACCCACTATCTCGACTGCCTCGGTGGCGTAGTTGTATTACGGTACGACTGCAATACCGAGGTCTCGGGTTCGATCCCCGGGTCGGGCAAAGTGATATTGAGTTTTTCTATTCAGTATCAGCCCGGAGTCTGGAATTTGTGCCCGATATGGCGATAGGCTCGCCCCCTACCACATCATGGGACGCAATAACGCCGAAAAGTGGGTGCACTAGTTGCGCCTCTGCCTACCCCTTCGGGGATTAAAGGCGTGAGTGTGTGTGTGTGTGTGAACCCACTATCTCGTTACCAATTATATTATACAGATTTTCCACTACACCATACTCCTTCAATATAAAGACATGCTCTATACAATAAACCGTGTAAAAAACTAGACGCGCCGCCACACTTAAAATACTATACTTTTTATTCTATAAAGCATCGCGAAACAAGATCTAGTACTTAGATAAAAATGCAGCGTGCACTAGCTGATAGCGTCACGTTATGGGCCGTGAAACGAGCTACGGGACAAACTGTACACTCGCGGCCCAGTTAAGCTCCCATTCACTACTTTAGTTAAGCGTCACACACAGTGTGTGGACTAGTTTCATATTCAAGTTTTAAGGAACTTGAGGTACATGAATCTTTTTTTTATTTAAGATTTAACTAGTTTTAGCGAGTCACTTTTATGAAAGATTTTTCCGAAATTTACTCACAATTATCTTGCATTTATACGCATACTCACGCCTTTTATCCCCGAAGGGGTAGGCAGATGCGCAACTAATGCACCCACTTTTCGCCATTTTTATTCCGTCCCATGATGTGATAGGGGGCGAGCCTATCGCCATATCGGGCACAAATTCCAGACTCCGGGCTGATACTGAATACAAAAACCCAATATCACTCTGCCCGACCCGGGGATCGAACCCGAGACCTCAGCATTGCATTCGTACCGTAATACAACTACGCCACCGAGGCAGTCATTTATGTTTAGCATAATTATGCAACTTCGACAAAGACCTTTATAATTTGAGAAGTTAAAACCATAACCATTATTCTACTTCATAATATGTTATAATCTATGACTGTTATATTTTAAAACATAATTTATTATTCATAAAAAATATCGATCCAAGACAAAAATATTTATAATAGATCGCTTTTTAAAACGTCCATCGTGGCCTCGATTGTAGCCGTTCAGTTTATTTTCTGCTTGGCATATTGTACTAAGGAAACAATCGACCGCGGGAAACACGCTAAAATCACAAAACGATGTTATTCCAGAGAATGTTTTAAATTCATACATAAGCTTCACGCCTTGTCTCGAAAGTGCTAACAGTAAAGCAGGTAATGTTTTAAGCTTATTTTCATTCCGTTATTATATTAGATACATAATTCCAGATCGGACTATCATCATTATTAGCCACATGAAGTCCACTGCTGAATATAGGCCTCTCCTAAAGATTTCCAGACGGACATGTCAAAAGCGACCTGCATCTAGCGTGTTCCTGCGACCTTTGTCAAGTCGTCTGTCCAACTTGCAGGTGGACGTCTAACGCTTTGCTAATATCCAGTAACTGACTACGATCTTCAAACTGGAAGAGGACAGTGCTAGTAAAATTATGCTTCTTAACGGCAGAAATAGGCATTTATGATAGCAGCCGTATTATCAAATACTTAACACCACCACAACCTGTAATATAATTTTAACTTCCCAAAACGTTGGAAGTAAGTAAGAAGCTTGTTCATTAAATAACAATATTCAAATACACATAATCACTACAACTTGAATCCAGTAACGATACCTGTTAGAGGATAAACACGTTGTAATAGCAAAATTTACCCCTAAAACGTCAGGGGCGGCTTATACCCCTAATCCGGTGCTCCTAACAAGAGGTTAAGTGATGAAAATTAACCGCACGCCGTGGAGTTAACTGATTAGATGTTTTACAAATGTACCTGGTAGTTAATTTTGAGGCTATTTTGAATTTATATGAAGTCGGTTTAAATAGTAAATTGTTGGTATTTGCTGGTCAAAGTGTATAGCATATGTTTTGTACTGGTTGGCACAGCGAAAAGGCATTAAATCTTTAAAAATAAATCAGATGTTTGATTAAGCATCGGTTTACTCTAGTGTTGAGAGGCTTTAAGCTTAAGTACACCTCGCTAGCCTAGTGCGGGTTAGCCGACTTAACCTATGTACTTTCAAAATTTGAACACATCTTTTTGATATAAATTAATTAAAATAATTCATAACTAACACACAAAAATATAAACGAAACGTCCAACAATTAGTACATCAGGTTTTGAACCAGCTTCCGATTTGCATAATCGTCACGCCGAGACGAGACAATTCAATAATTTTAATGATGAAATACCAAAACCCTCAACTGATATTAATTTCGCGTAACGAATGAGACCACGACGTCATTACTGGCGCGTGGTTTTGACGCGTGCCGCTCGCCGCCGCGCCGCGCCGACGCGACGTGTTCAATTATACAAATCAACGTTAATATATCTTTTGGGTTTTAACTGTGACGTCAATTAACGACTGGTTTAGACAAGGCTTTACAAGGCAAAAATACGACTAATTATATCACTCAACTGCGAGAAAACTCATACTCATAATTCCTTATCCGGGATGAAGAGTAGCAATCAATGATAATTTAGGTTCCTAAAAGTGAAAGCATTTCTAAAATCGAATCAATAATTCGAAGTATTAGCGCATTCAAATAAAAAACAGCTTTATATATACCGGAATAAAACTCATCTATCCTACTTTACTTCAAGAATATCTGTAAAAATAGATGCAACGCAAACATTTTATTTTTTGAAACGAAAAAACAAAAAGAAGGAATTAAACGAACCGTGCCAAACTCATCAGAAGGCATAAAGAAATAAATTAAATAATGAAGAATCCATCTTAAAAGCGCCCCTGTCGACTGCCCTTCGCAGGGATGCTCCGGTGTTTATTTTTAAAATTTCTGACATTGATGTGCGGAAATCTTTTGAGCAGTTGATATCTTCAGTAGATCTCATTATTTTATTTTATGTTACACTATAATTACACAAGCAGTGAAGCATATAAAGGCTCTTAAATTTTGTTTTATCCAAAATATTGAAAATATTGTAGATGTAGAATAAGACTAAGAGGTAAATATCTGGTACGGCCGCTGTTACCTATAATTAATTCTACAACCTTTTTATGGTGTTATATATTTGACTTGATTGAAGCAAATATTATATAACTTTTTAAGGATATTTTCATCGAGCTGCCAAATTCCCAGTACCCAATAGAACGTAGAGCTGTAAACGATCGTAACGACGTAACGTATAAAAAATCTAGCAATCCAAATAAAGTGTTTTTGCATCACAATTTCTCTGCTTTAAAAACTTTGTATAACATTTAAGTAAGTACAATCAAACATCTGACACCAAAACTTTCTCCCTCGAAGTTTGCGTTTGAGATAGTGACAAAGAAACAAATTTTCCACTCGACGTAACAACGTAGATGTAGATTGCACTTGTCGGTTTGTGTACACTACGTGCAACCTCAAAAGGGGGCGTTGATAATCGAGGGGACATCACTCTGGCGAATCGTCAAACAAAAATTTATACAAACGCTCTTTTAAACAACATTTGACCAATTTTAGTGCGAGGCTTTGATTAATTATATACCTAGACAGACACTGAACGTTTCAAAGGCGTCGAAAAAAATAGAGGCTAACTGTTGCCCACTAAATGAGTTCGAGTGAATTAATTTTTGTTGTTTTCAATGGATATAATTTTCTCCCCGTTTTAATAGAAACCATGTTATAACTAGTATTATTATGCGCGCACACAAGGATACGCAGAATGATGCAGCGATAACGTATGACACAGCTGTCACGCGTACTAGCTTAAGAAAAGTTGGCCTGTTTTAGTTTCATTGTAGCGCGACACTCTATCTAGGTATATAATTAATCGAAGGTGCGAGGATATGATAAGCATTGTATTTTGAGCTACAGAATATGTTTTTAATATTTTTAGTTCAAATTGACTTCCTACATTAGGTAGGGTCACCTTCTACCAATCGCATTTCGAAGTCAGTCGATATGTCTATAAAAAGTGAAGGGACTTAATTCTGGACACCATAAAGCATCTATAATTTTATATTACATCCATAAACTGCTTACGATCGGAGACACTCGTCACTATAAAAAAACATCAGCATGAAAAACTCATGGGCCATCAATGTCCTATAATATTTTTTTCTACTTTATTTCGAGCTACTCGGTTCCATTCTCAGCAAACATTCTCTAAAACGGTGCACCTTTATCCGTCGCACGCTCTCCCCAGAGAAAATTTACATTGCATTACATACAAGACACTGCCCCCCCAGGAGATGTCGCCGTGGCTTAAAGCATTTGCTTTGGACAACACATCAACTGTTGCCTGCAGCCATTCTTGTTTATAGTGGGTTTTAAGAGGGCTTTTACACTTTACAATCGAGTTAGTGGATAGGCAGTGTTTTTTGTCAATTTATCGTTGCTTGGTCATGCTGTAATATTATTAGATTGCTTCCTTGAGTAGTGCTGTCACTAAACGAGAGCTTAAATATAGTTTGGTACAACTGGATTGATCATACATTGCTTTTACACAGCAGATTTTTGAAAACATAAAGCATCACAGAGCACAGACCAAACCATAGACTAAAGATATTAAGTCAAGTTTACGACGTTAGTTAATATTGTTTATAGATTTATATATAACAAAATAACAGTAAATAGATTAATAGCTTAGTATTTTACTGCCTCGGTGGCGTAGTTGTATTACGGTACGACTGCAATGCTGTGGTTCGGGTTCGATCCGGGTCGGGCAGTGATATTGGGTTTTTCTACTCAGTATCAGCCTGAAGTCTGGAATTTTGGCCCGATATGGCGATAGGCTCGCCCCCTATCACATCATGGGACGGAATACGCACGGCAAAAAGTGGGTGCACTAGTTGCGCCTCTGCCTACCCCTTCGGGGATAAAGGGCGTTAGGATGTGTGAGTGTATGTATTTTACTTTGGTACAAATGAATATCAGATGAGCAAGCCACTCGTCTGATGGTAACCGTCTCGACCGCCTGCAAAATGTAGCCAGACTACCAAACATTGAAGTACAAAACAGAGAAATTTGATCGCAGCTAGACCATAACCGTATCAAGTGACCATCATATTTATTTGTTTTGAGCCAGATTTTACGTTTATAGACAAACTGTCACAAATTCTATTGTTCTTATTTAAATATCGAATACAAGATCGATTTTAGAATAGGTCATTTTCGACTCATTCAAATGTTATAAATGTATCTACTTACCTTGAAAATCATTCGCATTTAATTTTAATTCTTTATTTACATAACCATTAAAATAAAAATAAATGGACTTGAGAATGATTGAATGATTAAATGAACGAACGTTCCTTGGCTAATTGTATTGTTTACGTGAACGGAGTGAGTCATCCATCTTCATTTGGCAGATCAACGTTCGGCTGCCGAGGGTATCTCGTTGGGGGAATGTAATCATGAGACTTCGAAGAGAAGGAACTAAAATACATATACATACACACTCACGCCTTTTATCCCCGAAGGGGTAGGCAGAGGCGCAACTAGTGCACCCACTTTTCGCCGTGCGTATTCCGTCCCATGATGTGATAGGGGGCGAGCCTATCGCCATATCGGGTACAAGTTCCAGACTCCGGGCTGATACTTAATAGAAAAATCCTAAAAAACTAAAATAAACTAAAATAAAATAATAACTAAAATAATAGTAGATATTCAGGTTAAATGCTTTTTCATGGTTACTTACGAGGAATTTACAGGGAAGTCAATAAGAGTTTATTTAAAATATAATAAATCTTTAGTTAATAAGGGATATTGCTTTAATCATCGCTACAATTATAGCGATCTTGACTGAGATATACCAACTGCCTCGACTAAGATGGGAGATGAGCCATAATAGCAAGTTTTTCGCTTGATGAAGTACAGGCCAATTAATTTCAACCAAGAAGTCATACGTTTACTCATCCTAGCATTTTTGAATATGTTTGGATGTTATTGAAAACGTAGAAACCGCTATATATTTGGATGTTTGACCACAAACTACTCGACCATGGTTACTTTTTTTCACCAAAGGTGTTCAATAAGATTTTTAAACCGGTAAAGGTCATCTATACGGGCAGAGTAACGTTATATCTAGTACAATCTTTATAAATCACACCGTACATTTTACCAATTTTTTCTAAAGATATTCTCGTTTCTAATTCCCTCAAAGGGTTCTGAAAGCCGTAGCGTCATGGTAGCTAATTTGTTGGCAACATTCCCCTGGGCGGACGCATTAAAACTTCGCTAAACTTTCATTTTTGATTGGTCTAATATTATAATTTCATCCTCTGCTTTAGACGTTAATTTAATTATTTCGGCTTTCATTTTCAAGGGAAATGGTTTGAACTGGATATTGTTATCTTACTTCTTAATCTTACATAATGTTATAATTGATGTGATTTTTTTTTGTAGATCTTACTCTTCTTACTCACTTACCATCAGGTGGGCCGTTAGCTCGTCTGCCTTCGAAGGCAATAAAAAACCACGTTTGGATGTATACTAGAAGTGAGAGTTGGAACTACCTTTCATATAACTCACATGGTTAATGTAACCAGAGTGGTAAAGTTGCCTGCTACTAATACCACAAAATACTGAGTAGTACTAGGTACTAATACGCCAAATAAATATTGGGATTATTTGCATCCATGCCAACCGTTGCGCCAATAAACATTACCGACTTTTATAAAAAAATACACCCTACTACAAAATCGGTATGTTTCTACATCATACAACAAAATCAAAAATAAATTATTAATTTTGACAATACAAAAATCCGGGGCATTTCGAAGAAGACAAACACTCAAACAGCAGGGGAGGTTGGCGCAGCCTAATCAAATAATTAGTCAATATTGACTCACCCAAATTAAGGGGTCGGTTCGTACAGTAATAATGCAGTTCTGTGTGTTTAACTGTCGGTAAGGGGTTTGCTTCAGGTACCATTGCTTCATGCATATTTGCTTAAAAAATGCATTCTTTTTTCTCAGGCAGGGCAACCAAGGATTTTTGTAGCTTAGGGCGACAAACGAGGAAGCGGATCACCATACCCTAAATAAGTTATCTATACTGCGCTAAACTACTTATAAAACCAGAATCATAGATGCACCACTTGACTTGGCATAACTAATGGAATGGTATAGGGGCTCGTTACGTTATGAGCTAATAATAATTGGTATAATTTTGGCTGCCTCGGTGGCGTAATTGTATTACCTACGCGTTACGACCACTGCTCCGAGGTCCCGGCTTAGAATCCCTAGTCGGAAAAGCGATATCGGGTTTTTCTGCACCGTATGAGCCCTGAGTCTGTTTGTGCCCCATATGACGATAGGCTCGTTCCCTATCACATCATGGGACGGAATACACATGTCAAAAAGTGGGTGCCCTAGTTACACTCCTGCCGCCTCCTTCGGGGATAAAGGCGTGACGAGTGTGTATGTATGTATGTGTGTGTGTGTTTGTGTATAATTTTGGCTGTCGTCGAGTAGGTATAGGGAATAAATAAAAAATCGTATTGGTAATGGAAAAAACTAGATTAATATAAGGAAAAGTTAAGTAGCATGTATACTAATATTATAAAGCTGAACAGTTTGTTTGTTCGCTTTATTCTTTGTTTGTTTGGTTCAACGCGCTAATCTCAGAAACTACTGAACCGATTTTAAAAATTATTTCATTAATAGTAAGCTACATTACTCCTGAGTGCTATAGGCTACTTTTTATTCCAGAAAAACTTTTTCTCGCGGGCGGAGCCGTGAGCATCACCTAGTCTTTAATATATTCATACTGTCGTGTTTCTATGCATTTTAAGAAGTCTCGCCCTCAGAATAAACATCATCTCTTACAGTCGAAATAACACTTAATATGTGCATCGAAGGTCGATATAAAACCGTGACCCCAGCTCGTAATAGCGCCGAACCATGCGTAGTTATTCGCACCTGACTGGAATATTCTCTATAAGTATGTACATAAGGATTGTTTTGCTAAAGATTTTGGTTTTTCGTAATATATGATAACTGATACGTGGAAGATTTTATATTTTATTTTCATACAATCTGTAATGATACATTGGCATAAGGAGAGGGAGGATACCTGGTATTTTAGCCCAACATACACAGAAATGGTCAACCCGCTGGATGCAGCCCGCTTCTAATGGTTGGTCTGGAAATTTTGGGGAAAGCTTATGTTCAGCAGTAGACTTCCAAAGGCTGAAGAAGAAGAAGCTATATAAGAAAACCGCGTTTTGCTTTCCGAAGTCAACATATTGTATTGTTGTCGATTGCGTTTACGTTAAGCTTTATTAATAATATATAATATAATACCAGCCCTGTATTAAATACTGCCCACTGCTGAGCACGGGCCTCCTCTACTACTGAGAGGGGTTAGGCCTTAGTCCACCACGCTGGCCTAGTGCGGATTGGCAGACTTCACATACCCTCGAAATTCTTATCGAGAATTCTCAGGTATGTAGGTTTCCTCACGATGTTTTCCTTCACCGTTAAAGCGAACGATAATTGATAAACAATACACACATAACTTCGAAAAATCAGAGGTGTGTGCCTTGGGTTTTGAACCGCCGGACATTGTCTCGGCAGACCGTTCCATTCCCAACTAGGCTATCGTCCACGCAAGCTTTATTACAAGTAGCATAATCAATATTTTTCCTTTTAGATATTTATGTTTTTCATTTTTTTTTTCATAAAAAAGAAATAAAAAAAAAAAATTTTTTTTCATAGTTCTTATAGTATATACCTACATTCTTGTATCTCTACACCAACATATAATAGCAGGTTAAAATTATGGTATTAAGTCCGCATGTGTACCTTCCTAGTCGAATTCGGCCACGGCGGCCAATCTTAACGGAAATCAGCCAGGTACGCACAAGCTGTTATAGTGCTTGTGCACTATAACTACAACAGTGCTTGTGCGCAATACACAAGTGCACTCGCTATTCCTTCACTCTCATAGTCCGGTGAGACGGCAATCCGACATGACCGGAGAGAGATCGGGCGCAGGACCAAAGGCTTTATGTACTTTCCGAGGCACGGGGGTATCACACCGCCAACTTCCTGAGTCCGAACTGCGGCTGAGTAATTTTTAAGATGGAAAAACCCAGTAACAATCTTTTTCGCTCAACCTGGGATTCTAACCCAGGACCGCAGCGCGTAAATCGTACTCGTAACGCGTACGCTTTGCTAGGACAAAATCTGTCCATGCCGATGCCCGCGTGTAAACTAAAACCATTTTAAACCCAATCTCCACAGCGCAAGATGCTATTTCTATAAACGTAATGTTACTTGCACCACTGAATGTGGTCGGATATTAAGAAACGGTTCACAGACGTTATTCATAGCACGCTGCCGCTACAGATACTGTTATGGAGCCATGAAACAAGCGACAAAGTGACGGGATGACACTCTTTGAAAATTTTAAGAATTAAATCCGTAGTTTCATAGAAATCTTTGAAACTAGTGATGCCTACAAATTTCAGTTTATTTTTATCACTAATATGCAGCTACATTATCCCTGAGTCATATAAAGGTTTACCAGAAAACTAACTTATACACTGGCGTAGCCGCAGCCAAATTAAGTTACTTGTAATGTGTTAAAATTATCCTTATAGTATTTCTTGTGATGGATATAAGAAGACATAGCATAATAAGACTGGTAATGCCAAAATACATTGGCCAAAACGGCCTTTAAAACATTACATATATTTGCTTTACAACAACAATAGCCAATATTACAGGGTGACTTTCTAGTAACCAACTATCTAACTAAATAAATGTTTAAAAATTATAAAACAAAGTCCCCGCCGCTTTTGTCTATCTCTCTGAACGTGATAAGCTCAGAAACTACCAAACGGATTGGGAAAAAAATGGAGATATGGAGATAGTTTGTGACCCTGGTAAAGTCTTAAGCTAATTTTAATCTCAGGGAAACATATGTGCAGCGGGACATTTTTTACGTGAGCGAAGCCGCGACCTATAGGTCTTCTATATTTTGTTCAAAACAACAGTAAAGTATACCCTGCGGTCGCTAAAATTTGACACGCTTTTATGGAAGTGTCAATAGTTATTTTTGGCTCGGATGGCGGTTGGCCGCCGAATTATTACGCGCCTAACGCTGTCGGCCGCAGAGGCCGCACGCGCTACATTATAGCTTCTGTTGAATTTATTCGAATTTGGAAAATGTGGTTGTATTGTGTGGCAGCTAATCTCTTTGTCAGCTGTTGCGGTTTTTAATTTTGATTGACTATGTGTTTATTGCTTTAACATTTGGTGATATGAAACAGCTGAGTCAGAGGCTGCGAGTTTTTTGCAACGAGGCACATTTTTGTATCAATTTCCCTTGCTTTTTTAAACTCCATTGCATTACTGTAGATATCGGTGACGCAAATACAATTCCTCGGGTATTTTACTTTATATTTTAAGTGGTAAAACTGGTTACGAGGGTGACTACCGGCTCGTTTACCTAGATTAAGCATCAAAACAAAATTAAAAATTATTTTAGTAATAATATTATGTCATATTACGACATTAATAAGATAAACAGAATTTGAAATTCTGTAACAAAAATGACACCTATCGAGACGCAGTCTTAAACATAAAAAAAAGTAATAAAAATCAAGCAATAATCTCTCTTTTCTACGCGCGGTCTTCCCGCCGGTTCTCTGGCCTCAGTATCGGCCTTAAAGCTGTTTTTCCAGCCGCTCCGAGAGCTTCTTATTGCAACAATCTGTTTAGCTAACAGCTTCCAGCGCTCAAATGATAATCTAGAATCAATTTCACCTTTTATTTTGCTTTGGATTTAATTTTATTGAGGGAATGTGTGGCTTGTTACTTTTCCTTCGCGATGGATGAGAAAGGTTAATAGGGTTAAGTAAACCAATGTTCACTATCAATGTATTGACTCCTTAGGGCCATATTAATAGACTAATCTCACTTTCAGTAGAATCTTAAGAAGATATTTAAAGTATTGAACTATTTCATAAACAAAACTTAGCTGTCAAAATCCGTCATATTTTTTTTTTATTGCATTGATTGACGAGACGAGCATGCCGTTCGCCTGATGATAAGCGATACGACCACCCATAAACAGTAGCAAAACCATCCAGCACCTTGACTTACAAAGTACTGTGTGGCATTCCACTGCGCTCGTCATCCTGAGACATAAGATGTTAAGTCTCATTATGTCCAGTAGTTATACTGGCTACAATGTCCTTCAAACCGAAACACAACAGTGCATGCACACTGTTGCTTGGCGGTAGCAATAGACATTGCGGTGGTACCCACCCAGATGGCCTCTTACATAATGAGAGACCTATCACCAGTGACTTGAGATATAATTTGAGGTGGTGTTGATATCGGTTTATTAAATAGCGGTGATCTTAAGATACTGACTTTAATTTGACAAAATTAAGTTGCCTCTATTAAAACGGCCCTTAGATATAAATAAACTATAATGTTTTAGTAGAAATTTGTCCGTACTTTTTAAGTTTCAACTAAAATAAATAGGTTATGGTTAGAATACTAGTACTTCAATTAAAGTTTAAAAAAGGCTAATGTGAGAGTAATATTGGTGAGAGTGCCTCGATTAATCTGCCTTACATAAGAAATAGTTCATGTTACGGTTGATTTGCAGTAATATAAAACACACTAAAAACAGGAAATTAAAATCAAAAGTGGAAAATGCATGGATTATTATCGTAAATTTCTACTAGGTATAAAATTTTGGCCAAAAAGGCCAGGTCAAATGTACTATGAATTACCGACCGACCGTAGATTGATGAAATTGGAGGAAACCATGAAGTTAATAATAATGTACCTATAGTATATATTAACTTCATGGAGGAAACGAAATAAATGTGCCAGAATCGAGCAAAGAGGCAATCCATAGTCTCTGTCCCTATGGTATACAGGCTACAGTATGTTTATATTAAATTTCGTTCCATCACTCACACATCATAGAATCCTTACGTGACTGACGGCAAAGCTTACTTCTCGTGAGTCGCAGAGTAACTTGAAGGGCCGCGGGCGTAACTTAGCATAAGGAGGGATTATTACTCTGTCCCCCATAGTACTGTTACTGCGCCATAACGTTTGAGGAAGCAATTCCATTGTGTACATAAGATGTTTTATCTAGAGCGGGGAGCGTTCATAAATTTGCTATAGGTGTAAGGTCGAGGGTGAACGGGTTTTCGCGCAATTGTATCGCGCGTATACAGCAGTTATGGTGGTCAGTTGCAAATACATATCTCTACACCAGAAATACGCAATGGCAGTGTCGCTTTGATACTGAGAAAATAAGTCTGAAAGTCCTTCTGATACGACTAGGTATTTATGTGAAAAAGCAAAGATGAACAGACAATAAAAATACCTCTAATGAAAGAACAAGCCTATTCATTTCATTTACGAATCCAAACCGCTTTCAAATACCGACACAACATCACTAACAAAATTAATAAATGACCTCTCATCCGGGCCCTTTTATTTAGCCCAAACAAGCCCACTTGACCCGCGGGTGCGGCAAAATCGGAATGTTGGTAATGCATTCGTAACGACCTTCGTGTATGCTCACGCTTGAGCTTGAAAGGGTAGATAGAGCTGCTACTATACGCCACACGGTTCTTCGGTGCAACGAAAACATGCCTTTATGTCTTTTACACTTTCTGCGCAAATTTACTTGTCAGCCAGCTAGATACGCTTAGTCCATTGTTTTATAATCTACTAGCGACCCGCCCCGGCATCACAAGGGTAGCAGACCATATATGCCAAAAAAATGGTCTGTCGTACAAAACAATAATGACTTATATCCATAAACCTTCTTCAAGAATCACTCCGTCCATTGGTGAAAACCATATGAAAATCTATTAGGTAATTATTGAGTTTATGGTGTTCAGACAGACACACGGAAGCAACGGGGGGATTTTGTTTTATAATATGACTATGTTTTTTGGAATTTTTATCTTGCTAATTATTTTAGCTGAAGTCATTGATACAGTTCATTAGGAAGTGACATACGTGTGAAAAAGCGTTTGGTATTTACCCAACCCAGGAATCAAACCTGAACCTCAGTCCAAACCCACGTGTACCACACAAATCAAACCTGACCCGCGGCTACAATCAACAGTATGCATACGTAAAGCCTCCTCAGATATTAATGAGATTTCTTGCACTTTAATATTTAGGGGCTCACGATCCGCCACTGCTTTATCGTGGGGTGCGTTGAATTGTCGATTAGCTGTGTTTTTTGAATATTGTTTATGACAGACGGTGTATGATTGTGTTTTTTGTAATACCTACATTGGTGATAAGTAGTTAAAATATAATGGACTAACAGACATCGCGTGGTGGTTTACTGGTGATGGTCTCTCGTTTGCGAAGCGCCGTCTAATGCGCCGGCATTATGAGACATCTTATATATCACGATGCAGAAAAGTGAAGAATATGTTCCCCGCTGGCCTCGCCTTCCCCAGGCTATCCTAGCCTAGTTGGGAGTGGAATGAACAGCCGAGATGGATGTCCGCAGGTTTAAAACCATAGGGGCACACAGCCCTAATTTTTTCTAAAGTTATAAGTGTAAATTTTCGCTTGGTTTAACGGTGAAGGAAAGCATCGTGAGGAAATCTGCATACCTGAAAAGTTATCTTTAAGAATTTTGTAGGTATGGAAAGTCTGCATATCCCATTAGACCAGCGTAGTGCACTAACAGAGGACAGTATGGGTATAGTAAGAAAGAAAGAAAGAAAAGAACATTTATTGGCCACTAGTTGGGTGGTGAGTGGTGAATAAAGTAGTAGTACATTTTAGTGTACCTGAGTACTCAGATACTTACTCACTAAATGTGGATGGTATATGTCCCACCACAACAGTGTCAATAGGATCTAGATCAGCATATGCCAACTAGCAATGGTTGGCGCTGATTTTCATCTAGACCCTAGAGTAACGTCAACCAAAAACAAGTACATAAGAGAGCGTGCGTGCGCTCCTGCTTTTGCGAGTGTGTGTGTGTGTACGTGTAAATGAGTGCATGTGTGTGCAAAAAAATAAATAAAAATAAAATAAAATAACAAGGATCATCAGCAAAGAGAACTATAGTATCACTGAAAATCATCAGTGTCATTGCCACGTCGATATTTAGTTTATCACTGGACTAATATAAAAGAAATTAAATGTACAAAGATACTTTATAAATGTTATACGCTTAGATTATAAATACCTACCAATGACTATGATACTACGGAAAACTAATATTATAATAATAAGGACAAGTCGGCGCTTACATTACCCAGTTCTTGTTGGGATTCGAGAAGATATCTGCGAAGACGTGTCCTAAACGTGAAAAGGCTACCAGATTGTCTAATTGGCGGCGGTAAGTTGTTCCAGATTTTGGCAGCGGCGTAACGAAAAGTACCCCTAAAAGCAGCAGTCTTATGCTGCGGAATACTGATCTGCAGTGAGCATTGCCTACGGGAGCCATCCCTGTCGCCTGATTTCCACCGGAGTTTATTATATAAGTATGAGGGTTCCTTATATTTGACAATCCCAAAAAGTAATTTGACGGATAAGTATGACCTAATTCTGTACAGGGTTTTCAAGCGATAAAAACAATTCTGAACCACATTAGCAATATGCCGTTCAAACCTCAATGCGCTGTCCACAAATAGTCCAAGATTACGGGCTTCATGAACTCTTTCTACTGACTGGTTCAGCAATCTCACATCGAATGATACAGGTAATGCATCCAACTGTGCTTTTGTGCCAAATAACATGTACTTCGTCTTATTTGGATTTAGAACTAGGCAATTATGTTCTGACCAATCTACAATCCTTTTCAGATCTTCATTTAAATCAGCCACAGCCTTTTGGAACATACTTGGCTTGAAGGAAATGTAGACTTGGATATCATCTGCATATATATGGTAGCTGCATACATGTAAGCTGCTTACTATATCTGCACAGTACAGATTAAACAAAATAGGACCCAAGATGGAGCCCTGCGGTACACCCCACTGCACTGTGGTGAGCTGAGATATTCGGGAGCTGCCATCTGCTAGCCGCAGTTCAACATGCTGTTTTCTGTTACTAAGATAGCTGTGAAACCATTTCAAAGTTACGTCATCAAAACCATAATATCGCATCTTACACAACAATAGGGCGACAATAATACAGTCAAAGGCACGTGAAAAATCTAGCAGGACCATGAGTGTGCACATACCTCTATCTTGGGCTGCCAGTATATTGTCTGTCACGTCTAGAAGAGCCGTTGTTGTACCTCTCCGCCTTCTAAATCCAGACTGTAGTGTTGGTAAAATCGAATTGTTCTCTAGGTACTCTGTCAGCTGACGACATACTATCTTTTCGATCACTTTTGACAGACATGGAAGAATGCTAATGGGACGGAGATCAGCCACTGCTGTTGGATTGGGCTTTTTTCCCAAAGGTTTAACAGTACAGGGCAGGTGGAGTGCCACACAGTACCTACTTTGTAATAAGTGCTGTATGGCGTTGCTACTGTTTATTTGCGGTCCTATCGCTTACCATCAGGCGAGCGCAAGCTCGTCTCATCATTCAGTAGCAATAAAAAAAGGTCGACAGAATTCTGAATCCTTGTAGATAAAGGTATGTTACAACGGCAGAAGAAACCAATATGACTTATTTTTTGACGTATGCGGTCAAAGTTAGATGTTATTCTGCATCAAAAATACAACAGGCACACTTTTTAACCGACTTCCTTATACATATATTTCACTTTAGAGTAAAAACATAGTTAATCTGTTTAATACCTATGGAGTTTGGTAATGACCATCCGTTAAAGTCGAGTGTATCGGTTCTAGTCGGATTCTTAATTTATCACGTCAACGGTAGCATTAAAGAAAAATGTACTCTACCTGGCTAGAGAGTTAATGGTTTTTCCAACTACCCACTTAGTTATACACAATCTAATAGTACACTTGACGGGGATAAAGAGGGGGGACCGTAGATTTATAACTTGAAAGACTTTGTTAAGTCCTCGTCATTGGTAAGTAAATTTAGATTCAAAGTGGGTTAGGCAGACTTTCAGATCATATCAGGAATTTAGCATTTTTCTTATAGATTATAGAAAATGTTCGTTTTAAAATGTTTTCATTTCATTGATGTTCTGTTGGAGTGAGGTTAGCTTTAGCCTTTAACTGTTGCCTTGATTATCAGGTCAGGCATTAGAAGTGTGTAGGTACAGGTGCTTTTGACAAATCCGTCTGGAAATCTTTAGGGGAGGCCTATGTTCAGCAGCGGACGTCATGTGGCTGATGATGATGATGATTCTGGATAAATAAACTATACCAGATGTAAATTCATAAGACGGAAATAGAATTGACGAACTACGTGACCACATTCATAATCATTTGTGCCTTCGTATTTATTTCTTTTGGAACTAAGTGGTAAGTTTGCAATGCAATCAGCCCTGTATTATATACTGCCCACTGCTGAGCACGGGCCTCCTCTAACTACTGAGAGGGTTTTAGGCCTTAGTCCACCACTCTGGCCTAATGCGGGTTGGCGGACTTCACATAGCTTCGAAATTCAGAGAACTTCCCAGGTATGCTGGTTTCCTCACGATGTTTTCCTTCACCGTTAAAGCGAACGATAATGAATAAACGTAAAATGAATAAGTATATAAACATAAAATTTAAATTACGCTTTCTAATGTATCGTAAGAGTTAATACATCAATAATGAGTGCTAGAATCTCACGTTTGTTTCAACTCTCACTAAAATTGCCTGAAGTGGGGATTGCTCTAAGTATCTCATACATAATGGGGATAGTACCTATTAAGTCTTCATATTGTATACTCAAAGTTAGTGTTAAACTACCGAGATAAAACCCGTCTTACGTTTTAGGTATCCTTTGTGCCGACTCGAGGGGATTTGTGTGCACCCACTTGACGGCGAGTCGTGAAGATGCTGTACGGTACAAGGCGTAAGAGACGTTCTGTAATTATCTTTACTAAGATTTTATTATTGCAGTTGAATAACAAGACGAGCGTTACACTCGCCTCATGATGAGCCTTATGACCGCCAACAGTAGTAATAACTTACACAACTTTTAAACACAAAGTCCTGCGTAGCACTCCTGAGACATAAGGTGGTTAGTCTCATAATACCCAGTAATTTTACAATGTACCTACTGTCTACAATGTAAAAAATAAATAATAGTTTAAAAAACCTAAAAAGCACGCTTTATAGAAAATCCAACTAAAAATAGAAAATAATTTCTAATAAATTTGAATTAACAATAGTGTAAATAAGAAAATAAAAAAAATAAAAAAACCCGCTTTATAGAAAATCCAACTAAAAAATAAAAAATAAATTTTAATAAATTTGAATTAAGTATAATGTAAATAAGAATAAAATGTATTTTATTGTAAAAAATGTGTGGCAGAGTGGTCGTGGTCATGTTTGGACTGATCGATGAACTGCCGTTTTCGCGATGCGTCGCCATATGTTTCGATGTTTGGCGGAGTGGAAGCATTTGTTCATAGAGGAGTACGTCATGGTTTTCATTATAGTAACTATAATATGGGTATGTAATATTATATTTGTGCCGTTATAGTGTTTAAATATTTATTGCTATTGCAACGAATAAGTTTTCATAAAATACGGCTCATTTCGCGTGTCACACAGTATTAAAATGTCTGCAAAAAAACATTATACGACGCTTTGAGTATTGTTAAAAGCTCTAAGATACGACGAAATGATGTTATTATTAACCGACTTCCAAAAACGGAGGAGGTTCTCAATTCGTGTGTTCGTATATTTTTTTTAATCAAAAAAGTCAAAACCATTATCTGACCATAAAAAAAAATTGCAAAGCATTTAAAACTATTAATTTTGGAGATTTTTTACTTTAATGAGCGGGGGATCTCATCTACTTTAAAGATACCGTTTTTTCTCCCTCTTAGCGTTTGCAACTTGACCCTCTCTGCCTAGGATACAAGAGGAGTAGTTTTACGACTACTAGGGAAGTCGTGGAGCATGTATAAGTGGAGGGTAGCGGGTTTGACTCCCTGCCTGTAACTTTACAGCATTGACACTTCAAAATAACTAGGCAAAATTATTTTGGCTTACTTTGTTAAGCATTGGCGTTCATATTAGAAACATTACATTTTATAGGTGCATCAAATTAGCTCCGCGGGTTTCATAGTAGGTACAACTAAGTGTAGCTAAATATATTTTTGATCTTCAAGAGAGGTTGCTGAAGAACCGCTAGATGTATGCCAATCATAGAGAACCATATAAATAAAAAAGAAGTCAAGATTTTTTTGCATGTTAGTCTCTAGACACACATATACACACGCCTTTTATTTCCGAGGGGGTAGGTAGAGGCGCAACTTGTGCACTCACTTTTCACTTTTTTAGTTTTTAATGTTCATTATAATCAGTAAAATAACTGTAATGACAATATTATTTATTTTTCGCATTTGTGACTGCCTGGGTGGCGTAATTGTATTACGGTACGACTGCAATGCTGAGGTCTCGGGTTCGTTCCACGGATCGCGCCAAGTGATATTCCGTATTTCTATTCAGTATCAGCCCTGAGTCTGGAATTTGTTCCCAATATCGCCCCCTATCACATCATGGTACGGAATATACTCGGCGAAAAGTGTGTGCTCTAGTTGCGCCTCTGCCTACCGCTTCGGGGATAAAAGGCGTGAGTGTCTGTCATATTATTATAATTATATTGGTGTGCTGCGACCAACGTCAAATATTTTTATAATTTCTCCTTAAAGAAGTCACTTGTCTTACCTTTCTCGAGAATCCACCCTAAGCCATACCGTCACCGGATCTAACCGGCTACGTGTGCTCCTCAGCCTCAGAACCACTCACGGGATAATCTGCATCTCCAAACAACTGTGTTATTATTAAATTTTTTGCTAGAAAGAGTTTAGAAATTTTATGTGTTTGAAAATTGGGTGGCTACATTGTGTCTGACGAATGTATAATATTATCTATAGTCCAGTTAACATCGATCTAGAAATAATGGCGTCAACGCGTTTGTGTAAAATACAATAAATGACGAGGGTTAAACGGTTTTTCCATATTTGTAACCAAACACAATAGGTAGATGACTTAATCAGATCTCATCCGAGGTGTAAAGTCCTATCCGCCCATCAAAACATCGAAAGGCCCAACGCCAGTCAATACCAAAACAATTTATTCCATTTATTTCCCTCAAAAATAATTCAAATGTCCCAAATAGATTTCGAACGAGGCCTCTCCAAATTTGATTATAATACAGACGGTGTCTCGATAATTTAAGTCGAAAAAAAAACGGATTGGCACGAAATTGGAATAACAAGATAGGAACAAGAAATAATTCCCATTGTCAGGGGACTCGAAACTTATTGAGGGAAACCAATTTGTACCAGAAAAATCCGTTTTTTCCGGTATGTTCTAGAAAGAACCTCTCGTTCGTAGGCGGCGAGATAAAAGACCGCTGTTTTTAAAGACATATTAAAGGAGCCTGTTGAGTATAGGTTTTGTTGAAGTCGTGTATTATCTTTTACGTACTTAAGGCAGTAGTCCTCAATGGCTTTTTTATTTAAATGAAAAAGATTAAGTTCACTGTTGATTTTAATTCCAAATACTCAACCCAAGTTTATTTTATTTTATTTATTTTTGGGAAACTTACAGCTAGTACAATTCATAGTAAATGATACATGCAAAGATGGCCAATTACAAGTTTCCACTACTAAATTACACAATGCAAAATAAAACATACTGCGGTCGACAAGCAATTAAACAGAAGTAAGATTATTAGTTCTTGAAAAAATAATTTGCAAGTAGATGCTTCATTTTTATCGAGAAGGTATTAAATAACTAAATAAATTTACTGTATTAAGACCCGAATTAAGTGTATGCTGATAAACTCTACTAGTCACATAAATGTATAAGCCAACCAAATACAAAAGTCAAATCTAATCTATGCTCAAAATCTAAAATGAGTAGCTATCTACATTAGATGTCTAATACTTAGACTGTCAAATAAATTTTACTTGATACCTCTGAAACTGACCCTTACCCACAATCTAAATCCTATTAGATATAATTAATAACAAATCCTTTTGTTATTATTTTTACCGTTTTATAAATGATGTAGTAGTGTGTTTTCTTTTTGTCATGAACTATTTGCTTACAGCGTTTAACCTTGCTTTATTCTTCTTAAAGTTATAATACTTGAAGAGTTCATAAAATTTTGTTATATTATTTTTTCAAAAGAATTGCATCGTTTCGTTTTTCAAATGCAATTCAAATATTAAAGAAAAATACTTAAATCTAGATATTGAAATTCAAATAAACATGAAAGTAGAATATTAAAAAATGCAAAACTAACTTTACAATATAAAGGAACATCCTGGAAATACAGTTGAACATAAACACAAGTTTAAAGGAATACCATTCCCCTTTGAACGTATCCAATGAAATAAAAGTAAACTTCTAAATTTCCAATAGGGTTTCCGATAAATTATAAAATATACACCAGATGTCTTTTATTCAAATGCATACGGCCCCGCGCCCCGCACCCCTAGCTGGCGACGTTCTACACACAAAATAAGGAGAACAGATGGTATAGATATTTTGTTACAAGCTAAGTTTAATTTATTAGGCCTCTCATATTAACCTAGAGTTCGACTGGGTAGGAACCATTTTAATTTTTATTTCTGTGGCCAATCAACATTCTGGCTGATCTGTTGTATTCTGCAGTGGCGGTCCTTTCATAGAAGCCGAAAAGCCTGGCTTGCCCTAAAATTATTTACCTAAGTACTCAAAATTGAATATGAAACAATAACCAACATTTTACGGTAACAAAACGCTTCGAAATAATTTTCTTTAAAATTTTAAAATTCCCGCGCTACGGTTCGCTGAACCGGTTCGCCTCGAGCGCACCTAAAGACACACCACTACACCTACACACACACAACCACATCCGCGCCGTACACTCATTTCATATTTTATACAAAACAGCTAGATGCGCACAAAATATACTTATCACTCTCTCTCTCGTTGGGTTTTACCTGGCTTTTCGCCGCCATATTTTTCTCATTCACACTAATGGATAAACTGATACCACATACGTATAGCTATAGTAAGTTTCTATAGGAATCAGTACTAAAAAATAATCCAGGCTTAATGCATTCATAGATACTGTATAAAATACAGGGTTGCCAATTAAACGAATTACCTCTCATATGGTTGCATTAATTTGCTTATTTTAATGTGTATTTTTATTTATCATGAATATGTAAAGATTTTAGTGATAACATAATTAAAATTACATATCTGATTATAATTATTTAAGGTATTGTACTATAATTTTATTTATCGATAAGTTTTTCTCACAATTTTAGCATTAATTTTGTGGTGTAATTTTGATTCCAACTAGGCAACATCAGTTTTTTTTTTTGATTGTGCCGGCGATCTACATTGTGAAGTATTTGTGTTTATTAAGTGGTTTTTGAGTTATTTTAAACTTTTAAGCACAATAAAGATGAGTGAATATATTTCTTGTAATAGTTTAAAGTGAGTGAAAGTTTTTATCGGCGAGAATAAGTTAAATTTGTTAGGTTATGATGGAAAAAACAACTTTTAACGAGCTGGCGAATGGCGCGAAATGTGTCTGAAGGATCATAAAAGGTATTTAGATCAGTATACAACAAAACTTATTGTCTTATTGGATGCTCTAATACGTTATACGACTACGTATTAAGTTGTATTGTTGGTGTTTCATATTTTTCTCGAACAAAACAAGTGTTTGGAATAGGTAGGTACATAGATCTGGCTAGTAAAATGATATAATTAATCAGTGTTATCAAAAGTAATTCCAATTCACAAAAACATGTTAAATGCATTCGTTTCATTTCATAATTTCGGCAAACAGCGAATTGTAACCTGATTATCTTGTCCAATTAAATAGATACAGTAGCTGTGACGAAATTTGAAAATTTCTAAACAAAACTTGTGCGTCGACAGTAATAATGATGATTGTAGTGTTTTTACTTTTTTAAAATTACTTGAAAATCTATGTAAATAGTTAATCTTTACAAGAACTTCGTTTAGAAGTCGCGATCGGACAAAATCGTTTTTAAATAAAGGTACCTAATTTCGAAATGGTAACTAGTCGACTCGATGGCGTGGTTGTATTGCGTACACGGTTCGAACATTGTTTTGAGGCCCTGGTTCGTATCCCGGTACGGGTAGTCATTTTTATTTTTAGATATTGCTTTTCTTTCTTATAGTTGCACATTTTATATGTATCGGAGGTGCGAATTTTTTTTAGGTCTGCTTTGGCTTGCCCTCATCCAAAACACTAGGCACGCCACTGGTATTCTGTTATTCCATCTAAAATTTTAGCTAATCACCTAAAATCACCAATCTTTATGAAAATATTTAACAACAGATAATGTCTTAAGATGATGAGCGTAGTGCATTGTTACATATTATTTTGAAATACAACATTTCAGTTGTGTCGCTTCTGTTTATGGGTGGTTGTGGCGTATTCACCCTGACGTAGAGTCTGACGTAGAGCTTGCTCGGTTCGTCATCAAAATAAAATACGTTTGTTGCTTAAACAAAAATACATCTGCCACTAGTTATAACTTACAAAACCTGTTGTATTCAGATACATATAAAATAAATCAATTTTTTTTTAAAAAAAGTTTGCGGATCAAAAAACGCTTGCACCTTCTGTTCCAGCCTCGTTTGTTGCTTGCAAACTATCGCCGCGCTAGGGTCGCCGACTTAACTTTATGCAGATTTAAACGCCTGCGTTTTATGGCCTGGATTCCTCCACCTCCTCCTAGTCTTCGGCTCATTATTCACACTTTTTTCTAGACTTTAATATTTTATTTCGTCGTTAGATTCAGGGGTTTAGAATTTCTTGGATGAAAATGGGCTTGTGTTTAAGGGGATAACGAGCTATTATTAGGTTATCGCCTTTGGTCTAGTAGTTAAGGTGAAGTTCCCAGGTCATAATTATTCTGAAATCCAAATTTGTTATTTGTTATAAAAATACACAAGAACTATCCGATATTTATATCTATTCTTGCTATTCCGATATACTAGTTCCTTGCCGTTTGGGTGACTAAGTTTCACTTTGCTTACCTCTGTATAAGAATTAAGAATAGAGGTCGTCTTATAATATAAACTTTTACTGATGCTTCATATAGGTATATGCATCCAGTATGAAATAGGTATTTGCGATGATTAAGAATTTTAGAAGTCTGACACAACACTCAATATTAACAACATTTTATGGTCGAACACCACCAATATATAAGCGCGTTGCCTACCTTAAGATAGGGAAATGTCGAGGAACTTACAAGGCCTCCAGCAAATCCCATAGCACTAGAAAACCAAATACATGAACGGAGAGAACATAAAGACTAGATTCAAGTCTAATGCGACCTTTGATCCGAGACAAAAGCTATTTATGAGCCAAATTTGCTCTGAATACGCGAACAGTTGGAACAAGCTGAATATATTTCCACGCAAATGAAGATGTAGTTGTGCTATACTTGAAATTATAGATCTGTGGGAAGACAAGGAAGAAGAAATCCCAATGAACTGAGAAGAAGAGAAAAATGTACCATTTTTTAAATCCTTTTTCTTTTTCTTATCCTGGGACCTGATGATATTAAGGATGACCAAAGACAATCGCGTCCTTTGATCGTCGTCAAAACAGTCCGGTCTTTTATTCGATATACAGACAGATTGAGGAAACCAAAGAGTTCATATGGCATGTTTTTAATCCTTTCCTAATTTATATTCGTGTACTCTATAGCCGACATTCATGATTCTTTTAGCATTATTTATAGACGTGCAGGTCAGCTAACATCAGGAGACAGGTGAGGGAGCAGAGAGGGCCGAGCTACGTATAAAATAGCGGAACCTCGCCCTTCTCCAACACCCAATTGAGAAAACACAGGATAATTAGAAATATACTTACGTCTATGAAATAAAAAAAGACAGGAGACCCACTTGCTAGTATTTTAGCTCGTGAAATAAGAATAACTTGCAAATTCTTATATTCCGTTATAAATTATGCGACTAGACAAAATTGAGTTTTCATGAAATCTACTATGCAACATTACCCAATCGAATATGTTGCCAACCCCAGTGCCATCTTATAATGTATACTCAATCTTACCCCCTCGGCACAGACAGACATTAAACAGATTTCTCGCTCATAAAACCCCGTAATTTGAATTCCTTAAGACTAGAGGGACAGGGGACGTTTGGGTCTCTAATAACGATCTATGTTGAAATGTTGCCAGAATTTTGTTTGTCAAAATGTATGAAATAATTTATTTTTAATATTAGCTGCATTATTTACAATGCGGTACAAATATTACGCAATATTCTCTTTGAAGACTTATATATCAAGTTGGTTTTTGGTAGTCCACAAAGTCAGTAGGCATAAGCAATGTATAAATCGTCAGATATCTTATATCGCTAGAACATTACATGCTCATATTAAATTAAAAGCACAGGTATTGTAAATTTCAAAGTCCATCAGTATTAAATATTACTTCACAAACTAAATATGAATTCGGGTTTTTTGCCCCCTCTTCATAGCTGTCGTTCAAAACAAATTCTATGCAATATAAAAGGGTTCTAACTGTTAAAATATTTTTCACAAATCCTGACGTAGTATTTAAATACACTGTAAGACACTGATATTAATTACTATTCTGATATTAAAAGTACTGTAGTTTACACATTCGCGAGAAGTAATTTTCAAAAATCTTTCAGACGAACCCGCGGCGCGCTGTCTAGCAACTCACAGAGGATAAGCAGAGGGGACAATAACAGTGCGGGATGGTGGAATTTATGACGTCATCAAAGGCGACGTACCGAGAGTAATATTATATGAGCTTATGATCACAACGAATAGCTCTACGGAGCGAGCGGAATTTATTTAAAGTGATTTTCAATGTTCTGGAAAAAATGTTTTGTTTTTAATAATTTATGGATCTCGAAGGAGGTACTGTGTAATAGAAATAGAAAATGCTGATTACAGCTTAGCACTCAGTACGTACAGTCAGCCACATAAGTATCTGAACAAACTCAAAATTTCAAACCACCTATACGCATTCAGTTCAATTAAAATCCATTTTTTTTCTTTGTGTGAAGTAAAGTAAATCCCTTTTATTTTAATTTTGTGAAGATAAAATGATAATTGGGAAGAGCACAAAAATGTAGGGGCGATTTTAAATTTTAGTAATAGTACCTGGTCAAATAGACTGAAGGAACAAGAGATTGCAACAAGATAGTATAATGTAGAAATAGGCTCTTTTTTATACGCTTCCTCTGGAAATACAACATATAGCGACCACCAGCGGATTTTAAACCTTTTTGATTTAAAAGCCAAAGCCATAATGGTCCACGTTCTTGTGTGGTTTTGGGGATAAGTAAAACGGAAGAGCATAGGCGTTTCGGGCAGGCCGGCATAATTGTATCGAATCATGAAGCATAATCATCTCTGGTTAACCGGTACTCTATCTAGATATAACTCCACTTATCATCAGTTGCAGTGGATAGGCCATGCCCGGTAAAAACTATTTCTAGAAGGGATTTTTTTCACATGGGCTCGGCAAAGTGACCCTACTGCACTGGTGGTGCGCGAAGGGGGGGTCCAGATATAGTGTCAAGGAGAGGTAATTATCCCTCGGCATAAGTATCGATTATACTTATGCCGGCCTGCTTAAAACCGAATTTACACAGGCTGATCTTGGAACGCGATACTTAAGAAGGCCAAAATTGCGGGTTTTACACCTTTTCCTACTTGGAGAAATGTCCTGCTACCAACAAAATATAACACACACACAGACACACACTCACGCCTTTTATCCCCGAAGGGGTAGGCAGAGGCGCAACTAATGCACCCACTTTTCGCCGTGCGTATTCCGTCCCATGATGTGATAGGGGGCGAGCCTATCATATCGAGCACAAATTTCAGACTCCAGGCTGATACTGAATAGAAAAAACCCAATATCACTTTGCCCGACCCAGGGATCGAACCCGAGACCTCAGCATTACAGTCGCACTGTAATACAACTACGCCACCGAGGCATTCAACAAAATATAAATAAAACTCCAATCACATTTTACCCAACCAAATCACGGAATACAAATAATATACAGCGTTTTCTTTGCGCTTCCCCTAGATGCAGTATCCACGGTGCAAGCGTGCACACGGACTTTTTAATTTGTTGATGTTATTTATTGCCCCGCGCCGTGGGACGTCTCGGAGTTGTGTTACTGCACTCGCTACTGGCGTCCCGTGGCTCTACTTGGATTGTCACTTGCTTTGCCTTGGATAAAATGGCTAACCTTTGCTGATACTTCGTGCCTTGCGATTTTGCCTTGGCTAATAAAACAGGGGTCCTAGGTACTTAAAGAATTGAGCTTTATCTGGTATCATGTTATTTAAGGATAAAAAGCTTTTGGTCTATGTGAAATATGTAAAATTTCGTCCATTTAGCGGTTTTTAGTTGACTTTTAACAAATATCCAAATGTCTTCAAAAATCACATTTGTAGTTAGTGTGAATATGATATAATCGTTCTACATCGAATTTAATTGATTACCTAAGACATCTCCGGACATTGAACCAGTTATTTAGTTGATAATTTATTTCCGCAATAAATTACCTGTAAATGATATGATAATGGTACTATACATTTTTACCCGGCAGTTCACGTTCCAACATCGTAATTAAACGCCGTTAAGTTTCCTAAAATGGGTAATATTTCATCAAAAATCAGAAATGCGACGTTGCTTTAGGGCAGTGTTTATGTGTGGTGCAAATTGTAAGACAATGCGGATGAAAGAATCTAAGAAAATATTTATTCTTGTACATTCACTGGTGGTAGGTCTCTCATTATGTAAGAGGCCGTCTGGGTGGGTACCACCGCAATGTCTATTTCTACCGCCAAGCAACAGTGTGCATGCACTGTTGTGTTTCGGTTTGAAGGACATTGTAGCCAGTATAACTACTGGACATAATGAGACTTAACATCTTATGTCTCAGGGTGACGAGCGCAGTGGAATGCCACACAGTACTTTGTTAGTCAAGGTGCTGGATTGTGTTGCTACTGTTTATGGGTGGTCGTATCGCTTACCATCAGGCGAACGGCATGCTCGTCTCGTCATTAAATGCAATAAAAAAAAAAAAAAAAAAAAAAAAATGTATGTTTTATATTCCTCTGATGAAAAAAATGCCAAATTCCATATGAAATTGAACTTGAAAATTAATCAAATCTAATCTAATTTGGTATTAAGATAGTCTTTGTTTCAACATTCGATAACAAACGCACCTTCGGCATCTGACGCTAAATTCAAAGTATATCAAAAGTCAATGAAATTAAAGACAAATTAAAATGGATTGCAATAATTCTATTGTTCTAAATAGCTAGATTAATGTGACCATGACTCAAAAGTTGTTCTCCTAACATATTGTTTATTATTTAAAACTTTAGAGAAGGCCTACATTCAGCAGTAAGTTCCTTTGGCTGTTAATAACAAAACTATAAACGGTTTTCAAATTAATCACAGTAAGAATACTAAATAGAAACAACTGTGATATACACCATACCAGCCCTGCATTGTATACTGCCCGCTGCTGAGCACGGGCTTTCTCTACCACTGAAAGGGTTCAAGCCTTAGTCTACCACGCTGGCCTGGTGTGGGTTGGTTGGTGAAATACATATAAGCAAAAAGTAAAATTCCGTATATAATAACCTCTTATAACATGATCCAACCGAGCAGCCCGCAACCCCGACCTTGCTATCTACCCTCGATCTAACTCGTGCTTAACACGAAAGACTTAATGCCGCCAGGACGAGGAATAAAGTGGTCACCGGAACACCTTCACGCGTTCATTCTTTGCTACGTAACGTGTACAATTACTTTATGATAAGATAAACTATCGATAAAACGGGTGAGAAGAAACCAGGGGATGAAAAGAATTTTGAATCAAAATTGTTACTCGATGAAATAAACTAACGTAATAATACCAGCCCTGTATTACATTATTGTCCCACTGTTGGGCACAGCCCTACTCTACTACTGACAGGTGTTAGTCCTTAGACCACCACGCTGGCCTAGTGTGGGTTGACAGACATCAAATACCTTCAAAATTCGAAATTGGTAGAAATAGAATTTTCCTTCGCTGTTGCGAACAATATTTGAAAAATAACTTAATATAAATATATATATTAAGAGCAGTCCAAATATTCATTTTTGTCAAGAATGGGTTTTAGAAAAATATGTTTGCGTAGACGTTACAATGAACTCATTAGCTTTAGAGATAGTCTTTCACATCCCATACCTTTAACTTATATCTCTATGTGTGTACTACCAATTACTGTAACTCAGATTCAGTACAGTAATTTCCTTGTCAGGATAAAAACATTAAACTAACAATTGCGTGCTCATAAAACTCAGTTAAAGTTAACTACAAAAACTGTCGTGTAACCATTCAGAGCCGTTTTATCAGCACATTACGCTGACGGTTTGTTAGCATTTACAAATGCAGGTTAATTAATGTTTAGAAAGGGGAAACAGTTCTTTACTGCATAACAATGATTTTAAAGTTACGTGTGAAAATTAAAGATTGTGGGCCCGTATCACAACTTTGGCGATAGCCTAGTTGGGAGTGGAACGGACTGCCTCTAATCTGACTTTTCTAAAGCTATGTGCGTATTCTTTGTTTATTATCGCTTGTTTTAACGGTAAAGAAAACATGGTGAGGAAACCTAAATACCTGAGAAGTTCTCTATAATAATTTTGAAATTATGTGATGTCTGCCAACCCCCATTAGGCCAGTGTGGTGGAATAAGGCCTAAACACTCTCAGTAGTAGAGGAGTCCCGTGCTCAGCAGTGGGCAGTATATAATACAAGGCTGGCATGGTATGATAAGTCTTGCGTCAGAAAAACTCGTTTCTTTGAGAGTTTTCAAGGGTAACGGTACTGATTGAATAAAATTTTAACGTCTTCAACTTTCATGAATGGTTTTCTTTAACACACATTTTGATTTTTCACGTGAATACTTTATAAGAACTTTTCAAAACTTTACATAAAGTTCTTTGGAAACTATTTTTTCAATTTTCAATTAAAACGGATGTTGCGGAAATTTTACGATTTAAAGTAAATTTTAATTTAAACTTTCGAACGAAGGAGAAAACCTAATCAAATCTAAAATACTCTGAATTACTACGATATAATTTACAGAACAAGTTTTTTTTTCTATTACTCCTCGACTAATTACTAAACTAGACGTGATTATAAGAACAGTGTGGTCTAAATGTAGTCAATGAACAACAGGCGCTGCGTCCCTCAACAGTCGCGGCAATTATGATGGCCTAATACTGGAATTAGGCCGGTTGAACCCGGAACGTGACTCCTCGGAGATATAACTATAATACAGCTACGTATATTATTTAGCTGTATAGAGCCCACTTCTGCCAGTACACTCTTACAAGCCTAGATCATATACTTAGTACAAAATAGAAGAGACTAACGACGAACGTGAAAAGTGGGTGCACTAGTTACGCCTCTGCCTACCCCTTCTGAGATAAAAGGCGTAAAAGTATGCGTCTGTAAAAGAGACTATATATTTTATTTGTTAATATTTTTCTTAGTTATTTTATTCTAAGGACCGAATTCACCGCTTGCTGATATGCTACTTGTCACATAAATCTAAAAACCGACCAAATACAAAAGTCACACTCTAATCTATGCCCAAAACCTAAAATATACTATCTAAATTAGTTGTTTAATACGATAACTGTCAAATAAAATTTACTTAAAGCCTGTAATTTAATTTTACAACTAACCCTTAACGTCTCTACAACGAATATCAAATATTTATCTTGAACTGGAATGAGACATACTTCTAAGAGCTCTCAGTAAGATACTCGACACTTGGTGGAGACTTTTAACGATTTTATTATATAAACAGTGAGCTGGCCCGTCTGTTTGTACGCTCTACTTTGGTAGAGTTCTGATGCAACATTCATAGGATGTTTATTAAGGAGAGTTGAAGTATAAAACTTCGTTGTTGACATAGAGTTCATGAGAGCTAGAGCAAAGCGATGTTGGTAGAGTTATAATCAATTTGTGTTTTAATAGCTTCATGAAGTGAACAACTCTATATTCTAAATGAGGCAGTAAATGAATTTACTGTTAGATGAGCTTTTTCTTCTAATAAAGTTGCCTGAAAAGATATTTCTTGAAGGATCTGGTTACAGTATGGAATCAAAATAAGCTCTGCAAACAGTTCACTCATTGTGCCTCTAGCTGCCCTTTTGGAGGAAGAAACGTGAGCTTATATTTGAATACGTGTACTTATGTGAATGACCTTTTTTATGCAACGATATGTACGTGAGACTGCTGTCAACGGCGCCGTTAAATGAAAATCTGGAATATTTTCCTTGAAAATTTTTCTACTTACCTGCAGCGGGTGAAAGTTTCGTGACTACGCCCCATCTCGATTTCCACTGAAACAAAAAATAAGTATTTTATTACATTGAAATTTAACTTGAGATAAATATTTTTCAGGCATTTTTCTTTATTATTACCGTTGAAATATCTTCCCTTATATAATCTTCTATATTACAATCTTTTATAAATTCTTTTGCATTTAGTAAAGGTGTTTTAATGGTAAAGATAGCGTACTAAGCTTTCAAATCTGCGAGGCTTTGGGTTCAATCCCCAGGTAAAGCACTTTTTTTTCATTTGACAAATACTTAAAACATACCTGGGGCCAGAATCAGTAAAAAATATCAAAATAAATTATTTCTGTTAATCATACTATGACGGAAATAAGAATGACGAATAGGACATGTAATAGTTTAGCCAACTTTCTTGTTTTGACACTGAGTTGTAAGATCAATGATACCGACATAACCGCCGAGTCGTTTCCAAGGTTGACAGTAGTGGTTATTGCAAAAACCAAAACCGTACGATCGTTTTATTTCTGCAACAAGGCACGAGTTTTATGTGCGATAGACTACACACACACTCACGCCTTTTATCCCCAAAGGGGTAGGCAGAGGCGCAACTAGTGCACCCACTTTTCGCCGTGCGTATTCCGTCCCATGATGTGATAGGGGGCGAGCCTGTCGCCATATCGGGCACAAATTCCAGACTCCGGGCTGATATTGAATAGAAAATCCAATATCACTTTGCCCGACCCGGGGATCGAACCCGAGACCTCAGCCTTGCAGTCGTACCGTAATAAAACTACGCCACCGAGGCAGTCACATAGCGATAGACTATTTAGTATCAAATTACCATAAAGTTCGTAATAGTTTCTATTAGGTTTCATTTTACTTGCGTGTTCCATTGGCATTCAGTGCCCGCTCAAAATGCAATATGTACAGTAGTATGTGTACAATATGTACAGAGGTTTGCGTGTCATCTGCCGAATAGACTGTGCACACTTTGCGCTGGTTTGTGGCGCGAGTTGAGAGATGAGAGAGGTCACTATATTAATATTGTGAAATAAAAAGTTATAGTTTCAGATTATCATACTTAAAATAAAATAATAAATATGCCAATATCAATCAGCGGCGATAGCCTAGTTGAGAGTAGAACGGACTTCCGAGACAAATTTCCCGGGCACACACCTCTAACTTTTCTAAAAAAAGTTATATGTGTATTCTTTGTGAATTATCACTCGCTTTAACGGTGAAGGAAAATATCGTGAGGAAACCTGTATACCTGAGAAGTTCTCTGAATTTCGAAGGTATATGAAGTCTGCCAACCCGCACTAGGCCAGCGTGGTGGACTAAGGCCTTAACCTTCTCAGTTGTAGAGGAGACCCGTGCTCAGCAGTGGGCAGTATATAATACAGGGCTGGTATGGTGGCAATATCAACCTTGTGAAGTCCACTGCTGAACATAGGCCTCCGCTAAAACTTTCAGACGGATCTATCAATAGCGGCCTGCATCCAGCGTGTTCCTGCGACCTTTATCAAGTCAAGATAGATTATCCGGTAGTGAAAATGACTTCCATTTTCTAATTTATATTCTTTTTTTTTCGTAAAACTAGTAGTGCGCCTATATCTTTTGAGTTTGCAATTTATGGGCAATGGATATCACTTTGAAACATCAAGTGACTCATTAGTGTTCCGACTTCAAGTAATCAATCAATTAGCCTGTCGCCGTCCACTGCTGAACGTAGGCCTCCCCAAGTGAGCACCAACCATCCTGATCTTGAGCAGCCCGCATCCATCCGCTACTTGCCGCCTTTTTGTACTTGTTCCGACTTATACAATATAGAAATGTATAAGTATGATTAATTCTATATAGTAAATTATATCACATTTTCGTACATAAAAGATGAAAGTTAGTGAAACTAAATAATGAAAGATGCATTATATGAGACTTTTAATTACTTCTAGTGGAAAAATACCAGATTTTATTCCTATAGTAAAATTACTTTGCTAAATAAAACGAACAATTACTATATTACAGACTACTTAAATTTCTATATTTTGCATAATTTACTCACAAATGCTAATACGATCCCCATAAAAACTAATGACTCATTAAAAAATCCACAGCTGTCGTTCATACCGCATACTGGACGCCAAAGCCCGTACAAATCCCATCGGACAAGCGTGCCGGCTATAAAACCTAGCACTTTACTGAGCAACACGGTCACGCTGCCTAGCCTAGACACGGCGGCTTGTCGAAGAACCTTTTCGTTCCTTGTTTGAAGACGTGACACGAATCGGTGAGAGTGAAGAAATTGTTTGTCATAATGCTTTGTATATCTTTATTCCATTTTGGAGAGCGATAAAGTTTAAGTATGTTGCTCAAAAAATTTTGGTTATTTTTTATGATTATGGAATTAAATACTTCGTTAAGCGTGTTAGAAGAATCCCCTCAGGCCCTAACTAGGAATCAAATCATGGGCCTTTCAATCTCATATTATCGACGCCACTAGTCCAGTTTAGTAATCAAAACGGACGAATATAATCTCAACGAAATGCGGGGGCCTTAATTGCGACTCTACCTCCTTTCGGGTTTAAAAGCGTATAGATGCACCAATTGATTTATTTGCTATTATGTTCCTTTTACAACTGCCCCGGTGGCATAGTTGTATTACGGTACGACTGCAATGCTGGGGTCTCGGGTTCGATCCCAGGTCGGGCAAAGTGATATTGGATTTTTCTATTCAGTATCAGCCCGAAGTCTGGAATTTGTGCCCGATATGGCAATAGGCTCGCCACCTATCACATCATGGGACGGAATACGCACGGCGAAGGGTGTATGCAATAGCTGTGCCTCTGCCTACCCTTTCGGGGATAAAAAGCGTGAGTGTGTGTGTTTGTTTGTGTGCTATTATTTTACAAAAACACAATGTGCTTAAAAATTTCCATTTAAAGAAATTTCCCATAAATAACCGTGTTCCATTAGAAAGTTCCGTACTATAGAGGAATATCAACGGGCGGCTTCCGGCCTGTTTTATTTAGGACCCATAAAATAGTTTATTGCATATCGTTTATTACAGGTATGAAATTACAACGGCCATTATTACAGGCTATTTTAATATTAAAGGCGCTGAAATGCTTTTGGAATTAGAACATGTGACCGATATAATAGGGTGTGTATCATGTCAGGGGACAGAGACTTGGCTAATGATGGTACATTGGGTATGCTTCTGCCTACCCCTTCTTTGATAAAGCTTGTGTAGATGTACAAAACGTATATTCTTTTCTTCATTCACGCAAAATAACTAGAAAAACGTAATCAAAGTAATTACCGTAAATGCACGTTGAGCTTTCTACTTCAAAATAACAAAGCATTTTTAGACAAAATATTCTATAAACTTCAAATACTGCACATAAAAAATCCGATAAAATAGACCGAAATACATGCTGTTTATGTAGGTATGTATAACTCAATAAAAGTCCTTGTTGATGTATTTTTTTATAACAATGTCAAAAGTCCAACTTTAGAATAATAATCGTCTACATCATCAACGAGCTATTACCAACACTCAAACATAACATCTATATAGACTCAACTTCCAAAACTATTATAATACGACTTATGAAGCGCACTCGATAAATTACCCCGGGATAATTCCATCACAAAATGCCCATCTGATTTTATCTCTATACGTGAGCAGTAGAGCTCGAAATCGTTTGTTAACAAGTTACCCCTTCCATTTGAGTGTAAAACAAGAAATCAATTCATAGAGTAAGCGGTCGGTAGTGACGAATCGTTTTGAACATGAAGTTTTGTTGGTCTATTATTGTTAATGGTTGGACTGAGTACTGTTTTATGTACTAGCGGGGAAACAATGTTTTTTTCTGACAAAAAATCTAGATTTAAGTTTGTCTCTCTTTGTTTTGGTAAAGAGGAGTTTTAAAACTTGCTAAAAATATGTTTACTATAGAGTGTTAGTCATTTTTAACCGACTTCCAAAAAAGGAGGAGGTTCTCAATTCGTGTGTTTGTATTTTTTTAAAGAATAGTTTTCTTTGTTACAAAACGTATTTTTAGTTAATTGTACATTATCTTAGAAAAAAGCTATGTGAAGTGGCCCGTGGCCGCATTATTTTATTAAGATTACCGGATTTCCAAAATTCAGCTTCCGTCATTGCCTTAAAGAGCGCTAACGAACTTAAGATTTTTTTGCATTTAGGATGTATGATTTAGTGATATTTTAAATCACCAAACTAGTTATTATTCATATAACCACCGAACACCATGAAAAACGCAATAAAATTACCTTAATTTCCGAGAAAAAAAAAAATCGCAGTCATCATTACCTTAATTTTCAAGCTATTAACTACAAACAACCCAAAAATAATAATAAATGATTCTAAAACCCACACACACACACACACACACGCGCCTTTTATCCCCGAAGGTGTAGGCAGAGGCGCAACTAGTGCACCCACTTTTCGCCGTGCGTATTCCGTCCCATGATGTGATAGGGATATGATAGGGAGCCTATCGCCATATCGGGCACAAATTCCAGGCTCCGGGCTGATACCGATTTAAAAAACCGAATATCACTTTGCCTGACCCGGGAATCGAAACCAAGACCTTAGCATTGGAGTCATAGCGTAATACAACTACGCCACCGAGGCATTCATTATATTAAAAATCAAAACCATCTGCTGAAGACTTGTCATTAAAAACGGTCATCATTAATCATTCCAAAAAACCGTACCATTGAAATGTCAAAAAAAGAAAGGTTTTGAAATGTTTGTAAAGATTCCGGAGAGCTGGTCTGCGGGTGACACCTTTAGAGATAAGCCGCTCATGTACCGGGGACAGTATGGGGAGAATAGTATGGTACTTGTGTATTTTAGTAGAAAACTGGCTTTCAGTCGCGGCTTGACCGAGTTCAAGATTTTTTTCCGGGATAAAAGTCCCGCTCTATATTTTACCGGGATAAAAGTAGCCTACGTCTCAAACTATCTCCATATTAAATTTCATCTAAATCCGTTCGGAGATTATTGAGTTCATCGCATTCAGACAGACAGACGCAGCGGGAGATTTGATTGTCCTCAATATTATATAGAGTTCAAAACTATGAATTCATTTTCAATATTGAGGTGATTATCGCAAAAATGACTTACCATTTCTGTAACAAAAGTTTTTTCATTAACTACTCAGCTAAGGCAACTGAGCATTATGCCTAAAAAAGAATCTTTATTCGTATTTTTTGGGCCTTAGCCGGTTATGTCATTTTGGTTTTGTTTTGTCCCGACGGGCACCACAGCAAGTCTATTTTTAAAATTGGAACACAATAGTGCTTGCATACTAGTAGGCGGCAGAAGCATAAGCAGCTCGTGCCACCAACGCTTTATAGCGGGAATCCCCTATGTATTCCTTTAGAGGAATTTCAAAATTCCTTTCTTAGTGCTTACCTACTTTATGTAAAGAAATTGTGTGAAAAAAGGTAACGCTATTTGTGGCATTCGCATTTGAATTATTTCTTTGGGGGCCAATTTAAGGAATTTCATTGGCAGATATAAGAATATAAAATATTATTTTTTAGTAAGGATCACCCTTCTATCATATCATGGGACGGAACACACGTGGCATAAAACCTCTGCCGACCCGTTTGGGGATAAAACGAGTGATATCTGTGTTTTTATTTTCCAGGGCTTTGAAAACTTGTTAAAACTAAACGCAAAATATTGTTGAAATGATAACAAAATTTTTCTTTGAAATGATTCAGAAACAGAACGTAACCTATTAAGAAAATACGTTACGAAGAACGAGAACTTAAGAAAATTTTCCTCAGTGACGTAATATTAGACAATAGTTTTTTTTTCACATTGTTCATTTAAAAATTACCGTAACAAAGTGACGTCACTGTACACTCTCCATCGTCGAGCAAGCAGCGTGAATGCGCAATGTTCACAAAGGGAGCCGGTCACCCGCACATCCACAAAGCGATAATGGCTTTTTTGTTGTTCACGCTTACTCCTTCCAACACTTTATTATCTATAAACACGTAATGTGGAAACGTGGATAAGATTCGAAACAAGTGGCCTTCATTGCAAAAAGATTGTCAGAAAGTTGACTATTGCGCAGCTGACGCTCAAGCCAAATTGTAGAGTATTTTAGCATAGGGCATGTTAGGTAATTTGACATGCTATATTCAGCCTTATATCATCAAAGGCTTAGGCAGATGGGCACCTACATAGCTCATATTCGTCCCAAGATGTGATAGAGGCACCAATCACTATATCGGGCACAAATTCCAAGCTTTGACAAGTCAGGTATGTTATCTCAAGGCGTCACAGTTCATAGATCAAATACGTAGCCATTAGAGCAATCCAATGACGCGTTAGTCTATATCGTTGTATAGCATAATTTGGCTTTCATGACAGTTATTTGTGATACAATGGAAATACCTCAGTCAAACGGTAACACCCCGGTCGAGCCGGAAAAACTGCGTCATGACTAACCTTCTATTTTAGTCAACCCTTATAAGAAATTCCTTCCAACTTCAGATATCCGACGATGTTTCCGAAGGCCATATTTCTTTTAGTTTTTGCGCGGGAAAGTTACCATAGCAATTATATAGAAAAACGTTGGGCGCCCGCGTCGAGAGATTTATGTGGGCACATTTACATCGCAGATAACTTAGATGGAATACGGATGGTGCTTAGAAAGTAATTATCGAATATATTTTAAACCCGATATGTTTTTAGGTATACCTAAAGACTTTCATATGTAAAACCTGTACTTTCTGCCGCTAAGCATGAGTGTGGTCGAATTTAAAAGATTACAGCTAGCATAATAGTTAACAATCAAAATAAATATTACATTAACTCGAAATAATGCGTATCTTTATTTTATTTAAGTGGACACACACACACACACTCACGCCTTTAATCCCCGAAGGGGTAGGCAGAGGCGCAACTAGTGCACCCACTTTTCGCCGTTATTCCGTCCCATGATGTGATAGGGGGCGAGCCTATCGTCATATCGGGCACAAATTCCAGACTCCGGGCTGATACTGAATAGAAAAACTCAATATCACTTTGCCCGCCCCGGGGATCGAACCCGAGACCTCGGCACTGCAGTCGTACCGTAATACAACTACGCCACCGAGGCAGTCTAAGTGGACAGTATGGCAGAATCCTTTTATATGTCGTATTTATCTAGGTCTCTTGTATATCCTATTTTACGACTCACACTCTAAGAGTCTTAAGCCTGCAAAAAGTACAATAATACCCCAACGAAGCACCCTAACATTTAAAGAGGGAAAAATTCTAGTCAATAGTTGGTCCTTGCACTAGGATAATCCTCTTTTAATCCTCTGAGCCCTCCGGCCCTCCGATGCCTTATTTATTGAAAACCTCCTTAGACGTCCTTCGTAATCCTTCGCTAACAATACTCTTGAATTGATTTAATGTGGGTTGTTTTAAGCGCATTCCAGCATTACGTATGTAGGGAACTTTCACGTCTTATGAAGCTTAAAAGCTCTAAGGGTTGAAATCCTATAGTGCTTTTGTACTTATTCTAACGTATTAACATTATAATCAGAGGTCCGTTTGTATGTCCTTCTCACACTCGCCACTGCAACTTTTCTAAGTTAATAAATAAGTTTAAATGACGGCAATTTTACGAGCAATAGAATTTAATGAGTTTCTGAGTACTCATCTTTGTTTTCTTGGTAGAAGATATCTTCTTTTTTTATGGCATCGAATGACGAGACGAGCATGCCGTTCGCCTGATGGTAAACGATACGACCACCCATAAACTATAGCAACACCATCCAGTACCTTGAGATACAAAGTACTGTGTGGCATTCCACTGCGCTCGTCATCCTGAGACATAACATGTTAAGTCTCATTATGTCCAGTAGTTACACTGGCTACAATGTCCTTAAACCGAAACACAACAGTGCATGCACACTGCTGCTTGGCGATAGAAATAGACATTGCGGTGGTACCCATCCAGACGGACTCTTACATATGAGAGACCTACCACCAGTCTCTGAAACAGCTGTCACGTATGGCGACTATATTTATTGTGTAAACACTTTAGATCACACTGCGATATATGGTATCAAAGTCTTTTGCTTATGATCAGTAGAAATCTATGTATTTTTTCACCAATAAAATCTCTATTACCCAAAGTAAAGCCGTTTAATCGAACTTAATCTATTACAAAGACCTGCGTCATATAAAACTTTCACAATTTGCTCCAATAAATGCTTGAAAACAATAAAAAGGGATAAAGCCCACAAAAACGCCTCTCGTTCGGTACCAACATAAATCCCACGGAACTATGTGCCAAACGGTCCTAGTAGGTGCTGATAAGTCGCCGAATCCCACCACATAGCGACAATCCCGCACAGATAGTCTGGAATTCTGTCTCTTTAAATCGAGGTATTGGTGCCTTGACTCTTGAGTGGAAAAAGTTTATTGTATTTTTGAATAATGAGGTAATAAGAATAGTATTTTAATATTATGAATTATTGTGTATAATCGATAATGAGTGAACTTTAATTATTTTTATTTAAAAATACTAGCAAACTTCATAATCATCTATACTGATATTATAAATCTGAAGAGCTTGTTTATTTGGCTGAACGCGCTAATCTCAGGAAATACTCAACCGATTTTGAAAATTCTTTCACTAATAGGAAGCTACATTACTCCTGAGTGCTATAGGCTACTGTTTGTCCCGGGAAAATATTTTTATTCTGGAAAAACTTTTTCACGCGGGGGGAGCCGCAAGCATCATCTAGCATTTCGCATATTTTCACTAAGTCATATGTTGTATTTTATTCATTGAACTCTTACACGATGATTAAAAAATATTCTCTAAGATATGAAATAAACATCGTCTATATTACATAGTACATAATACCTACATATTAAGTATTCTTAGACAAATTCCACTTACTCGTCGTTCCTTTTACCGCCCAGTAATACGTTGGAAACAAATCCCTAATTCCGAAACAGTAGTCCCCAATTCAGATTAGCAAGCCAGGCGATTTATTTCTCTACGTAAAAAGGATAAGCCACTGACGAAATAAATTGGTTTGGCCATAATAATACACTTGTCTTCTATTAGAATATAGGATAAAAGTACAATAGCTAATGTCTGTATGACATGGTTTCACACACACGCCTTTTATCAAGGGTAGGTAGAGGCGCAACTAGTGCAAACATTTTTTGGCATGTGTATTCCGTCCCATGATGTAATAGGTGTAAGCCTATTGCCACATCGGGTACAAATTCCAGACTCCGAGATGATACTGAATACAAAACCAAATATCACGCCCGACCCGGCATTCGAACCCGAGACCTCAGCGCGGTAGTTGTACCGCAATACAACTACGCCACACGATTCATTAATACGATTAATGAAAAAATCGTGACAATATACAACCCAACGTATATTTATATATGTTTTTCATTAATTAGTAAACGCAATAACATAAATTATGTTTTGCCAGCATATATTTATACACTAATTTCCAATAAGTTCAAAGTAGACAGTCACTTTGCATTGGTAGAATCATTGCATAGATGAATTATTTATTGTTCTTTATCTCCACAGCATTCGTTAGACTTTCTGTAACACGTGATACTATGTCACAAACAACAAAATAAAACGTGTCTTCGAGTTCAAGTATCTGCCGAATTTACTACAGAGGGTCGCACCGGTGGGCGCTGATAACTTACATTCTCGCCTCTAGACGTTAAGCCGTTGATACTGTCGCGTCTTACACAGCATCCCCGCTGTGCTTCGTTTTTAGCTAATTTATCTCGCCCAGATGACATCAGCTGCGGATTTTTCCTACACGCAGAAATTACTGGACTTTTTGTTAATCTACACTTAATGTTATAAAGCTGAAGAGTTTGTTCGTTTGTTTGGTTGAACGAGCTAATCTCAGGAACTACTGAACCAATTTTGATAATTATTTCACTGATAGGAAGCACATTACACCTGAGTGCTATATGCTTCTTTTTGTCCCGGAAAATCATTTTTATGCGGGCGGAGCCGCGAGCAATACTCGTAAAAATGTGGTTAGAAATAACAAAAAAGTCATACGTTGCTTCAGACCGGGCTCGAACTCGAGACTTTTGTCTCAGCAGTCTAGTCTATTGCCTAGTATTATTATCATATTGTTATAAATCCCTACAAACCACAAAACATAAGTGTACCACATACGTATATACACGTCTAGACCTTACCCCAAAATCAAATCATCCCACAAAATAAAAGCCAAACGTAACTCCCGCAATTCCTCTAAAAGTCCTTCAAAGAGACATTTCCCGACAAATTTGGGGAAAATCCTTTGGATTTTTTTCGTAATTTTCGCCACAATCGTTAAATTAGAGCGTTCGGACGGACGGATTCGAATCTCGATACTGTTAGATAATAGCTTTATACAGCAATAAACAAGCGGAGATAAGTGCGGGAGGCTGCGTGTGTAATCTTAGCGAGCAATAACACTGGAGTGACCGCATGGGGAATTATATAGAGTTGTTTATACCACTTCTAGGGATGTAGTAAGTTGTTATAGTTTTTTTAGATATTTAAAGAATCTTCCATTGGTAAATATTAATTGATAGCAAAAATGTATGTATCAAAAATTTTTGTTTTGTAGTGCAGTGATATTATTACAGAGCATTAATATTTACTCAACAATTAACTGCTTGTCAAAGTAATTTACTTAATAATAATAATTCTTGGGTACACTTAAACGACATCTCCCCTATGAAGGCAAAAATTAAATGATAGTAAATCTGCCACTTTATACCTCAAATACTTTGTCAGTCAAAGAGATTAATTGTTATTTATAAAGACTGCTAATACCCTAAGTAAAAAAGGGAAGTAAAATGAAATAAAAATAATATTACATTAAAGTTAAAAGCAAATAAATAGTATGTAAATACAATATTTTGCTTTGATGATGACTTGTATCCGTAAAACACCTAACTAGACTTATTCAAACTTTTAATGATTCCAAGACAGAAAGCACTACATATTTTTTAACTTACTAACAACTCTATATAATTCCCGGTGCGTACCGGTGAGATCTGAAGAAACCTTAAGACCCTTTTCGGGGTGAAAGACGAACGAGTCCAATAAATTGGAGGGCGACTACATCCGCGAGAGCCGCACGTACCGCTAAATTGTACTCTTCGGCAGATAAATGCTGCGAATAGTTTGATTTTCCGTTTGTTTGGCACTTTAATGCACTGCCAAGAAGTCGGTTCTGATTTGCTGTTGGGATTCTAAAGTATTTTTATTAGGAGTAAAAACAATTTTAAATTAATATTAATATGTGTGTCTGCATAACAAATAATAATGCTGGATAGCTATGACATTGTGAAAACCTGCTGGCTCATTCCAATCATATTTCAGGATCATCCCATGTCCACTAAGGCAAGCCTGTATTATTTTTCGCGGAGATTTTCATCAATATTATATTCAGAACACATTGAGACAAGTTCAAAGTAGTTACTTTGCCATTCAAGGGAAAAAGAAAACCTAAATTTTCTGTAATCGGCTAAAAGTACAAATTATATAACATGAAAAATTCTACGCGTGTAATTCATTAATTCAAATTATTTGTGAACAAAACTAACATCAATACAATTTAAATACACAACTCGCAAACTATAACAAAGAAATAACACGCTGCCAACCTTTTTCCTTTGAGTACGTACTTACAGTTGTTACTTTTGTCTTTCCAAAGTTATAACGAAGGATAGACAGACCCTTGTTACACAAACAAATTAGTCAGTAGTTTTGGAAGCTTAGAGCATGTCACATAGTCACATAGTATTTGTAATAGTCACAAAGTCTTTGTTTTTTAATGATTCAGGTCCGCAGGATAATTCTTCAAGGACTGGACAAATCTATTTTTCCCTAATTGAATTTATGGCATCAAAGGTGAAACAAGTTTTTGAGTAAATGTTACTCGTCTCATAAATGTACAAGCCGACAAAATACAAAAGTCACACTCTAATCTACGCTCCCAAATAAAAGATAATAAAAATTCGAGCTTTATTTACATTAGCTGTTACGATGACTGTGAAATAAAATTTTGAAATTTGTGTAATAGGTCTAAAGTTAAATACATATGCACTACACGTTAGTTGCCGGCAAAGGGGTAAGTAGTGAAGCAACAACTGCTACCACTATTCAAGTTCATTTTCCATTCAATGATATCGAAGAGACGAAATCATCACTATGACGATTATGGACCATTACAATGTATCGGGCAACTCGATATTTTAACAGGTCTATCTGGAAAGTTTAAGGGGAAGTTTATGTTCAGCAGTGGACATCATGTGGCTGATAATGATGATATTTTACAATAAAAAAACATAAACTTTGGTTATTTACAGCTCCTGGGAATCGAACTGAGACTGTTCACAATCCAGACCACCTAAACTATACTCAAAACCGTTCTATACCATCTTCCTTGAATGATTGAGCACATGTGAGTCCCTGATGCGGGAGGAGTCGGTCTGTCAGCGCCGTAACTAATGTGCGAGAGGCACGGCCCTCCGCGTGTCGTCTGATTCTTTTAATGTTACTACATTTCGTTTGGGGAGTCCAGATTTAGTGTTTACTTCAATGAGTTTTATTGGAAGCAAGTCATTGTTTTGATGGTGCCATGACTATATAGGAGCAGTGCCATCAATAAATAAATTACAAAACACTGCATGGGACTGCACCGCGCTCGTCTTTAATGTGTCACTTTGTGCGTCAAACCGAAACATAACAAATTTTTATGCATTGCTAGGCGGTAGATATGGGCAATGATATTACCTATTCAGGAGGCATACAAAAGAGCTGCTGCCTATTGGTTACTCTAGTAACTTAGAGATGCCTATATTTTTTTAAATTATCAAAGTCTATAATTTTTTTATTGTGGCACGTGTCTAATTAATATTTGAACCCATAATCATCATCATCAGCCCTGTATTATATATTGCCCACTGCTGAGCACAGGCCTCCTCTACTACTAAGAGGGGTTAGGCCTTAGTCCACCACGCTGGCCTAGTGCGGGTTGGCAGACTTCACATACCCTCGAGATTCTTATGGAGAATTCTCAGGTATGTAGGTTTCCTCACGATGTTTTCCTTCACCGTTAAAGCGAACGATAATTGATAAACAATACACACATAACTTCGAAAATTCAGAGGTGTGTGCCTTGGGTTTTGAACCTGCGGACATTGTCTCGGCAGACCGTTCCATTCCCAACTTGGCTATCGTCGCTTAACGACCCATAATGCTAACTAAGAAAAAACGAATTATCCTTTGTTATCTGACATATCAAAAGAAAACCATATTCAATAATCAATTCGCATGAAATTAGCATTCATGTTCTTCACAAAGAGGACCAATTTCCCGTCCACTCACAGCGCTCGCCGTCAGAAACACAAAAATTCATTCGTATGTAATTTCACGAGGTCGCCGGGTCATTGTTACACGCTTCTGTTTTCGTGAATGAATTTTCCGGGACAACCTGGTACACGGTTTTCTTTAATTAGGTAAGTAGGTTTTGTTAACGGTACTTTTGGTTTTTGGATGAAATCTAATTTTACTGGCAGAGTATTGAGAATGTTCTATGAGGTAATCGTTGAGGTTTTTTATTGAGAGTTCGGCATAGTGACTTTCTATACTTGGTGTAAAGTAAAGTGTATCGCAAAAAAAATTCAACCGGTAAGAGATGAAAGTATTCCTTGACGGTCTGTCTAATTATGCCGACCTGCTATTTGCTTCTTCACGCTCCGCTTGAAGGACCCCGTGTAGCACACTAATCTCAGGATTGTAATTTGTGTCCATTCCTCGCATTGTTGTGCTTTACCAACTTATCTTTTAAAATACTCCGAAAACTCAGATATTTGCCCAAACATCACACTTAAGCTCCTAAATACACTCACGCCACACTATCAATGTAAAATCGATCACAATCAATAAGTAACGAAAATAAATTGGTCCCACTAATCCAATGAGCGTTTGGTATAAAAACCAGATATACATAAAGGCGACCCCCAAACCGCTTCATCCCTTATGAAAACAAACAAAAGTTAAGCTACATACGGGCTTAATCTCAAAGGGGATTGCATTGATAAATTTACTCACAAATTATAATATTCATAGCTCTTTTTCTTAAATCGATTGGGCGTTGTTTCATACTGTATGTACGCACGTATACTCACGCCTTTTATCCCCGAAGGGGTAGGCAGAGGCGCAACTAGTGCACCCACTTTTCGCCGTGCGTATTCCGTCCCATGATGTGATAGGGGTCGAGCCTATCGCCATATCGGGCACAAATTGCAGACTCCGGGCTGATATTGAATAGACAAATCCAATATCACTTTGCCTGACCCGGGGATCGAACCCGAGACCTCAGCATTGCAGTCGTACCGTAATACAACTACGCCACCGAGGCAGTCTAAACAATCAGATGAAAGATGACAATTATGTCTCATGGGAGCATATTACCGGGATATAAAGTCTAAAAGCCTATGCGTTAATCCGGAAAGTGGTCTACCTGTATGCCAAATTACATCCAAATCCGTTCAGCAGTTTTTGCGGTTTACTTCTAATAAACATACAAACATTTTCACAAAATTTCGCATTTATAATATTAATAAGATTGGTTCATGAATGGTAGGTACTAGTAGGAACGTAATATAACATTCTAATATATACTCGATAGCCTAATAGAACACGGAACGGTCTCTCGAGGCAAATATTTAAATGTTCAAAACCCGAGGCACAAATGTAAATTTTTGAAGTAACGTTTGTATTGTTGTTGAAGGAAAACAACGTGAGGAAGCCTATACACCTGAGATGTTTCCATAACAAATTTGAGAGTATGTAAAGTCTGCTATCCGCACTAGGCCAGCGTAGTGAACTAAGGCCTAAAACCCTCTCAGTACAGGATGCCCGTGCTCAGCAGTACGCAGGATGTAATACAGGGAACTAGTTTACAAACACGACTGTTCTCATAATGATAGATACAGACAAATATCTGAACCAAACATTCTCCCCTCAGAATCGAACCCGTATAAAAATAAAACAGCGGGCGGTAATCCGGTAAGCCGCAGCGCTCTGTACTTTGTTGATAACATTCTTACATGATAGTAAGTAGTTATATAAATAGGGGAGTATGTAATATGATGCCTTTGTGGCGTAGTATTGCTTACGCGATACTATACCGTGCTGAAGTCTCTGGTTCGAATTATCGGCCGGAGAAAGTGATATTAGGTTTTCTGCTCAATATCAGTCCAGAGTTTTGAGATGTGCTAGATAAATGACAATAAGCTCGCCCTCTATTATATGATGGCTAACATAGCCGGCGAAATGTACATGTGTTACATGTCTGCCTACCCCTAGATATTGAAAAAGGCATGATTATGAAGTATGTAAGTATGAATTAGCTAAACTTGCCCAGTATTGAGAATTAAAGTGTATTGAATCATGACGTCCGATTTTAAAGTAATATATTGGACAATATATACTCGTCATTTTTACAAAAAAAATGAACCTTAAAAAGAGAGAAAATATAGCCCAGCTAGCTAATAGTCAAATAAACAGCAACTATAAGCTAGAATCCAACCCGCATCACGCGTCATTATCATGCTCCAGTTCGCAACCTTATAATTTTTTATTTTTTTTTTCGCATGGAAAAAACGCGTTATCGCTACCACCACCATGGGGTCAGTGGAATGGTTATGTTGCAGTTCGCAACCCTGACTTTTAACATGTCATTGTTAACTGTCGATCGCTTTAATGGCGGGCAAAAATGTGAGGAATCCTGCATACTTGATAATACCAAAACAATTTTACTGTGCTTTACCAAACATGGAAATATGCGAGCATATCTAGTGCAATCCCAAATATAATTAAACTCACAAAGAAATGGGTTTCTGTAAAAAATCTATTACCGCTGCGATCATTACATTTAATTACGTTTTCTCATGTCGGGCTGTACGTGGGCGCGTAATCAATCTTACCCCCCTCGTCTCTCCCCTCCCCGCCTACCAGAGGGCGCAAAAACAACTAATAACCAGAGAGAAAATCTAACGAGACGAGAAATCTAACTGCAGGGAAATCTTTTGTGAGAGCGATAAATATAATTGAAATTGCGTCATTATACCTTATTTAAGGCATAGGATAGGAATTAAATATAGAGCCATCAAAAGATGAGGCCTTGTGGCAAACGTCTGGTTCAAATAATTCTGGTCTATGAGCAAACTAGGTAGTAAGTCATTCAAATGTGAGAGACCACCTGTATATACCAGCAGTTTGTTTATATCTGCTGCTAAGCACTTGTTAGAGAACTTTATTTAGTATTTATTGGGCATTATTTGACTTTCTCAGTAGCGGCACGTAACGTTCCCCTTCAGTAATTTTAATAAAAAAATCTTGGCAGCTACTGTGGACAGTTGAGATGCTTGCCATAAGACGAAATGTGTTCCTTTCCTTATAAAGTTATATAAAAAACTTTTTTTTTTATCAAATCAATTATTGTTATTTATGCTTTCAACGTTGTTAATCAATCTCTTACTGCTTTTTAAACGTATCAAAAACGCGTGCTTATACAGATGCACTCTTTGTGCATTTACATTTTTATGTAAAAATATAAATCGGTTGCATAGGGTTTACGATTTCTAAATACATTAAGCTATTCAAGTTCAATTTAAATGGCTCGAAGACATCGCGAACGTAAATGGCCGAAACACAGATCACGCGGATGCGGGTGACTTCGCGCTATCGAAGCTTTCGTCTCTTGCAGGTCAACATTTTCTTTAGGCTTCGATTCACTTACCACCAGAAGCAGTGCCACTTCGCCGTGCTATCGATAAATATTTCGGCCAGGCACGAGACGTGGACGATAGCCTAGTTGGGAATGGAACGGTCTGCCGAGACAATGTCCGGAAGTTCAAAACCCAAGGCCCACATCTCTGACTTTTCGAAGTTATGTGTGTATTGTTTATCAAATATCGTTCGCTTTAACGGTGAAGGAAAACATTATGAGGAAACCTACATACCTGAGAATTCTCCATAAGAATTTCGAGGGTATGTGAAGTCCGCCAACCCGCACTAGGCCAGCGTGGTGGACTAAGGCCTTAACCCCTCTCAGTAGTAGAGGAGGACCGTGCTTAGCAGTGGGCAGAGTATATAATACAAGGCTGATTGCATTGCATTGCATTGCACGAGACGCTTGACTAGTCAATCAACACGTCGACGTTGGAAAAATTGGCATTTTTTTTTAAATAAGCTTCTTAGGACCCCACCCGGTCCCGCTATTGCACACTTCAAACGCGTTCAAACTGGCGTGTTCATAAAGGTTACTCAGCGTGTTAAAGTAAGACACACTCGCCTCCGCTTTGTGTCTGATCGAGCCCTAACACCATTAACCAAATAGAACGGGTTGACAAATGTACCTCAAGACGTTTCGAGTAGATTTCGACGGTGCTGTAGGGGTCCTTAAGGAGATTGCATTGGTATAAAGTTGTGGCGTCTCCATGGTTGGACGCACAATAGTAATTGTTATTAGTTTCAGACTTGTCGGTTAAACAGCGACATGGCCCGACAACGGAGCGGTCACCCTACACCGAGGACCGGTTACCTGCCCCCGCACGCCGCGCGTCTTGCACCGGGCCGCCAGCGGAGCCCCGGGAGCTGCGCAGACGCAGCGGCCGCCACACAGTTAACCGCAACTTTTCCCCTGAACTACAGGAATTACTTAAGAGTAAGACTTCGCTACGGTTGGTGCAAACGCAAGTGCCAGATTCAAATACACAAATTTATTGTGATGTTTCTGTGACTAAACCCAGACCTTTTGTAACAGCTGCCCATAGACGTCGCGTGTTCGAGATCCTTCATAGTCTCAGCCATCCTGGAGCGAGATCATCTATTAAGTTGGTCAGTGAACGTTTTGTTTGGCCTTCCCTTCGTAAAGATGTCCGCGCTTGGGTTAGAGAGTGCATTCCTTGCCAGAGGTCTAAGGTAACAAGACATACCGTGTCACCCATTGCTAAATTTGATCTGCCGGATACTTGTTTCGCAGAAGTCCATATGGACTTGATAGGACTACTTCCAGTGTCGTCAAATTTTAAATATTGCCTTACTCTGATTGACAGGTTTACCAGATGGCCCGAAGTAATTCCGCTTCCTGACATGACTGCGGAGACTGTGACGAAAGCCTTCGTGTCAGAGTGGATCGCTCGGTATGGTTGTCCGAAGAAGGTAATAACGGACCAAGGTAGACAATTTCAATCATACTTGTTCCAAAATTTAGCCAAAACCTACGGCATCAAGTTAGCGAGAACCACTGCCTACCACCCAGCCTGCAATGGCATGATTGAGCGTTTGCACCGTACTCTGAAGGCTGCTGTGATGGCACACGGAGACAAGGATTGGGCAAGTATCCTTCCTATAGTCCTTTTAGGATTGCGTACCGCGTGCAAGGATGAGATGAACTGCTCGCCTGCAGAGCTGGTGTTTGGGGAGCAACTACGTATCCCAGGCGAATTTTTCACGGCCACGTCTGACAAGGTACAGTACCCAGACTTTGTCAGTCGCTTACGTAGAAAGATGTCCGATTTACGACCATGCCCTGCTACGGATCATTCTAACAATAGAATATATATATTTAAAGATTTAGATAGTGCTACGCACGTATTTTTGCGCCAGGATCTGCTTCGCGGATCACTTGAGCCGCCTTACACAGGCCCACATAAAGTTATTTCTAGAAACCCTAAAACTATTGACATTATAGTGAATAATAAAATTGTCAAAGTCTCTATAGACAGGGTTAAGCCAGCACACATATGGCGTGATGACATAAAAGTATCTGAGCAAAGTAATATGCAAAATACACAAAAAGGAAGAGTGACTAGATCAGGTCGTAAAGTACATTTCCCTGATAGGTTCAGTCCTTAAAATTACCTTTTTTATTAGTAAGGGGGTCCTGTGGCGTCTCCATGGTTGGACCCACAATAGTAATTGTTATTAGTTTCAGACTTGTCGGTTAAACAGCGACATGGCCCGACAACGGAGCGGTCACCCTACACCGAGGACCGGTTACCTGCCCCCGCACGCCGCGCGTCTTGCACCGGGCCGCCAGCGGAGCCCCGGGAGCTGCGCAGACGCAGCGTGACTACACGTCATTTACTCGCGTTATTCGTTTTGCTTTCCGCTGTAATTATTGTAAATATAATTTATTGGGACGTTACGTGTGCTGTATAATTTCACACTAAACATACCCAAAAAGTTAATGTTAAAGGATTTTTGCACTAACGACTTCTCAGTCTATTGCAAGTCTGCAGGTATCAGTTGCTTATTAGAAATAAGTTGTCTCGCCTTTGTATGCCTGTAAGGGCTTTGAATGAATTCAAAGGTATTACAAGTTATTTTTTTAATGTAAAGTAGCCTTTATTTTAGTTGAAGACTTGGTCTATCCGCTTGCCTAATTCCACCCAAATCTATTCAGCTATTATTGCGTTTATATTTAAAAAACATCCAAACAATCTAAACATATTTTTCTTAAATTATTGTTTTAACATTAGTAAGATTACGAGTAGCTTTACAAAATAGTAAGACAGGATAAACTACATCTCCAACCAACATTTGAATCAGGAAATCTGGTAATTACAGTATCTGATACTGAGACGTGCTTACCATCCTGAGACATGTTAATTAATTGAACTGGCTATACATCGGAACAGCATACACGGGCAAGGAATCACTGGAAGTAGCTATTCCATCATGCAAAATCGTGTAATGTAATTTTCCACTCGTCCTTTTTAGTTTTTACAATCTATACTTGTCATTTAGTTCATAAATCTATCCAAAATTATTCATAAAGTTAAGATGGCTGTATTTGATTTTGTACATATTTTTTTACGTAACACCATCTGTGAATTTAAAAAGCATAAAAATGCGGTAGAAACTCATATTTCAAATTAAGCAACGAGCGGGAGTACGACTTTGAAAATCTGTACAAGATTGGCATACATTTTTATAAAAATGTATAAAGAAATGACATCACCCATTTTTAGAAATTCTACATTGTTCCCGAATCCTATTGTCTAAAATCTAGATATAGCTTTATTTCCTACAGCGGCCTTAAAATGGCGTCTCAACGTGTCATTAGCATTTCCTACAATGGGACCATCCCAGTCATTAGGGATGGGAACGCTTTATCGAATCGATTTCGAGAATTGTTATTGGTGGAAACTCGTTTCACGATATTGTTATAGCTGTTTGAGGGGCATTGACGCGTGACGATATACTTTTATTTTTTTACTCGACTGTGAAATAGGGGGCGGTTTTAATGTATATTATTTGGATTAAAATGGTAAGACTTTCAACCTGTCCTTATATATAATTTTTCAAACATGTTGCAGAAATTATTTTACTTAGATTTCACTGGCTTCACTTCAAGTCTCTCTCTTAGAAATGCAGCCCCATATTGTTTAAGAAAAATCTATACAATGTTGCCTGACCTGAGAGTTGAACTCTAGATCTCTCAGCCTTGGCCTCGGCCATAGTCTATATTATACGCTGTCACTATAACAAGAAGGCAAAAAATAAAAAAATACGCGTGGTAGCGAATCCGCTGCAGTGGCTTGATCTGATTCACTTTCCTGGAGAATCAGTGAAAATGTAATACAACCAAGTAACATAATTCGTTCTTGAACAATGTTTACAGATTATGGATAAGTCTGCCTACCACTTTGTAGACAGCCGCAAGAAAAAAATATCATAATAAATAAAGGTTTTATCGATAAACTACACAACCCTACCCGTGTTCCTCGGCCGCGCGTTCGTGATTGCGCGTCCAAATTTGGGGGGAAAATACATAAATTAGACCTTGTATTAATACCCGATGGCTTCGATGTACTGAAATTTTAATACCGCTGCCGATATTAGTTTTGGTTTTAGGTTGTTTTTTTCTGTTGAGGAAACAATAAATTTATAGAATCTCGTCGTAATCTAATATGAAACGTCATGGCATATAATAAGGTATGCCGGCCTAAGGTCTTATCCCTACGCTACCTAACATAGGTGATGTAATGTGAGTGTGTACCTCTGAAAAGAAAATAAAAGTTTTTGGGTCGTGCTTCTGGTACGATAAATTTACAGTGTCTGCGCGGTGCCTAAATGTTCTCTTGACCTTTTAATATGTGTAAGGTGACTCACTTATTCACCACTAACTTCAACTAATAAAGTTCCAAATTAATTAACTAAGACTTAACAAGTTCAAGTTGCGAAAACTTAGGTCTATCTAGGTAAAAAACTCCAATTAAGTTAGGTCAGCACTTTAGTAAAAGTTTCACGTGATACTTCACGAGTTGAGAAAACTTAAGTCTGCGCTCTTGAGAGCCTGTTAAGATGTCAACTTGATGACCATCAACTGTGCTACAGCACTTTTATAGAGTTATGGCGAAGGACGGATTTTATTATCAATTTTTTTGGCGTTAAACAACAAAATGTGTCAAGTTTTAGAGTCATGTAACACTGCCCTAATATTAAATTGAGAAAATTGTTATGAATTATATTAAACTCTTAAGGGTACACGAGGTGTTTCTTAAATAAGCTGACGGTGCACCATAACTGCTAAATAACATAAAGCGCTATGCAGGTAGAAACTGCCTGCTTCTGTAAATGCATGTATTCGCTGTATACGAACTACAGAGACCTCAGCACTGCAGTCGTATCGTAACACCACTACGCCGCCGAGGCTTTTTCGAGTAGACAGATCCTTAGATTAAATCAAAATAATGCTATTTATTTATTTATTATCTCACACACAGTCATGACAGAGATTTTGCAGGGTGACAATGCGGGGTAACTATTAAATCTATTAAAATTAAAATTAAAAAAACAATTATAAAACAAATGCAAACAAAAAACAATCAAAAACATTATTAAAATATAAAACAAAATTAATAAATACTAGTTATTAGGTATTCTAGTATTATATACTGTGTTCAAAGACAAAAATACAAAATATGGGACTATCCACAGTATTGTCATTCGCAATCGATATCTACCTCCCGGTAGGTATATTTCTCAATAGAACTGATAATACAGAGAGGCTCGGTCCGACGACCGAGGTACCGGGGTCCATCAGCACAGCAGTGAGGAATAACGCTTCTCATTGGTTATTTAATTCATTGTATTATACAATTTATGCCGCGATATGCAAATTGATATTATCTGGCGTCATGTATATTGACATAAAGGTCGCAAGAACACGCCGAAAGCAGACCGCTTTTGACAGATCCGTCTAGAAATCTTTAGGGGAGGCCTATGTTCAGCAGAGGACTTCATATGGCTTATGATGATGATGATGATGTTCCACTACCAAGCAAGCACCTCCTCAGCTACTGATTCGCTATAAAAACAGGAGTGTTTGTGTGGACATAATATAACATCACGAATGGACTTGCTTGACTGGGTAACTCTGGCTTTTAAAAACCTTATGTGACAGCTAGCTTGCTGTTTCTCATAGCGAGTGAGATTTACCTTCCCTTCACCGCTTTTTAATCCCCATACATTTAAGTCCCGGAACACATACATGACTCTTAATATCATGGGTATATACGCCAGAGGATAATATTAGAGGTCCAACATGTACGTACGCCAATATAAGCTTTAAAAAGGAATCCTTAACAAACATACACCAAAAAAAAATTCTGTATAAATCAATCTTCAGACAATGGGGGTGCACGCACGATCAAACATTACTGCTTGCTGGTTAACGAGCCGTGCCACAAGCGCGGTCGGAGGTTCATATTTATGGCCGTATCCATCATAACACGTGTGAACACTTACGCGATTTTTTATTGTTTCAATGGAAGATAGTAGCTCTTAATCTCAATGAACTATAACGCTCATTGAGAGCAAAATTATACTAGGGCTTTCTCGATAATATTTTTGAATAGTACGTATTTTGTATAAGTAACTAGTGCTCCTATTGTTCGCTTTGGGTATTTTGTCCCATGACATGATAGAGCGAGCGGCGAGCTTATCACTATACTCAGCACAAATTTCAGACTCTGGGCTGATACTGAATAGAAAAACCCAATATCACTTTGCCCGACCCGGAATTCGAACCTGAGACCCCAGTGCCGTATTCGTACCGCAATACAAATAAGCTACCGAGGAAATCATTTACTTGAAATAAATATACACTCTTTTCCTTCACGTTATGTGCTTGGTCATTAGTTTTCTTGGCGTGGAAATAGAAGGGAAAATGATCTTAAAAGCGTAGTGCGAAGTAATTAGTTGTGTGATCATGAAATACCATATTTTACCTACTGGTGGTAGGTCTCTCGTATGTAAGAGTCCGTCTGGGTGGGTACCACCGCAATATCTATTTTTACCACCAAGCAGCAGTGTGAATGCACTGTTGTGTTTAGGTTTGAAGGACATTTTAGCCAGTGTAACTACTGAACATAATGAGACTTAACATCTTATGTCTCAGGATGACGAGCGCAGTGGAATGCCACACAGTATTTTGTAACTCAAGGTGCTGGATGGTGTTGCTACTGTTTATTGGTGGTCGTATCGCTTACCATCAGGCGAACGGCATGCTCGTCTCGTCATTCAATGCAAAAAAAAACCTGAACTACACACTAAGTAGTCTATACTTACTTATACAGTAAAGTTACATTTTATGAGGAACACTTTACCTATTTTTGGGGTGATTTTTCAATCATGTGATGATGTTTGTTCATAGAATATAAAATAACATATAAATTATATAAAGCTGAAGAGTTTGTTTGTTTGTTTGAACGCGCTAATCTCAGGACTACTGGACCGATTTTGAAAATTCTTTCACTAATAGGAAGCTACGTTACTCCTGAGTGCTATAGACTACTTTTTATCCCGGGAAAAGATTTTTATCCCGGAAAAACTTTTCCACGCGGGCGAAGCCGCCCGCAATGCTAGTAACATATAAATTAGAAACATCAGCTGTATAAATGAAGTGTAATACATGTTAGATATTTATTTTCAGTTAGGTTAGAACCTAACTGAAAATAAATATAAAAAGCTTAAGCTTATAATATTATGATTTTACAGAGATTAGCTTAAAAGCTTCCCAAATAATTCTTCGTAATATTAATGTAGATTAGATTTTTGTTCTAAAAATAAACTCGATTTTGACCCGAATGGCTACATTAATGAATCGTTAACTTTAATGGTCATTAATTACACAATGTTTCCATAATCAAGGCATTTTATCGTAACAGCCATCTAAAACATTAAAATTATTGGCATATTGTTCTACGTCTAGTTAATGTGTTGTATAAAACTAAACTTATACGCATACTCACGCCTTTTTTTTATCCCCGAAGGGGTAGGCAGAGGCGCAACTAATGCACCCACTTTTCGCCATTTTTATTCCGTCCCTTGATGTGGGTCCCTAAACTTATACCATAAATATTAAGGCCAGCGTGGTGGACTAAGGCCTAACCCCTCTCAGTAGTAGAGGAGGCCCGTGCTCAGCAGTGGGCAGTCTATAAAACAGGGCTGATTGCATTGCGTTAAGGCCGTCAAAAAATGGATATTTAACCAACGGAACTTTAATGGACTGTTTCATAGATTTCAAGTAATTTTATTTATTAGTTATCGTATTAAACAGCTAATGCACGTAGTACTCTTTTTACTACCATTTATTTAGAGCATAGAGTGTGACTTTTGTATTCGGTCGGCTTATACATTTATGTAACGAGTAGCATTTATCAGCAAGCGGTGAAATCAACCATACCAGAAAGGATTATATATTAAACACAATAGTGTTAACTTAATAACAATTATAATTTAATATTTAGAAGTAGAATTATTGCAATTAGACAATTATAAACCCATTAATTGTCATGCCTCGGTAGCGTAGTTGTATTACGGTACGACTGCAATGCTGACTCGGGCTCGCTCCCCGGATCGGGCAAAGTGATATTGGGTTTTTCTACTCAGTATCAGCCCGGAGTCTGAAATTTGTGCCCAATATGGCGATAGGCGCGCCCCCTATCACATCATGGGACGGAATACGCACGGCGAAAAGTGGATGCACTAGTTGCACCTCTGCCTACCCATTCTGGGCGTGTGTGTGTGTGTGTAATTGTCATACCTTTATCTACTGTTTTATAGACTGCTCAATAGTCTAGTATATATAAAACCTAGTAAAATATTCGTTCGTTCTCCGATAACTAATTACTGCTTCGATTTCTACACAATAGATGGTCAATGGCGGGGTACAAAAGCTATAATAAACGTAAATCTTGAACAGCACCGCGCTAGGAACGGTCTGTGCCATTCAATTATTCATACTCTAATACTAGCCCAATGGAAATTGGAAATGTTCATGTATATACTTATAAATGATTTGATATATCTCGGACTGCTTGTTCAAGTTGAGTAGCTTCTTGGTGGTAGGTCTCTCATATGTAAGAGTACCCGTCTGGGTTGGTACCACCGCAATGTTTATTTCTACCGCCAAGCAGCAGTGTGTATGCACTGTTGTGTTTCGGTTTGAAGGACATTGTAGCCAGTATAACTACTGAACATAATGAGACTTAACAACTTATGTCTCAGGATGACGAGCGCAGTAGAATGCCACACAGTACTTAGTAACTAAAGGTGATGGATGGTGTTGCTACTGTTTATTGGTGGTCGTATCGTTTACCATCAGGTGAGCGGCATGCTCGTCTCGTCATACAATGCAATAAAAAAAATCTTCTTACTTATATTATAAATACGAAAGTTGGTGGACACGTTTTGAAGTTTGGTAGAAGTAAACGTAGAAAATACTTAAATAATTTCGATGAAAATGAAAATTAAGCAGGCCGGTAGGACTGTGCCAACTAGATAGGGTTGTTTATTGCCGGTCGACATGGTTTTAAGCTTCTCTTCGCTTACCATAAGGTCAAGTTTGCCGTTCCACAATTTTTAAAAAAGAACACATAGATAGACCAAATCCTGGCTTAACATAAAAATATAGCATATTTATTATAATCTGCTTAGTAATTGGAGTTTGGAATTTGTGCCCGATATGCCCCCCTATCACATCATGCAACAGAATACAGACGGCGAAAATGGGTGCTCTGGATGCACCTCTGTCTATCCTTTCGGGTATAAAGTCGTGATGTGTTTGTTTTGTTATCCCAGAAAAGTATAACGTAGGACTTCTATCTCAGAAAAGATCTCTTACCCAGGCAAAGACACAAAAAGCACCTGCTACATATATCAAAACAACACTACATTCAATACCTTACATTTCTAAACTGAATAACAAATGAAACACACTTTACCTAATGATGTACTTTTACCCATTAATTACCTCGAAATACCACTACAATTCAATTACATTTCTAAACCTAATGTTGGTGACACGTTTTCTTGAAACAAGATTTCCTCCCGGCTCCATCTACGCTTACTTTCTATTGAATAAATTTAATCAAAAGCAATGACAGCCTTTGTCACTTAGGTATAATATAACTTTCTACTAATTTAAGAATTTTCAGACACGGTTCTGTGGTTTCTAATATCTATCTATACTATCATAAAGCAGTAGATCCCGGTGTGTCTGTACATTGAAAAAAATGTGATAAAAAAGAAAGGGGGTGACTAAAGAAGAGTAATGGAAAACAAATCAGCGATTTTTGAAATTCTTTACTATTATTACTGCATGGATTTCGATGAAATTTGGCACACGGGTAGATCATGTCTAACATCATCTGGATTAATACATAGGCAACTTTTTATCTCGGGAAAATATAAAGCGCGACTTTTATCGCGGAAAATCTTTTTCACGCGGATGGAGCCGCCAGCAAAAGCTAGTTACAAATATTTGTAATCTTCACGAACAACAACACAAACAAATGTACAAATTTTACCACTTCTTAACGTTTCTTTAAATATTAGCCATTTGTCCGTTAATTGTCGACGCGTTATGAAACATTAATTCCAAAGCAACTGCTGTATTGCCCCATAATTACCCTAACTTTCCCTGCCGTGTTTACGGACATTTAATAGTAACACGAGGTTTGTTCACACAGTGACGTCTTTAAATAGTAACATGAGGTTTGTTCACACAGTGACGTCTTTTAATAGTAACACGAGGTTTGTTCACGCAGCGACGTCTTTTTAAGGCAATCATAGGCATAGCAATTTACGTATTATTTAATTACTTCTAATTAACAGTTTTGTTTTGATTCTCTATCTTCATTACTAGATCTAGTTAGATTAGTGGAAGTGGAACTAACTCCTTAGATGACCTTATTGTTTTAGCAATTGGGTACGTACACTCAACTCTATGAAGTTATAATGTAAAAAGGCGTATAAGTACTTACCTGTAACTTTATGAGGTTATGTGTGTATTATAATTATATTGCCATCCAGGGCGACGCGCCTTACCAATTTTTGCGCGGGGATTTCGCGGATGGAAGGGACTTTGATTATTCATCATATTATGTGGGGACACTCATCTATCTATACATATAATAAAGCAGTAGAACCGGTGTGTCTGTACATCTACAGAAATGTGATAAAAAAGAAAGGGGGTGAATAAAGAAGAGTAATGGAACAGAAATCAGCGATTTTTGTAATTCTTTTCTGTCTGTTTTTCTGTTTGTTTGTTACTGCACATCTCCGAAGCTACTGAACGGATTTCGATGAAATTTGGCACACATGGGCTAATTTTCATCCCGGAAAAATATAAAGCGGAACTTTTATACCGGAAAAACTTTGTCTCGCGTAAGCTAGTGGATAATAAATGTGTATTTACAGAACTAAAACATAAGCCGAAGGTTGCACATTTCGACTGTAAGCTATAAGGGAAGTTTGTGTAGCGCCTCATCGTTGATGTTAATATCTATACAGTTTGTTTAAGAAGTGAGCCAAAACATCGTGAGTAAATCTGCGTGCTTAGAATGTGGCAAAAAAACATAACATGACTCCGTTTTGTTTTATTGGGATTGGTTGAGAGACTAACACGTGACTGACGTATTGGTCACTCGATTAAAATTGAACTACATCGACTTACAAGTTGCTATTTTTGGACACATTTTAAGCACACTGCACTCATTTCACCATAACTTTCAAGCATGTTGCAGAAATGATTTGGCTTAGTTTTCTTGACTGGGTGTATGCCTGATGACATTCTGAGAGAATTGCTTTACCTATGGATTGTTTTATATTTTTCCTGATGTAAAAAAAATGGGTATATCACAAACTTTGCTACATAATCCCACGGGCGATTTATCCAGCCGGGTCTGCTGAAAACAAAGGTAATCGACGAGCCACCATTCCTTTATAATTTAATAACGCCATTCAACCAGCTCCAATAGCACCAGTTTTAATTCATTGTTTCTTTTAATTTACCTTATATTTTCGGCGCAGACTTATATTTGCAGAGTCATTTATTTTTAATGAAGTAAAATTCAGGCAATTTAAGTGTGGATTTCTCGTATTTAAGTTCGTCTAGTACGTTTTACTGTTTTGTCTTTTTCTGGGAATTAATAGGGTGCGTTGACTTTGAAGCTATGTGGATATGTTAAGAATACAATATTTTATTGTCTCCAGTTTGTAGACTATAGTGATATACCATACAGTATTTTTAAATTTCTAAATGGATATGCTATTTTTAAAGTAAATTATGACAGCAATATTTGTATGACCTAATTATGGTTCTTTTTAACGATACAGTATCTAAAATAACTGCCTCGGTGGCGTAGTTGTATTACGGTATGACTGCAATGCTGAGGTCTTGGGTTCGATTCCCGGGTCGGGCAGTGATATTGGGTTTTCTAAAAAATTCAGTGTCAGCCCGGAGTCTGGAATTTGTGCCCGATATGGCGATAGGCTCGCCCCCTATCACATCATGGGACGGAATAACGGCTAAAAGTGGGTGCACTAGTTGCGCCTCTGCCTACCCCTTCGGGGATTAAAGGCGTGAGTGTATATGTATGTATGTATATGTATCTAAAATACTGCTGTTCGTGACTTTTTCAAATTAATAACCTTTGAGTATTTCAAAATATTGTATACATTTACATAGGTACAGCTATGTTTATTTAATATCAAGAGTAACAGAACAATATTCTCACGCTATCCTCAATGAATTGTAAGCTCCTATAACCGATTCCTTGATACCTGATTGGTGTTATCGATGCCCTGCGGTCGCGTAGCAGTAATCGAATCACCGCGCGCCGCTGGACTGCAATTAGCTGCCGAGCCGGGGACATCGGAGCCTGCGGCCTCGGAGACCGGCTTGATTTTAGGCCAGATTAGCGGAAACTACCTATCGATTGCCATACATCTGTCCAAGTGAGGACTAGGTATTTCTGATATGTTTTGCATATGAGGGTCCCAAAGATGTAGCAGGTTCCTACTACTTGCTCTTTGTGCAAATATTGAATTTTAAATATAAGTGTTATGCGAGAGTTCCAAAGCGGTAGAACCTATCGCTTCTTCGATCGATAAGACCCATTTCTTATCGGTTGTTTTGACAATTCTTGCCAAAAAGCAGCTGCAGTGCTAGCACTGCTTTGTTTTTGTTATCAAGGATGTATAGCCAGTGTGTGGGACGAACGCAATTCCATATCATAAAATTCTATGCTAGTTTTAAGCTCTAGGCAAAGTTTTTGGTGTTCATGGGCAAGCGCTCACCGTCAAGCGATTGACTTTCTCGTTTCGACAACTTTTTCTAGAGGACATTGTCCTGAGATAATCTTCATCGAATTCCCAAACAAATATCTAAACTGAAACTGATGACCTCCAGCACTACAATAAAGCCATAAGAACACTAGATAAAATAATAATTGTCATTACCTAACTAGCAAAGGAGTTGATTCATTCAGCCCAGACACTAACGTTAGCATAGATCACATTTCGCTGGAGTGAACTAAGCCGTCAGATAGTGAGCTGTTTGGACAAGTGGCTAGTAATTACCACGCTGTGGTTATGTGATTCCTCTCGGATTGCTGATAGATTATCACATTGAGATATGTAACGAGATTTAATGAGTAGTACTGTTAAAAGATATGTATCTGAAAGTGTCTTATGGAGGTCATTGCTGAGTTTTATGAGATTAACATCAGATTAGTCTCAAGATTCTTACGATGGCGAGCGCATGGTTCCATTCAGGTCTTTGTAATTCAACGATCTCGGTGGTGTTGTTTATTAGCAGACGAGTAGCTTACTCGTTTCATCAATCACCTAAAAAAACGTTATTTGACACCATTTTGACAGTTCTACATAGAACTGTCCTAAAGATTTCTATAAAATCTTTAGGGAAGGCCTATGTTCAGCAATGAACTTTATGTGGTTGATTATGATCGTTGACCAAACGCAATCTAAACGTATATTTCGGCACATACAAAAACTGATTATGTTGAAACAACTATTGTGTATTAATTTCGATTACAACATGTAAAACAGTGATCGAATAAAGGACGTCGCCGGCCAATTTGGGCGCGTGCTGTGTCGCTCAGGCCAACAGATTGCAATCTGGGCAAACAACGGCGCGGATTAATCGTTTAGAACATTCATATAGGAATTTCGGACGTGATTATACGTTGTGTCGTTGTTACTGGAATTTCACAGGATGTATGTAGACGTATGCATAATCACAGGAGAATGTGTTATTTTGCTTGTGGACAAATTTTGTTGTAGGATTTATCTTAAGCAAATCTCTAATTGACAATAATTAAGATATTCTTGATATCTTTCTGATGTTATAATTGCAAAAATATATTATAAGTTTAAGATATAAATAGATTGTTTTGCAAGAAATTTGGCACAAGATAGCCAAACCCAAAATTGAGATACATTTTTTTATTTCGAAAAAGTAGTTTATGGATTTTTAACTCCGCGAAAGGGTTTTCTGGCAAACGAATCCACGAGCAAAACCTAATATTGAATCATCCAAAGCACATAAGTATCAAACCATCAATAGAAAATTTGCTATGTTCGATCTCAAGCCACACTCTCTCAATGTAAGAAGGTACGTATGTGTATTCATTGTTAATAAACGCTCGATCAAAGTTCGACATAAGAAATTTGATTTAAATTGTTTGCTGTTTAATAACAGCAACAAGATATTAATCTTGCATGTGTACTCACACACTAATTGAAAAAGATGATGTTTTAACACATTTTGTTCAGCTTAGGTTGGATGAAAATTAGGCAAGTAGTCACCTGATGATAAGTAATTTCCATAACCATTGACCATACACAATACCAGAAGATTATTAAATGCACCACCAACCTTAAAATAAAGGAATAGGATTTAATGAAGAGAAGGGTATGTAGCATCGCCTTCTTTATCTTTTGGAAGTCCACTGCTTAAAATAGGCCTAGTTAGAAGCAGCCTACATCCAGCGAGTACTGCGACCTTTACCAGGTCATCCATCGTCTTTTTTTATACACATTGATGAGTACTGGCCAGTCGTCACAGTTATGCTGTTCTGTCCGTTACCGGATATACACAGGCTCATCCCGGAAGGCGACCCTCTGGTGGGCCACTATTTGAATTATTTAGTACTAGCTATGGCACGCGGTTCCGCCCGCAAGATAAAGTTTTTCCAGGATAAAAGTCCCGCTTTAGATTTTCCTGGGATAAAAGTAAGTAGCCTATAACATTCAAGAGTAATATAGCTTCCTAGTAAGGAAAAAAGTATCAAAATCTGTTCAGTAGTTCCAGAACTTAACCTCTACAAACAAACTCACAAACATTTTCTCTTTATAATATTAGTACAGATTTAGAGTTTGACATCATGTATGTATGGCGAGTTGGGGGAGGCCTATGTTCAGCAGTGGACTTCCAAAGGCTGAAGAAGAAATGTTTTACATCTTGTGGACAGTGGTCGCTTTCCATGCAGATACTAATATCGTACCACCAGCAAACAGCCGTATCCAGTAATTACCTAGTGGTTGTACAGTACATAAACAGTTGCCCATTATGTCGAACGTCTGGCTGTAATTAGCCGGTTCCAAAGTTTCGTGTCAGAATCGACGAGTGCACTGCTAATTTCACAACTATTTCCAACTTTAACAATGCGGTTTTGTGTTTTTGAACGCAATTTTACGGAATATGATTGTTTAACTTTGTTCGTGGCGTTATTAAGGAGCGAATATTGTTCGAAATTAGCTAAATGACGTACTAAATAAACCAGTATTTAATTAATTGTATTTTCTGTAGGGATTGCTGAATGGAAAATCCTTGGTTTGATTGCCGGGTAAGGCATCTATGGCATCTATCAGGCATATTATGTAAGTTTATCTATTCATTTAACTCGGGATTAGAAACGGATTTGAAGAAAATTGTAGCCAGTTCAATTTCTTGGATTGATGATAAAACATCTTATTTTTGAGCCATATCCTACAATGCTTATTAATGAAGACCCTGACATTTAGGGTAAAAATTTACCCACATAGCCCCCTTAAACTTCCCAAGAATCTAATTTCTAGCTTCTTGTAACATAAGCCCAAAGCGTTGATGTCTGACCCCAATGCAGTTTACTCAAAGGAGTGTTTAGCTCACACGCATTCCGATGATCCTCGTCAAAGCCCTTGTCTTGATGTAGCCAGAGAATCTAGGCATTAAGTGTAGTGTTAACCTGATTCTGTTCCTATAATACATAAATAGATACGTGTAAACAAATAATACATACACAATTTGAATTACCTAATATATAAAATAACAAGTATATACTATGGACTGCCGCGGTGGCGTAGTTGTATTGCGTGCGCGGTTCTACGCCTCCCGGGTTCGAATCCCGTGTCGGGAAAAGTGATATTTGGTTTTTTGCTCAGTATCAGTCCGGAGTCTGAAATGTGTGCTCGATACGACGATAGGCTCGCCTCTACCACATATCGGGATGGTACACACATGGCGAAAAGTAGGTGCCATGGTTGCACCACTGCCTATCCCTTCGGGGATAAACGGCATGTGTTTGTGTGTGTGTGTGCCTAAAAGGTTATCTACTTTTTTGTCCTGGAAAAGACTTTTTAACGTAAACAACGTGAAAGAAGCTTCGAACAACTTCTAGTTATGTCATTTCCCTCCAAAATAATCGTGCCTTGCATATTACTTAAAAGAATTGAACCAGACACTCAAGTTTTACAACCGCTTTAACCCAACGATGCTAATGTTATAATTCACATCAAAACCAGAATACGCAACAATACTGTCAGATAAAGTGGTTCTGAGCGTTTGACGCCATTAAGCCTGCCACTGTACCCGTCACAACACTTCTCCAACTACCCTCAAACAACGACCCAAAGACATAAACCTACACTCTATAATAAGCTTTACGCAATCGCAAAAGGGTTGAAAATCGAATAAGGCGACTAGTTCATGTGTGATAGAATTGCGTTAAACTAGCATCTGTGATTAAGAGTTTATGACGCGTGATCGATTGTGAACTCTATTGTGTAGGTGATAGGGGAGGTAATCGATACGTTCCAATTGATTTATGTTGAAAAGGGTGCCAGTGGGAGACACAAAGAGTGACAATATTGTATGCTGGTTCGCTACGGTAAGCTAATTATTTTAGATAGTATCTTCACGCTTTATTCAATAGAGTAAACAGTGCCAGAGTGCATAGTTGGGGAGATAGACTTTAAAGAGATTTATTCTTCAACGGCTCTTGTCTCAATCCAATAGCTTGCTTGACTTCTACCTCTTCAATGTTAAAGGTAAATTTCAGTCCAGAGAAAGCGTCCTAAATAAACCCGCATAAGATGTAAGTAACCGATAGATTCGAACCCAGAACTTCCCGGTCAATAGCCCATAGCTGTCACAAGGTCAAATAAGTGCCATTATATAAACAATATGTGAAAATAAATAAGTATTTTACTGGTGGTATGTTTCTCGTATGCGAGTCGGCGTTTGGGTAGGTACTACTGCAATGTCTATTTCTAACGCCAAGCAGCAGAATATATGCATTGTTATGTTCTGATTTAAAGGGCAATCGCCAGCGTAATTACTGGGCATTATGAGACTTAACATCTAACGTCTCATGGTGACGAGTGCAATGGAGTGTCATGCAGAACTTTTTTATTCAAAGTTCTGTATCGTATTGCTTTATGGGCGGTCGTATCGCCTACCATCAGGCGACCGGCATTTTTATCCGGTCATTCCGTAGCAATAAGAAAAAATCCGTAAAGCCCTGAGTTCAATCAATATATCTGAGCAAGAGACGCCAAAATTAAGTACTTACAAAAAGATAAGTTCTCGCAATGGAATCGCAAAAAACAATGAGAGGCCAAACGTCGCCCATTTTTCGTTCGTTGCCCTTGTTTTAGACAAAAAACAGTCCCGGTTTGAAGGTAGATTGCGATTTTGTCTCACTGTGGGGAATCCATTTTGTTTCGGATTACAAAAAGGGGTGCGTGGATATGTTTGAGTTTAATTAATGTCTACCCTCTGTACTTGAAGTAGTTGTCATGATAAATTCGAAGAGGAAACCGACCTATATGCCTAATGAATGAGACAAAAAAATTATAGTCTATTTGTGAGTGTAGGCCTGGGTAATACCGTTTTGTCTATTTCTACTTATTGAAGTCTTGCTTAAAATAATACGATAAAATGTGCTTTAATCAATTTAATAAATTCTAAACTAACCGCCCTATTGATCCAATGTGAAAATGGACCAATCAGAAAAACGGTTTTGTTGACTTGCTTACAAATGACGTATAATTTAATTGGTTTAAGTATGGGATCGTCAGTTTTTTCTTACAAACTTTTTGCTTTATCTGATGTTAGTCATTTATTGGAATAAAAGGTTCACATGGGAAAGTAGACTATCTCACTTTCAAACTTTGCAACTACAAAAAGAAGACGTAGGTATGGATATACGTCATATAAATGGAATTAAAATCAAAAGCCACACACCAACCATTTGTTCCATTGTCACTAGAACATAAATAAAGCAATAACGTACCCTCACGTCAAACAAGCCATAACTTGCCACCCTTAAACACCACCCGGAATCAAACCCGCACCCCGGGCGCTGGTAATTCACTTATGCACCCCCGTGTAGTCTGCAAAATTCGCGAGCTAAGCATTATAATATTGTGTTCAAAATTAAATATTCTTATTGGAGCTCTGAGATTTTTTGTTTGTTTTGTATGATGGCTGATGATAAGTGTTTCCTACCAGCTATAAATAACAGTGGTAGAGGAATAGTACGTATCTTCTTCTTCTTCTTCAGCCTTTGGATGTCCTGTCAGAAGCGGCATGCATCCAGCGGGTTCCTGCGACCTTTACAAGGTCATCTGTCCACCTTGTAAGAGGACGTCTCACGCTGCGCTTGCCAGTACGTGGTCTCCACTCGAGAACTTTTCTACCCTATCTGTTGTTATTCCTACGAGCTATGTGCCCTGCCCACTGCCACTTAAGCTTGCTAATCCGCTAGGCTATGTCGGCGACATTCTTCTACGGATCTCGTAGAAGTACGTATACAATATGATAATAGTGCTAGCCCTGTGTTAATTACTTATTCACTGCTGGCATTGAAACTTCTATACTCAGAGCGCTTAGGCCTGAACTCATTACTCTAATAAATTAAATGTTTTTACGGGCACAGCAACATGATCAAATTGTACGTGATGGAGTAGGGTTCATAGTGTCAACTGACGAGAGATGATTATCCTCGTCAGTTGATATAATTATGCCGGCTGGCTTTACATGAAAGGAGAAATAGAGACACGAAAATAACTTCGTGAGATTTTTTTATACAAATGGATGACTAGACGTGCTATAGCCTGATGTTAAGCATCACAGCTACCCATGAGCAGTAATAACACAATTAAAAAGCATTGTCACTGCACTGGATTCTTCAACCAGTGCCATTACACGTTAGGACACATAACGACCATTACTGGCTATAATTCTATCAAATCTGTAAACAATTGTAGTGCTTGCACTCTCTTTTGCTGCATGACGATTGCGGTTGTACCGAGCTGAGTTATATACGGGAGATCCACCACCTAGTAATGGTATCAGAATGTGCTTTATCCTTAAGATTAGAAAAAGATTATGCCACTTAGATTATCACTTATAATACCACAAGAGCTTCAAAATTATCGGGTATTTTCCGATAGGTTCGTTGCAAACAAATGAAGGAGTTTTCAGGTTAAAAAATCACGAGCGCGAAGCGCGAGTGATTTTTCCTGAAAAACTTCGACTTTATTTGTTTGCAGGGAACCTTGAGGGAAATGCCAGATAATTTTGAAGCTCGTGTGGTATTCGGGGGATTATTTTTCCGTCCCAAATGTCGGCCAATAGAATTGCACCATGAGATGAAATGAACAGTCAACAAATAAGAATTTCATAATATATAGTAACTACCAGAGAAAATATTCAAAAAATTATCAGTATAATACCATGTAGGTTGTACCACGTGACGTCGAATGGTGCAATTCTATTGGCCGATATTTGGGTCGGAAAAATAATCATGAAAAAACACCACACACAGTCCTAGTTTAATACATAGTGAAATCGAAATTCGTATTCACAAAAAATATTCGCAACAAAAACAAAACAGAAAAATATTCTAACCCAACAACAATAGTCATTTGTCGACAAATTGCAGTGACGTCACAATAGCTATAATCGAATCAGCCGATTATCAAATTACTTTTGTGTACATTGCGGTCTTTGTGGGCTCTTTATTGAATGAATATGTAAAAGGGTGAGCATTAGTACTGCACCCTTTGATGCGTGTCACTTAAATCAAATTATTCTGTGCATTTTTAAGCTTGATGCAATTTTAGACTTTGTACATGAAATGATTGGGGATAAGTTTCATTATAGGATTACGTCTCTCTCTGTTGTGAAAAAGAGCTTGGACAGAGTAGAAATCGGCTCGGTCCAATGCTCGCTTGGATGATGCTATACTCCCGACTGTCGAAATTGGGCCATAAGACTGTGTGAGACCAACATAACCGTTCCACTCACCGCCCAGTAGGGGTTGCGATAACGCGTTTTTACCCCGCGAAAAAAATAGTATTTGGTCGAGAACAATAAATTTTGATAATTTTTCAACTCTATGAATAGATCAGCTCATGTTTCAAAAGGTTTATAGTCAATCGCTAAAATTATGAGAGCCACGGCAAAGACTGTTGCAGGATGCAAAGGCTTTCCTTGATTGAAATAATATTTGGACTACTCAGTATCTTGTGCAGTCATTTTGCTGATCTAGAATATTAAAAATCCAAATTCCATTGAATTCAATATCCGCACTCACAAATATGAAAACAAGATGTAAATAAGTTGGAGATGCTCAACAAAGAGTTACGAAGACGTCTCAGTAACCGTCTGTTTGTAAAATTTAAACCGCCGTCCACATTAAGTACAGTTAAAACTTGGTTCTCGGCAGCTTTGTGCGCGCGCCGCCGCTATTCTTCTCAAGATAATTGGGATACTGCGTTACAATTTCGTCCGGGATTTTACTGACAAACTTCGCTCATTGCTTTGTTTAACTATTTAACTGGAGGTGCTAATGGATATTAGTATGAAGTGTTTTAGAGGTAAAATTAATTTGGCGTTAATTGATTGTAAGTGTGGCGAACGAGCCAAGAGTTCCCTTACGTTACGTTATTATGTGCTGATAATTTTACAACAATTATGTAATGCTAAAGTTCCTTTGTTTAAGTAGTGATAGCTTAATTGGGAGTAGAACGGACTGCCGAGACGAATGGCCGCAGGTTCAAACCTCTAACGTTTCTAAAGTTATGTATATTCTTTCTAAATTATCGCTCGCTCTAACGGTGAAGGAAAACATCGTAAGGAAACCTGCATGCCTGAGATGTGTTCTGAATTTCGAAGGTATGTGAAGCCTGCCAACCCGCACTAGGCCAGCGTGGTGGACTAAAGCCTAAACCCTCTCAGTAGTAGAGTAGGCCCGTGCTCAGCAGTGGGCAGTATATAATACAGGGCTGGTATGGTATAGTATTATCAACTCCAATACATTCATTTGGATTACTTTGGTCACAAGAAAAAACAAAATATATTTTTGGACTTGTTCTAATTTGAATATCATTTTAATTAACATTCCCCTGTATTTTGTTTCTTTATTTTCCATATTCGAGTCAAGATCGTTTCGGTTCAAGAGGTTTGAAGAGCCGGTTGTTAAAAATGTTTCATTAAAATTGGCAAGTAATAAAGCTTTTTGAACTAATTTAATTTAATCTTCTTTACCAAAAAAGCTTCCTTTAAGATCGGGTCAGTAGTTAATTTGTGTAATCTCGCTTTTAATTATTATGGTATAAATATTACACACTATAATTCTAATATTTTTAGAGCCTAATTGCATTCTAGTTTGATTGTTGTGAGATCTAAGATTATTCGTAGATACTAATTACTACCGTAGCATAATTTCTAGCATAGATTTTGGACAACACACGAAACGTTATTTAGGTATTAACCACAAATAACATTAATATAAAATAATATACTGAAACACAATTTAAAAAGTAAATAAATTTTGTTCCAATTCATCAAATTATTCCCACAGTTATCGTTTGTGGAACTACAAAAAGTTTATATTTGACTGGCGCACAGTGGGTGCGTGATATTTTTTGCCGGACAAAATATAAGGCATTAAATCATGGGACGAGCTCGGTGGCGTACCAACAAAAGGTTTACGGTCTGTAATTAGTTTTTGCGACCCTCAGTCATAACTCACGTTCAACCGCATCCGTTATAAATTAACAATTAAAAATTTTATACGTTTTTTATTGTTTTTTGTTTGATTACTGGAACGATGGTGAATTTCATGTGAAAGTAACTTAACAGTAACAATCTTTGAGATTATGAACACTTGGGAATTCTTCGAACAGAGCTTGCGAGTTACATAAATATTTGTTGTATGCGGGAATATGACTGATATGATACTTTAAATTTAAGGAGTTTATTTCGAAACGCACTTTTAAAGAAAGTCGTAACGAAAACCTTTCATCCGTTTATGTACGTGCTTACTTACATTTCCGTGTGCGAAATGATCTTAAGTTAACATTTACTTTCTTAACTTTCCCTCTTTCTATAACCAAGACTGCAATACTTACAGGTTTTTTACATCATATCTAAGAACCTGTTTTCCCTTCCATTAGCCGAGTCTAGGTGTTTTTAATAGTGCTAAAATGTAAAACACGTACGCACGCGTTGCGGTGTCTGTGTCTGACGGTCTACTAACCGCAATGTGCTAGATACGTGTACTACGTACGTGTTTGGCTACAAAAAGGTATAAATGCCTATTTCTACACTGAATGTTTATAATATTTTGTAATTTGTAACTTTCGTGCGTACATTTTTTATTGAAAATAACATGTAGGCGTAAAATAACGCTTAACAGTTTATGTAAAATGTGTAGTTGTGTGGTATTGGTTATCATGTGGCTGATAATGATGATGATTAACAAGAGTAGATAGTACCTTACTCTCTCTCTCTCTTTCTCTCTCTATTAGGCACTAGCCTATATTTGTTAAAACTGCTGCTGTAAACTATATCATAAATCGTTCCAAAATCAACCTACAAATTTTCCAAGTCAACTTATTAATAACTGCGCCACCATTATAATTTTATTGACCTCTTAAACATAAATTAAAGCTGCAACGACTCGCTACTGAACATATTAAAGTTTTATTCAGTGTGGCAGATCGAGTTAAAAGTTTCGTATGTCCACGTCCCTTTGCTCGGCACACTGTGCACTCAATTTATTGTTAAAGAATTAACGCAATTGCTTTAAAATTCTCTAATGCACAGTGCGTCAATTTTTATTCTAGAAAGTTTATTAGTGAGAATAAAGTGGTACGAGAAGCTTATGGCTTCAGTAACTCGTCTAATGACAATGGCCTCGACTATACGTAGATAATTGCGACTATGAAACTCCGGGTATGAGCTGCACTCGTCATTCTAAGGCCATGACTAAAGTTACAGTGTCATGACCACTTCTAGCTACAAGTTCCTTCAAATTGGAACGCAACACTCACAACAGGCTCGTTAGGCCAAAAAAATTGAAAACACTACTTACCTAACTTATTCAGATGAAATGTCGCTTCCTATACCTACATACACCCACTTTTAAGGATAGACTATATCCAGAGCGAAATCTTTAAAACTACGTAACTCCTAAAATACTTACACTAATAGATAAATATAATAAATTAGGCATCAACTCCAAATATAAGTATATTATAAAGTTAATTATTTTTTGGTTTGTAGTGATTTTTAAGTCGAGTTATTTTTTGTTGAAAAGTTTTTATTTTTAATCCAGCGTCCAATTGATGATTACGACTACCTCGGGCGCGTAGTTGTACATGATCGTAAGCTGAGAGGGATCCAGATATAGTATCGACTGACGAGCCTTGATTATTCCTCATCAGTCGACACAATTATGCTGGCCTGTTTGACGGTTGACTGCCTCGGTGGCGTAGTTGTATTACGGTACAAGAGCAGTGCTGAGTACTCGGGTTTGATCCCCAGGTAGGTCAAATTGATATTGGGTTTTCTACTCAGTATCAGCCGGAAATCTGAGATTTTTTCCCGATATGGAGATAGCTATTTTACAGCTCACGACAAGCCTCACATCTTATTCATCATTCGATAGACGGGGTCTTAGGGAATCTGCCTTTGGTCTGATACAGCGCAGTGGTTGGTCAATATTTTCAGATTGCGTGAGAGTATTTTTTATGGATGGGATTAACTCTTGCGCATTGTCGGGTACAATTTTCTTTCTAAAAAGCTCGATATAATAAATATGCTGTGAGCAGGTCCTAGGTTTCATTTTCTAATCGGGTATTACTTTTTCTTAAAACGATTTGCTTGGAACTGTAAGATTCCGCAAAAGGGGGTTAACTTCAGCAAATCCTCTCTGCAACATGATTTGAAAAAGTATATTAGGCCGATATTACACATACGACCTAGCCGAACGAGGAGGGGCAGTAACATAGTATGCTCCACTTTACTTTTATTTTATTAATAACGTTTATTAGTAACATGCCGACACTATTTGATTATTTATAGAGGAAAAACACTTTCCTTAACAAAATCTAATCATTAATTTAATATAAACATCTTTGCTATCTAAAACTTATATATTATATTAAAATCCTGACTGCCTCAGTGGCGTAGTTGTATTACGTTACTACCCTACTGCTGAGGTCTCGGGTTCGATCCCGGGTCGGGCAAAGTAGTATTGGGTTTTTCTATTCAATATCAATCCGGAGTCTGAAATTTGTGCCTGATATGGCGATAAGCACGCCCCCTATCACATCATGGGACGGAATTCGCACGGTGAAAAGTGGGTGCACAAGTTGCGCCTCTGCCTACCCCTTTGGGGATAACATGCGTGTACGTATGTATATATTAACATACTATTGTACATTCAACGTAAATAAAATATTCTGAATCTACTCCCAAAAACTCCTACCGCAATTACTGTAAATTTACAGATCCTTTCACTCCATCTGTTCCAACGTCAAGTTTTCAACACAAACTTCCAGTATCAATAAATATCCTGTATAAATTAACATCTGTTTGGAGACCGCAGCACTCCTGTTATTTTCAATTAAGTGTAAAACTTGTTGCCTGCAAGGGTTGCCTACTTTAAAAGTACCTACCCCTTTGTTTAGCTTTGTGGAAAATCAAAGCGTTACTTCATATGTTGATGTGGAAGTATGCGGTTTGGGCCTTGTAGTATTCAGATTTTTGTAAATAGTTATTTCTACTTTGGAGTGATCGGCATTAATTTTAATTTATTGTAATGATTTGATCATAATAATATATTTATAACGGTTTACATTATCATACCATACCATACCAGCCCTATATTATATACTGCCCACTGCTGAGCACGGGCCTCCTCTACAACTGAGAGGGTTTAGGCCTTAGTCCACCACGACATAATATATGCGTAGAATTACAATACGTGGCAGTAAATCAAACTTTATCTAGAAATTTATCATTTGAAAATCAGTATTGCTTATTTTGTAATTACAATTAGGGTTTACTTCATTAATTTATACTTATTAAAAATAAATACAAACACACGAATTGACAACCTCCTTCTTTTTTGGAAGTCGATTAAAAATAGACATATATGTGTTAATTTTATATGTTAATCTGCGAAATTTAAGCCTTTTCCAATACTGTCAAGTTACAGCAGCAATTAAGCCGCGTCGGAAAGTGCATGGATTAAAATTTTTGACACTTGATTGACTATTAATTCAACATTGTCCATTAACGTTAATAGGGGCTGCACAGCAAGATTGTCCGCGTTGGCTCAAACGTCTATACACGTATTAGTTTGAGAAATATCTATTTATGTATAAAACGTAGGTTATTGGTCCTAAGGTTAGTCGTGAGGTACTGTTCGTTTCATAGCTCGGTTAACCAAAAATGTGCGTTTTTTTATAAAATATCAGTTACTCGGGTTCGAGACTAGATATTCTTCTGCCTAAACCTTCACCTTCCTAGTTAGGGTGTTCTCGGACTATTTATCATTCCCATATTCATGTTTGTTAGAAAGAACAGCCATGCTACTCTGAAACATCTCACTATCAAACTCACTTCCGAATCCGAAGTGAGATCTACAAGAAGAATGTCGGTGAAGCGAACTACATTCAATTACTCATAAGTGAGATCTTTCGTATATCTCACTAATCAGTATTCTGTCAACAAAGATTTCGATTGACACACTGGCGCTATGTTATAATCTCATTGGAGATGTCGAAGTCACCTCACTTCACACTGTGTTTTTACAGAAAAGGATAATTTCCTATTTTCTATTTTGTATATTATTTCATATGTAACAGAAAATGCTACAAAAAAGAAATCCTTCCGTGAAATCACCATCAAAATTGGTTGAAAAATGAAGCAGTTATTCATATTTGAAACATTTTTGTTAGCAAAAGTGGGGACGTGGTGGGGATATCGCACCATCTCTTTCGCACGCACGCAGCGTTATGGCCGGTGACATTCGGTGACGTCACAGTCTGATACAGTTATTTGACAATTACCCCTTCTACCAAATTACATAGCTTTAGAACTTATTTCTTTTTGCGCCAATTTTGATAATTCTTTTTCGTTAGATTTCGCACCCTATTGCACCACGGTAGTTGCAAGACGAGGTGTAAAATTAGTTACGTATGCTAGTTAGCTATCTAAAATTTGAAGCTTAAACGGGCTAGCCGACGTATTATCTCCAGTCATTGTATCTTTGGATAGCTAATGCGTCTTTTGCTCTTCCTTTTACTCCTACTTCCAGAACCATAGTGGTAGCAAATCCGGTTTACTAAATCTTAGATTAACTTAAAACCCATTTTCTCTCAGGAAAATTACACAATTGAGATTTTGATCCAAAAATGTCATGGGTGCGAAGGCGCGAGCGAAATATAGTAATAAAATAATCTAGACGTGAATCATGAATTGCGATTAATTTGGTGGTATTTTTCCGATGTTATAAATAACATAATTATAACGTTATTGAATACTACCGAATTATCTTTATGATAATTATCTTCCAACGTTTAACAACTTTGGCAGGAAATTGATATCGGTGAGCGGAAACGATTATTATGTATTGTGGGGCAATTACTTTTGTCTAATACTATTACGTTAAGATGGCAGCATATTTGAAACATAAAGCTTGAGATTTCGTGTTCACAGTTCCGTTAAAAAATGTTTTACTCTCACACACACACACACACACACAATTTATGCCTTTATCGTCGAAGAATAGGAGGAACTGCAACCAAGACACTCACTTTTCGACAAGTGTGTTCCATCTCATGATAGGGGGCGAACCCACAGCCATACGTTAAAAAAATAGTTTTACCATGTCATTGGCTTCATTCTTAGAATTAGCAACTCCAAAAGATATGTTTACTTCAAATGTTTTTTATACATAATTTAATAACGCATTTGGTACAATGCTGATTGGTAACATTATTGTTATTTTATGCAAAAACACCTGAAATGTTACGAATAAAGTAAGAATAGTATCAAATAAATGACAAACTATAATAAGTAGTTCTTTATTGTTCTTGAAATATGTACTCGAATGGTTTTATGAATTCTGACAATTAGGTCGATGATAAGTAAGTTGACTGGAATTAGATTTTCTTGGTATTCGCCCACCTTATGGGACGGATATATCAATAGTGTGGGTGTACTAGTTCGGCTGTATTTTTTTTTTTATGGAATTTATTAAACATACTTGAGGATAGTTTATCGGTCAGTTATAAAAGATTAGCTATTCATTGCAACTTCGCCCACGTATAACTTCTTCCTTGAAGTAAGTAAATGTTCCATCGTGACCAGAATATAAGTTTATTTTACTCCAGGATTTGGGTCTATGTAAAATTTCATCCAGCAAACAAACACAATTCCAAGCAAACATCCATACATCCTCACAAGCGTTACCATTTATAATATTAAGATATTTAAGGCCTTTTTAGGATCTTTGAGTTAACGATAATCATCGAATAAACGGTAAGCCGACCAAATATAAAAACCAAGCTCCCAAATAAATGGAAAACAAAAGAATGCATTCAACATTAGCTGCCTTGTTAACGAGCAGATAATACTGAAGTGAAACAGGTCCTCATACTATACGACACTTACCATTCGTACAGTGTAGGTACTAACAAGCCAGGTTACTCAGAGTAAGCTAATCTGCCTCACTGGACACCACTAAATATGGTTCAAAAGACCGCCCAACACCATAAATTGTCATGTGCTTAGACAGCGAGCGTCGCAGACCACCCCACGACGGCACGGCGCGATAATTAGATTGCTGCTTGTACCAAGCCATTTGTGGGCCGAGCCTAATTTATTTTATTAACTTTAGGCAGTGTTTCTCGCTGAATGTATTACGAGACTTCACGAGAAATTTCTCGAAACTTTTTGGAAGAATTGTAATTTTGGCAAGTTAATTTGCCTGACGCTTGGTTCAAGGTTAAGGGATATTTTGAGGAGCAAGTTTCTAGTATCAAAGGGTCCATAATATGATTTCTACATGTTTGCCTTTGCAGATTTATTGAATAATACGCATACGCATACTCACGCCTATCATCCCCGAAGGGGTAGGCAGAGGCGCAACTAGTGCACCCACTTTTCGCCCAGCGTATTCCATCCCATGGTGTGATAGGGGGCGAGCCTATCGCCATATCGGGCACAAATTCCAGGCTGCGGGCTGATACTGAATAGAAAAATCCAATATCACTTTGCCCGACCCCGGGGATCGAACCCGAGACCTCAGCATTGCAGTCGTACCGTAATACAACTACGCCACCGAGGCAGTCTTATTTATTAAATAAGTACTAATAATTATCATAAATGATCTAATCTTGCTAGTGTTACAAATGCGAAGCCGCGAGCATCACCTAGATACTAATATTTAAAAACGAATATCGCTTGCCGGTATAGTTGTGTCGCCTGCCGAAGTGTAATCATTAATGAAGAAAAGACGAAACAATGTTACCGTAGTAGACCAGCGTTGATAATAGACTATTTTAGTTCAAAAACTTATATTTATAATTATAAACCTGCTACTAAAGACACGGCTATCAGGTGCGAACAATTTTATTGACGTAAATAAACGAGAAAAATGTACTAGTGTCTTTTATCAATGTACCAAATTATTATTTTATTGCAGTAATTCGTACGGTATCTTTCATGTTAACCATCCAGGATCATCAAATGATAAACGAAAAGACAGCGTCATTATCAATATTGCATTTAAAGGAATGAAAAGACGGAGCACCAGCTGTTTTATTCAAATTTGATCTTAATATTATAGTTTAGTCTTTTATAATTGACGTGATAGACCAAACATGAGTACATGACTGGTCTATCAAGGTTTTATCAAATCCTAAAATAACATCCAATTTCAGTCTTTGACTGACTTGTTTTTAGTCAAACTTGGGAATTCCTAAAGTTTTTATCAATTGTCGTAATAATCAATTTGTTGGTTGGGTTAACACAACAATTTTATTTATGCCAGTAGAGGAAAATAAGACACTAATCTACAGACGAAATTCGATGAATAAATAGAAAATAGTAGGTTAGCTAGGCTAGGGCCTGTAGTGTCCTCACCGGTGAGGATCGCGACGCGTTCTTCCCGTTATTTTTTTAATAAAAATGATCTCTTTTTTTATATCCCCTTTCCTACCAGCCCGAGCTGGTTTTTTATTTTATTTTTCATCATCGCTTTACTCCAAATAAAAATGTCGGTAGTTATATGTGACCTTTTGTATCAATAATGCTTATTATAATCAAGTTAGTGTATTTTGACTTATCATAAGTGCAACTATGTTCGCCTACGTGATGAATACAGTTTTATTTCAAACATGAAAAAATATTATGGAACAATCCTACGTATTCGAAATAACATTAACGAAATTTCTAATGAAATATGATTAAGTGGTCTCACAAATTAAATGACAGGTGTCGGTTTCCAAGTGAAAAGCGTTCCCTTGTACTTATGTATATTTAATGAATCCTTCAAGATTACAGAAAAACCCACTCCGAGACACATCCTGTGGGAACATCTACAATGCGCGCTTCATTCATGCATTATTAATGAATGTTGTTCAATTGTTTTTCGAATATATTTCATTAGGTATATGTTTGTTGTTTAATTTTAAACCGTGTTCAAAGTTTAAATTGCCTTGTTCTTTTAATTTAAACGTTGAGTGGGTTATGTTTATTTACGCATACTCACGCCTTTTATCCCCAAAGGGGTAGGCAAAGGCGCAACTAGTGCTTCCAGTTTTCGCCGTGCGTATTCCGTCCCATGATGTGTTAGGGGCCGAGCCTATCGCCATATCGGGCACAAATTCCAGACTCCGGGCTGAGACCTCAGCATTTCAGTCGTACAGCTCTATCAAGATAGCAGTAGCACCTTAGCAGAATTAAAACGAATACATTTTATAATTTGTAGCTAATTTGTTGCTAATTAGTTACCACAATAACGATTTTGTTGCTCAAGCCGTTTTAAAAAAAAAGCTGTTACTGCTATCTTGATATCAAGATAGCAGGAAACTAGCGAAACTTACTTATATGTGATCAAATGTAGTATAGGAATTTGTAGCTAATTTGTTGCTAATAAGTTACCACAATACCGAATTTGTAGCTCAAGCTGTTTCCTAAAAAAAGCTGTTACTGCTATCTTGATATCAAGATAGCAAGAAACTAACGAAACTTATTTATATGTGATCAAATGTAGTATAGGAATTTGTAGCTAATTTGTTGCTAATAAGTTACCACAATACCGAATTTGTAGCTCAAGCTGTTTCCTAAAAAAAGCTGTTACTGCTATCTTGATATCAAGATAGCAAGAAACTAACGAAACTTATTTATATGTGATCAAATGTAGTATAGGAATTTGTAGCTAATTTGTTGCTAATAAGTTACCACAATAACGAATTTGTAGCTCAAGCTGTTTCCGAAACAAAGCTGTTACTGCTATCTTGATATCAAGATAGCAGGAAACTAACGAAACTTATTTATATGTGATCAAATGTAGTATAGGAATTTGTAGCTTATTTGTTGCTAATAAGTTACCACAATACCGAATTTGTAGTTCAAGCTGTTTCCTAAAAAAAGCTGTTACTGCTATCTTGATATCAAAATAGCAGGAAACTAACGAAACTTATTTATATGTGATCAAATGTAGTATAGGAATTTGTTACTAATAAGTTACCACAATACCGAATTTGTAGCTCAAGCTGTTTCCAAAAAAAGCTGTTACTGCTATCTTGATATCAAGATAGCAAGAAACTAACGAAACTTATTTATATGTGATCAAATGTAGTATAGGAATTTGTAGCTAATTTGTTGCTAATAAGTTAACACAATAACGAATTTGTAGCTCAAGCTGTTTCCGAAACAAAGCTGTTACTGCTATCTTGATATCAAGATAGCAGGAAACTAACGAAACTTATTTATAAGTGATCAAATGTAGTATAGGAAATTGTAGCTAATTTGTTGCTAATAAGTTACCACAATACCGAATTTGTAGTTCAAGCTGTTTCCTAAAAAAAGCTGTTACTGCTATCTTGATATCAAGATAGCAAGAAACTAACGAAACTTATTTATATGTAATCAAATGTAGTATAGGAATTTGTAGCTAATTTGTTGCTAATAAGTTACCACAATAACGAATTTGTAGCTCAAGCTGTTTCCAAAACAAAGCTGTTACTGCTATCTTGATATCAAGATAGCAGGAAACTAACGAAACTTATTTATATGTGATCAAATGTAGTATAGGAAATTGTAGCTAATTTGTTGCTAATAAGTTACTACAATAACGAATTTGTAGCTCAAGCTGTTTCCAAAAAAAAGCTGTTACTGCTATCTTGATATCAAGATAGCAAGAAACTAACGAAACTTATTTATATGTGATCAAATGTAGTATAGGAATTTGTTGCTAATAAGTTACCACAATACCGAATTTGTAGCTCAAGCTGTTTCCAAAAAAAAGCTGTTACTGCTATCTTGATATCAAGATAGCAAGAAACTAACGAAACTTATTTATATGTGATCAAATGTAGTATAGGAATTTGTAGCTAATTTGTTGCTAATAAGTATCTGGAGATTCTACCGCGTTAGTACCTACGGACCTTACGGCAATTATAGCGATGCTACAGGAACAGGCTCGTCGTCAGGAGGAGCAGTTGGCTCGACACCAAGGAGAGCAGGCTCGTCTGTTAAAAGAGCAGGCTGCTCGGCACGAAGAGCAGGCTGCTCGTCGCCAAGAAGAACAGACGGTTCTGATGAAAGACCTGAGGGCTGCGATCGGCCAGGAACTCAAAGCAGTAAAGGATCATGTCGATCGACATGAAAAGCGTATCTCCGAGGCTGAAGCTCAGATTGCCGATGTCAAGAAACTGATATAGGAATTTTGAAGGTATGTGAAATCTGCCAACCCACACTAGGCCAGCGCGGTGGACTTAGGCCTAAACCCTCTCGGTTGTAGACGAGGCCCGTGCTCAGCTGTGGGCAAGATATAATACAGGGCTGGTATAGTATGGTTATTGTAAATGAGTATCGTTAGTTTCCTGCTACCTTGGTCCTTGATATCAAGATAGCAGTAACAGCTTTTTTTTGGAAACGGCTTGAGCCACAAATTCAGTATTGTGGTAACTTATTAGCAACAAATTAGCTACAAATTCCTATACTACATTTGATCACATATAAATAAGTTTCGTTAGTTTCTTGCTATCTTGATATCAAGATAGCAGTAACAGCTTTTTTTTGGAGACAGCTTGAGCTACAAATTCGTTATTGTCGTAACTTATTAGCAACAAATTAGCTACAATTTCCTATACTACATTTGATCACATATAAATAAGTTTCGTTAGTTTCCTGCTATCTTGATATCAAGATAGCAGTAACAGCTTTGTTTCGGAAACCGCTTGAGCTACAAATTAATTATTGTGGTAACTTATTAGCAACAAATTAGCTACAATTTCCTATACTACATTTGATCACATATAAATAAGTTTCGTTAGTTTCCTGCTATCTTGATATCAAGATAGCAGTAACAGCTTTTTTCGGAAACAGCTTGAGTTACAAATTCGGTATTGTGGTAACTTATTAGCAACAAATTAGCTACAAATTCCTATACTACATTTGATCACATATAAATAAGTTTCGTTAGTTTCCTGCTATCTTGATATCAAGATAGCAGTAACAGCTTTTTTCGGAAACAGCTTGGGCTACAAATTCGAAATTGTGGTAACTTATTAGCAACAAATTAGCTACAAATTCCTATACTACATTTGATCACATATAAATAAGTTTCGTTAGTTTCTTGCTATCTTGATATCAAGATAGCAGTAACAGCTTTTTTTAGGAAACAGCTTGAGCTACAAATTCGTTATTGTGGTAACTTATTAGCAACAAATTAGCTACAAATTCCTATACTACATTTGATCACATATAAATAAGTTTCGTTAGTTTCCTGCTATCTTGATATCAAGATAGCAGTAACAGCTTTTTTCGGAAACAGCTTGAGCTACAAATTCGTTATTGTGGTAACTTATTAGCAACAAATTAGCTACAATTTCCTATACTACATTTGATCACATATAAATAAGTTTCGTTAGTTTCCTGCTATCTTGATATCAAGATAGCAGTAACAGCTTTGTTTCGGAAACCGCTTGAGCTACAAATTAATTATTGTGGTAACTTATTAGCAACAAATTAGCTACAAATTCCTATACTACATTGGATCACACATAAATAACTTTCGTTAGTTTCCTGCTATCTTGATATCAAGATAGCAGTAACAGCTTGAGCTACAAATTCGTTATTGTGGTAACTTATTAGCAACAAATTAGCTACAAATTCCTATACTACATTTGATCACATATAAATAAGTTTCGTTAGTTTCTTGCTATCTTGATATCAAGATGGCAGTAACAGCTTTTTTTAGGAAACAGCTTGAGTTACAAATTCGGTATTGTGGTAACTTATTAGCAACAAATTAGCTACAAATTCCTATACTACATTTGATCACATATAAATAAGTTTCGTTAGTTTCCTGCTATCTTGATATCAAGATAGCAGTAACAGCTTTTTTCGGAAACAGCTTGAGTTACAAATTCGGTATTGTGGTAACTTATTAGCAACAAATTAGCTACAAATTCCTATACTACACTTGATCACATATAAATAAGTTTCGTTAGTTTCTTGCTATCTTGATATCAAGATAGCAGTAACAGCTTTTTTTTGGAAACAGCTTGAGCTACAAATTCGTTATTGTAGTAACTTATTAGCAACAAATTAGCTACAAATTCCTATACTACATTTGATCACATTTAAATAAGTTTCGTTAGTTTCTTGCTATCTTGATATCAAGATAGCAGTAACAGCTTTTTTTAGGAAACAGCTTGAGCTACAAACTCGGTATTGTGGTAACTTATTAGCAACAAATTAGCTACAAATTCCTATACTACATTTGATCACATATAAATAAGTTTCGTTAGTTTCTTGCTATCTTGATATCAAGATAGCAGTAACAGCTTTTTTTTGGAAACAGCTTGAGCTACAAATTCGTTATTGTGGTAACTTATTAGCAACAAATTAGCTACAAATTCCTATACTATATTTGATCACACATAAATAAGTTTCGTTAGTTTCCTGCTATCTTGATATCAAGATAGCAGTAACAGCTTTGTTTCGGAAACCGCTTGAGCTACAAATTAATTATTGTGGTAACTTATTAGCAACAAATTAGCTACAAATTCCTATACTACATTGGATCACACATAAATAACTTTCGTTAGTTTCCTGCTATCTTGATATCAAGATAGCAGTAACAGCTTGAGCTACAAATTCGTTATTGTGGTAACTTATTAGCAACAAATTAGCTACAAATTCCTATACTACATTTGATCACATATAAATAAGTTTCGTTAGTTTCTTGCTATCTTGATATCAAGATGGCAGTAACAGCTTTTTTTAGGAAACAGCTTGAGTTACAAATTCGGTATTGTGGTAACTTATTAGCAACAAATTAGCTACAAATTCCTATACTACATTTGATCACATATAAATAAGTTTCGTTAGTTTCTTGCTATCTTGATATCAAGATAGCAGTAACAGCTTTTTTTAGGAAACAGCTTGAGCTACAAATTCGGTATTGTGGTAACTTATTAGCAACAAATTAGCTACAAATTCCTATACTACATTTGATCACATATAAATAAGTTTCGCTAGTTTCCTGCTATCTTGATATCAAGATAGCAGTAACAGCTTTTTTTTTTAAAACGGCTTGAGCAACAAAATCGTTATTGTGGTAACTAATTAGCAACAAATTAGCTACAAATTATAAAATGTATTAGTTTTAATTCTGCTAAGGTGCTACTGCTATCTTGATAGAGCTCAGTCGTACCGTAATACAACTACGCCACCGAGGCAGTCATTTTTATTTACATACACTCGTAACTGAGTTCTGCTTATATTAATAGTAACTAGCACAGCTACTATTTACCGGATTTATATGTTTCTTATGTAGTAACTAGAGTTTCTTCAGGACTTCGCCCACGTGAGAGAGTTTTATTGGGATTGGTTGAGAGACTAACATGTGACTGGCGTATTGGTCCCTCAACAGTGCCGGATTAAGCAAGCGCGGGGCCCGTAGCAAATTCTTTCAAAAAGCCCTTGATCTGCTATGGGTTCTTAAGTATAGAGTGGTAAAAATACAATTCAATACTCAATACATTTATTTTCTATCTAAAGGTTACAATTTTGTGGGTAATGAAAAGTGTAGTAAATTACTGTAGGCGCTGTTAGGCTCGGACAATTACAAAAAGCCTTCTCAATGGCAATGTCTAGGAATCCCCGGTTGATTTTTCAGTGTTACCAACTTCGATCACAAATCATTTGCATTGGCCGGGTGCCCATTGTACCGACAAGGGATAGGATACCCATCATTAGTTTAAAAAAAACACGCGTGAGACTCTCGCGTCTAGAATTTAAACTTCTTTTGTTCTGGAAATAGTTTATTGAATGCATTGCTTTTTATGCATTTGGTAATGATCCTACTATATCAGGATTACGAAATGTTTATGAAAAATTAAATTGGAGGAAATCTGTCTTGAGGTAATAAAAATTTTTTTTTAGTCGTAACTTCTATAACTCAATATACTTATATTCTAGAAAATAGATTTTTGGTATATGGTTACTAAATTATACTAAAAATAATGTAGACTGTTAACTTTACAAATCAATAGATAATTTTAACAATTTAAACCAAGCCATTTCAATTCTGCTACACATCCACACTAAGTGTCGGGTAAGAGTGCTTGCATATGCGGCAGACTTTTTGTAGAGCTGATTATCAGGCCGACTGAAATTCTTCACGTTTATACTAGCAACTTTTTGTAGAACTTGTGCGTTTACTGTATGATATTATTTAAATTATTTACGCCAAGGAAATAATCGGGTACCGAGTGTCTTGTTTTGTGACATCAAAAAAATTCAACGTACCACATCTTAACAAGTTTCACTCAAAAAATTACGCTCAGGCAGAGATGAGTGGGTTTAAACATGCGGGGCCCCCTTTCGCGCGGGGCCCGTAGCAATTGCTACTCTTGCTACGTAGTTAATCCGGCACTGTCCCTCAATCAATAACAAAAATTAAACGACATAATCTTACGAGTTACGTTTTTTGCCACATTATAAGCCCACTGGTTTTCTTCAAAACCTATGTAGGTACTGCTTTGTCCATATTTGTCAAGCAGTATGCCGCTGAGTTAGGAACATTGTATCCAGTGTTTTTTGTGGGGTTAATGACACAACATCTTGTCTCGGGTAGTTTCAGAATGTCTTCGTAGCCACAGGAACTGTCTTGGGTGATTTTATTGAAAAGGTTTGGCGTTTCAAACGGGCTATTTGCTCGTCCTTTTAAACAATCAAATGTCATAAATAACCATACATTGTCGGATCTGTGTAATCATAAACTCAATTGTAAGCTTTTTCCTTGTCCAAAGTACCGTGGAAAGAGATAACTTGGGGTAGAATGCGAATGCTTAATCCCTTACCCGTTTATTGCAATGCCTTGTCGAACGGGATCCGACGAGATTTTGAGGGATCGAAATCCTCTTTGTCTCGAAATCAGTTTCGGTGGCGGATTTTTGAATAAATCTTATTATGTTGAGGAAATTATGACGGAGAACATGTTCGATATAAATTACTAGATGATACTCGCGGTTCCGCCCGCATGAATTTTTCCGGGATAAAAATCTTTCCCGGGATAAAAAGTAGTCTATAGCACTCAGGAGTAATGTAGTTTCCTATTAGTGAAAGACTTTTCAAAATCGGTTCAGTAATTCCTAAGATTAGTGCGTTCAACCAAACAAACAAACTCTTCAGCTTTATAATATTAGTATAGATGAAGACTCTTCCATAATTGTACACGAGGTTTTAAATAATCTGGAACTAAAATGGGGAATTTGAAATAAATAATTTTGGAGAAGCAGCTAACGCATCCGTCCATATTATAAAAAAGTACCCGGCCGTGTCTGTCTTTCTGAACGCGTCTAACTCAAAAACTACTGAACGGATTTCGTTGAAATTTGGAATGGAGATATTTTGAGACCCTGGGAAGGACATTTTATCTCAAGAAAACTCAGGCGAATCCGCGAGCAAATGTTAGTTATAAAATTTGAATCTCGATTGGTGAGGTTCTGGGTACATTGCCTCGCCCAGGAAACCATTTAAATAATCAATTTTAAGAATATATTGCCTGGATTGTTTTATGTTAGCTCGCGAGGTAATATATTGAGCTCCTACGCGGTGTTAGCTTAATTTAGACCTTTAATCCATGAGCTTACAACACATGCAAAATCCAATACTATGAACCAGTGAAAACCAACAAGCCGATATCTAAACAAAGTAAAATAAACAGTTGAATCGATGCGAGAAATTCCAAAGTTGAAACTTCAACATCGGAGTTGGAATAATCAGAGTTGGAAATACTTTTTCAATTAGATAGATATTCAACAGTATTATAGAGAAGAAATAACGAGATTGAGACGCAAAAACGGACGTGTTCCACCCGCTTTGAGAGATTTCAGAGGGTCCATGACGATACGGTTTTCTTAGAGGCTTTTGTTTAATTTTGGAGTTATTATTTTTAGGATTTTTAAAAGATGTTCGGTATTTAACTAGTTATTTCTCTTTATATTAGTTAATTATGTAAAATTGTATGTATACGATGTATTATCTACATTGTCTCGGTAGCTAAAATTTAGGTTCAATTAGATTTTGCGCGCAATCTTAACTATGTATTCCTATACGATTATTATTGAGGCTAAATTTCATGTTGTTAACAGCTCGAGAATTCGCCTGCCATCAGCGACCATATCCCCTATCGTGTATCAGAGAACTGGCGAACCACCAACACAGGTTTACTGTTCATATCATCTTATTAATTATGAATAGTGATAGTGACAAATTGTTTTTTTACATAATACTCAAATAATTATTATTATATTTCAATTCCATGTCATATTTATTCTGCACAATATGAGGCTCCCTTACCTTACGTTAGGCAAATAACGTAGTGCTATATAATTCAAACTTCTTTTTTCTAATGCTACTGAATGACAAGACGAACCATCGCTTGATGTTGGACGATATGACCGCCCATAAACAGGATCAACAGCATACATAACTTTAAATTACAAAGAACTGCGTGGCACTCCACTGCGCTCGTCACTCTGATACATTAGATGTTAAGTCCCACAATGCCCAGTAGGTAATACCGCGCCATACAATGCCCTTTAAACCGGCACACAACAGTGCATGCACACTGCTGCTTGGCGGTGGAAATATACATTGTGGGTGTAGTGTGTACCTACCTAGACGGTTCCTCGCATAGGAGAAATCTACCACCAGTGCGTTCGAGACACCTTCTATAAGTTTGCGTGGTGTTGCTACCGTTTATGTCTAGTCTTCTTATCACTTACCATCAGGCAAACACCTTGCTCATCTCGACATACATTTACATAAAGAAGCCGAATGAATAACTGCCTTAGTAACATTCTACACTCTCAGGTATACCTACAAGGATACTCCATCACAACCCATCTATTTGAACCAAAACAGGAGTTCGACAATGGACAAAGCTAATTCGTCTCAGACGTCAGCTGAGAAAAACTCGTCGGTTGTAGTTGCAGTGTTCGGGTTTTGTTGCTCCCCAATCTATCTCGGCGGACGCGCTGAAATAAAGCGATGTTTTTACTTTGAGCGCAAGTATTCTCCGGTAAGTGATGATAAATTGCTAAAATGGTTGATTACACTTCAATTAATTGCTGTTTTTATTAATCTATCTTGATATTTTGTTGATACTAATACGAAAGGTTGTTATATTAACACGGACAAAATCTCGGACCAAATCCAATCACCTAGATAGTTACCACTTTGATCAACATTTCTAATACAATATTACCTTCAAACCTTCCTTCCTTCAACACCTCAATAATCCCTCCTTTTAATACGCATTACCATCTTTCCTTCCATTACTTCACGGTATAATACCCCTTGTCGTAAATCTTTAGGCAAAATACAAAATGAATCCGTGATTATATTCCCAGCGTGCTATTAGTCTGGTGCCACACGGATGTAGGATTTCATTACTTTCTTCATATGGGGAGAAATCGACGCTGTGAACGAATGTGACGGGTGGTTTTTGGTAAATTAGCGGAGTTATATATCTTTGAGATATGATGGCTGTGCTGACAAGCAGATAGATATGCTCATCGCACTACACAAGGATGACTGTTTTATGTTTATTGTTCAAAGTCCTTAATCATGAGTGTTTTTGGACGATGTTATCCACCTATACCTATCTATTCCTAATTTTGTAGTAGCGTAATTATCTTCTATTGTAATTTATGCCAATACTTTTTTATAAATGGATATGTAATTAAGTTAAAGGACATGTCCAAAAATACCAAAGATACCCCAAGATACTTTATTAAAGTTCTCCGATTTTAAGATTTATGTAGTTTTATTTTGCTTAAAAACTACACTTAAAGTGATCGTTTTTAAAAAAGTTAGTTATAAATAGTGGGGTCCAAAAATATATTTTTAATAAACCCAAGATCCATATTTTTGCCCCTTTAGTATCCATCAAGTTAGAGCCTAGTTAGATTTTGAGGCCCAGCACGCATACAAAAAGCGGACATCTTCTTTGTCACTGCAGTCATATCTGTCTTCCTAGATCTTTAGTGAAGTACCAAACGGTTAGACTATAGCATTCCTTTAAATTTTTCAGGCATTGGTTTTATTAAAAAAAGGTTCTCAATCTTTTTTTAATTAAACACAATACACAGTTCTCTGCCCCATCGCATTATAATTAAGTATAAATCGTCAGCTCAAACGTCTTGTGCTACATATTATGTTACTCCCAAGGGTCGGCAACACAAATTCAATGAACAGCTATAGCAGCCAGTTGATTTATGCAAACCAAGTTACGCGTTAATACCGGCTATCATTGCCCTATTAGGAGATAAAGTGATTTATGGACGTTTGGTCCGGATTGGCTACTGCCCACATCCATTATTGGGTTTGTGTACGATGTACGACGTGTCTCGTTAAGGGGTAGACACAAGCAACTTGGTTATGTTTATTTATTGAAAATATTAATGCCTCCTAGATCCTACGGATTACCAAGGATTTTCGATTAAGACTTTTTAAACATTTAACTTTTCCGTAATCATAGTAAAACTGTTTGGTGTTTCCTATTATTGTAATAATCCAATCCTACTATTGTTTCAACAATAAAACTTTCGGTCGTTCCAGAAACTAGGAGCAATATAATTGTAAAGTTTATCAATAATTCCCAGTTGAAGAAAGTTGAACTGATATAATTCATAATATCTTTTTTTTTTTTATTGCATTGAATGACGAGACGAGCATGCCGTTCGCCTGATGGTAAGCGAAACGACCACTCATAAACAGTAGCAACACCATCCAGCAGCTTGACTTACAAAGTACTGTGTGGCATTCCACTGCGCTCGTCATCCTGAGACATAAGATGTTAAGTCTCATTATGTCCAGTAGTTATACTGGCTACAATGTCCTTCAAACCGAAACACAACAGTGCATGCACACTGTTGCTTGGCGGTAGAAATAGACATTGCGGAGGTACCCACCCAGACGGCCTCTTACATAATGAGAGACCTACCACCATATCATTTTGTTTGTCAACACTTGCTATATCTTAAATATTTAAACCGCCTTGACACTTCAAAAAAATTATCGTAATTGTACGTAATATTATTATTCGACATTATGAACTTAACATCTGATATGTGACGAACCCATTACGGCACTTGGTGGCGTTACTATTGATTAGAATTCATATACTCTCATATTCTCTTTGAAGAACTCTTTACAACAGTCAAAGAAAGAAAAAAATAAACGTAGAACAAGTACGCTCTTGTTAATAAGTGCCTTTGTTACGACCTAATATTCTAACGGAAAAAGAAATAGCACGAAACACTATCCACGAAAGACCAACTCACTCTCCCGTTTTGAAATTTATTGCAATGAAAACTGATCGAAACGTTCAAGTCGATTCACTAAACGGTAGAAATTCGCAAAACAGTTTTCCAACTAACTATACAGCTTTTATATAAATTTTCAAATATTTAGCACTTCGCGTAAAATAAACCATCGTTCAAAGCGAGTGCATAAAAGAGCCACTTCTAATTCAAACATGCTGGAACTGGGCATAGCCGGTCGGGAGTCGGGAATTTCATTGCTGGCTGAATAATCCATTACCATTTGAGTCAGGTAAAACGTTTGTTACAATTTTAAATTTAAAATGTTTACTTTTTTCACTGCAATGACTTATCTCGGCTAACAGACTACCCTCGTCGGATTATTAGTTCATTGCGTAACTTTTCTAGAAAAATCCTGGATTTCTATTCTATCTAATATTATTATATTGACGGTTTGTGTTACTGAGAGTTTGTCTTTAGCTGCTTCTTATACCTAGAAAACAATGATACTATCTTGAACGTTCAAAGGATTTTATATTAACGCATTTTTCTTCTTTTATCTTTTTCTACTCCGATGTAGAATCCTCCAACCCTATTTTCAAACATGTTTGAAAAAAAGATTCGGTTAATATTTATTGTCTTCCTGACATGAATTCCCTCTGAGAGAATTTTATATGAAGGCGTTAACTTAAAAAAAATACCTTGATCTCACTGGGACTAAAGTCTAAGGTCATCTGGTTCCAAAACACATGGCCATGCAGAATCATACAATCATAAGCATGTTAGATATTCGCATCTGTGCCAAATCGGATTATAGCGGTCCGTGTGGCGGTAGGCAACACAGTCAGGGCCGTGGAATTCCCGCTGCTGCATCCGCTGAATAAACACACACACCCTTTATCCACGAAGGGGTAGGCAGAGGCGCAACTAGTGCACCCACTTTTCGCCGTGCGCATTCCTTCCCATGGTGTGATAGGGGGCGAGTCTATCGCCATATCGGGTACAAATTCCAGACTCTGGGCTGATACTGAGTAGAAAAACCCAATATCACTTTGCCCGACCCGGGGATCGAACCCGAGACCTCAGCATTGCAGTCGTACCGTAATACAACTACGCCACCGAGGCAGTCGATGAAGTCTTTTAAAAATTTATTGGGTTTGATACAATTAGAATCTAAGGTCTCGCCACTACTTTACAAGGCAACTGAACGAGTTGCCTAGGAATAGTAAGTGCCATTTGTATAAGTTCTCGACGTGAGGTTACTATCTGCACTTAGCTAGTTGCACTGACATAATGTTGTTTCTAACGTCTGATTTGAATTCATGGTGTTTAGTCATAATGTCATTGATTTAATGATTCTAAATAAGCTATCTAGATTATTCAATTGCAACTTTTCTATGTTGGAACCAAAATCAATCGTAATGATTTTAATGTATAACTAAGAAAGAAAATACAAATATTTAAGTTTTAATAGCATTATGAAAATGTAGTTCACATAATAATACCTGTTACATATGTCTACTATACACATTTAGAAATAGAATATCAAAGAAGCCTTTCGTTTCATTTTAAACGATTTTGAAACGGTTAATATTTTCGGAGAGGCTATCAAAGGAACGTTAAAAAAGAAATTCTAAATTCAAACCGAACCAAAATAATCACTTATAATACCACAAGAGCTTCAAAATTATCGGGTATTTTCCGATAGGTTCGTTCCAAACAAATGAAGGAGTTTTCAGGTTAAAAAATCACGAGCGCGAAGCGCGAGTGATTTTTCCTGAAAAACTTGACGACTTTATTTGTTTGCAGGGAACCTTGAGGGAAATGCCAGATAATTTTGAAGCTCGTGTGGTATTCGGGGGATTATTTTTCCGTCCCAAATGTCGGCCAATAGAATTGCACCATGAGATGAAATGAACAGTCAACAAATAAGAATTTCATAATATATAGTAACTACCAGAGAAAATATTCAAAAAATTATCAGTATAATACCATGTAGGTTGTACCACGTGACGTCGAATGGTGCAATTCTATTGGTCGATATTTGGGTCGGAAAAATAATCACAGATCATAATTTTAAATTGAGAACGCGCAATCATGCGAAAATATTCTTCAACCGATTTCCAATTAACAAAAGCGAAAAAACTTGCCGATATCGCTTATTTGACCAGAAAAAAAATTGAATTCACGCATCGCCACACTGGAACAGCGATAGCTTAGTTATGTGTCTGTCAGCAAATTTTCGCGCAAACAAGATCGTCCAATTAAAATAACCGGACTTTTTCAAGTCTGAAAAGCTGGTGGCAGCCGGGTCAGCGGAAAGCCTGAACGAAGTTTTAGCTCTTTGAAAAAACGTTTAAAAGGGCTCCTTTGGGATGCTGTCCGAGTGATGGAAGGTGAGCGAGAATGGATTTTAGAATGTTGGAATACAAACCCACAGATGGAGTCCATTGTGAATTTAGCATAAAGCATTGAACGGAAAGCCGTAATATTTTGTTGAGATATTAAACCCAAAATTTTGCGTTAGCATTCTGCGAAATAGATGCTTTATAATTTTTATTACAGTTATTTCCACTATGAAAGTATGTTTGATAGCATTGCTCAAAATTGCTTTTCGTCTCTAAAGGTGGGAACACAAATAAAATTCCTATAGTATTGTGAATGATCAGAGAGAGTGGAAATCAAAGAATGCCTGCTTGTGTGCTTAAGTTCATAAAAGAGAATACACAAATAACACAGTATTTATAAATTAAAAAGAATTTAATATCCAAGATCCTCTCAAATCTCAAACTATACCCCACGCGACAACTGTTAATTCTCCTTGATTTAAAAACCTACCGTTGGCCTTTTAAAGTATTACGAATAATTAAATAAAACAGTCTCATTGGTCTACTGGCAGGATATATTTTTTAAAACAACTGGGGTTCTGGATTTATTTGCCAAAACAGGCAGGAATTTGGTAAGATCTCGGCCTCAAAATAGATCTATGTTTTCATTACTGAAAATCCTGAAAAAAATATATTTCCCTGGCGCTGTTTACACTAACGGCAAATAAGCATCAGCATTTATGTCACTTCGAGTATGTTGCATCAAATGAGCCACCGATTTTCCATTTACCTCGTTACAATATTTTCCAGCAATTTGTGAATCATTTTCGAAATCAACTCGATCGTGCCGTGAGTGTATGAAAATGGAATTTCCACTTTATCCTGTGAACTTTAAGTGATTTCCTTTTGTGTGTATTTTGTTTTTGTCGCAATCAGTTTGTAATAAATCTAGAGGATTGAAACCATTTGGTTCCGATTTAAAGTTAATTGTCGCCAAATTAACAGTGCAGGATTATGAGACTCTACATCTAATGTCTCAGGGTGAGGAACGTAGAAAAATGCTAACTCTTTAATTTGGGTAGTGTTGTTACCGTTAATGGAAATAATGACACCATTAGACGACGAGTGTTTGTAAGAAACCAGTACTGCATCATCATCATCATCATCATACCATCCCTGTATTATATTATATACTCACTGCTGAGCACGGGCCTCCTCTACAACTGAGAGGGTTAAGGCCTTAGTTCACCACGCTGGTCTAGTGCGGGTTGATGGACTTCACATACCTACCTTCGAAATTTAGAGAAATTCTCAGGTATGCAGGTTTCCTCACGATGTTTTCCTTCACCGTTAAAGCGAGCGATAATTCACAAAGAATACACACATAACGTTTTTTAGAAACGTCAGAGGTGCGTGCCCTTGAGTTTTGAACCAGCGGAAATTCGTCTCGGCTGTCCGTTCCACTCCCAACTAGGCTATCGCCGCTACTGCATCATCGCTGTACAAAATTCAAATAATTTGGGTCTCTGTATTAAATTGGCATTTTAAATTAAAATAGTCTAGATTAATTCGATGATCTCGTTGAATATGCTATCATTAGTCTATCATAATATTAAGGCGACTAACCAAAAATCAACATTCACAAGTTCAAATATTACTTTAAAACATGATAAATAGTAACAAGGCCTTATTGGTTATACCGTACTGTAATAAGGAGCTGAATGAGGGTTACTATTGTTGGTACAATATTGTGCTGTATTTTACTTTTTATGTTTAAATTTGTATATATTTGTCCCATCAATAAAACATTTTTTCTTTCTTTTCTTTCTTTCTTCTTTCTATTGCGGCGATCTTCTTTAATATATAGTATACAGTATATATTTATACAGTAATCACATGCTGTTGCCTCAGCTAGTATAGTGCCAGACGGCACACTGGCTGAATATGTGCACCCGCAACAATTTTTCTAGTGAATTCGTAAAATTTTGCTAACAAACCGGCATAAAAAGAAAAAACTTTAACTTGTTATGTTTATTTTTACAAGTCTTTCTTGGTTTTATAACTTTTTTATAAGCTTTCATAAACAGTTTAGAGTTGAGTACCTATAACTCAATATCAGGGTTTTATTCACAACTAAGTATTACTTAAAGGGGTATATTTAATAAATTTGACTGTATTAATATTAACGACGAGATCTCATTGTCGGTTCCCCCACATATTCCCCGTTTATGTAACAACCATTCTTATGATGTATTCTATACTAAATTCTGTCGGACTAATGCTGGTGAGCGTGCACCTATACAACGACTTATGAAGTCATACAATTAATATTTTCCTGATATAGATGTGTCCGCATTAAAACCTCGCGTGTATAAAAAAAAATATTAGAAATATCAACAGAATTGTAATGATTTATCTATTTCTACTTTACCCTTTTATGTATAATTTCGGTTCTGCCGTTTATTTATCCTAATATTACAAATGTTGTGGTGTAGGTACAAATTATCAATATAATGAGTTAATCTGGGTACAACGGTGTTGGTTAGACAATAAGTTAGACTATTTCATTTATATTTTGCATGTAAGATGTATTGTGTAACTGTTTGTTGTTCTAAATAAAAATAAAATAAATAAAAATAAAATAAAATATTTTAACTTTTTTTCATTTTTACTTCTAGCCCTATTAGTTGTTATAAGTAGTAGGCCGGGGTAATTTGGATTTTTTATAAAAATATTATTTGTGTAATAAATATTATTTGATTTGTTATTTTTTCCACTTGAGTTTAGGAAGAGTAATGCATAATTATTGGTTATTATGCATTGCATTGCATTGGTAATAGGGTAGTTTCCTATGTTTGATTTTGTATATTATTTTATATTAGTATTGCTCGAGGCTCCACTCGGGGGAAAAAGTTTTTCCAGGATTAAAATATTTTCCCGGAAAAAAAGTAAAAAAAGTAGCACACAGAAGTAATGTATCTTCTTATTAGAGAAAGAATTTTCAAAATCAGTTCAGTAATTCCTGAGATTAGTGCGTTCAAGGAGCCCGAAGCTGTTGAGGAACCCAAAACGGTAGAGGAGCCCAAAGCAGTTGAAAAGCCAGAGACCGTTGAGGAACCCGAAGCGGTTGAAGAGTCCGAGACTGTTGAGGAACTTGAATCGGTTGACGAGCCTGAGGCTGTTGAGGAACCAGAAGCGGTTGAAGAGTCCGAGGTTGTTGCAGAGCCCGAAGCGGTTGAGGAACCCGAAGCTATTGAAAAGCCCGTTATCGAAATTGATCCAGTTGTTGCTCTACCTGACGAACTCAACTAATGACATGATTTATCCAAACAATTCTTTAAACCTTAAACGCAGCTAAACCAAACCTGATATTAATGATACATGTTTTTAATAAATAACGTGCATTGATTATGTTGTCTTCTATTTTAAAGCGATGTGGTTATATCATCTATTTATAATTTTTAAAGGGAGTCATTCAAACTAGGTAGATGTCAGGCAGGTGGCCCATCGTTAATACAAATTTAAACTTACGGCAATATGCAGAAAAGGTGTATCCCTGATATAGAAGTGGGATGAGGACTGCTGTTAGAAAAAAAATAACTATAGCAAAAATAGGCAAATTAGCGAGCTACTTGCTGGTTTCTTATTTCGTAGCATTAAAACAATTTAATTTATATAATGATAACATTAAGGTCCAATTCCTTTTCGACATGACACAACACAATCTGAAGGACTCATGGCGAACTAAAAAAGTCACAAACGATCGAGACAGAACATTTTGGGACGTTCATTTCCAAAACTCGTAAGTCAAGTCTCAATTTGGTGAAACCATTACAGATAAGGTTTGAGGTACAATGAAGAAATTCAGTATGAATGTTTTTCATTCATCAAGTAACAAAGCGCATCATGGTTGTACCAATGAATATATAATGTTGCTATATCAAGGAAAAATGTACAGTGACACGCGGTTTGTGATAAAAAAAAAATCTTGATAATTATTATAGTAGTAAAGCGAAGCTACAGGCATTTTTTAATAAAAAATAAAAACGTAATCCTCCTAGCCAGTTTCGGCCACGGCGGCCAATCTCAACGAGATCAGTCAGGTACGCAGGAGATATTATATTGCACAAGTGTGGGTGCAATACACAGGTGCACTCGCTATTCCTTCATTCTCATAGTCCGGTAAGAGGGCAACCCGACATGACCGAAGAGAGATGAAGCGCAGGACCAACGGCTTTACGTGCTATCCGAGGCACGAGGGTAATACACCGTCAACTTCATGACTCCGAGCTGCGACTCAGGAATTTGTAAGATGGAAAAACCCAGTCACAATGTTTTTGGCTCTACCCGGGATTCGAACCCAGGATCTCAGCGCTCAAATCGTACTCGTAACACGTACGCAATACAACTACGCCACCGAAGCAGTCAGATTATTTTATTAAGGATGCAGCAAAGCGACTTCACTGCATCTAGTATAAATGAACCTCAAGGAAAATATCAACCGGCAAGAGATGAAAGTATCCCTTGACGGTCTCATATTATATGCCATTCCCATGTATTTAGCTACAGCATGAATGGGCCCGATTAACCGCGGCGGTACCACCATCTCATAAGAAACTAACCTGAAGTGACTACTTGTTGTAGTGTTTCATGTGGTGAGTTTTTTGGAGGCTCAAATAAATTTACCTGATTTCTATTTATTTCATTGAAACCGGCAGCTCACACATGATTATTTTATTAGTGTAGGTTTTATTTTTATTTTTATTATTAAAAATCATCATAAGCCAACCGGAGGGTTGGGCAGAGGCACAACTAATGATGTCCCATGATGTGAGGATATCCTCGACATTCCCAATATTATACCAACCATGCCTTTACACAACTGCGTCACTCACTGCGTCCCTCGCCGATATCTTTTTGCTTTGCAACGAATTCAGAGGGAGAGGGTCATTCGAATCCGTTATTAAATTTGGAGACAATCAGGAGGACCGTGGGCCGGAGTGCGGCAAACAATCCTCTACTCTCGCCATTAACAATTGCGTCGTGTCACCCAATCGGAACGTAATGATTTCTTTTTTCGGGGAACAATTGAAAATTAAGGGTGTCTTCGTTGTTCGGCTTATTTAACTATGGGAAGATATAAATTGTACATATTTTGTGTTAAACAATAGGTAAAAGAGAATACGTTTGGAGAATAATTAAGTACAACTGTTTTCTCTATTTTTACTCGCAAATAGTATCCAACGGGCTTTATGAGACAAGGCAATACATCAAGACAAGCGATTATCTGTGCATGAATCACAGACAGCAGCAAACACACAATAAGAATTTAGTTCTGCTGTTTATTGGCAACCTTGAGGCTTACCAACAGATGAGCGACCTCGGCTGTTTAAAAATAAGCACAACATTGACGAGTTTGCATAATATCCTATTATAGAATCTGTGTTTGATAAGAGGTTCCGAATTTTGCGGTATTTAAGATAATACGGTACCTGTGGTAAACTTACCACATAAAATATATTTTATCCAGACACACACACTCACTCACTCACGCCTTTTATCCCCGAAGGGATAGGCAGAGGCGCAAGTGCACCCACATTTCGCCGTGCGTATTCCGTCCCATGATGTGTTATAAGGTGAGCCTATCGCCATATCGGGCACATATTCCAGACTCCGGGCTAATACTGAATAGAAAAATCCAATATCACTTTACCTGACCCGGGGATCGAACCCGAGATCTCAGCATTGCAGTCGTACCGTAATACAACTACGCCACCGAGGCAGTATTTTGTGTGGTAAGTTTATTAGGTATCCATGCGAACAAGACAGTAAACTAAGCGATGATGCTAGATGATGCTGGAATGATGAGGAACCTATAACATCAACAGGAATTGGAATTATGGACAGTTCAGGGTGAGGGTCAATAGATAGACGGCATTCGGTTAAAAACAGGGTTTCACTGATATATTTGGTTTCTTCGTTTACGCTAGTGTGACATTGACAAAACTATTTTGGTGTTGGACCAACACCTCAGTCCGCTCCGTGACCACGAAGTGCTGCAAAGTCTATGAAACGTCAGGAGAAAATATAATTAAAAACCGCGATAAAATCCGCAAAATAGTTTTATTTCAATGATATAGATATTTGAGTATGGAAATATAAAAAATACACTATATTGTGATAAGCGTTATAGCACCAGGAAGTTACTTATCTACGAAATTCATTATGGTCAGGTTCGTGGGAAATAATGATAAAAATTCATATAAATAGGTTGACTAACTTGGATGCGTGGCTTGTTATCGTAATGTGATAAATAAATGATGGTAAATAGAGTGGTGACCTAAAAAAGGTCCTGAGTTGGACGCACAAGGAAACGAACAGTTGCCCGGGTCGCTCTCTCCTCTAAAACCGCCACTGCGCAGTAGGATACCGAGTGCCAAGTTTGTTCGTCTACGAATGGGTTTCATGGTTGATATTATGTTATATTTATGAGAGGTACATATATTTTGTGAGGACTCTCACAGGCTGTGCCTAAAGTGAGGATCACTAGATATGTTATTGTGATGTCATTTATATCCTTTTTTTATGGCATAGAATGACGAGACGAGCATGCCGTTCGCCTGATGGTAAGCGATATGAGCACCCATAAGCAGTAGCAACACCATCCAGCACCTTGACTTACAAAGTACTGTGTGGCATTCCACTGCGCTCGTCATCCTGAGACATAAGATGTTAAATCTCATTATGTCCAGTAGTTACACTGGCTACAATGCCCTTCAAACCGAAACACAACAGTGGATGCACACAACTGCTTGGCGGTAGAAATAGACATTGCGGTGGTACCCACCCAGACGGACTCTTACATATGAGAGCCCTTCAACCAGTAAGACTTTTTGTTATTATGTTGAGATTATGCTGTAAATAAATTATTATTGTAATACGCGACGAACCCACAGCTCGCCTGATGATGACCGCCTAAACAACAACATTTGAACTTGTGGGTTTTTCTAATATTTGTCCAGAAATCAATTTAAGTTCAACTCAGGTAGACCGATTTAAAATTCAGCCCAACACCTCTATAATAATATATAATATAAAAGTATGTCACATCGACCTCACTTCGGTATGGGATGGTGTAGAAGTTCACAACGGGTTTATATAAACAAAAGCATACACACAAAACGTGTTAACAAAATCAAACTGTGCCAACTCCACGAACAAAGGGCCGCAAACTTGTTTATCTCGTAACATAATTGAAATTAATCCATACGTGTTTCGTAGCTTTATTTTGTGTGTTTAATTTTGTATGGTCCAAAATAGTAAAACCTAGGATTTATTTGAAAAGCACAATAGCCTTGCTGGGAACGGACTGCGGAGACGAAGGTCCGCAGATTCAAAACCCAAAGGCACGCACCTCTGACTTTTCTAGTTATGTACGTAGTCTTTGCAAATTATCGCTTGATTTAACGGTGAAGAAAGTAACCTGCATACCTGAGAAGCTCTCCATAAGAATATCAAAGAAGTCTGTCAACCCGCATTAGATCAGCGTGGTGGACGAAGGCCAAAAACCCATTTGAGTAGTAAAGGAGGCACGTGCCTAGTAGTGGCAAAGTATATAATACAGGCTGGTTAGGTAAAATATTATCTTTTGCTGCTACCTAACATTTCGCAATCTATGTCCTGGTTTTAAAGGACATCGTAGACAGTATAATTACTGAACACAATGGTCTGTGATCTTAGAATGAGGCAAAAAAACACGGCACGACTCCGTTTCGTTTTATTGGGATTGGTTGAGAGATTAACACGTGACTGACGTATTGGTCTCGATCAATCACAAACATCAAAATTAAATGACATCGTCTTACGGGTTGTGTTTTTTTACCAATTTCTAAACCCACTGAACACCTAATGTCAGTTTGACGTACGTAGTTCAATGCTAAGCAAAGCTGTTTAATGAATACTTCTGAATGATATTGCTACTGTTTATAGACAGTTACTGTCAGGCGAGTGGCTTGCTTATCCCGTACATAAAACACCCTCATATTTTACAACTGCAAAGATCATATTTTGCAAAGTAACAAATGCTTACTTTAGTTTAAACGTCAAGTATCAAAACGGGATATCAACTCGACATAAAAAATGATACTATTTAGTCTCTTACATCTTTAATAACGGCAGATGGGGCAAAAAAGTTATCGAGTGGAGACCACGTACTGGCAAGCGCAGCGTCCGCCGTCCACCTGCAAGGTGGAAAGACGACTTGATGAAGGTCGCAGGAACACGCTGTATGCGGGCCACTTTTGACAGGTCCGTCTGTAAATCTCTAGGGGAGGCCTATGTTCAGCAGTGGACGTCATGTGGCTGATGATGATGATGATCTTTAATAACAGTAGAGTCACGCTTTATACATATTTGTCTACTAAGTGGACTAGTTCGAAGGGGTACTAACACTGTTTCACAGAAAACATAGCATAAATGGAAGCTGGTTAGTACTTATAGTATGATTGAGATATCCCGTCCCCCAAAATTTCGTGAGACTATCAGGCACAAATTACAGACTCTAGGCTGATACTACGAATATACCATACTAGAAAACTTTCTTTGTTAATACTAAGAAGATAGAAACCCGAGGCCTCTGAGCGGAATTCTTACCGCTCACGGAATACAACTACAGCACCGAGGCGGTCTAAACAAAATCAATCGCAAATACATCGCATTAAACAAAACTAAAATTTTTCCCTCCCTCCGATTAGGGTCTCAAACTGACCACTCCATCATACAAAAGGTAAATATTGGTCACTACAGAATAATAATATCGGTCTCAGGTTACTATCTAATGTCTCCCGGATTATATTCGAGTAATGGATATTGTATATCACGTTTTTTGTTCCACTATTGTTTGCTAACTTTATCTCGCAGCTTTGTCCACATACGTTTTCCCGGGATCTATGTTATTATCGGACATATCTCATGAAGATCGGTGAATGAATGAAAATGTCTAGACATTGCCACAAACTGAAAAGGAGGTAAATTTTAAAACTCGATAACGCTTCACTGGTGGTTGGTCTCGTATGCGAGAGGCCGTCTGGGTAATTACAACCACAATGTCTATTTCTACTGTCAAGCAGCAGTTGTGAATGCACTGTTGTGTTGTGGCTTAGAGGACACTGTAGCCAGTGTAATTATTAGGCATTATGAGACTTAACATATGTCTAAGAGTGACGAGCGCAGTGTGTGTGCCACATAGTTCGTTGTGATTCAAAGTTCTTTATGGCGTTGATACTGTTTATACATATCGGCTGCCATAAGGCGACCGGCCTGGCGGTTACACATTTAACTGGAATAAAAAAAGATTGAATTTTTTAATGTTGTGTTCAAAACTTTTATAGGTTAGGCATAAAAAGAATGGTCTTTAAACTACACGAGAACACTTTATGTTGTCGTTACAGACCTACCTCTGCAACAAGTGGAATATGGAGCTGAAAACTTTTGTTATTTGATTCTATGCGTTATTCTAGATCATTTAAGGCTAATTTTAGGCTACTATTGTATGCAAATTTCTCTCATGCACACGTATGACACTAAAGAAATTAAAACCTACTTTTTGTTGTTATACTGATATGTAAGTTAGGACGCAACTAAGCATAGCTTAGCGAATTTTTTATAAGTAAGACTTTTAGTGTTTACAGCATTTCCACCCTAAACACAATCAGAATAGATAACAGTTTTATTTGGACGTGTCGGTAAGTGGACGTCGGACCTCGATGAAGATCAATGACCGAGCGTGCCAAATAAATTGCGATGCCTATTGATTCGATGCTAATGTATCGCCTAATTGTTCTCCGGCACGCTAATCTCTAACACTGTCTGGGTTTTCGGTGATTTAAGGCTTTGTAGCTATACTTTTGGGTATATTCTGTTAATGTATATTCAGGGGAAAAAAAAACTTTCTAACGTATATTTTACCAAAAAATAGCATAAAATACGATCATCGAAGAGTTTAAAAAAAGAAACCCTTTCTACTTTTTTACTGGTTCATATCCGACTCAAATGTTAGATCAGCATAAAACTATTAGCGAGCTGCAGAATAAATCTAAGTTAGCTTTTACAACCGATTGCCTGCTCGTTTTTCCAGAATTATATCCTCACAAAAGGGTCACCCCCACATAGAAAAATCTACGTTTACCGGCCTGGGAATCGAACATTGCCACATATTCCTCTGCCACTATAACAGGTGACAAACAAAAAACCCCTAAACTCCTCACACGTCAGAATAACACACCTCAATTTTCTGATACGAGAGTGCTGACTGACGTCATCTATACAATTTGCCATACATAAGTATGTTTGTATAGAAAACACAGCGGGCGAGAACTCAGCCAATTCGCTTTGTCGCCGAGTGCATTGTCAATATTGACGTTTGCCCTTCTTGGCGCGTGGTGGGGTGTGAAGGACAGGAGAGGGCGATAAAACGCGGAAGTGAGACTTTTTAGCAGAAGCAGAAGTTAATCGATAGAAAATAGGCAGAGATGTGATTTATCTAGATACAAGTATCTGAAATACAGATACAAGATACAAAATACGTATTTAGTATCTTGTATCTAAGATACTTTTTAAATTTTTATTTTGTATCTTGTATTTAGATACAATTTTTTAGTATCTTAGTATTTTAGAAATACTTAATTTGCTAAGATACTTTTACTAATTATCTATGCATTTTTTACATTAACGGCTCATTTAAGGCCCATATACACGTTGCAAGTTTCTTGCCTGTTGCATACAATTAAATTGAAGCAATATATGACTTGCATGGTTTCAATAATCAACACGTAACATTCTTGATTTGTTTGTGTAAAAAGCACATGCTATAATTGGTTAACCAAACATTGTATTCAACTGGTTTCTGTCTTCTTTTGAAAACATGAGGGCATTGAGTCTTATAATTTTGATTTTCAGTGTATCTTGTGACGTTTGATACCCGCTTAAACGGGAATAAGAAAAACCACGTCCACAAATAAAAGATATATTAAAAAAAATAACAAGGGGGGTAGGCTCTCTGCCGTCTGGTTCCGCTAAGTGGTACCGTCCTGGGAATGGTGTTTGACGTCCGGGGTCTTGCACGAGGGAGACACGGCAACCGAGGTGTTGGTCTTGCGTCCGGGGTCTTGCACCGGGGTGACTCGATGACCGATGTGTTGGTCCAAGTCGCGACGTTTTTTTTCAAACCGTTGACGTGACCTCAAACGGTAATGTTGCACCCCATCGGGGTGCAATTCCAAACTAGGTGGAGGTTTCCGTAAGCTAGTAGTTATTATTTAAATAGGAACAAATTGATTCCGCTATAAAATATAATTTACACGAGCGCGTGAGACGACACATATGATATACGTGAACGCAACTCGTGTAATCGTCCGTTACAGGGGACGATCGGGCGGAAACTGGCCCGTGGCTGCGCATACGCCAGTTGCTTCGTCATTTAAAAGTAACGGTACAAGACGGCGCGCTGGCGCGGTGCGGTGCTAAGCGTAGTGTTGAATATGATTTTAAAATGTATAATATAAACTGTATTTAGTATAGGATTTTATGTAAAATAATAATTGTTTTAATTTATTTATTTATAGGTAAAAATAATTGTTTTGACTAGGTAATCTGTTATTAAGGCTAAATAAAATTTTAATTATAATATAATTGAGTACAACGTTACATTACCCCGCACGCCACTGAAGGATTTTATTTCCTAAAAAATAAAATCCGCACTTCTAGTCTCCGTGATAGCATTTACTCATTCAAAATCCGATCTTTCATTCTTCGCGCAATCAAACAACGGCAGTTACAATAATACTGTAGACTGTCGTACTCCTAACATTTTCAAGGTAACCAATATCTAAAATCAGTAACCTATGCTACACCTTTAAGTTTTGTGGGTGAAAAAAAATGTGACTAGTGGAGCAATGCAAAGCAAAACTCGATGATCAAGCTTGTTCTTACTCTGTGTTTGTACCTATTAATTTTAAATCTTTTATATGCCATGTTCCCAAATTTTTACCTGACATATCTGCTAAAACATAGACTAGGGGAGACTTCTTTTCAATTATCCTACATTTAATGAACTTGGGGGCCAGCTTTTTGCTAAAATGCTTGTCCTTGTTACTTAAGACATACGCACGTTTCAAAACGATGTCTCCTGTCTTGAATTCTACAAATTTCCGACGAAGGTTGTAGTGTGTAGAATTTTTTGTGTGGGCACGCCAGAGCTTTACTTGAACATCGTTGAATATTTCCCTATGACAACCTAAGTTTTCCGCATAAATGGCGCGAGGAAGAAATAAAACTTCATCTCCTAATTCAATGTCAATATAGTGCGTGCCGCAAGTTACTAACTCTCTCCCAAAAACTAGGAATGACGGAGTGTAACCAGTCGCCTCATTCACTGAATTATTGATTGCGAACTGGACTTTAGGAATAAAAATATCCCAGGACCGATGGTCGTCCTCTACAAATGTTGACAGACATGTGATGATGGTTCTGTTATATCGTTCTACGGTGTTTACTTGTGGCGTATATTTTGGAGTAAAGAAAATATTTGGAATATTATACTGTTTAAAAAGAGATTCCGTGATTCTACTAATAAACTGACTACCGTTATCTAAAAATATTGTTTGAGGTACTCCATGCACAAGGAACACTGAGTCTTCTAATAATTTCGTTACTGTTTGAGAGGTAGCAGAGCGTAAAGGAAATATTAGATAAAATTTTGAAAAACAGCAAGTGATAACTAAAATATAATTATTCTGTTTACGGGTTGTAGGCAAAGGGCCCATTAAGTCAATGGAAAGCATCTGAAAAGGTCTACAACATTGCTTAGGTCGACCCATTTCACCCAAGGTTTGGTGATTTTGAGCTTTATACGCGAGACACTTGTCACATGAGCCCACGAATTTGACAACGTCTTGATGCATACCTGGCCAAAAATAGCGTAACGCAATCCGATGATAGGTTTTAAAAACCCCTAGATGGCCGGCCGTAGGTTCTGCATGATTGTCTCTAATAACCTGGTCACGCATTTCACCAGGTACAACTTCTTTCCATGAAAATTCAGGATCTAAATGGTGCTTGTTTTTCGTCAGTCTAAATAAAGTATCATTTTTTATTAAAAAATTTGGAAAATTTTGAGGTTTCGTGAGACAAGAGTTGAAAATATTTTTATACCAAGAGTCGGAAGTGGTAAGATAAAAACCTGAAGTATCCACTAAGTTTATTGGAACGGATCGCGATAATGCGTCGGGAATAACGTTGTCAACGCCACGACGATGTTTAATTTCGAAATTGAACGCGGACAGCCGAACTCCCCAACGAGCTAACCTTCCAGTAGGGTTTTTTAAGGAGAGGAACCATTTTAAAGCACTGTGGTCCGTGTAAACAGTGAAAGGTTTCCCATTCTCCAAATAACACCTCCAATGCTCCAGAGCTGTCAGAACAGCTAAGGCTTCACGCTCTGTAATGCTGTAGTTCTTTTCTGCCGCTGACAATGATTTGCTCATGTAAGCTACTGGGTGCTCTTTACCATCTACAACTTGGGTTAGCATAGCGCCTATACCATAGTTGCTGGCATCAGTGTGCACTTCAAACGACTTGTCATTATCAGGACAGGAAAGTACAGGAGCAGAAACCAAGCATTCTTTAAGCTTCTTAAAGGCCGCGTCGGCTTCAGGAGACCAGACAAAAGGTGGTCCTCCCTTTTTATTCGACGTCAACTTGTTAAGCGGGCCTGCTATTGTGCTGAAATTTGGTACGAAACGACGATACCAGGTAGCTGTACCGAGAAAGCGTTTTATTTCCTTACGACTCGTAGGTGTTGGGTAATTTAAGATAGCTTCTACTTTTTCTGGGTCAGTACGGAGACCACAACTATCGACCACATAGCCCAAGTATTTGAGTTGAGTACGAAAAAACTTGCATTTCTCTAGGTTAATTGTTAAGTTCGCATACCTCAACTTCTCCAGCACACGCAAAAGGAGTGATACGTGTGAATTAAAATCATTACTGATAATGATTATATCATCAAGATATGCGAAAACTTTTAGGTCAAACTCTGCAAACAGTAAGTCGACTAATCTTTGCTGAGAGGCAGGAGCATTTGTCAGACCGAATGCGGTGCGCTTAAAACGAAATGTGCCACGAGTTGGTACATAAAATGCCGTCTTATCGCGGTCTTCGGGAGCGATTGGTATCTGCCAGAACGCTTTGGACAAATCAATACTAGTTAGGTACCGAGCGTCACGAAGATTGTCCAGAATTTCCGAGACATAGGGCAAATTGTATGCGTCACGTTTTGTCACCGAATTCAATTTACGACTGTCGAGGCAGAAACGAGGTTCGCCATTCTTTTTATTGACAATAAGGACTGGGGATGACCAGGCACTCTCACATGGTTCGATCACATCTAAACTTAACATCTCGTCTACCTGTTCAATTAGGATACGCTGCTTCTCCGGCGACATACGATAGTATCGTTGACGGATTGGCTGAGCATCTCCTGTATCAATACGATGCGTGATCAACTTTGTTTCACCTAATCCCCTAAATTCAGCAGATATGTCCTTGAACTGGCTAATAATATTATCAGCTACAGATTTTTCCGAATCACTTAGTCGGTCGTAACCTTGAATAAAAGAAGAATGTTCGATTTCGAGGCTAGCATTTAAGGTGGCTACATTCGAAAAGGTGACGCTAGACAAGTGTTTTGGAAATATGTTAAACTTGAGCCAGAAATCTATTCCTAATAGGAAATCCACGTTAACGTCCGGCACAACGTAAGCCGTAACAATGTGAAACTGATTTTCAAAATGTATTGGCAAATTCATGTAGCCAATACTAGTCATTGATTGACCACCAGCCGCTGTAACTGTTATGCACAAGTCCGTATATAATTTCAAATTGTTCTTTTCCAAAAGCTTGTATATATTGTTACCTATGAGAGTTACTGCAGAGCCAGAATCTAGAAGACCAATGAATTTTAAATGGTAAATTTGTATTTTGGCATAAGGCCTCGGGTCATTAACGGGTTGATTTTGCAGAATTGTGTGAATCCTATATGAGTTAAAATAGAATTGGACAGTTTTTAGCCATTGTTTCCAATCGTCACTATCAAATTTATCACACTTGGTGTCACAATTCTGCAAGCCTACGCGATTTTTTGACATATTTGCCTTTTGCTTGTTGCAATTAGGACATTGAGGTGTCTTAACGCCTTTACAACCACAAACAAAACAATGAATATCCTCTTTATTGGCTGTGCATTGCCGTAAATTATGGGTATTATTACGACATCTGGGACAATAGAGTGTTTTAGGATTAGAATTTTGAACTGTGTGTACATAATTTTTATGATTTTTATTTGTATTATTAATATTATTGTATGAATGTTTGTTATAATGATTAAAATTAGAATTATATTTAAAATGTTGGCTATTTGATTTATTGGCAGAATGGTTCATGTAAGCAAATTCCGGTGCTAGTGTTTCTGATGTTTTCTTAGGTGGTTCTTTAAAGCCAGCAAGACGTGCTTGTACGTTTTCGTAATTTCGACATAAGGACCCTAACGTATCAATATCTGTAACTTCTGGAACTGAAGCTATTGTACTCGCGTAACATGGTCTTATGTTATGAAGAATTATTTCCAGCTTGTCTTCACTTGATAAAGATTTTGATAAACGAGAAAATAGACCAGACATTACAGATAAGTATATTGTTATATTTTCTGATTCACCTTGTGTCCTAGCTCGTATTTCACTGAGAAGCCTATAATCGTAATCGGCTTGATCAAAGTCTTGTTTAAGCAATGCAAGAAGCTCATCCCAGTCAGACACGCGATCTTTAATAGCACGATACCAATGCAGTGCATCCCCAGTAAATATTTCTGTGCAAAGCGAAAGTAGTTTTGTATGAGAAATATTTCTAGCCTTACTAAATTCAGAAATACGTTGAATAAATGCACGAACGCAAGTTTTACCATCGAATCTTACTTTACTAATTTCACCAGCTATACCACGCTCACAGGTCACATTAATATTTAAAGGTGTAGTATCTAATTTTGTCTCAGAGCTAGAAGTGGAAGCTAAAAGAGGGTCGAGTCCTTTATCTTTAACAGAATTATAACATTCAAACAATATTTTAAATTCAGATATAAGGGCTTCACGTGTACTGCGTGATGGTTCATCACACATTATTCTATTAAGACGATGGTATAAATGATGGAGGAGGTTTTGAACCCGTAATAGAGTTGTCTTATCTAGTGAAGAGTCCAAATAAGCCTTTACTTTAGTGATGACGTCACCAGCACCTCTTAAGTCATCAGTAAGTGAAAGTGGGCTATCTAGAATATCCTCAGAAGGAAATAGTGGACCTAATTTTGAAATCTGCTTCCTCAGTTCCTGAACAGTAGCAGCAGGTGTAGTGCCCCTAATTTGTACTTCATACTCTAATTCTGATTTTTGCAAAGACAAAAATTTTACTGGGTAAGCCATTTTAATATTAAAAATATTTAATGTTAAAAGGAAAAAAAATAAAAGCACAGCAATAAGGAAGTTGTTGAACAAGGTATACTAATCTACACCGTTCTGTTACAAAAAAAAACAAATACGTTACGGTTGTAAAACAACTACGTTACTAGAAAAAAACATAAAACCAAAAGCGAAAAAAAAAAAAATGCAACTAATGTGTATTTGGAAGTCACAATAATGACAATAATAATGCTATCAGTGAGCAACGATAATTGATGATACTAACTACCAATTGCACCTTAGTTGCTAGCAACCAAAAAAAAAAAACGTTTACAAAAAAAAACACAACACAACTACATTACGAAGCAGAAACCAGACTTCAGTAGAACCACGTTAAAGGCGCCAGTGTGACGTTTGATACCCGCTTAAACGGGAATAAGAAAAACCACGTCCACAAATAAAAGATATATTAAAAAAAATAACAAGGGGGGTAGGCTCTCTGCCGTCTGGTTCCGCTAAGTGGTACCGTCCTGGGAATGGTGTTTGACGTCCGGGGTCTTGCACGAGGGAGACACGGCAACCGAGGTGTTGGTCTTGCGTCCGGGGTCTTGCACCGGGGTGACTCGATGACCGATGTGTTGGTCCAAGTCGCGACGTTTTTTTTCAAACCGTTGACGTGACCTCAAACGGTAATGTTGCACCCCATCGGGGTGCAATTCCAAACTAGGTGGAGGTTTCCGTAAGCTAGTAGTTATTATTTAAATAGGAACAAATTGATTCCGCTATAAAATATAATTTACACGAGCGCGTGAGACGACACATATGATATACGTGAACGCAACTCGTGTAATCGTCCGTTACAGGGGACGATCGGGCGGAAACTGGCCCGTGGCTGCGCATACGCCAGTTGCTTCGTCATTTAAAAGTAACGGTACAAGACGGCGCGCTGGCGCGGTGCGGTGCTAAGCGTAGTGTTGAATATGATTTTAAAATGTATAATATAAACTGTATTTAGTATAGGATTTTATGTAAAATAATAATTGTTTTAATTTATTTATTTATAGGTAAAAATAATTGTTTTGACTAGGTAATCTGTTATTAAGGCTAAATAAAATTTTAATTATAATATAATTGAGTACAACGTTACAATCTCCTGATGCCGATAAATCTCAATGAACTTTATTAAATCAGCAGAACCTAATTTCAATACTTTTTACTCATATTTTTTAATAAACACAGTAGCTTCTAAAATCTAAAACGTTCAACATTTGATTTTTTTTTATGGCATTGTATGACAGACCAATAATTTCAAAATGTATCTTATTTGAAAAAAGTATTTAGAAGATACGTATTTTGTATCTAGTATTTAGATACAATTTTCAAAAGTATCTTGTATCTGGTATCTCAAATCCTTTATTTACAAGTATCTTGTAACTTGTATTTCAGATACTTTTATGAAGTATCTTGAACATCTCTGAAAATAGGCAACCTAATGTAGAAAAGGTTTTAAAAGCCATAATATATAAGCTTGAATTGCTTCGCTAAGGTACCTGGAGCCGACCCTAATGCGCTGCAGAAGGCTACGGTAGGGTTTTGATTGTTATGCCTTTATCGACAGCTTAACACTGGGTTGTCAGAATGGCAAACATATAAAAAAAAAAAAAAAAATTGTGACTGGTTTTTTCCATCTTAAAAATTGCTCAGTCGCAGCTCGGAGTCAGGAAGTTGGCGGTGTGATACCCCCGTGCCTTGGAAAGCACGTAAAGCCGTTGGTCCTGCGCCTGATCTCTCTCCGGTCATGTCGGATTGCCGTCTCACCCGGACTATGAGAGTGAAGGAATAGCGAGTACACCTGTGTATTGTGCACACACTTGTGCACTATAATATCTCCTGAGTACCGGGCTGATCTCCGTTGAGATTGGCCGCCGTGGTCGAAACTGGCTAGGAGGATTACAAACATATACGGCTCAGTCGCTCTTGAGGTTAGGCAGTAGTGTTAAATTGTAATGCACTTTCTTCCCGAGAACAAAAAAGGGCGGTTCCCTGGTGGTATAATATGATCACATCCATCCCAAAACACTCATATTATAATAGAATAACGACTGATGACCTTAATATCGGTAAGGGAGAAAAGATTTACTTAAAAGGCATCCTGCAATTTCGCTGAACATTTTGAAATCTACAGTATAATTGCTTTTTTTAAATTTACAGGCACTCGTGGTGATCATCAGGCGAACTATATGCTAATATTATTATAACATTATTAAATGACACAGTTTGTTTTCTAATTGAAAATCTGTATTCGCTTAATTCCTTAATTCGCTACTAGTAAAAAACTAAGCAATTGTTCAAACTGATATGAACTATTATTCGAAATCCGCTTCATCTCCTAAATCGGATCGCAGAAAACGTTCTAAAGCCATTGGAATTCCGAAGCATCTTCGTTAAAGACCTATTTAAAGTTAAAATTGCCAAAAAGTTTGTTTGGGGCCTGAATCGGACGTCGCTTAGACGCATTGTGCTGAATTTATAACAAGTTTACAAATTAATACGACCTTTCGCAGTACATTAACATATTACAGGATAAATAGCTGAGGAAACATTTATTTTTACTTGAAAGATGATGAGAAGCAAGCTTGATCGTAATATATGTTGGCTGAATACTAAAGTTTGGTAATTTAACGTGTAACAGGCTTTAGTTTATGTTATTGTTAGTAAAACTTGAAATTAGGAAACCCTGAATCAAAAGAACAAAATTTGTGGGACAATCTGCTAGCATACGTATTCCCTCCTCCCTACAACTTGGGGTCTACAAACGGAGCATGAAGAAGCAGCTAGGCATATCTACTCCGACCGTCTGGGGATGTTTATCTCTTGCCGGTCGAAATTGTTTTGTGCTTCACTTCACTTACCATCTGATGAGGCCACTTTGTCGTGTAGTCAATAAAAAAAAACATATTGGATTGCCCGTCTTGGAAACTAAACCTAGATACATCTCATTGCTTTGAAATGTGGAAATAACTCTCCTCTAATAAAACTACGCAATAACATTGTTTTATTCTCAATGTTTATTACAGTTGTATAAAACACCTGATCTCGGGAGTTCCCCTCGTGGTTCCATTCCGATGTTGTTTCCTTAAGGACGCTATTACATTTTTGACAACTTCGATTTTAGATATTTGAATGACAAGAACGCGCTTTGCTACACGCGCACACATCGAAACCGATTTAAACTAGATTTTCCATTTGAACGAGCTAATCTTAATACTTGAAGTTATTATTTTACTCATCCATATTTATTTTTTTGGAATTGTCGAATGTTTACAATTATGTTTAATAATAATAATTATTATAATTTCATCATGTAATAGACATTTTTTTTTATTGCATTGAATGACGAGACGAGCATGCCGTTCGCCTGATGGTAAGCGATACGACCACCCATAAACAGTAGCAACACCATCCAGCACCTTGACTTACAAAGTACTGTGTTGAATTCCACTGCGCTCGTCATCCTGAGACATAAGATGTTAAGTCTCATTATGTCCAGTAGTTATACTGGCTACAATGTCCTTCAAACCGAAACACAACAGTGCATGCACACTGTTGCTTGGCGGTAGAAATAGACATTGCGGTGGTACCCACCCTGACGGCCTCTTACATAATGAGAGACCTACCACCATTTTTATATATAAAAAATTATAATTAGGTTATACATATAAAAATATAAAAAAGTGTATCACCCTCCGATGGCGAGGCTCAAGACCCAAGCTACCGATAGTCAGGGATACAAAGTGAGGAATCTCCTCACAATGCGTGTGGTATGCGATACGACCACCCATAAACAGTAGCAACACCATCCAGCACGTTGAGTTACAAAATACTGTGTGGCATTTCACTGCGCTCGTCATCCTGATACATAAGATGTTAACTCTCATTATGTCCAGTAGTTAGACTGGTTACAATGTCCTTCAAACCGAAATACTACAGTGCATGCACACTGCTGCTTGGCGATAGAAAAAGACATTGACATTGCGGTGTCCAGAAGTACTACTTTCTGCATCTGGCTCTTGACCCAACTACCAATTGAGAGCTTCAGCAGGTGTTGGTCGAGACTGGTATGAACCCATGAGCAGAAACGACAAGGCCCCGATAGAACCGACCGTATAGTTCTTTGATCTTCCATATCACATCGCATTCCCTAATGCCATCGCCATAGGTTTTCGCCAGTTTTCATTCGCCAAGGAAAGTGGGATAAATCCCTTATCCACCATGACTAAAATCTTATACATGCCTACTTCGCTGTGGAGGAAATAATTCCTGAGATTGCATACCTCGCGGTTATGCAAGTCCATTAAGTAAGCCTCAGCCCCGCATCTTCGCGGGATGTACAACCTCATCACTGACCACCGTGGGTGATGCATACGATATGCAGTCAGTAGGGTCCGGAACTTTCGATCCAGGGCGTCCAATTCAGTCTGAGTCTTTCTTTCTGAGTATACCAAAAGAGTACATGAGTACAGGCATAACCCAACCGTTGAAAGCACAAATCTTGTTACCACCTGACAAAAAACTGTTAAATACTTTTGCCAGGTGGCCGAAGAAACGGTCATTCAGCGATTGTTTTACGTCGGCACCCATAATCCCCAGTGCCTCAGGCATACCCAGATATTTGTAAGTTTCCGTCTCAGAAAGGGATCTAAGTCTTACAGTCTCTAAGACTTGTATGTCACCAGAGACCACGACTTCTACTCGCTTCATATGGATAGCCGCACATTTATCTACACAAAACTCCATGTTGAGTTATTTGCTACATCTTTCAGTATTTTTTAACGACTCAATCAATTCTGTTTGTTTTGATGCAAACAACTTGAGATCATCCATGTAAAGCAAGTGAGATATAGGCTCAGGAGCCCCCGTGCATCTCGGCGCTCTCGGCGTCAACGGCAGCGTGAGGCCTACCTGCCACACTGCTGTCCATCAGGGGGGTCGCAACAATGTGCTAAAAAGACAAAGCTAAAGACAGCACCCGCCCACGACGCCCGGGTGGCCACTGTTAGTTGCCTTTTACGACAGGCAGGGGATACCGTGGTGGAATTCTCCAAACACCTTCAATCCACAGGGTGGGAGACGCCGGTCAGTCGTCCACCCGGCGTCTCCTACGTCTCCTCTGACGGCGGGAGGAATCCTCGCCTTCCAGAACTCTCTCAGCACTCTCCTTCTACGAGAGGACTATCTCGCAGAAGTGAGCCAACACACGCCAGACCTCCTGACTGCCGACCATGGGAGCGACCACGGCCGGCAACGAGAGGCCGCCTCTGACGACTGCTTTGAGAGCGCTGCGCTCCTCATTCCAGGCTGGGTAAAACTCAAACGTATATTAAGCCGTATCCAGCGGGCAACTGTCACAATGGCACACACAGCCGACACCTCGGTACCTACGATACGACACAGCTACTCACCGAAGCAGCCATGCCTAGTGAGTAGTTGTGGCTGAACTGTAGTACTGTAGTATTGGTGTTTAGATATTTTTGTACCGGGAAAGGCTTTGAACGCGGGCAAAAACGCGAACTTAACCTAGTAAAATTTAAAAATAAATAATCACCGATACTAAAAATTATAAATAGATAAATAGTAAATACCATATACTGCAAAACTTGTCGATTTTGTAAATATAAAAATACTATGCCATTTTAATAATGAAATTTAAATATTTGCATTAAAATAAATGAATGTTTCATTAATTAAATCAAATTTGTATTGACTTATTGTAATATTAAATTTTCATACTTGCTTTTTGAAAACTAATAATTTGAAATAGTATCAACTATTTTATTCGTAGTATAATGACATCGCGATCAATTTATTACGTATTTATTTTTTGAAAAAAAGTTGTACACCCGTGCTTCGTCGGCCGCGTCTCAGCGCGGAATGACAGCCCGAAATTGGAAAATGTATGAAGAAATTCAATTCAGGTTACATTTTTTCTCTTTACTGGAAAAGTATTTAATTTGACTTGAAAATAATTAGTCATAAAGCGAGAAGACTATATAAGCCATCATATTGTTTCGGTTTTATATTAAAATATTCATTAGTTTAAGGTATAATGGTTCCGATTCCGACCCTATTTTTCGTCATTTTCAGCGATTATTGCTCCAGAATAAACGTATTTACGTGATAATGTTGTATGGAAGCATACAATTTCTATATGCTATAAGCAAAGAGGAATGTTTAATCTTTATTTATATACCAAGATCTCCTCATAAGCGTAACTCCTGATTCAACAAATGGTACCTCAAAACTACGGAAATTTGTAAATGCGCCCTTAAAGGGTTGCTTAAACAACTGTCAATAAAGTCGCGACAGTTCAATTTATTTGAAGACCTTAAAGTGTAGTGGTACTGTGTATTACGATGAAATTAAAGTTATTATGGTATTTCTATTGTTTAAGGAAGTCGGTTAAAAATATAATCCTCATAGTAATGGAATACATCACGACAGCAAAATATATTAAAAAGTAACAATAATAATATAACCTAAAAACTGTAATTAAAGTGAAAAATTTAATTCAGTGAAGTTCCTTCCAGGAAAAAGAGATCCATATCCTTTATTTTGATAAAAAAACGTCCCATGCAAAACCAAAAATGTGAATACAGAGAGGTAATTCCAACCCTCTCAGCAGGGCCATGGAACCATTTATTCAGTCCCTCAGAGTGCCGAGCCTCTCTGCGCACCTGCCGCAATCAGCCCCGTGTCACCGCTGACGCAGGTCGCCCTCCGCTCAAAAATATCATTTGTTTTTTCGTTTTTTTTTAGTTGTGTGGTCATCAATCAGTCGGCTTAACTCACAATGAAATATCGTCCGCAAGTTAACTTACTCGCGAATGTAAAATCGTTTAGTAATGTAGAGTAGTTATGTGATTATCAATTGGTAGAATATTTGACAATGCGGCGGTTTTATATCGTCTTATATTTGACGAGTATATAGTGAGAGATCGTGCATTAGGCGTTCAGGCTGAATGTAAAAAAAAACTCATATACCTTTTACTGGATTGAAATATCAGTCCGTAGACATCTGTTTATAGATAGCAGTAACATATATCCACCAAAGTAGACTTCGCAGAATTACCTATTTTTAACCCCCGACAAAAAAGCCGGGTGTTATAAGTTTAGGGTGTGTATCTGTATGTCTGTCTATGGCATCGTAGTTCTCAAACGAATGGACCAATCTTGACGCGGTTTTTTTTTTGTTTGACAGCTGATATGATCGCGATGGTCCTTAGCTATAATTTATGAAGATCTGTTTAGAAAGTAATTTGAAAAGTTAGAAATTAAAATAACAATATTTCACAATATTTCAAATATGAATAACTGCTTTTTTTTATCAACCAATTTTGATGCTGATTTCATAGAAGAATTTCTTGTTCGTATTATTTTCTGTTACAAATAAAATAATTTACAAAATCAAACACAGGAAACTACCCTATTCTGAAGAAAACCATCCTGAGGAAACTTAAATACCTTTTTTCCCTTCGGCGCATTAGGGACGGCTGTGGGCTTCCTCTGACGTAAATGTCTAAGTTGTCGTCCGCAACTGCCCCTGCGCGGTGCCGCTTATTGCAGCCCGTCTCCTGTTGTAGGGGGGGGGGGGGGGGGCACCTAACGGTGGACAGGCCCCTGCCGACCGGCCGCGATTCGCGAGTATGGGGATACCATGGTGGAATTCTCCAAACGCCCCCAAACCACAGGACGGAAACCTAAATACCTGACAATTCTGCGTAAGAATTGCAAAGGTAGGTATGTGAAGTTTGTGAGAACTGATGCCTTAACCATCTCAGTGGTAAAAGAGGACCATGTCTAACAGTGATATAATATATATAGTGCTATTGTTATCATAATACAATTTACAACACCCATACCATCAAAACAGAGTTCCTTAATGGCATATTACGTTGGCCGTGGGCATCGGTCAAAGCGCAGTCGCGTGCCGGCCTGCCATTAACAAAGAAAGCAGCACTTATAGTAACACGCCGATTCCACGGATTAGATAGCATTGTTCTATTACACGGCCAATGAAATTATTATGTTAATGTAATGTTCAATGATTAAATGCGTGTGTTTTATGAATCTGGGAACTGATTTGTATGAATGCTCTTAAAATTTAAAACTGGATTTTACACGGCTCCGTCCGCGTTTAAAACCGTTTCCTGAAAGAAAAGTTCCATTGTGTATTTATACGGCATTAAAATTAGTTGATAAATCAGAAAATAGTCTCTCCAAATTTTATCGAATTCCGTTCAGGCGTTTACTTCAAAGAAACATCCCAACATTTGTTCAACGTTACAATACAGTTAGGATAAAAGTTTTGTGAGGGTATTTGTAGCGTACTGACAAGTTATGAAAATCAGTCGAAATGTCAAACTAAAAGTGGAAGTGGCAGTTGGGTGTATAAAAAGGCTGGCGTATCGATGTGCACTCTCATTGTGGCTCATTCCGGCTCATTCTGCTCATTCGTGCTGAGTCTTAGTAGCAGTTCAGTAAGTTGATCATTGACTTTCATGCTGGTCGGTTAGTTGCTGATATCTTTGTAAAAGTATTTCTGTTAAATGTGTTTATGTAAAACCAGTGATAAATGTGTTAATGTAAAAACAGAAATAAATCGTTTTTATTTAAATCAAAATGGCTTCTGTTTCTAACTTCAGAAGTGGGATAAACAATCAATGCCCACAGAAATAGATTGTGCTCACTACATATGTACGCTATGTGGAATACATCGTACGATGGAGATATTTGACTACCCGCAATTTACGTGAAAAAAGAAATTGCGCTGAGTAATATCGGAATAAGAACTAGACTACAACGTGGATTAAAGTGGACAAGTGTGAAACATAGCCATGTGCATACCGCTTCAAATGAACAAGGATCTGCGTGTGTACCGTGATCAAACTGTTTGTGTACCGCGATCAAACTGTTGGTGTTCAAACGTTCCTATTGGTGTGCAAACGTTCCTGTTGGCGTTCAAACATTCCTGTTGGTGTTCAAACGTTCCTGTTGGTGTTCAAACGTTCCTGTCGGTGTGCAAACGTTCCTGTTGGTGTTCAAACGTTCCTATTGGTGCTCAAGCGTTCCGGTAGATGTGCTGCCTATGGTGTGTCGCAGCTGGTGTTCTGGACAAATTGAGCGGGCTGTCAACTAGCGGTTAAATGCTTACTGCTGCGTGGCATATAATATTCATCGGTGACTGTAGAAGAAGTGTGGTATCGTATGACCCGTAATCCTCGCTTGAGGGTTATGGTTTCCTTTATTTCTTCGTAATCTCCGCAAATGTTGGGATCTCGTTTTACCACGTGGTGGTGACTGGAGATTCTGCCCAAACCGCTTCGCATGTAGATTCACTTGTCTTAGCAATGAGATGGCTGTTCAGAAAGTTTAACGCCAGATTTTAGTTAAGGTCAGAATAGGCCGAACGGTATGTTGCTGTTGTGATTTTTATTTTTGCAGGAATTGGAGATCCATGCAGTGTGTGTGCACTGTCTTCGCAATGCGGAGCGGCGCGGAACTGCGCGCTCGAGCTCGCTTAAAACTGCGCGCTCTTGGCGCTGCTGAACTGCGCGCTCTTGGCGCTGCTGAACTGCGCGCTCTTGGCGCTGCTGAACTGCGCGCTCTTGGCGCTGCTGAACTGCGCGCCCCTGGCGCTGCTGAACTGCGCGCTCTTGGCGCCGCTGAACTGCGCGCCCCTGGCGCTGCTGAACTGCGCGCTCTTGGCGCCGCTGAACTGCGCGCCCCTGGCGCTGCTGAACTGCGCGCTCTTGGCGCTGCAGGCTGCGCGAATACGAAACGACACGCTCCACTATGCTTAGAGTGGCACGGATATCAGGTGATTGCGGAAAAACTTATTTGGGTGCTGTCTAATTTTGTATGACTAAAGTTTTTATGGAAATGTTTTTAAAGTTTCTTGAGGGGTAAACACGTTTAAGGGAAGTTTTGTCTTGCGGTCAGTATAGTTTTTGTTTTATGTCAGACATGCTATCCTGATCGACGGATACACTTCAAGTGAGGTATGGTTTCATGTTATTGGATACTGCTTTGGAGTGTGATCGGGCATGTGATCCTAGTACATGGGACGTACTTTGGGTGGTTGTGTTTTATTTGTGTGATCGGACACTGTCGAGAATTGCTCGGACATGTGGTCCTGGAGCCGTGTAATACGCCGTAGTACATGTCACGAACAGGCCGCTGATGTGTGACGTGTTTGTTTGGCAAACATCGTTTGTCTTATATTGAGAGGTTGGGTTGAAGCATGTTTTTATGTGGGACCGATACACACACGCAAAGCTATGTCTCACGTAAGTACACGTAGACCTCTAACGAGTCGTGAGAGGCACTCCCCCGACGGGTCCTGCCTCAGGTGGTTGGTACAGATATCAAGATGTTTTATATCCGTTGTGCTTAGATTTTATTACGTTGAACTATTGAGTAATTTTTCTCATGTCATACGAGCTGTCTTACTTTATTTTGTTATCTTTTTGGATATGTTTTTGTGCTTTGGTTCTTTTTGTACGCAGATGCAAATGATGAGCTTGAGGAGGCTGGCGCTCCTAGCGACGCAGTCTTCTGAAAACTAAACACCTGGTGGCGTCTGCGAGCATCAACCAAGCACGTCCGGAACGCAGAGTAAAGAGCCTGCTGCACCATCCAGCGTCGTGGGGTGTGAAGAAATTTCGGCGACTTCATTGCCAATTCTGGAGACTGATCTTCAGAGCTAGAAGATGGAGCCCGAGGACGGACTCCCGTCAGGAGAGGCCGAGTTAGGATAAAAGTTTTGTGAGGGTATTTGTAGCGTACTGACAAGTTATGAAAATCAGTCGAAATGTCAAACTAAAAGTGGAAGTGGCAGTTGGGTGTATAAAAAGGCTGGCGTATCGATGTGCACTCTCATTGTGGCTCATTCCGGCTCATTCTGCTCATTCGTGCTGAGTCTTAGTAGCAGTTCAGTAAGTTGATCATTGACTTTCATGCTGGTCGGTTAGTTGCTGATATCTTTGTAAAAGTATTTCTGTTAAATGTGTTTATGTAAAACCAGTGATAAATGTGTTAATGTAAAAACAGAAATAAATCGTTTTTATTTAAATCAAAATGGCTTCTGTTTCTAACTATACATTTTCTGAGAAGCCAGATTGTGGTAATAAGGACTAAATACATAATTAGGCACGGGCTCAAACCTACCTTTTCCAAAACGCAATATAAAATAGTTCGTATGCAATTTTCGTCCCTACCAGGTGAAAACAGCATTCCCATGAAAACATTTATATTTATGGACACAAAACGCAAAGATAACATTGTGTATTTTTCTCGCTATCCAAGTATAACAAAATGCTGGTTTATCTTTCGACCTGAGCGCGCTACGGGTGTTCACTGTCGCGTGAACTATGATACAGGGTGTTATTATTTACTATTCTTTAGCTTTGGACAACTAGACGGTCGAAATGCTAGGTTTTTGTAGACTACATTGACCAAACCACGCATTCGAGAACAAAATATATCGGTCGCCCTTTCAGTATTATAGTTTCCAGGATGATTTGCTATCAAGGCAATAGCTCAAACAACCCTCTGTAGTATTCTATTTTCAGTCTGATAACCAGGGTCATATTGTTTTCAAAGCACTCCAAAAGCGGAAAACAACAAATATTTATACCACTTATCAAAATAAACTCGACAATTTGGCAAGAGGAACCAAGAGGTCCTGAACAAATCCGTCGCTATAAACTGTGCCCTCACTGCTAGTAATCGGTAAATATTTGCATCGCGACGCTATCTCCCAGTATTGGAGGAGCTTAGCCCCTTAAACCCTCCTAAACCCTCTTGACTTAACATCATTTGCTTAAACTTCCATTTGGGACACAATTGAAGGCGTTTTTTGAGGAGGCTTTATTTTAAATGTAGTAAATTGTTTCAATGGTTTAGGTGTAACGTATTGAATATATTCAAGGTTCAATTCCTGGGTCCTACAAATAATTTATATGTGTCATTTTAAAGAATGAAGTAAAAATCTTTATATAACTTTTGTCATACAATTTTCATTTTGAAAAATCTGTAAGATGTCAGGTTTTATTTATTTGGAGTCCATGGCACCGATCAAGTAGTGTATTTGTCAAAATACGTTAAGGTGGTATTTAGTTTGTAGCAATCAATTAACAATAAATATATGTTGTTTACCTGTAACACAGGTTTTTTCTAAAACCTACACCAGGCACCAGTCTCTCACAAGGGCGGAATCTAGTATTTTTGTAACTCAAAGTTTGCCTTTGTAAAGAGAAAAATAAATGATATAAATGATTGTTTAAATCAATTCCTTTGGCGTAGAAACCTACGAATCACCAAACCAAAACTGTAAAAGACTCTTAACTTTTCTGAAGAAATACATAATACCTGCATGACCAATACTCAAACTTAACCCTGCTCATCGAAAATAGCACCCGATTGTCCTAACCGTTTAAAACGAGGGCAATACGTGACGTCATTACATCACCAGGCAGCCTTATTAGAAAGTTGGATGAGATTTTTCAACGCCACCATCGGCTTTGAATGCTAATTTGGTGAGAGTTTGGCGCTTTTTTGCCGGGATTCGGGTGTAAGGTCCGGGAATTTTGATGAGGTCGCTTAATGAGTTGCTTGATTTATGTTCTACAGGTTGTGGTAGGTTTGGTTTATATTGCAGCAAGGAAACATGCAGGTACTTGATGGTGTGCCCTGTGGTTCGGGGGCATCTAGTAAATTCCACCACGTCATCCCCTGCTTGCTGTAAGAGGTGACTAAATGGGGCTTAGAAAGAGTAGTGGGGCGAAAATTGGGGGATGCCCACTCAATTTAAAGCGACTCCGAGGTGGACGACAATATCGTCAATCGGGTGGTGGGTCTCTCGATGTCGTAGTCGTGAAAGGCGTCCTTTAGAGCTCAGAGCATCTTAGCCCCCTTATGAAAGAGGGATTTATTAGGAAGGAATTTTCTGTCTTAGTAACCTGTCATACATTGTAATCAAAAGCCATTACATCAGTTTAATAAAGTTCCTATTGAAATTAAGTGTTTAAACATTGGTAAATTCCAAACAACTATTAAGCGAAAGTTATGTAATAAAGCTATTACAAGATTTCAGAATACATAGAGGATAAAAAAACCTGTGATAAAATTTTTTCATGTGATTTTCTTTGGAATCATGTCTTTCGTTTTAATAAAGTTTCTTTGTTTCCATCTGTGAGCGGCTTGGGTATGACATACTCCTTAACTGTCTGTGCCTGCGGCGGCGTCGTGTGCCGGGTCGGCTACTTCCCTGTAATATGGTTGAGGAGGCCGATGGCCGGCACATGCGATACTCGTGAACGGGTGCTGCTTGTGTGGACTGGTCTGCCCTTTTCGCTTACTATATATAAGTATTGGGTGTACATCTTAAACTTAGATTAATAACGACATCTTGAAGATTTCAGATCAAATTATTACATGATTCCTGAGATAGTTATGCACTCGTGTTGGAATTAAAATTTTTATTACCTTTTTTGCGAGTATATAAATGAACTGCTCTAAACATAAGTAAACAAATACTGAATTGTATATATTTTTTTCTCTACATAATGCATTGTATTTTATACCTTGAACTGATTTTGAAAAGCGCAACACTAGAGTTTCTTGCCCGTTCTTCTCTTGTGAGAACTGCTTTCCGAACTGGTGGTAGAGTTAATATTGACGGAATCTAAATAATGTATAACATTTTATGGGTTCGAATAAATTATTTCATTTCATTACGTAACATAGTTCTACCTCAGTCGAAAGTCCATTAGTCCTATTGTTAATCTGACTACTGAAAATTCCACCTAAATCACATATCAAAGAACTTGAATTTATATTCCTGTCACGTATCTAGGTTGCGTAAATTCACATATATCTTTTACTGTCCCTCTTTTCCTCAGAAGGTAGTGACAAATTACGGACCTTTTCACGTTGACCTTGAATGTTTGTCACCGCTTTTGTTTTCCTTAGCTTAGTCTCTCCTGTCTGGAAAAGGGTAGATTTATCGTATCAAATTGGATGGTGAATTTTAATTTTTAGGGCTTAATTTAATTTTGATATCAAAAAAACTTTAGGACAGTTTAATGAATAAAGGTTTTATTATACAAGTGACAAAGAAGACGTTGATGTGGGACTTCGTCTATTTCTGTCGCAAAACAAAAGTGATTTGTTTATGTTGTATTCCGATTTGAAATGTAGATGAAAATTATTCTCGATCATATCAAAATGACGAGTGCAGTTAATTCGAAGTTCTAGTTGATGTTACTACGGGCAGTTGTAGTGCTCTTATATATACGAATGTCTGTATTCAGTAGTAAAAGAATACTTTTTCATTACCGTCAACTTCAAGAAAGTTCCAAACCCATAACTCCCTTAAAGTGATTGTAAAACGCAAATTACATTTCCAAAACGCGTACTATTATCCGAAATGAGACGTTTCGGGTCGAAAAGTGCAGCCGTCAGCCTCCGCAGGGTTAGGAGCTAACGAACCGAGGGCCGAAGGGGCCGAGCCAACCAGCTGCAATAAGAGGATTGCGCACCCTTCGCGAGGGTTAGAATGCAGGAGCGGACGGGATGGACGAAACACTGAAAATAATAGACAACAAAAAAAATTAAATGACGTTCTTGGTTTAAATAAAACGTCCGTCTTCAAGTTTTATGCAATTTTTTTAAAGTATTCGTATTGTTTGGTCTAGAGAAAATTTGACGAATCACACGCAGCATATGAGAATTTAGTTTCAATATTCAGACAGTACTTACAGTAAAGGAGATACTAATTACACTATGTTCTCTAATATAAAGCGCGATGCAGGTCGCAAAACATTAAAATATTACTGAAATAAGGTATCAAAAATACGGACAGTAAGTAACAAAACTACTCAATTTTAAACAATATCCGCTATCGCCTATCGCTTAATAAATGAGGAAATTGCATTAAATTATAAGTGAACGAAAAATCACGTTTTGTTTCCCGCCTTCTGTCGGACTTAACGGTATCAACCCCTATTCTTAATTAGTGCCAAATTTAAAAGCTCTCATAACATCTCTTGTTTAGAGAAGGGATAAGATAGCTGAGTAGTGTGAGTTGAATTATTTTAAACCTTAAATTTATTTATTTAAGGTTTTTATTTGGTTTATATGTATGTCAGCGCCATGTTAAACTTCAAATCGGTCATAAACCGTGTCATCAAAATATCTTAACACACTTCGTTATTACTTATACTGTCACTGAGTATTTAGCTTTATGTAAACGCATTCTGACGCAGGCGAAGTAGCACAGCGCAACACTGTCTTTGAACTACATACAACGTGAAGCTGTGTGAGTGACACAACGATGATGATGATGATGATGGCGTTATTCTAGCGAACGTCGAACGAACTCCTGATCAATACAAGTTTTTCGACGGTTGAGAGAATCAACGCCTGCACACATATTCTCTATGACACGCATTATTTTCACCACTCGTAACAAGCGCGTAACGTATCACGTTTATCACTATAGAAATTGGCATACAGAATACCATTTAATGCTTATTATACGAAGTTAACGTAACGCGGCCGCGTTACGAGTTAACACTGTCATAGAGGGTAAGGGGGCTGATCAACATTAGTTAATGAAGTTATTTCTAAGTGTAATTTAATCGCTTTGCCCTGGCAAAATAAAAAAACAAATGTATGAAATCTGTGCTAGGCTATGCTGCGTTACCTACGTCATACACTGAGCCCAAACATCAAAGGCCCAACCCGGCGGGACGCAACACTCGATCGCGCACTTCAATGCTAATCAAGTTGTGTTTTGTTCAATTAGATTTTAAAGGGTTTTGCTAGATTTAGTTCAGAGGATCTAAATTTGTGAATGTAAAGCACCACACTTTGAAGTCAGCATATTATTATCAAGTGGACGATAGCCTAGTTGGGAATGGAACGATCTGCCGAGACAATGTGCGACGGTTCAAAACCCCCAGGCACACACTTCTGACTTTTCAAAGTTACCTCCATAAGAATCTCGAGGGTATGTGAAGTCTGCCAACCCGCACTAGGCCAGCGTGGTGGACTAAGGCCTAACCCCTCTCAGTAGTAGAGGACGCCCGTGCTCAGTCGTGGGCAGTATACAATACAGGGCTGATTGCATTGCATCGCATTGCATTGTAACATATTATAGACTGATGGCCATGCGTTCGATTTTCAAGTCAGACAACACTTTGTGTAGATTTTTTTAATATGTTTTTTTTTATTCGTAACCTCAGCGAGTACAGCGCTAAGAAATTTAATAGGGGTAAAAAAATAAAGGAGTAAGTAGTCAGTTATAAAACAATCGTTAAAATTTACTATGACTGATTACATCATTCCGAAACTTGGCTGAAAAAATAGATTGCATCATGTTCATCGGCTTGAAATATAAGATATTAAGTCTCATAATATACATTAATTATACTATGTATTAATTCATTACAAATAGGCCTTCGCATGCGAACAACCAACTCATAACCTTATCGCAATATCAAATAACCAAACATCCTAAAAGCTCGACCTTCCGGTGTAGTTTTCACTGAAGCCAGTATACGTCAGTATAGAATAAAGCTGCCACACGCAACACTATAACCTGGCAGAAAGTTTTTCATCAAAGTTGTGAAAGCTCGAAAGCTCGCCCGTCTTATAAGCAAAGTTACCTACGTGATTAAACGTTCCTAGGTAACCGCCGCTCTAATAAAATTACTTTTAAGACTGTAGCTTTACGACTTTTTTGTGGGCATGGGTAGAGTATGCTCTATATGCTCTATATGTAGAGTTACACTTTGACAGTTATGTAGAATGACTCTGAAGTTTTCCTGTTAACATAGAGTATGATTAAAGTAGTAGAGAGACGGATTTGCTCCCTGTTTAGTGTCCCGTAGTGAGCGCAGGACACTAATGGAATTGGTGTCTGTCATAGTCTTCTGTTAGTTTTGCACATAAATTATTGTAATTTTGTGGCATTGCTAGCTAATACCAGAATACGAATGTATATTATTATAATTTTTTCACACTAACATTGGGTCGTCTATTAATCACGAGAGGCTTGAAAGGGGGAGGGAGGGGTTCGGCAAAAATTACAAAATATCACAAAGGGAGGGGTTTAGTGATGATATATCACGTGTATATGTGTATTTATTTTTTCGTTGAACATATAAACATATAATCGGGAAAATATAAAACGGGACTTTTATCCCGTGAAAACTCATTCACGCGGGCAGAGCCGCGGGCAAAAGCTAGTTGGATTATACTAACCTGAACATAGAACTCCCCCACAGATTTCCAGGCGGACCTGTTGAGCAATGGACGTCATGTGGCTGATGATGATGATAATACTTACCTGTATTTGACGATAATACTCTAATTTTTTTAAGATACTTTGTACTAAAAAAATATACATGATTTTGGTTTGGGGGAGAGGGGTTAAACCTCACCACGTTTCACTAGGGGGAAAGGGAGTTAAAAAAATGCTAATAAAATATCTTGTGATTAATGGGCAAACCCGACCACGTCTTAATACCAGATAAATATGTGTGTTTCGATTGCAATGAGGTTAACAGTTTTAATATCGTTATTTTTATTACAGCTAACTTTGCTGGAATACCACAATTTTATTGTAATAAAAATCAACAGCATCATCAAAAAACCTACTTACTTTATATCAACTTTAAAAATCTCAATTTAAAATATAAACTAAAGTCTTATACATTCAACCATGTTTAACGCACAGTGGAAGCGTTCTATACAGAATATCAGACAACTGCGCAAGCATGGTGGCCCATAAATTTGTATTAGGGCCGACACAACTTGCTCCACGGCTCTATTATACGTGTTTTTATAGGTTTCACTACAGGACTAGAATCGATAAGTTAACTAGTTAGTCCTTTGTATATCGTATGGAGATTACATTGGATCGGGTGGAACAAACTGTTTTATATGCAATCCAAATATCATGTTGACGGGAGAGCGACTTTTTACTGATTTTATACGGTTAAAATCGAGATAAAAGTAGTATATTTAGCAAATTACAAATCAGACATATTTTATAAAATATTTTTACAAGTCGATCCATTAGGAGGTTAAAAACCGATTTCACACAAAAGTCACTCTAATCTAGGAGCATGGGTTAATGGTGTTACTTTTGTATTTGGTCGGCTTATACATTCCTGTGTTAATAGCGTTTATCAGCAAGCCGTTAAATTGGCCCTAAACATTTTGCACAAAGTTAATCAAACAAAATTGTTCTTTAAAGTCTATAACAAGAAAATTAAAACGAATCGCTCGTGCGTTTGACATTTCACGAAAGTGAAAATTAGGTTATTGGGAAAAATTCTCCGTTGCACGAAACTTTTCCAATAGATTTTTTTGTTTTTATAACTTCGCACGCTGTGTTCGTTATACATTCACGTTGTATTTATTTCTCTACCAAAGTGTTATAAAATGACTACAAACAGCTGGTAAAAACATGGGATAGAAATACTGAAGGAACATACTATATTTCACGAAATTACTATACCGCTAATTTGATATTACTTTTCTCTTCTCAGCTTCAACGCGAAGTCTGGAATTTGTTCCCAATATGATAATAGGTTCCTTCCCTATCCCATGAATGGACAGAATAAATACGCCGAAAAGTGTTCGCACCAGTTGAACCTCTGCCGACCCCTTGGAAGATAAAACGTGTGTGTGTACATTAAATAGCCTTGTTAGCCCAGTGGTTTCGTTTTTACGTTCTAAAACGAATGAGTCTTAGATTTGAACGCAACTTGGGAAGGTGAAGGTATATTATGATATTATAATCTTCTCCTATGCTAAGCCACGAAACCAAGCTTTGTAGCGTTGGTTACGGATGCTGATGCTTACACATTTGGTATAAAGTGCTAAATCAAAGACACTAAAATGTCCCAATAAATTTATTTATTTATTTACCAACTGATACTACTTATAAGGATTCAGTTAATTCTATAATTTTATTCATAAATCTATAAATGATATTCTACTCACACTCCTATTACAAACCGAATGATTTATTACACTACACGATTTTCCGATACGATTCAAACTGTATCGTTTGATCGTATTTTCTTTTTCGTTTACTTCAGTTCTGTACAAATATTATGTCAATCGTATGTTTTTAAATGATAATGTATTCTAAAACTAAGATGATTTACTATCTTCTTGTCTCAAAGAGCAAATCGTATTTCCCACGGCATTCCACGAGTTAAGTATCCGTACTCAGACAATTCTTAATAAGAATATTGTTTTGTTATATTTGTTTCAGGCGTGGATATTGTGAGGAGGCCTTTATAGTTCTGATAGTCACACGACACAATATATGTATTATTTGAAACAGAAGCGGTATTGTCTATATTAATATTATAAAGATTAAGATAAATATTATAAATATTAAGATTTGATTGTTTGTTTGTTTATAATGGCTAAACTCAAAAAGTACTGGACCGATTTTGAAAATTCTTTCACTAATAGGAAGCTACATTAGTCCTTTAGTGCTATAGGCTTTCATCACGGAAAGACTTATTCACGCGGGTGGAGCCGCGAGCATAAGTCTAGTTGAAAATAAAAAGATCTACAACTTATTTTACAGAAATACTTCTATGAAGATATCACAATGCAACTGACCGTTACGAAACTCAATGATCAACTTACTCGGTGGGTATTTTTTTATGTTTTGGGTCTAATACTGTTATCCTGACGCGAGTCGGCTTATACAGCTTCACCGGACTTTTTGGTGAACGCTTTAGGCGCTCCAACCCTTACATTTAAACGACCACGCTGAAGGCACCTCCAAGTGGGGTACGAACCTCTACTCAAGGCAGTCGCTGAGAAGAGATAAAGACATCATCGATTAGGTTAGTGTTCGATGCTTTTATAACAAACATTACAGGTCACGTTACAAATACCCTTACAAAGATATTCTTGTTCCAACAGTATTTTAATATCTTCATAGGTACTCATAGCTCTGTTAGGAGCATTTATTTTAATTCCACACTTTTCAAAATATAATTACATATTTAACCTTAAGAAACGTAATTTTTTTAACTGTTTCAAGATATAGTTGCTCGAATTATAACTGGATAAACGACGTTATTATTCAACCCTTAGCGTCAACTACCCCTCTCAGGTTACTAATGGCTCTGAAACGATAGTCCTCTTGACACGCTCATTATTCACACTATAAACTGTAATTAAATAGTATATGAGGGTAGTTAAAAATGAACAACCATGTTGTGCTGTATGTTTTTATTTTTTACACTTTGTGCTGAAGTAATGCTGAATTTCAAGGTTTTAAAGATGAAGCTGAGAATGCGTGTTTATTTATTTTTTATGCTCAAGGGATATAGACCTAAATCAAGGCAAGCTTATTAATTTTACTCTTATTATAGTCAAAAGCTGTATGTTAAGGAACATTGAAGTTTTGTAAATATAGTTTTCTTTCACTCTATGTGATTTGAGGTAAAACTGAGATAAGAGGCATTTTATTAACGTTTTTAAATGTTTTAAAAAATATACAGCTATTTGGCAATATTGTTCATTGCATGTGCATTTAATAAGCTATCTGATGCTATAAAAATCATGTTTACGTTTTTTTTTAAATACGGTATTTGAGCTTAGCTCGTTAGTATTATAAATACAAATATAGTGATTTTTTTTGGATGATAAAATTTTTATATCTTTGATAGAAGTAAGCGCAGTAACCGCTGAAGGGATTTGGATGGAATTTGGCACACACATAAACCGTGTCCTAGATCATATATAGGCAACTTTTTGACAGGGATTTTTTTTAAGTAACACCTAGTTTCTAATATTTCCACAAACCTACACAGAACAAACTTTAATTACCCCCAAATCCTCAACTTCCCAAAACCTGTTATAATGTGTTCGAAACAATAGAAAATTAACGAAACGTGAAACTCAAAGTTGGCAACAAAAAAGGTTTAACTGGACGTATTCACAAAAGTCGTAGTATGAAGTTGCACCGCAGCACAGTGGGCGAGCGGGTGTCTCAGTAATCAGCGACTCGGCCAAACAATAGCCTGTCGGCGACGGATTAAAAGTTTAGCTGGTATGAGTTATGAGATACCGCAGTTTACAAACGAGTAAGTCTGATTGCATGCCTAAAGATAAGCTACCTTTTTAACCGACTTTCTAAAAAGAGTTTCTTTATTCGTGTGTTTGTATTTTTGTAGAGCTACTTACAAATCAGTAATTTATTTCCAACGCACGTAAATACATCCAAAAGGATTCATAAATTCTTTTGCAGTCTTAAAAATATTAGATATTATTTTTTTCCTTGGAAATCTTACATTACAAAACGCGATAGCAAGCGTTGTCGGTTACCTTGCTACATTTTCCTCCAAACTAGAATAGATCAGCGCTTATACATAAATGGAAAAAGTGGAGAAATCTACACAGATTCACGCATACAAAAAATCTGTAATATATTTTATAAGAATAGTAACGTAGTAGTAAACGATTATACAGATCACTGGGCGTTCATAATACTATAAAACTACATAATTAGGAACTATATTTTTTTAATACGAATCCGCTGTCACTCCTGACTCATATCTTTCGGACAAAACCATGGCATGTCAAGTTTGAAATTTTCACCACTCCTCCCAGAGGGTTAATGTAAAACACTCCCTATTGTATAAGGTTATGTCAACCGAATGATCTTGAGATGCAAATATTTGTTCTCAAAAATATGTAAGGGTCTACAAATATTATTTTTACAAATAACAGGCAGTGATTGAGTACGGCGGTGAATAATTTATGGTTTTAACTAAGATTTAATAAAAGATATCTACTCTGGATTTTTTTTAAATCCAAAATTAGTATGTTCTAATGTGGTAAATCTTATATTATATGCGGAATACAACCCTTACGTAGAAAACACAGATATGGTGTGATCCATTTGTTTTATTACACTTGCACAAACGCTTTTATCCTTAATGGGGTAGGCAGAGGTGAAATAGGCACCCACTTTTCGCCAGTTGTATTCCGTCCCATGATGTGATAGGGGACGAGCCTATTATCATTCGGAATCACTTGATCTTAAATGACCTGATGAATTATTATGGATGCAATGCCATCCTCAAAGGAAATTAAGAAAGAGAGAGAAAGGTGTACAAAGCCCAAAAACAAGCTATCACTCCATATGAATTCTCATTTGCCTGCCTTAAAATACAAATCGCTCCCCGCTCCCAGCAAGGCCAGCGTCGACCGTTCATCACCTAATGCATCTATTAAACAGACAGACAAAACTTCCAATGGAGACAAAAACAAAGAGAGTCAAAGAAATCATTGACGGACGGCGGGCGGGCTGACAATGGGGCGCCGATTTTCTTAATTAAAAATGTCTCACTATTGGCACAATGCTAAGGGTTCCGAGTGAAACAGTGGGACGGTAAATAGGCCTCTTTATATGCAACGACTTTATTTTGGATGTTCAGGGGTAGTTCAAGTATCTTTTTTTGGGATTAAAGAAAAAAATAAGTAAGTGGAGAGTAGTCTAAAGCATGAGTATGCCAAGCAGATTATAATAGTATGAAAGTCTCATAGGAAACCCACATAAAGTGACAGCTTGCTTACGCTACGTAAGTAATTGTTATTTGAGGATTATCACTTCATCATTTTATGTACATACCACTGCAAAATAACTTCACTACGCCTGGTGAATTAAACACAAGGAAAATGAAACAATTATCTCAAAACGCGCCCAACTTTCAGTCATATATTAACGATGTCATCTATTTCAGAAATATTAAGACTCAAAAATCATCAAACAATAATCGCACCGACAGCCATTTTTGCCAACAGCCAAAACTTCTATAGCTTGAAAAACTTGTAACATCGGTAAAAATCGGTAAGTTAAGCCCCTCTTCAATAAGGAGGTCGGAACTCGAGAAATGTGACGCTGCATTGAATTTGATTAATGATAAGCCTGATAAGGGAACTGTTTGTATGAATGACCATGCACATTCAGCCCTCAACTTCGATTTTTTATATTCACGAAGTTTTACGACCGTGATTTTATAAAGAAGTAAATACCTTTGAATAAGTTTTCGGTGACTGTAGGTTATATTTATTAATTTTGAAGAAATTTTTGGTTATATGAGGCAAAACAAAAACTGCTAAGCAATTTATCTTACTTCTTACTTATTTTATAAAAGGGAAAATTGAGAAAACTTTGATTGTTTATTTTCTGTAAACGCAGAAACCGAACAACAGATTTGGATATAATTAAGCCACACAGGTAGACCATGTCCTGGAGTAACACATAGGCTACTTTTTATCCCGGTAATTTGCTCCCATAGGAAAAAAATGATATTTTTAATTTGGTTCTTTAAGTAGATGGCGCTGGCGTCGTACTGTGTTTTAGGTACTTTGTAGCGTGAAAGACTTTTCACGCGGGAGAAGCCACTTGGTACTTTATAATCTTACAAACGATAATGTTATCGTATCGTAATCGTATCGCTACATCGTGTCTGATGGTCTAAAGGGCACAGTGTTTTGTGTTTATGTTTTTTAATTAAAATGTGCCCGTTGTTCCCACTAACGTTAGGGCCTGTTTCGGCCCGCGAGTCCCGCGGGTGTCTGTGTGCAATGTAAGAAAACTTTTATTTTAATATTAAAAATATACTCTTTGGCTCTGCGACCCTGTAATTGTGTAGTACTGTGGCAACAGTAAATATTTAATTGTAACTTTTTCATACAGGTTCGTTCTACAAGTTTGCCGTGAAGTAAAAGTCCCGAGGACTCTAAAAAAGAGCATATATTTAATTATAAACATAATTTTTATGTAAGACAAATTTCATATCAATATAATTTTAAGTCCAGGATGGATATCGATGATATTTGGACTGTATGTATCTCATTATTGGCGATGTTGCCGATTACTTAGAGAAAAAAATTGAAAATGCAATTTAGGCATATATCAGACTATAGATAAGTTTTGTATAGGTACGTTATTTTTTCCAAAATTAATAGCGCGAGGCTCTACTGGCATGAAAGTTTTCCAAACACAAACGTAAACAAAAAAATGTATTTATCTTACCGAAAGACAGTACCAACATATTTCTATTAGCGAAAGGATTTTTAATATCTTTTTTTTTTTTTTTTTTTTTATTTCTTTTTTAAAGGGCTTTGTCGCTCATGCGATAATATCGCCCTAGTAAAATTATACAGAGAAGTTATATAATAAACAATTAATCATTTGCCAATCAATTAATCAGTCCTAAAAACTAGTTTGTATAATTTTTTGGCGTCCTTGGATACCGGTTCGGATAGAATGCTATTACATATTCCCATTTGAGAAACCTTAAAACCACAATTGATTCGGACCTGAGCATTTCTAGAGCATTCCATCAAAACATGGTAAACATCATCGACAACATTACACACCCGACAGTTTGGAGAAGGAACTTTGCGCATTAGATAAGCATACTTATTACAAGGAATGTGTCCAGATCTTAGTCTTAAAGCTGTTACTATGTCCCTTCTATTTAACAATGAAGTGTCGATCCATGGTGAGCTAAATAAGTGAGGTTGGATTGTATAATACCATATTCCTTTCTCTCTGGATCGTTCGTCAAAATATACTTTCCATTTATTGTGGCATTGTTTTTTCAAGTAATTTATATAATTTAAGTGAGAGGGAATCACGTCCAACAGAATACCATCTGCTATCGCCTGTTCATTAGGTTCATTAGTCTTCGACATAACTTCCTCCAAACATTACAAAACTACCTTCACAGACAAAGCTCTGTTGAAAACTTAAAAATATTTTCCTTCAAGTTGCAGTTCGTTAAAAGCTCCTAACATTTTCACAATTACTACACCCGGCTTTGTCCCAACAGATCAATGTATAAACTGGGAACAATAAAAGCGCGCGGCGTAGCAGCGATAGCGCGAAATTGGAAAATTCCCGAAGTGTCCGCCCTATTGATTTCACTGCGACAATGGTACTTGGTAGAGCACTAATCTTTTCATTAAAAAGCGATTATTCTCTGCACGGGCGGTTGCACTAATAGGAATAAAGTGGATTTCCCTCTGAGCTTTATATATAAAGGGATAGGGTTCAGAATAGTCGGATCTAAGGTCGCACCCGTGCAATATGCCACGCAGCGACGCAGCGACGCGACGACATTTCAATTTGAATTCTTATTGCGCGAAATCTGCCGATGTTATTAAAAATAATCTTTAGTTCTGCAATTCATTATTGTAATGAATTTTGTATTAAATTATGAAAACTTTTTGAAATTTATCGTGTAAGCGTTAAAGAAATAGTAAAATTGTATCCACTATTTCGATGGGTCCTAATCCAATAAGGGCCAAAATACAAAATCACCACTTTACAGGAGAGGCTGACAAAGTTTAAATATGGTATAGTTTTAAGATGGATAAACCAAAGTTTATGAAACTTTGCACCCTTACTATAATAGCTATCCTACTTATTAACATCATAGTGTTTTATTTTTATATATTTTAGTTTTTTTAAACTGCACGTTGGCCCTTATACGTTAGTTTCTTCTATATTTATTTTACTTTAAAAACACTCTAAAAAGGCCCATGTATCAATTGGCCGCTATACGCGTACTACGCCAATTAAAAGAAACGTATATATGTTTAAATGATCGCTCATAAAATTGATTAAAAATTAAATTAAGTTAAGAACTCTGTAGAAAGCTCCGTGTTCACATATACATTGTTTTCATAACCTAAGTCGTCATTCCGGTTACTACTATTTATACTTCCTATTGCCAAATTTACTATATTTCGACTTCTACTAAACGTAGCATTATAATTGGACGTCATATTTCACTTATTCGTCTAACAAAGAACGTAATAACACAATTACAAATTTTGACGTATAAGTGTCTAACCAGCTGATTGGCCGAAAACGCGCGGGAAATCTCCGCGTATAAATCTCATAGTACCTACCATTTGGCCCTTGTACATTTAAATTTATGCTACATAGGCCTTTATACTGCAATAAAAGATGGTGTTTCCATGCAGAAATTATTTATTTTTATTAGCTCTCATGATTAACTATATTAAGATACGTTTACCACAAAAAAGTTAAAACGGCCAAATTGTTAGTTTGGCCGTTAGGTATATCTTAAGATATTATGACAACACGAGTTTTTGCCCGCGGCTCCGCCCGCGTGATTGAGTTTTCCCGGGATAAAAATGCCGCTTTATATTTTCCCGGGATAAAAAGAAGCCTATGTGTTAATCCAGGATACAACCTACCCGTGTGCCAAATTTCATCGAAATCCGTTCAGTAGTTTTTGCGTGAAAGAGTAACAAACATCCATACATCCAGACATCCAGACATCCATACATCCATACTTACAAACTTTCACGTTTATAATATTAGTAGGATATTGGGTATAACGTAATTCCAAGCTATTCATAGTAAACTCTATTTTTTAAAAGTATAAGTTGGAGTTCTCAACTTCGACAGAGAGTACTACAATAAGGCCCAGTACAAGAGTCGCAAAAAACATTGGGGCAGAAATCAAACCCGCTTTATCTATTTTCATATCTGTACCCTATCTATCTATATCTATGTCATGAGATTAACTAAAAAAGAAAACAATACAAAATAAGTCAATAGAACACGGAAATAGTTTTTGACACATTATATATCTACATCGATATTTATACGCGTATCTAACTCATATAAATCATTATAACACTTTTGTGTAACATAATAACATTGAACACATCTCAAGAAATAAAGCCACAAACTCTACATAGAAACTACGCATGCTCACACCTTTTATCCCCGAAGGGGTAGGCAGAGGCGCAACTAGTGCATCCACTTTTCGCCAAGCGTATTCCGTCCCATGATGTGATAGGGGGCGAGCCTATCGCCATACCGGGCACAAATTCCAGACTCCGGGCTGATACTGAATAGAAAAATCCAATATCACTTTGCCCGACCTGGGGATCGAACCCGAGACCTCAGCCTTGCAGTCGTACCGTAATACAACTACGCCACCGAGGCAGTCATAGAAACTAGGAGCTCTATTATCCAAAAAATACTTCACACTCCGCTCCCCCCCACACCTGCCCCCGTCCCCCTCATGGAGTAGTGCGATAACAATCAGTAGACAGTGTCGCCGCAAATTGACAAATAATTGCCGACGCATAGCAATAAAGCGGTAGACCAGCAGCCCGGCTATTATGATGTTGAGTTAATAGATACAGATGACGTAGGTGGGATGACGTGGATTACGCATGCTCACGCCTTTTATCCCCGAAGGGGTAGGCAGAGGCGCAACTAGTGCACCCACTTTTCGCCAAGCGTATTCCGTCCCATGATGTGATAGGGGGCGGGCCTATCGCCATATCGGGCACAAATTCCAGACTCCGGGCTGATACTGAATAGAAAAATCCAATATCACTTTGCCCGACCCGGGAATCGAACCCGAGACCTCAGCCTTGCAGTCGTACCGTAATACAACTACGCCACCGAGGCAGTCGTGACGTGGATTAGGTATCGGGTTTATAGTAAATGGTTGCTATTTCAGTTGTGTGAAAATATATTATAGTTTTTTGTTTACGGTCACGGCAATCTGAGTGATGAGAGATAATTATCTCTTGCCAGTCGACACAATTATGTCGCCCTATTTAAACCGGATGTAGCACTCAAGGATATTATAACTATTGTTAGCAAAATAATTTTCAGAACTGGGTGGTTTCGAAAATTATGTTCATTCAAACTCGCAAAGGTCATAGAACTCGTCAGAATGTTTGTCACAGTCATTATACGAAATAGTTTTTATTAAATAAATAAATGGTAGATAGTTTTTACTAGTAAAGTTAGCAACATTTTCTCGGAAATGGAAAATTACTCGAGCACAGCGCGTACAATAGCAAACCCATACCAAAATATACAACAACTATTCCACAAATAATCCATTTGTAGAGGAAGTTGGCTCATTGTGTCCACCGATTGGGAACCACTCGAAGCTCTCTCGAGCCTCGTGAAAGCCCTTAGATGCCGCGGCGTCGAAATACATCCACTCCACGACTCGATGTATGGACAAATACTAGACTAATGATATATTTAAATGTATAGTTAAGTTTGTTTTAGTAATAAAGTGGGTTTTGTATGTTTTGAGTATCGGCCATATTAATTTTTGCAGAAAACCGCTTTTGCTGCAAACTAATTTATGAAAAGACTGCCTCGGTGCCGTAGTTGTATTACAGTACGATTGCATTGCTGAGGTCTTGGGTTCGATTTCCGGGTCGGGCAAAATGATATTGGGTTTTTCTACTCAGTATCAACCCGAAGTCTGAAATTTATTCCCGACATGGCGATAGGTACGCCCCCTATCACATCATGAGACGGAATACACACTGCGAAAAGTAAGTGCACTAGTTGCGCCTCTGCCTACCCCTTCGCAGATAAAGGGCGTGAATGTGTATGTAAATTTATAAAAGGATAATCAGATATGATAAAACGATGTAAAAAGGCTGCGGGTAGCGGTTGAATGCTACTCAAGACCGGGATGGTTGGCGCTCACTTGGGTAAACCTAAGTTCAGCAGTGGATGGCGAAAGGCTGATCGATTGATTGAATCAGAATTAAATGACGCTGCTATGTGCTAATTTGTTTTAGACATTAACTATGAAGTCGCCTAGTCCGCAGTAATTTCACTACCTTTACCTAGGCATTCGAGAATTCATTGACCATACAAAAGTAACTTATGTATGGTCAATGAATTCTCAAATGCCAGAAAAACCTTTCTCTCATCCTATCTTCGATCAGTGGTATTGTTGATCGAAGCATCCTATCCATAAAAATCAACCTCCAATTCCCCTCTTAAGAATTTTCTTTGGGAATAATTTCTCATCATCACTCGAAAATATTCTACCCAACAGTTACTAGGAAATACATTATATTTGTCGGTAAATATAATCATGGTCGAAATCATACTAACTCCAATCACATCAAACCAAGTGAATCAATTAATTTGGTGTTCAAATAAACATGCCCAAACACCATATGGGAGGCGTGCGCTTTGATATTTCACAGACCACTGCAAATACATTCTAGTTTAGGTCCGTTCATATGCAACGGGAATTTATGCCGGATTCGAGGATATTTATTTTTCACGAATAGAAAAATGTATGTTAAGTACAATCTAGGTATGGTCGAAGGTAAAATAATAATTTAAAACTAAAAGCGTGGTTAAAAATTATTGCGAAACTAAGATACAAAATACGACGATTTGAGTGAACTACTTTTTTTAAGTCGGTTAAAATGTTGATAAGATTCATTATAACTTGGTGGGCGTATAAATACGCCGGCCTGATTGATTGTTTTTTCTTCGTATTAAAACAAAATAATAAAAGGAACTAGAGAAATACGTATGCCACCAGATAAACTGATGAAATACCCAGTTATTTTCCTATTACCTTCAACTTAACCAAAAATGGATAAAACTCTCATTTAAAAAAAAATTTACTAACTACATAATTTTAATAATCCGTCACCAATTGTTTGTTAATTGAATCTTATTAAACGTCGTCACGTCCCCGTCCCGTTTACGTGAGTTATATAACGACCTCGACGACCAATTTTATAGAAACCCCAAACATGTATAATTGTTGGCATCACATAAATTAAAATAAGGGCGCCTGGCTGCGGGGGGTGTCAAATTATGCTGGATTATTGTGGTGATTTATATTCGTGGCGCCATATGGTTCGCTACTTAGAGTTGGAGTTAAGTTCTTAGGATGAGCTATAAAACCACCTACCACTTACTCTGTCGTTGATTTTAAAACACACGTGGCATTTGTTTTGTACCGAAAAGACAAACTGGAAAAGCTGCTCAGGTCGGGAAGTTGGAGGGGAAAAGACCATAAGGACGAAGCCCCAAATTTGGGTAGATCAAGTTGCCAATGCACTCAAGGTCTCCGTTAATGCAGCACTTCACGAGGCAGAAGACCGAAGCCGATGGAGAGACACAGTCATCAAATAATTGAGAGTCACGATCCTCAATAATGAGATACCAACTGGACAGAGAGAAAATGACACTCCCATCACTAATAAACTAAGCAAACTATAATTTAACTAGAAATACTTTAACGGATTCTAATATAAATAGTTTTAGTGTTTTCATTTGCATGTTGTTATGTAAAACATTAGTTCGAACGAGTTCCGTTCCGCGGTTCACTGGTATATAGTAAGATAGGCAAACAGAATTCTGGAAGAACTCGAGGGACGGAACATACACCACAAATGCTTAAGGCATCGCAGACGTTGTCAACTTGTTGCCCAAAAATACTTAACTATTATTAAATTTGCAATTTAGCAATTGATTCTATGATTATACTATTTTTTTCGTATGATAATTTAAATAAAATTACAATATTTTCTGACATTGCATTCGATTTCGATATTTATTTTCTCTCATGCCCTCTGACTATATAATGTAACAAAAAATAATCTCCCCGGTTCAACAAAGAAAAACTCAACAAATTTCCTTCAGCATTTTCTCTGAGAATTTTCTTGCAGCCATTAGTGAATTTCCACTTCTGGACCATTTTAAGGATCCAGGCCGGCAAGTTAAACCTTACCTAATTACAAAGGATCTAATGGTATTAGGCACTCTGTGTTTCCTTCGATAAAATGCCTAATGTTTCTAAGAAATAGACTCTTATTCTTACCTCAGTACGTACTCTGAATTCTAAAGCGATGGAGAAACATATTGTTCTGGTAATTGTTAGTATTGTTAGAAATTGTTTTATAGTGTTAAACGATCTTAATTTATTAAAACAATATCGCGTGAATACTTATAAAATATTCACAAACATTTTAAATATTGACACGTGCTAAAAAAATCGAAGATATTATCATTTATTTGGTAGGAAGTCTTAAAAATTTGTAACAGCTCAACATCACCCTAAACGTTAAATGCTCTAAGCCCTAAACGTGCTTGCGACAAAAATAGACGACACAGTGATGAAAGAAAGAAAGAAAACACATTTAATTTGTCACAGCTTAGAACATATACGCCCATACAAGCCTACCTACCATGATGGACTGTCCCATATTACCCTAGAAAGGTTTAACTGCGAATTGGTAGTTATAATTGGTTAATCAACATGCAAGTTAACTACTTTGCATTGTAACGGACAGTTATCGATAGCTCCCTCCTTGGTTTTGGTAGCTGGTCTCCGAGAGTGGTATAACAGATGAGAAATAGCGGATATAATAATTGCACCATAAGAAATGAATTATATTTCTGTAAAACTTTTTATCTGGCGTTTTAATTTAAGGCGTGAGTGTGTATGTAATTATATTACTCTTAAAACGAAAAAAAAAGTGTTGGAACCATGTGCCTCTTGAGTTTCAAGGTGATCGCAGTAGAACCTTATGCAATGTTGTATTTTTAATTTTGGATGCTACCATTTATGAACTGTCTTACTATCAAACAAGCTTCCTGATTTCATCCCTCAGTCACATTTAAAAACAGTCGCCCGCAATCTTCCAACTCTCTTACTTCCTAGCTGTAGATTCCACGTGGTGGTGGGTTCACCTCTCGTCTTTCTTCTCCGCTTCGCTCTATCCATGATTTCTTCGGAAACATTATTCCTCAGCAAATTAACCCGCAATCTTCGAACACTTCAACCAAATCCGAACTATTAAATTACGGCACCGAACTCAGTCTAAGTCAGTTCAGTCTAAGTTAGTTAGCAGGCTCTGTTAACCCAGCTGCCGTTACCGACGGTCACTGATCCACCTCTCAGCTGGAAATTATATGCATTCAACTACCCGCTAACGTCTTTGCAAATATTACCCACGGTTTTAACAATGCTGTTATGTCTACTGACTTTGTTTAGACTAATTAGCTCCACATGAAATACGATCATTCTTAAGAGTTCGTTCAGATACCATTATAGCTTTGTCTATTTTGATATATCGTCATGATTAAGGGGACTTGTCAACCATGGTTAAGTAAAGTTAAGGCTCTAAACACACTATCGAATTGCAAGCGAATTGACAGCGAGGCGAAGGCGCTGCGCGCTCATGTAGTAAAATAAGACTGTTAACTTTGTTTCTTTATTTATTACTTTTTATACAAGAATGTATAAAGATGGGCTTAATGCCGAAGGCATTCTCTACCAGTCAAACTTAGGGTAATGCAGAGATAAACAATATACCTAACTATACCTACCCACGTTTGATACAATAGCCTGTACTAGTATTGCTCGCGTCTCCGCCCGCGTTAAAAAGTTTTTCTGGGATAAAAGTAGCCTATAGCACTCAGAACTAATGTAGTTTTCTTTTAGCGATTTTTTTTCAAAATCTGTTCAGTAGTTCCTGAGATTAGCGTGTTCAACCAAACAAACTCTTCAGCTTTATAATATTCATAAAAGTATAGATGTGACGACTGGCACCAAAAACGGTGAAATCAGCCCTAAATCTACATAGCCTACCAAAAATAATGTCTTATTGTACGTACTGTAATAAATAAAATAAATAAAATAAAATACTTTATTCATCACGTAGGCGAACATAGTTGCACTTATGATAAGTCAAGATACATTAAATTGATTATATTAATAATTATTATAAATACCAATGGTCACTTATATAACTACCGACATTTTTATTGGGAGTAAATCTATGATAAGAAATAAACAAAAACAAAAAAAAAACAGCTCGGGCTGGCAGGAAAGGGGATATAAAAAGGACATCATTTTATTAAAATAATGGGAGGAACGCGTCGCGATCCTCACCGGTGAGGACACTACAGGCCCTAGCCTAGCTAACCTACCAGCCTTTCACTAGCTACCTAAGCGATGACGACCCGAAGAAGAAAGGCAGAAAGAAACTCCGGGCTTACTTTTTTTGTCATCAATTGTTCATTGTTTCTTTCTCTTTTTTTTTTTTTCAATTCTTTTGTGCTGTGTACAAAGTCAGATTAGTTATATAAGCTAATGCACGCACATCACCGTTGAAATAAGATAAAATCCAAATGAAGGGATTTAGGGAATACCTGGACAGGCATGTACAAATACGTAAAACTGGACATAACACAAAAAAATAATAAAATAACGGTGTACAATGTGCATTCGCCTACATTTACAAAATTATTTTTGTTGTATTGCTCTTCCTACTTTCTTAATAAAATGAAACTTATAAAGGCAAGCGCAACAAAATGATCGGTCGGTCGTCTTCCCTAAATTTAAATTATATGAATGAATATTTATAATTGTAGTAATTAGGTTATATACCTAATAGTCACAGTAGATTTAAAAGTTAAAATTATTGTAATGTCAATATTAAAGATAGATACAGATGAGACACTTTATGCAGTCAATCACTAGTAAGTGTTAACAGGGTTGGCCATGGTGTGCAGGACCACTTCTCCAAACCGTCTTATCATCGAGGTAATCCGCTACATTATAATACGCTCTAGACATTAACTCGCGCCTAACATAACACTTGAACTGGTGTCCGGGCAAATCGGCTACTTCGGAGGGAAGTTTATTGTAAAATTTAATGCTATTCGCTAAGTATGATTTACTCGTTTTACAGAGCCTAAAATTTGGAACGACTAGTTTATTCTTATTTCTAGTGTTCAGACAGTGCAAGTCACTGTTTTTAATAAAAGTACTAAGGTTTTTGCGGACATACATAATATTCCGGAAAATGTATTCGGCCGGCAAAGTCAGTATATTAGCCTCCTTAAACAGTTCCCTAAGGGAATCACGAGATCGAAGGTTGTAAATAGCACGAATCGCTCGTTTCTGTAAGACAAAAATGGTCTGCAGATCTGCGGCAGAACCCCACAGAAGAATGCAATATGACATAATGCTGTGGAAGTAAGCAAAATATACTAACCTTGCCGTAGCCACGTCAGTTAAATGTCTGATCTTTCTAATAGCGAAGATGGCAGAACTCAATTTACTCGAAATTTTCTGAATGTGGGGTCCCCATTGCAATTTATTATCTACTGAAACCCCGAGGAAAACCGTTGACGGAACTAATGCTAGTTTATTTCCATCCAAATCAATATTTGGTTCATTTTTATTACTCAGTAGCGAGAATCGGACACATTTAGTTTTTGCCGCATTTAACAGCAAATTGTTAGCTGAAAACCAGTTAGAAATCAAACTAAGTACTTTATTGGGCTCCACAAAATTTTGTTCCCTTCTATTTATCTTAAAAATTAACGAGGTGTCATCTGCGAATAATACTACATCTGCCATATTGTTAATCATATAAGGCAGGTCATTAATGTATACTAAAAATAAGAACGGACCCAAAATTGATCCTTGAGGAACCCCAATCCTAACTGCGGACCCTACAGAGGAGACATTATCAATAAATACTTTTTGTTTGCGGCCTGATAAATATGAGGATATTAGTTTAAGCCCTACTCCCCTAATACCATAATGGTGTAGCTTTAGGATGAGGGTACTGTGATCGACGCAATCGAACGCCTTGGAAAGATCACAAAATACCCCTAAAGCATCCTGTGATCCCTCCCAGGCATCCAACACAGCTTTTACCAATGCACATCCAGCATCTTGCGTGGACCTACCCTTTGTAAAACCGAATTGCCTATCATGTAAGATCTCATTTTTATTAAAAAACACCAGCATTTGATTAAGCATTAATTTTTCGAATACTTTACTTAGGGCTGGTAAAATAGAAATAGGCCTATAGTTAGAGGGTGTGTTAGAGCAACCTGCTTTAAAAACTGGTATTACTTTACTAATCTTCATAAGATCAGGGAATACGCCGTCTCTTATACAGCAGTTAAAAATATCTGAAAGGATTGGGGCAATGCTTACTATTATTGACTGCAACGCTTTAACAGACAAACCCCAAAGATCTTCGGTGCTCTTCAAGTTTAAGCTCTTAAAAACTTTTATAATATCGTAATGAGTAACAGATTCAAACTTGAAATTTGGAATTGATAATTCTAGATTTTTCTTTAAGAACGACTAAGCTGCCCCTGGTGAGGATGGCAGACATTTTGTCGTCTCAAAAGGTATGTTAGAAAAAAATAATTCAAAATAATTAGCAATATTATTTTTATCTGAAACTAGTTCGTCATTAATATTCAATACAATATTGTCTTTACACTTGGTTTTGCCAGTTTCAGTATTAATAATCTTCCATGTTGTTTTAATTTTATTATCGGAGTTTTTAATATCACTACTAATATAAGCAGCTTTAGCAAAGCTGCAAACACTTTTAAAAATTTTAGAGTAAGTTCTTACGTAATTGGTAAAATTGACATCAGGTGTATAGGACCTTCTGTCATATAATTCGTACAGAACATCTCTACTACGCCTAATACCTTTTGTTGCCCAAGAACTGAACGATATTTTATTTTTTAGAAGCACTGATTTTACACAACATGTTTTATTGAATACATTCGTAATACTATTTAATAATTTTTCAAACATATTGTTCGGGTTGCCCAAGTCGCAAGTCAGCATTGGTAACATGGAACTAAATCTTTTACTAAATTTCTGCAAATTATGTTGAGATAGGGGTCTAAATTTAATAATATGTTTACTTCTATTTTTTACATAATTAAATTGGACCATTTGACAAGTGTGGTCTGAGCGTACACCTGCTAATAACTTCTTATAGTTGAGTTTAAAATTTGTAATAACATTATCAATACAAGTAGCCGAAGTTAAAGTTAGTCTGGTAGGCTCGAGAAAATGACAGTTCAGATTAAAGGATTCAAGCAAAGTCAGAAATAAACCTTTATCTGTGGAATCAATCAGTAAATCAATATTAAAGTCTCCGCAGACTAAGATTTTCCTATTCATTTTAATTTTGTTAAGAATATCCTCCATTTTAGAAATAAAAGCTAATATGTTTGATGAAGGAGGCCTATATACACACAATATAATATAATCCCCGGTCTCTGCACACGCGACCTCACACACTCTTTCAACAGAGAGTTTTGTAATATCTTGTCTATCCTTGTATGGGACACCGTCCTTGATCAGGATCATGGTGCCCCCACCCTCTGCTGAAATCCTAATAAACGAGCTGGCGACTCTGTAACCATTAACACTAAACGCCATTCTATCTGGTTTTAACCATGTCTCCGTAAAACATAAAATGTCAACATTATATCTCTCTATAAATAATTCTATGTCAAGAACTTTGCCAGAGAAACGATTTATATTTTGATGTGTTAATATTAAAAATAGGTCATCTTTCTCTGTTGTCATACTTAAATGTTTAAATTATTAACTACAATATTATTAGTAGTACTACTAAAACATGTAGTAATCGAGGACTTTGTCATAGTACTTATGACTGTCTTAATATTATAAGCTAACAATGTAGCAATACAATGCCTACAAGTCTTTGTGAGATACACTGTATCCCTAGTCAAATTATAAGAAACAGTTACCCAAAAGCAGTACACAAGGCGTAAAAGATCTTTGACTGTAGCACAATGGGTTCATTAAGACAATAGTCTCCGGAACGAGGGCGTCAAACCTTGATGATGATTAGTTTCCGCTCTGATTATACCCAAACTGGTGTCGGGATAGTGCGAAACGGGCACGGTATTAATTTGGATTGTCCTCTTAATAATTTGGGTCATAATAACCATTTTTACATACACACACCCACGCCTTTTATCCCCGAAGGGATGGGCAGAGACGCAACTAATGCACTCATCTTTTCACCGTGAGTATTCCGTCCCATGATGTCATAGGGGGCGTGCCTATCGCCACATCGGGCACAAATTCCAGACTCCGGGTTGATATTGAATAGAAAAATCGAATATCACTTTGCCTGACTCGGGGATCGAATTTAAGACCTCAGCATTGCAGTCATACCGTAATACAACTACGCCACCGAGGCAGTCGAGACAGAGTAATGACCATTTTTAACCGACGAAAAAAATACGGAGGAGGTTCTCAAGTCGATATATAAATTACGATACAAAAATTATTACTGTTTGGCGTCGACCCAAAATTACGTAGGTATACTTAAATTAGTTTAAGAGCTTCGTTATTAAGGTTAAATAAAAAATGTTTATTATTTTTTGCTTTTCAGTTTTTTCGACGGTTTAATATTTTTGGAAAAAAGTTTTTATTCATAATAAATATGATTAGTGTTTTTGGAATCAATGATTTGATTACAGACCGATGTCACCATATGCTGATAAAGTTCCTGATAGCCTATTTGGAACTAATCTCCCATATATTATAAATTACAAATCTTGGTTTCACAGGTCTTGAATAGAAATATTTGGCAGAAAAAATCACTAGTAATATGTCAGATTTATTTGTTAGATAGCGTTATATGTCAGTTAGTTATCTGGAACTTTATCAGGAATCGGTGAAACTGGCCCTTAATATTTTATCTTGGTTGGGGCTAATAAAGTTAAGGTCATCACCGATTATCACAATAAATAAGGCGTGAATACTCAATAAAATTCAAACTTAATCGTTAAATGCGCAGGGTCGTTATTGCGGTAATTCGTGGCTGCATTAACGGCATTAGACGTTATTATACTGTCACTCGAATAATAACATCAGTCAAAGATAGTAGTTAAGTTATAACCATAGACAACAGTTTCATATTGAAATGAATATGAGCAGTGCCTTTGAAACAAAGGCATGAAATTGAGGCAACACTCAGAACCGTCCAAAACAGTTAGTTTATGTGGTTTAAACACATTATTTTTAATGAATTTCCTGACAATTGTATGGAGAATGAATTATTTCAACAAAATATTCACACAAAAATTCATTTGGTGTGCTCGGCGTAAAAATATAAATTGTCATTGAATATAACTGTGGCAAAGGATTAAAAAGTACACATAAATGAGTGTGCGGAGGATTGTACACACATTCATCGCATTGTGGAGAGCCGTGTTCGTCAGACGAGCGGGTAAAAAAACGCTGCCTTTGAGTACAAATACACTTATATTAAATTATTTATTAATACGCTCTAGAAACATTATATTATTATAATGATATTTTATCATGATGTATTCATCAAAGTTTTGATTGTTTAATTATATCATTAGGTGGCCCGAATAATGTCATGATTAATACAATAGTTCAATATCTGATAGTGTATTATGTACGGTAACGATGATGCAGCCACTTACCTGAAACAAAAAACAATGAATTTGAATTAATAAACAAAGAAATATCTAAGTAATTATATTATGTTCCAGTATTTGTCATACACAAAGTTCAATAAATACAATACTTAGTGTTGTTTTTTATGCATAATATTATTGTTGATTAATAATATGATTATTATTTTATACCATATTTACTTATTAAAAACTACATTTTTTTAAACTTTATCATACAAACTTAATTTATAAAGGGTGCACACATTCATTTCAAACTTAAAATAAATTATGTTAATCACACAATTGAATTGAATCATGCATTCAATTTCCTATTAGATTAGTATCCAGTTCTTATTTACTCACGATTCTTATATTATGTTGTTTAGTATCTATATATTTAGTCAAAAAGGAAATGTTAGCCTAAACCTGAGTAAAAAGCAGTTAATCCCCACTCAAATCAATTTTCTATTGTTTCAATTCATTATTATTTGGACTGACTGCCTACTCCCTTTAGCTGAAACTAACCTAACATATTTTTTTCCTGATCTAGCAATCAATCCGGTACATTTGAGTTCCTAATATTATATAAACTGCCTCAAAATAACTATGAAAACATTTATAAAGGAAAGTTAAACGGAGTCAAATTAAAAACGCTCGAAAAACCCGCCCGTCTACCTCGCCAGGATGTGGGTGCGCTTCCGAGCACACTCGCGGCATCCCTCGTTTGTTTTACCACTCGCAATTAAACCGGCTGAGTGACGGGGATTGTCGCCTCGGTGCGGAGAAAAATCATAAACACCGCCTCTGGAAACGTCTACTGTGCTGATGAACTAATCTGTACGCGGGAATTATCTGCGTATAAAGTTGACATTTTGTTTTTTTTTATGAGAATTGTTATAGATCCTTGCGTTAGGAATATCTAAGTAAAGCATCGTTTGGCTAAGTTTTGACTAGCAACCTCTCGCAGCAATAGATATAGTGCGCAAAAACCTCAAATATGTTTATACAAGCGGATATTTCTATATAATTCGATTCATATGCGACTCACCGCAAGTCTTGCAATGCCTGATGGCATTACACGGTATTTACACGGTCGCTTGTGCAAGACTACTCCTGCAAGTTTTCTGGCTAATTTAATCCTCACTTTTTAGAAAGAGATCGCGGTTGAATTCCTGCGATATGACAATGTGGTATCAAATAATGAAGCACTGAACATTTGTTTCTAAAAATACCAAAGTCTGCTACTACACGGAATTCAAGTAACCAACTGGGATTCGATTACTTATATCTAACTCCCAATATCGCTGTCATATTGGGAGTTAGATGTAAGTAATAATATTTTTAATATTTTTTTACTATGTATAGTATATATCTTACATATTTTTTTTTTATGATATAGGGGGCAATCGAGCATACGGTTCACCTAATGGTAAGTGATCACCGCCGCTCATGAACATCTGCAATACCAGGGGCCCCACAGATGCGTTGCCGGCATTTTAGGTGGGAATACGCTCTTTTTTTGAAGGTCTCTTTTTTTTATTTTTACATAATATACGGTTCTTTTATTGTATCGAAACAGAAGATTAGTTAACATAAAAGTGGATTACATTGTGTTTACACTCATTAGCACCTCTGAGAAAAAATAAGGGAGGTTGGAGAGGGAGTAATGACCCTCTAGCACTTACAAACACTACAAACACAAGCAAAATTGTTACTAATACCACACCTGTTTAAATCTCTATACCAGGTAAACTAGAACATTCTTTACTTCAAACTGATTTTAGCATATTACATCCCCATACCACATTAATTGTTATACTAAAACCACGACTTATCAAAATTATTTTGGTACTTGAATGTCAAAATTCTTTCCACTGTTAAGTTTTACATCACAAATGCTATCGTAAATTACGAACAAAGTACGTATACATAACATAATATAGCAAAAAAATCAGTACAATCCTCAAAGACTTGAAATTCGATTCGTATTCAAAGAAATTCACTTCAAAATTTGGCAGATATCACAAAGAATCAGATTTTGATGCAGACAAAGGCAAATTTTATGCTCCATTAACTTTAACCATTCCATTTTTCAACCAACTTTTTCTTAAATCTATAAAGGAAAACATTATGGAAATAGAGCATCTGAGAGTTTTCTATGTGAATTTCGAATATAACGTGTACTAATGTGCAGGCAAGAAGAAAACGTATAGCCTAACCTCTCCCTAAACTTAATAGAAAGTTTCACCTGGATATGTACAGCGTTCATTATCCCAATAAATAATATTTTATGTAATTTTGATAATTACGTAAAAACGTACGTTACGGTATCTCATTATGTAAGAGGCCGTCTGGGTGGGTACCACCGCAACGTCTATTTCTACCGCCAAGCAACAGTGTGCATGCACTGTTATGTTTCGGTTTGAAGGACATTGTAGCCAGTATGACTACTGGACATAATGAGATCTAACATCTTATGTCTCAGAATGACGAGCGCAGTGGAATGCCACACAGTACTTTGTAAGTCAAGGTGCTGGATGGTGTTACTACTGTTTATGGGTGGTCGTATCGCTTACCATCAGGCGAACGGCATGCTCGTCTCGTCATTTAATGCTATAAAAAAAAATTACACTACCTAAAATGTCCTACAAACGGAAGCACAACAATGTTCATGATACTGCATGGCAGCAAAATTAAACAATGTGTTAGACCGACTCTAGCATACAAAATACCTCCTTATATTTTATATTTCTTGGAAAACACAGCATTTGTACAAAAAGTTAGGAGTAACAGCTGCGCAGATTTAGCTAATCTGCCGGTCCTATAAACCGCGCGGCGTTATGTTAAATAGGTAAATTTAATTAGGAAACTTTTCGCAGACGTATGGTAGCAATGAATCAAGTACACGACTCGAGAACTGTGACGAATTCTCGTAAACTTTTCGTACCATTACCTCGGCTGTTTTGTACCATTTATAAAGGTTTAAGGTGTTGAATTTTTACTGAAATAGAACTGACAAAATTTAGACAACCTATTGCGATGATATCTGACAAGCTCTATTTTTGACGATTACTTAATATATCCAATGTAAAAACCTCCTGAGTTAATTAATGTTCCTTACAAAAAAGGACATACTTCATAAGTAAACCTATAAAATCTCTTGGCACGAAGGAATTACCACCCACGTCACTCCTTAATTAAGGAGGCGACCAAAAAGCCAACGCTCGTCCGTCAAAAGCGACGATTTGACGCGAAATCCGATTACCAGCACTTGACGGTGACACCGGCATGACGTCACCGCTTGTTCATTATAAACCGGGCTTAAGATGAGAATTAACTCGGTTGTTAGCGTTAAATTTGAAAGCTAAGGGTTTTGGATCTAGGGTGTTTTCTGAAACTGCATGAGTTTTTGAGGTTTAGGATGAGGATATATTTTTAAAGAAGGCCGTTGAAAATAATATTTACATAATATATACACTACGACTACATAAACAATAGGAATGTCACCTATTACTTCAAATTACGAAGTTCTACATGCTACGGAATTGGGTCCGCCATTCTGACATATTAGAATTTTCATAATGATCAGTAATTACACCAGCTAAAATGGAACCTAATAGTATTTCCATATTGCTATTTAGCGCCAGAAATAGACAAAGCAGAGGTACGTGTGGGACGAACTCATATATGAGTCCGACCAGCTAGCAAAACGTTGAAAAATTCCGTCTAAAATCTAAAATTCTATCAAGAATACTGTGTGTGCATTTTCTTCAGGATCATCTCTAAATTCAACAAAAGCCACGAGAAATATAACTTTATCAAATCTAACAGAATATTTTCGGTACAAAAATGAAGTTATAAATTTCGTTCATTCATCAAATTTTATTACGTTTGGGTTTCTGTTTAACCTGATATAGTGACGGTGTACAGAATAATAACACAATTATGGTAATTTACAATTGAACCGCTACTTTTGCAAAGGTTTAAATTATTTTAACCTTTACCTTAGTTTGTACTCGTTTAGCTTTATTTCGAAATCTGGATTTCATTTGATATGATATAAAGTAATCTTATTACTTTGTAACTTAGTTTTTGGCTATAAAGTCTGCCCGCCTTGACGCTCAGGGAGTATATTATCTTCTTATTAGTCAAATGATTCTCATAATCAGTTCAGTAGTTTCTGAGATTACTTAGACCCTACATTTCAGTGTTCGGATGTTAAATTATATTACTGATTGGTTAGTAAATTTATTGGTGCCCTTAGCTATATTCCTAAATCAAATAAAAGTAACATAAAAAACCCATGGCTAACCGAAATATGGTACTATCAAAATACTCTACACTCAATTTATAAATAATATTAAATCGCACCCTGTACACTCAAACCAACAAACAAAATAAAAACGTAACTCATACTCTATCAATTCAATTACCCGACCAAAAAAAAACAAAATGTAATGCGAAAACAAAAAACGCGGATTGACTTAATTTAATTAACACCAGCAATTTCTACAGAGTGTTTCGAAAACGATGCGATTCCAAATAGCCGCTGTAATTACAACTGGCAGCTTAATTAAGTGACAATGACTTCGATAATTGTTTTTCAGTGCTGCAAAGGTCGTTGCGTGCAGACTTTACTATGCAGGCAGAATATACCGGATATACGGTAAAAATTGTTTGTGATATAGAAAAAGCATAGAATTTTCATCATCATCATCAGCCACGTGAAATCCACAGCTAAATATAGGCCTCCCCTAAAGATTTCAGAAGGACCTGTCAAAAGCGGCCTGGATCTAGCGTTTTCCTGATTTTCCAAGTCTTTTATCAAGTCGTCTGTACGCTTGGCAGATGGATGTCCAACGGTGCGCTTACCGGTACGTGGTCTCCACTCGAGATTTTTTGCCCCATCTACCGTCTAATTCTGTTTACTATGTGCCTTGCACATTGCCACCTTAGCTTTCTAATTCGGTGGACTATGTCGGTGACTTTCAACTGTCGTTCTACTACGGATCTCTTCATTTCTGATTTGATCGCATTTTACTGGTGATAGGTCTCTCATTATGTAAGAGGCCGTCTGGGTGGATACCACCGCAATGTCTAATTCTACCGCCAAGCAACAGTGTGCATGCACTGTTGTGTTTCGGTTTGAAGGACATTGTAGCCAGTACAACTACTGGACATAATGAGACTTAACATGTTGTGTCTCAGGATGTCGAGCGCAGTGGAATGCCACACAGTACTTTGTAAGTCAAGGTGCTAGATGGTGTTGCTACTGTTTATGGGTGGTCGTATCGCTTACCATCAGGCGAACGGCATGCTCGTCTCGTCATTCAATGCTATAAAAAAAAAAAAAAGAGAAACTCCGATTATATTTTTTTTTATTTTATATATTATTATTATATAAATTATGATAAATATTGGTTCATTTTTAACCCTTCAACGCCCGCTTGTATATAGATATATACGTGGTTGCCCTATATACCCGGACGCCGGTGTCCGCCGCGGGCGTTGATGAGTCAAGTAGGTTGAATAATTACAGAGATACAGCTTGATCTCTGGATAGTATACGCTGCGGTATATTGGTAAGGTCACTTAAAATGAACGCATACGACAGATTTGACACGCAAATTCGGCAGCAAACGTTAGCCATAAATAACAAAACACATCGGGCGGCTATTAATTATGAAAAACAAAATCCATTCAAAATTTATCGCGCACGTTACCAAAAATCCAAAAATATTGAATCTCATTAAACACGTGTAGCGGGGCGCATTTCGCTCGGATATTCCCCGCGCAATATGCGGATATGCGGATACTAGCGCCATATTGTCGACGGAGCGACGGAGGGGCCATCATTCAACCATCACGTTGGTAATTAGCTTGCGGATAAATCCTATTCAATATTTTCTCGTGTAAAGAAGGGGATTCTAACTGGCCCGTGAGGGATAAACTGTTATGAACGTTTACTTCAAACACACGTGATTTAGTTGAATCAAGTTTGTAAGGGGCCTTTCATGATAAAGTTTGTTGCTTTATCAACATTTAAAGGAAAGAGGGTTCATTATACGACAACCTAATTTATATTACCAGTGTGTATATTGCTCGCGTAAAGTATTTTCTACTTTTTGTCACGGTTAAATTGAATTACTGCCTCAGTGGTGTTGTTGTATTACGGTACGACTGCAATGCTGAGGTCTCGGGTTCGATCCTCGGGTTGGGCAAAGTGATATTGAGTTTTTCTATTGAGTTTCAGCCCGGAGTCTGGAATTTGTGCCCGTTATGGCGATATCACATTATGGGACGGAATAACGGCGAAATTGGGTACACTAGTTGCGCCTCTGCCTACCCCTTGGGGAATAAAAGGCGTACGTGAGTGTGTATTTGTGTGTGTAAATTAAATTAAAATTTTATGAGCAATGTGATCTCGGCTAGTATTCGTATTGCTATGCTTATGCATAACTAGCTTTTGCCCGCGGCTCCGCCCGCGTGAATGAGGTTTCCTGGGATAAAAGTCCCGCTTTATGTTTTCTCGGGATAAAAGTAGCCTATGTGTTAATCCAGGACATGATCTATTCGTGTGCCAAATTTCATCGAAATGTAGTTTAATGTTATCAATCTTTCACCGAACCTATACGATACATAAATTATGTGCTTAATACTGCAAGGTACGTAAAAACAGTAGTTTTTGCGTGAAAGAGTAACAAACATCCATACTTACAAACTTTCGCGTTTATAATATTAGTAAGATTACCATCAGGCACCGATCCCAAAACAATAATATATACACACAATATCACGCCTTTATCTCCGAAGAGGTAGGCGGAAGTGCAATCACATAATTCCGACTCCGGGCTTAAACAAAACAGAAAAACCCAATATCTCTTTGCCCGACTCTGGCTTCGAACCCAGAACCTCAGAGCGGTGGTCGTATCGTAATGTTTATTTTATAAATATTTTTAGACTCACATAGTCTTGAAGAATTTTAGTAGACCTTGCAGTATTAAGCACATAATTTATGTATCGTATAGGTTCGGTGAAAGATTGATAACATTGTTTACATCTTTTGCAAACTCCACCATAATTACATCACCACCTTTTAAAGTCTCCTTGCGTACCAAATATTGACTATGTCGTTAGATCGACATAAACAAAAATTAAAATTAAATCCAAATGTCGAATGTCAAATCATAACGGCCATTCGGTAACGTACACAGTCGTAATTTCCATCAAACAATACGAGCGGCGAGCCGTGTGCCGGCACAAAACATCGCTTGAGGTCGCCCACTCTTTGTTGCAATTGTCATTTCGGACCTCCGCGCCAGCTTTTATATTCAGCACATTCTATTGTCACGTTATACCTAAACAACTTCGGCGGATATTGAACTTTATATCCGCAACGTACAGCGCAATGTTGCGTGGCGGATAAATCCTTTAAAACCTCCCAACAATATGTAGAAAAGCAATGAAAATGAAGTGGTCCTGACCGTTTGATGCATTGGTGGTTTCGCAAAGGATTTCCCTGTATTGTGGGTGTTATTAATTTTTCGTTTTGATGTAGGTCGCGTTGACGCGTCAACGGCTATTGTTCGTTTACATCAACAATATGAAGATATCTCATTGTTGGAGGATATAAAATGTTTATTTACGACAACTTTATTCAAAGGACAATGGCGAAATCGTATTTATAAATAAATTATGCGTTTAGAAATTCCATACATGGTAATCTCAATATAATTATTTTGTATGATTTTTCAGCATACTAACTTTAGTTGTACAAGTGTGTATAAGTTGCATAAATTATTAAAAAAACTTAATTGACTTTTTAGCAATGTGTCACGGCCATTTTTTATGAATGACATAAGATTATTTAGGCTACCAAAACATCATTTTCATCAGGTCTCTAAAAATTGCAAAAAATATATCTGACGATAAAATGTTCATTAGGAATAACAACAAAGATTTCAGCTTTCTTACCACATTTTTTTACTATGTATATTCTATTCTATACATTCTTACCAGCTGCCTGTTGGCTGTATAGTTACGGTCATTGCTTATATCATTTAAAAAAAAAAAGCTATTTCCGACATTTCGTTTCTGGCATGTAGTATTTTTGTAAAATGTGTGATAATATGTTTTGATTGAAAATAATGTACCTGGTCGAGCAACCGTACTGTAGGTTGCTGCGCTCGTACCATGACAGTTGTCTGGTATTTGGGGGCCGCCAGACAAAGGCAATGTATCTGCCCCGGGAGAATTTTTAGATGAGATATTTATCAGAGAGAATTATTATGAAGAAGATGAATAAACATTAAAAAAAAAACAAATGTGTTTTATTTTTTTTCAGAACTCGTTTTTATTTAATTGTTATTTCCCAAAGCCTAGGACTTAGGGTCTGAACGTATTTTTCCCAATAGTTTCAGAGTTTATTACAAAAAAAAAACAAAGAAACCTTTACTATTTACTATAGTAGTATCTATAAATAAAAAATGATTTGATATATAAGCTTGTATAGCTGAGGAAGGTGCTTGCCGCGCGCTAGTATGCCATGTGGCAGATCACCCTTCTCCATGTTTAGTGAAATGTTAGGTTCGAATGTGATGAGGGAGGGTCTCGCGTGACAATAGACAGATTACCAAACATTTTATGAGTTTCATTATTCATATTATTATGTAAGAATCAATTCATAAATGTCAACTAAATCATAACCTCAAAATCTTTAAAATGAAAAATCTTTAGATTTAGACTTTTTTCACTAATAATCTTGATACATAATTGTTTAGGAATTGCTGCTGAATTGTTAAATATTTTTTTTACTTCTAAACGCTACACATTTACATCAACTAAAATCATGTATGGAGACCTGCCATTGTCCTTTAGTCATCATATAAATTTTATTTATCTAAATAATATTATTTTTGGAATTAGATCAGTAGTTTTAGAAATTACTTTGTATTTACAAATTTACGGGTGGTAGGTCTCTCAGTCCGTCTGGGTGGGTACCACCGCAATGTTTAATTCTACCGCCAAGTGGCTGTGTGCATGCACTGTTGTGTTTCGGTTTGAAGGACATTGTAACTGCAGGACATAGTGAAACTTAACACCGTATGTCTCAGAATGACGAGCGCAGTGGAATGCCACACAGTACTTTGTAACTCAAGGTGCTGGATGGTGTTGCTACTGTTTATGGGTGGTCGTATCACTTACCATCAGGCGAACCGCATGCTCGTCTCGACATTCAATGCAATAAAAATATAATTAAAGCGATTTTATAAATCAATGCGTATTTATGGCCCATGAGTTCATGGCTAGGAGTCTAGGTCTAATTCGGGTCTTTCCATCAACAACTAGTACATATCCAACAGTCTCAATTTTTTATTAAAAATATAATATTGTGTGTCCTCTCTTAAGAAGTCAGGATGTTAACTCAAACAATTATTACTATAATTAACTAGCTTTTGCTAGCAGCACCGCCCTCGTGAAAACCTTTTTCCGGGATTTGAGTCTCTCTTTATATTTTCCCGGGAGAAAAGTAGGCTATGTTACTCACTGATAATGTATAGATCATCTACGATAACATGGCTCGCGCCTCCAAAATTCAAAACGTTTAAAGTATTTGTGAAAGTATTTAAAAAGCCCCATCAAGACTCACAACGCATACAGTGGGTGCCGAGTGGGCCGTAAATAAGAAAAATAAATCCAAGGGTTTATTGCTCGATTAGCGGTGTCTCTAATATCAAATTATCGGCGAGCCATGTTATCGTAGTTCATCTATAGCTTTATATTAGTGAAAAAAAAAATTAAAATTGTTCCAGAAGTTTTTGATTTTATTCGTTACAAACATACAAATCTTTCCTCTTTATAATATTAAGTGTAGATAAACAATAAATACACAATTTTGTGAAGTCGGTGGTGTTCGCCTCTAATCGAATCAACCTTGACGCAACGGTAGTTTACTAAAAAAAATCCAGCTAAAAATAATTGAAAATTATATAGCAGATTTAATGGCGGGCAATTTGAATATATCAAGCGAGTTCTTTTGGTGTATTCGCCGAAATAACACACGGTGTGCATAATTCATAGTAAAACGTTATGGATTACCGGTACTCGTGTTACTCTACACGCGATGTTTAACTATCGGTTTACGGAGTTAACTGCTGAACTTACTGTAAGCAACTATGTAGACTGAAATGAGGATTACAACTTATCTATACTTGAATGAAACTTTGCTAATAAATATTCAACGCGAAGATTTCTTCTACCTGCTTTAATTCCACTCTAAAGTGAGGTCAATCCAACACACTTTTTCAACACCAAGACTATAAGTAAATCGAACTTGTAACTTGATGCAGGAATCAAATCTGTAGCCCCTGTAGTCTCATTGTCTATTGCGCCATCGAAACTGTCAATAAACTTTTATTTTCCTTTGAGTTTCTCCAAATAAATGACTTTTTGATACACGTATTCCACTATATTTCCCCGATGTATAAATTAAAGATTCTGTGGAGCTGAGACCGATTCTTTCATATAAATGTTAATGTACAGGGGTGAGACGGCTCCGCCAATCACAATGGGGTTTGAATCTGCGCGGACTTCTTGTGGAATTTTTATAGGCTTTTTTATCTATCGGATGGGAGATAGAGTTTTTAGAACGTTAGTGTGAGGTCTATATTCGTGAAATCTCGTTTTGTAATTCAACAATTTTATGTGAAAGAACATGTCCGAAAACGGGCTTAAAATTCTAACCAAGACAGTTTATATATATTTGGATAGAACTCCTAAAAACTAGCCTTTTACAATAAATCGTTTAATTTTAAAGACCTCCAATTTTTAGATTTATGTAATTTTATTATGCTTAAAAACTACACTTGATATGAACGTTTTTAAAAAAGTAAGTTATAAATGTGTGTGTCTAAAAATATGTTTTTAATGGATCCAAGGTCCATATTTTGCCCCTTTGATATCCCTAAAGACTGCGCTTGGTTAGATTTTGAGGCCCAGCACCCATACAAAAAGCGGACATCTCCTTTATATAAAACTAGCTTTTGCGCGCGGCTCCGCCCGCGTGGAAAAGTTTTCCGGGATAAAAAGTAGCCTATAGCACTCAGGAGTAATATAGCTTCCTATTAGTGAAAGAATTTTCAAAATCGGTCCAGTAGTTCCTGAGATGAGCGCGTTCAAACAAACAAACTCTTCAGCTTTATAATATTAGTATAGACTATAGTATAGATAAAAAGATGACACTATTTTCAATTGTTTTTGACGTTTTATAGCTTTCTGTTTTAGTGTAGTAACTGTTGTAGAAATTTTCAATAATAAAGCGATCTAGCTTGTGAGCATTGTCAAAAAAACTATGTTTATTTTCTCTGATTCACTCGGTTTCATTTTGTATTATGCTAGTATTGTCGATGTTTTAACAGAGATTTAGATAAAATCTAGGTACCTAAGTGCTAAAGGAAAGCGACACAACGGTCTACATAAAATATGTAACATCAGGGTCCACTATTTTAATCATCAAGCAACCCCATCGAAGGGGAGAAAATTCCAATAACAACCCCACGCTGCCGTCGGAAATAATTTCCTCGGAAATTAGAGGTTTTTAATTCTAATAATAGTCTTTGATGATCGAATTGTTGATGATGAACCATTGTGATGTACCGGAGCGGAATAAATATTACATAATTATAGATTATGAGACAACTAAATGGCCCCGACTTAGCATGACAATATCCAGCAATCTACTTAGAATAGGGATCGTTGATCTTTATTGAACACATGTTTTTGAAATTTAATTATCATATAAGCACTGGAAATTGAAATTATTATAAGCTTTAGGCTGGCGCTAAACCTTATAACAAATTAAGATTTACAAGAATCATCTGGATACCATAGTTTACAAAAAATGTGTAAGCTAGTTTTAAGTGATAAAGTAATGCATTATTTATGTATTTACAACAAAAATGGACCGGGAAAGAAAACCAACGTAAAGTACGAGCTTGGTGTATTTCCGTGTGTTTCGAGTGAGGTTCCGGAAACACGAATATTCCCGTTTCCTGAAAACCTATTCCATTCTTTCAAGGGCGGTGGCGCATGCTTAATTCTTCTGACATGCTGAGGAGTTATGACCAGTGGAGATCCTTTATCAGTAACACATTTTATCGATTGCCGGCTGAAGCTACGCGATAAAAAAAATATAGCGGATCTGTAGTTTCGAAAATGAACATGAATTAATTATAACACAGCATTAGATTAATTTTAAATAACATTTACCCTACGCTAGAATTGTGAACCAAATCAAATGACCTATTTTCACAAACAATTTCTTCCTAACCACATACCAAGCTACAATGGTATTTACATACAAATCAAATGAGACAAGGCTTACATAAATCATGGCGTATTAAAACAACTCTACTTGGGTAATGTAAAATGGATTGTAATCCTTTGAACGAAGGTTTAAATTCAACCGGGTTTTGTTTTCATTACGAATGAAATACAGTGATACGCGGTAATAAATGAATTATTTATACTAAAGAAATTAACGTATCATGTGCTCTGAAGTTAGAAATGTATGTATAATATGGATGCGGCAATCCGCGTATGTTATAAGACGAGCAGACTAGCAGGTGATCATTTGATGGAACCATGAACAATCATAATAATATCTAAGTGGGAGATCTTTATAAAAAACCAGACTTCTGCTCGCGGCACTGCCCGCGTGAAAAATGTTTGCCGGGATAAAAAGCAGCCTATAGTCCTCAGGAGTAATGTAGCTTCCTATTAGTGAAAGAATTTACTAAATCGTTCCAGTAGTTTTTGAGTTTATCCATTACAAACAGACTTCGTGTCGTTTTATTGGGATTGGTTGAGAGATTAACACGTGACTGGCTTATTGGTCTCTTGATCAATAATAAACATCAAAATTAAATGATATCGTCTTACGAGTTGCGTTTTTTTCTACATTCTAAGCCCACAGCAGATATTTTCGTACATGAATGTAGAGTGGTGCTAAGCTTCTCACAGGCGCGTCTCTAAATTGCAATGTACTGTCTCCCTCCGCAAGCGGCCGCAGACTAACAGACGGATTTGCAGACTCGTTACAAACTTTGGCCAAATGAGACAACAATAAAGCTTTAGTGAAACAAAAGAGTGGAAAATCCTAGCTCCCATTATCCTACTGTGGGGACTTGAGGTTTGTTAAAATTAAATGTAGAAACCGATGAACAGAATTGCATGTTTGTTCTTCGTCGGACTATATCCTAGAGTCTAGACTAAAATAAAGATTTTTGTTCATATAAACTCAAACATACTAACAATATAAAATAATTAAATAAGTTCTCCTATAAACTATCAGTTATAAAAGAAAAAAATATGACGAAGGCAGGCTAAATTTAGAACAAATTTCCACATGTACGGAGAGTAGCTTGCATAATAGTTATGATGACAGTAGCTAAACGTGAAACAAAGGGGCAGCGTTTAATCCATCGCAGCGACTCTCCGCTGCCAATAACGAAGGCCTATGCTTAGCGAGCGGATAAATCTCAGCGTGTAGTGTGCAGGCGCGGACTGAGGGACATAAAGGAAAATGTTAACTGATATTTTGTTCAGGATATCACAAAGGTCAATTTTAGGCATGAATGTTTCGTGATTGATGTGCTAATCAGTAATAAAGCAATGGATCGACAAAAAGATTTTTGCAGATTTTATAAATTTGATATGTCGGGAGAATATACATATAAATTAAAAGTAAAAAAAATCTATAAAAACAAGCTTTTATTTAAATGCTCTAAAAAGAAAAAAAGTAACTTTAAATTGAATCAAACTTTGTTTAGTACTATGTAGACATAAAAGCATATCATAATATCTTTACTGTTTCAGGAATCTTCTTCTTCAGGCGCCTCTCCATTACTGAAGGTTAGCAGCCTGTTACTTGAACCTATCTTTGTCCGTGGCTATTTCAGGAATATACCAATGAATTTAATATATTACAAAAATTGTTAGCGAACAATACTATTTTCCTCCTCATCTTAAGATACATCTTTAATGGTCTTAGCTTCTCAATTTCCATAACCTAAGGCCCCACAACCCCCACTAAACCCCAACTCCCACCCAGTGTGATCCCCAGTGACCCAGTGAAAAGTGAAACGCGCGTGAAATGGAACGCAACGGCCCTCTACAAGATGGCGACTTGATGTATGGACGGGCGGACGCCAACGACGTTGATGAAGCGACTCTACCATGGTTTAAACTGATTTTGTATAATATAGATTTAAACTGACGGCGTGTGGTCTCGTCTGTGTGGATCTAAAGTACTCGGCAGTAAATTATGCATTGGAGCAGCAATTCTGCGACAAAACGTTTCATCGGTGTGATAAAGACGACGCTCTACGAAGCTAAGGCTAACCCATTTTTCTAAAGGTCTTCACATCCAAGTATTTATATCTTTCTATGCATAATATTTACTTCCGAATACTGTAAGCCTCTTGTATAATGTATACGAAAGTTTCAATCGTCTATTTCGCAACAATCAACATATTAATCGTCAATTTATATACCTTCAAATAATTTAGATACCTTGTTGTGCTCCAAATAAAATGATGTATTATAATACAATTATGTTTTTACAACATTTTGATATCTCAAAATGTGAACAGTTGAATGCAATACCAAGTTTTGTGATCCAAAGTTCTGAGAGTTACTCCTGCTTAAAGAATCGTGGCGTGGTCTGGCTGCCCCAACATTCTCTCTTCCAAACTATCCCAGTTATAATTTAGTCAAATTCGCTTAAAAAACAGATTATTATAATGTATTCATATCCTTTGACGGGATTAGTGATCATATTCAGATGTACATGTGTCGAAACAAAATGAAAAAATCATTTAGAAACCAGTTTTCTTCAGCATTTCGTTACATAATTGCCGCGAATGTCCTTATGCGATTGCCCTTAGTGTACGACAATCAATGTTTGATGAGGCGCACGCGTTATATTATGTTCCAATAGGGTAGTTGACTACTTTTTTTAATACATTTATTAAAAATGTATGCCATCCAAAATCTAACGGAAGAATAATTTTCAAAATTGGGGCAATAATTAGTAAGTTATAAAGCTTCGAAATTTGGTGGAAGCGGTAGTTGTCAAATAACAGTAATATTGCACTGTAACGTCATCGAGAGTCGCCGGCCATAACGCTGCGTGCGTGCGAAAGAGATAGCGCGGTATCCCCTCCACGTCCCCACTTTTGCTCACAACAATATTTCAAATATGAATAACTGCTTCATTTTTCAATCAATTTTGAAGCTGATTTCACAGAAGAATTTCTTTTTTGTATCATTTTCGGTTACATATAAAATAATTTACAAAATCAAACAAAGGAAACTACCCTATTATACAGTTCATGTGTCCAACTTTGATATATCTGACTTATATATTAGACAAAAATATATGCTTACTGGAATTGTACTGTTGTTCCAAACACGCCGCATGTTCATGCATGTTTGGAACCCGCGCCTCCCTGGGGATCTCCCGTCACCCGCCAATTTGCTGACTTATAACCCTACGTACGTACACTGTGACGGTATGAAACTGCGTGTAAAGGATTTTTGACCCTAAATCGTTGATTTAAAATGGACTTTACAAAATCATTTTTTATGCAATTTAATGACATGCACAAGCTGGTTTCCTAATGGTAAATGCTATATATGTATTATCATGCGTAAAGATAAAGCTTTATATCCCCTTCTCAGCACATTGCGTGCACGGAGAAGTGTGAGGTTTGGCATAGCTAAAGCTCATATAAAGGAATACAGAAAAATAAAATTTATGAATTGCCGTCGAATTTCGACCAGTGGGCAACTATTAGTAAATATTATTTCTAATTAAAATTAGTAAGGTAGAGAATAGATTTGCGGTTTCGACTGTAATGTGAACTACGGGATTTCTATGCCCGATGGTCGTTGTTCATACATACACACTCACGCCTTTTATCCCCGGAGGGGTAGGCAGAGGCGCATCTAGTGCACCCAGTTTTCATCGTGCGTATTCCGTCCCATGATGTAATAGGGGGCGAGCCTATCGCCATAGCGGGCACAAAGTCCAGACTTCGGGCTGATACTGAATAGAAAAACTCGATACACATTCGTTGTTCTGGTACAAAAAGTTGCGAACATCTTTGTAAAGTCTTATACATACTTATATGACTACGGTGACTATTTGTTCTTAGATGTACTTACTTCTAATCACAAATAGTTTTTGAATATTTCCAAACTGAGTACAATGAGTAAGGTATGGAACACGGAGTGATTTGTGCTGGCAGTTACAATGCATACGTTATGTGCACAATACAGGTTTACGAGCCGACAAATTACATTCCCAACTCGTAATATTGGTATGTAGAGTAGTATTGTGAATCGTTTTAACTATTTACTTTACTACGAGATACTGCCTCGGTGGCGTATTTGTATTACGGTATGACTGCAATGCAATGGTCGCGGGTTCGATCCCCGGGTCGGGCAAAATTATATTAGATTTGTCTATTCAGTATCAGTCCGGAGTCCGGAATTTGTGCCTGATATGGCGATAGGCTCGCCTCCTATCACATCATGGGTCGGAATACGCACGGCGAAATGTGAGTACATTTAGTTACGCCTCTGCCTACCCCTTCGGGGATAAATGTGATTACACACTGGCTGCAATGTACCTTAAACCAAAACAGTGCCTGTGTCGCTACTTTAATACAAAAATAGGCATAGTCTTACTCAGAGGGACTGTCTACGGAAGATTTACTACCTAAAATGTACCTATCGTTATAATTAATAAGGTTTAATTTATTTACATTATAAACGGTCATCTGAATTTGAATTTAGAACTAAATCACACACACAACCCTCCCAATAATAGTCAACATTTTTCGTCCAACATTCCAATATCAAATTGGGTGATGGCCATTGGTTATTGGCCCCATGATTTATTGGCCTAAGTGCCCAAAACATGGCCGACGACATCCCAAATTACGCGCATTTATACTGTCCCTTCTAATGTATGCGATTACTCACGGCAGACGGTGAGTTTGTCTGTGGACAATGTAGGAGGTAATGGGGGATTCCCCTTAAATGTTGGATAAATTACCGTGAGCTAAGTCGATTTCCTGGGAGGTTTTAGTTTATAAAAAAATGAGGACACAGGTTGTGTTCGCAGGAAAGGTAGGTCAAATACAGGTATTATTTCAAGTACATCTGACGTTAAAATTTATGCCTGGTCTAAGGTTATCTCCACCCTCCCGCTAAAGTATACACTTTCCTTGAACTAAAATGAAAACATAATATATCTACCTATTTTATTATTTTTATACCTACCCACTTTTCCCGTAAATCCTCTTTTACGAGCTGTTATTTCTGCCTTCCTAATTAAGACGTAATTATGTACGCAATACTATAAATAGGGTTGTCACGGAATTACAATAGACATAATTAAAAAGTATGTTTGATATTTGTTATTATTTTTACACTTTCTCTATGCGGCCTTATTTTTCCATTGAGGCGTTATATACTTACAGCACCTTTCAATAATAATAATATTTTTTTTTATTTTTATTTTTTTATGGCATTGAATGACGAGACGAGCATACCGTTCGCCTGATGGTAAGCGATACGACCACCCATAAACAGTAGCAACACCATCCAGCACCTGGAGTTACAAAGTACTGTATGGCATTCTACTGCGCTCGTCATCCTGAGACATAAGATGTTAAGTCTCATTATGTCCAGTAGTTACACTGGCTACAATGTCCTTCAAACCGAAACACAACAGTGCATGCACACTGCTGCTTGGCGGTAAATACATACAGTAGGATATAAGAGTATAATTTAGCGGCAAGTGTGAGTGAGAATTTCTCCGGCAAACGCTTGCGCCTGTTTCTTTGATGTATGCTAGGGAGGCGGCTCTTGTCGATATTTTTTTTATTGCTTTCAATGGTAGACGAGCTAACGGCCCACCTGATGGTAAGTGGTTACCATCGCCCATGGACGTCAGCGATGCCAAGTGATACCTGAGAAGTTCTCTGGATTTCGATGGTATGTGAAGTCTGCCAACCCGCACTAGGCCAGCGTCGTGAACTAAGGCCTTAACCCTCTCAGTTGTAGAGGAGGCCCGTGCTCAGCAGTGGGCAGTATATAATACAGGGCTGGTATGGTATGGTACCAAACCACAATTCTACATATTTATGTATACAGCAACAAGGTTAACAAAAAAAACTACAATGGAAAACGATTTCCCAAGATACCACACCATGAAACGATTTTTTACTCAAGTATACGTATTTTTATTCACTACCGATTGGATTATTAACAAATGTTTCAGGCTATTTTATGAACAACCACTTCTGTAAAAGTATGAGATGAGCTCTTATTTAATATAGTAATCGCAATTGAATTTTGTTTATCATTTCATTGATATTTTTCTGCCATATGAAGTTGGTGATATACAAAAATAATTGATTTTAATGCCTAAGAATGTCGTGAAGAGGACTAGATAGTTAAGAATTAAGATATGCGGCTTCTACTTCTAGTTAAAATAAATATTAAGACAAAGATTTCTGACTGTCTTATATTCACATCCCAGTAATACTACAAACGTGAACGCTGGAAAAGATGTTTATATATTAGGATTTTTTATATGAATTATGAGTAGGTTGAAAGAATTTGGATATTAGAACACAGATACACAAAGTCCTAGATCAATGTTATAATATGGGATCCTTTTTACTCTAAGAAAGGACAATTAAATCTTCGTAAGAAATCATATCCGAAAAACCGCGACAAAGCACATCGACACCCCCTTATCCCTACGCTCACGCGCTGGAAAGCCCTTAGCCCAGTTGCGGCGGCCCTCGTCGCGTCTCCTGATACTTTTATTCCTGCAGGTACAAGTCCTTGGTGGCCTGAGGACACTACCGCCGTGAGCTTGTTACACTTGTTCCACTTTTAACACTATCGATCTCTCTGGTTGAGGCGTAATGAGGAATTAATTTCTAGCTAGGTGTCGTATGCAAGACTTTGTTGGTAGGTACTATGCATTTTCTTTTTTTGTCTCTAAGCAGTATAGTACTCACAGGTAACACTGTTATCTTACTTCTTATCTTACTATCTTACTAATATTATTGTTCTGAATGCGAAAGTTTGTGAGAAAGTTTGGATGCTTGTATGTTTATATATTTTTTTAAAGTTAACGCAGAAAAACCTAAACGGATTTGGATGAACTTTGGCACACAGATAGACCATATCCTGTATTAAAACATAGGCTAATTTTATCCCGGTAATTTGCTCCCATGGTAAACAATGGTTATTTTTAATCTGATTCTTTAAGTAGATCGCACTGGCGTCGTACTGTGTTTTAGGGGGTAGCAGGAATGGCTTTTCACGCTGGTGAAGCCGCGAGCAATACCTAGTATAGTAATAACAGAGTTTTATAAGTTAGATCTGTAAAATGTACATAATGCCAGGGGTAATTTTTAATGGAATAGACACCTTACCAATCACAAACAAAATATACACTCATGCCTTTTATCCCCGAAGGCGTAGGCACAGGTGCAACTAATGCACCCACCTCTTATCGTCTGTTTTTCGAGTATATTACCATATCTGATATAGAGCAGAAAAGCTCACCACTTTGGCCGACCATTGATTCGAAGCCGACACCTTAAAGCCTTAGCATTTGACAATAATCTCATCTGATGTAAAGTGACAATGTCTTCATTACACGTCTGCCTAAAAGCCGCCATTACATTAAACTTAATTGAGCTAATGCATATCTCACGAGATTCGAGCAAACAATACACATGAAGATAGCTTAGCATATCAGTGACTAAATCCGTGAACGTCTAACAGAATAAGCATGTGCGTCTTAGATTAATTGGTACAGATGACAGACTCCAAGTAGAACGACGATTGTCGCACGATATTTATAAAATTGCTGAAGAATGAGGTTCGAATATAATATATATTTATTTTACACGGGCACGGCGAAGTGACCCTACTGTACATGATGGTCAACGGACAGAGGTCCAGATAGTGTCGACTGACCAGTGGTGATTATCCCTCGTCAGTCGACATAATTATGCCGGCCTGTATGAACCAGATATACACAGGATGATCCTGGAACGCGGCACATTTACATGTGCCACTATAGGGGATTTTACACCTTATGTACGTGGTTGCTATCCGGGCGGATACACAATAAATCCTACCACCAGCAAAAATGAACGAACGAAGAAGAAAGCACGACCTATCTAGATATGTTATGACGCAATCACTCCTGTCTAGAGTGACTAGAAATTCTTGTTGTGTATACTATAATCAGAATCTAAATAAAATAAAATATGTAGTGGGTTATTATACTTTAATTTTACCTAACGATTATTCATTTAAAATGTGTTACCTGCTTAAATGTTAATTATTCATAATCCCACAATGGACTGTGATCATTGTTATCAAACCAAACATAATTATCAGGTAATTACCAACCAGAAAATGCTAACTACTCACCCTCTTGTTGTCCCGGAACTTCAACCAGCCACTGATGACACTATTATCCACTTCACAACCCTCTTCCTCCTCCTCCATCCTCCTGGAGGGCAGCGGGGACCCTCCAGGACTGTCCAGTACCTCCCGCCTCCTCATCACCGGAGTGCACTGCTGGGACAGTCTACCCTCATTGACAGCATCACTCTTTCTCCCCAGGACAGGAGTGGCATGAGCAGACACTCCTCCCAGAATACCACGTCTGGCCAGAAAAGGGCTTCCTTCCCACTGCCGCTTTGGACTCTTGCATTCAGCATGGACGCAAAGGGCGTCGAAGTTGGCTAGTTCCACTGACACCCTGGTCTGCAGTCCGCTGGGGTGGGTGGTGAGGATTGTCTGCTTGGCGATGCTGCAGCCATGTCGGTGGAGCTCCTCGCGCCTCTCCATGTTGATGTTTATTCGGGAGACAGCTGGAGGGTCCACGCCATTTGCTAAAGACGCATCTGGAATAATTATAAACATCATTAATATGGTGGTTCTTTTTCGCAGCATCCAAACGGATGTGTATAGACGAGATTAGAAGAAGGGAGAAAAGACCTCGTGTAGATACGGCACGCTGTAGCGTTCCGTATAGTATAGTATGATACTTATCTAGCTTGTAAGTTATATTAGATAAGTATTAACTAGTGTCCAATTAATTAAAGCGTGTTATATTTATTTATTTATATCAGGTAACAAAGCACCCATAACAGAGAGTTTATAATATTAAAGACAGTACTTAAAATGCTATACACTAAAACACAAACTTTTATCCGGCACTATATGTTACATGTTTGTCACAACAGAGCCGTACATAAAAGAAATCTGGTTTATCAGCTATCATTTTAATACTTTGCTATTAATTGACCCATGCTTTATAGATAAAACAGTTAATGGAAGCGTAACACACAACAATAAATATACTATCCTATTTTGGGCACTCGCTACGTCTCGAGAGTTTCCTTTACATTAATAAAAAAAACCACCAAAAATATTAATAAAACAACCCTTCAAAACTTCGATAGAATTTCATCATCGTCATAAATAACTTTACGAATTACTATCCAAAGTATGCATGGCAGCCGAACCCGATGCCGGTCGAAAAAACGACGAGTTATTTATAACGTTATCTTAGTTCGAACGGTACGTAAGTCCGTGCCAAAAAACTTTTTCGGCGGAGGGAAATCTAATCACCATAGATTATCGCGGAGTGCCGATGGGGCCGAATGAAAGCTCGAATTTTAAAGCGAACAACGACAGCATGCGCTTTTTTAAGTGGATTGTCTTGGAAAGACAATGGTGTAGTGCGAAATGATGCAATCATAGGCCTTTTGGATTTTGTTGTAACCGTAGTCAAACACAAGAATAGCTGAACAATTTCAAAGTCTTGTGTCCTTGGTAATGTTTATTCTCTAAAATAAATTATTGAAAAGTATTTACAAAAATATATAACGTTTACAGGCGATTTTAATTTGGATAACTATTAGTGAATGCTTTTTACAGTAGGTATACCAGTTAACTCTCTAATAAAATTTTATGTATGTGCTTATTTAGTCATATCTAATGTTTGTTCATAACAACTGTTTGTTTTTCCTTAATAAAATAAAATAGTATTGGGCCTGTTTGTTTAAATTTTAAGTTGCTTAAGCAGGCATATTTCTAGCTTGAATTCCAGAACACTACAGTGTTAAAATAAGAATCGCATTAAAACAATTATACAAACTATTTACCATCATATTTAAAGCTACTGAATCGAACTTAGCATTATGAGTTACACAAAGGGGTTGAGTTGTTTCTTCCACATAAAGAAGTCGTCTCATGATACACCCCCACTGAGTAAAAATTAATACCAGTTTAAATCACATAGCACTTGCGTTGCGCTCGTCACCGAGACATCAATGTCTTATTATGCCTGAAAATTGAATTTAATCCTTGACCCTTTGAATTTAAAGGCCATTGCAGCACAATTAAAGATGTTCAGAGTTCATTAGGCTCTGAAAGGGGTCTTAAATTGACGTCCTGATGCCTCAAAGACTTTTATTGTTACATTAAGAGGCCATAGATTTCGGAGGTTGGCATCACTTAATCCCTCTAATATTGGGGTGTAATGTTATTTTCAACAGAGAATTGGCCCCTTAATGAAGTTAAGGGTTGTTAATACGGGGTGGTTTAAATTTTACGACGAGCTCATTTATTATTTGCATTAAGTGGATTTTCTAAATATGCAGTTATGAGACGTGAGTTGGGTTAAATATGAACCATTAGTCTTCCTACTACTGGCTTAGAATGTATATGACTCTTAATTTATTGTAAGAAAGGTGCCATCTTATTTATATTAAAACATTTACTTAACTGCATTATGCTATGAAACAGCGATATAGGCGGCGATTGCCTAGTTGGGAGTGGAACGGACTGCCGAGACGAATGTCCGCAGGTTCAAAACCCAAGGCACACACCTCTGACTTTTCGAAGTTACGTGTGTATTGTTTATCAATTATCTTTAACTTTAACGGTGAAAGAAAACATCGTGAGGAAACCTACATACTTGAGAATTCTCCATAAGAATGGCCAACCCGCACTAGGCCAGCGTGGTGGACTAAGGCCTGAACCCTCTCAGTGGTAGAGGAGGCCCGTGCTCAGTAGTGGGCAGTATATAATACAGGGCTGGTATTATTATTTTATTATATTATTATTATATTAGTCCCAAAATATTGTTACACTACATTCTATCTACCAATTTTAAGCACAAAATCGTCCGAATTCCTTAGCTCACCACACTCAAATCGAAGTTCTGAGGTCAGAACTGACTAAAGTCAAAAACCACGCACCAAATCCTGTCTGCCAAGTTGACTTCAACTTGGTAAGTTAAATCGATGTTCTCAATAATGCAAGAGTCGGACGTTTACCGAGGCCTGCATGCTTAGTGTAATGACACTAATCATGCAGTCCGTGTACGTACGTTGTACTTTTTTAACTGTCATTACATATAATGATAGTTAAAAACGTACAAGAGAGGGTGTTGAGTTTGCGGTCGTCTTTGTTTTAAGGGGGATTAATAAGGAAGCAAACATTAAATGCCACTTTTTTTTTAATAACGAGTAAACTAAATTAACATCCAATTTCTTCGCTTGATGCGCCATAATTGCTCATAAATAGTAGCTTCATGTAGAACTTTGAATTACAAAGAACTTTATGTAAGCTGCGGTTTAGGTATCTACCACCCACCATACCAGCCCTGTATTATATACTGTCCACTGCTGAGCACGGGCCTCCTCTACAACTGAGCGCGTTTGTCTCTGTCTATCATTAAAATTAAGAATATACAAGGATTTTGTATCCTTCAAACAGAACTGCTCCCAAATAAGCATATTATTTTTAATGTACTTTTGGTGACATTTCCACCATGCCAGCCCGATCGTATCCTATAAATCTATTTTCAAAAGACCTTTTTTGAAGGTCCCTTAAAAATCTGACTGCCTTGGTAGTTGTACTGCGTGCGTGGTACAACTTCCACTCCGACTCCGGTTTCAGGTTCGAATCCCGGGCGAAATTTCTTTTCACTATCAGTGCAGGCGTTAATTTATCGCGATATGGTAATAGGCTCGCCTCCTGTCACATTATGGCATGGAATTACACACGGCGAACAGTGGGTGCACTAGTAGCGCCTTTACATGCCCTTTCGGGGTTAAAGGTGTAAGTGATTGTGTGTGTTAAATATATAGGCATGGGCATCTCATTGAAAACCATCCCTGCGGTACTGGGGCATTAGCTGAATGGGAGATGCATTGTTGGTGCAAAAATTGGTTTTGTAAAAGGAATTATAAGATTTGTGTTTTTGGTTCCCAAAATATGCATTATTGTTCCAATAATAAATTTCTTTATTTATTTCTTCTGTGTTTCAGATATAATTACAGCAAACAACACCTAATTCAACTTTGATAGAACATTCACTCTCTACAGCCTCCAGTTAGACTTGTTCCTATTTCGGAACATGCAACTGATACACGCAAACAAACTGGGAGTAAACGAGCGACTCGCAGCGCTTGAATTCGATAGCCCCGGTTTTAATGACCAGCTGACTCGTGACGAGATTTCGAAACATGTTTACATTCCGGGTTTAATAAATTTGCTGTTACTTGAACAACAGAATATGGACTACTGATGATTAGTATTGCGGGATTGGAGATCCCACGAAAAAGATCAATGGTTGATATATTATTAAGTCTACGTGTCAGTGGAATGAAGGCAAATGGTTGAAGGGTGTCAGATATAGAAAAAAATAATTGAAAAATTATAGTTTTCAAATTAGATTTAATAACATGGCTATGTGTAATGTGACTGACACATCACATTTTTTTTGTCGAATTACAAGAACATAAAATGTGTGTAAATAGCGTTTCAGCCATTGATATATAAAAAACCCTGCGAAAAGTCGTTGCCGCAGTAGAGGAACAGATGGTTGCGTTTCTCTGTGGAAGGGAAAAACTTCCAGTCAGGCAGATGTTGTGCCTACAATTTGGGCTTGCTCTTAACAGAGACAAGACACAAATGATGATTGTGGACCGAGCAGATCATAATAAATCATCTCTACTGAGTATAGGAAATTGCGACGTAGTACAGAACTACGTATACCTTGGTTCCACAATCTCAAATGAAGGAGGTTGCGAGGACGAAATTCGGCGTCGTTACGCCAACACAAGATCTGCCGTGGAAAGCTTGGGAAAGATATGGAAGGACAGGAAATTAACCAAAAATACTAAGGTTCGACTGGTGAATTCTCTTGACTCGGTCATCTTTACTACAACCAAAATATAGAAAAAAAATAATTAGGTCAGCAAGATCGCAGTACATCTTAAAAACAATGTGTATTCACGACGCGGGTCTAACGGACCTTATAGCCAATAAGTAGGCCCAATCAAACGGAAAGAGATAATTGAAAAGATAAGGGTGGAATTATGCGGTCCTCGTTCACTGACCGAAGACCGAACATTGCGGTGAGCTTGGGGTAGGCAGGATTAGAAGGTAATTAATATCAGTTTGCGGAATAGATTTTTTGTATAAACCCGTTATGTCGAAAATCAGCGCTACAGTATTGGTTAGAGCTTACTGTAGTAAGGTGCTGAAAGAGGGTTCCTATTGTCGGTACAATATTATGCTGTATTTTTCTTTTTTTATGTTTAAATTTGTAATTTGTTTGCCCCATCAATAAAATATTTTCTTTCTTTCTTTCTTTATATAGTGGGAATTATTAGGTAATGATTAATCATCATCAGCCACATCAAGTCCACTATTGAAAATAGGCCTCCCCTAAAGATTTCCAGACGGACCTGTTAAAAGCGGTCTGCATCCAACGTGTTCTTGAGACCTTTATCAAGTCGTATGTCCACCTTGCATACGGACGTCCAACGCTGTGCTTGCTGATACGTGGTCTCTGGATAATGACGGCTGGTTCAGAAACTAGACCTGGGTTCAATTGATTCAATTTTGTTCGTTTCTCAAAGGAATACAGGTAGTATATTCTCACTTCGTTTTTTTGATCCTGATAGTAAAGTTACTACGCTTGATGCGGTGGCAAACATAGTGTCCAAATATTGACTCATTTGATTTAGTTGTCAACATTATGCTTTAGAATCTTATATATTTTTTTACCTTGTAACATGGTACTGGTGGTAGGTCTCTCATTATGTAAGAGGCCGTCTGGGTGGGTACCACCGCAATGTCTATTTCTACCGCCAAGCAACAGTGTGCATGCACTGTTGTGTTTCGGTTTGAAGGACATTGTAGCCAGTATAAATACTGGACATAATGAGACTTAACATCTTATGTCTCAGGGTGACGAGCGCAGTGGAATGCCACACAGTACTTTGTTAGTCAAGGTGCTGGATGGTGTTGCTACTGTTTATGGGTGGTCGTATCGCTTACCATCAGGCGAACGGCATGCTCGTCTCGTCATTAAATGCAATAAAAAAAAAAAAAAAAAAAAAAAAAAACGTATTCATATCATGCCATCGAAAATTAAATGCTACGCAATTATTAGGTTTCACCTCTGAGTAAGTACCTCTATGTCTATTTATCGAATACCACAAGAAAAGAAATATTGCACTTAGCAAAAAATAAGTACGTTTCTATTTTTGAATTCAAAATTATGGATAGTGTTCACACTGTTCGTGGGCAGCAATGGCAATACTTAACCAGTTAGTTTCCACACAAAACCCTGAGAATCGGAAGTATTTCGCCATAAGAACGCAGTAATGTAACCCTGCTAACACTTCTCAGATCGATAGCGTAAGAATAATTTATAATTCCGGTTCTAGAGCACGTACGGAATGATGGCTTGATCCAACATACCGTGCAGTGGCCCATAAAACGGCTGCAGGCTTCGTAAATGTTGCACGGCCTAACGCATGTGTTTTCAAACGTCGCGTCGTTTCTGTAGATCGATACAGTGTAGGGGTTAACTGTTTACATTCCGGTAGTTTTCTGGTGTAGGATAGAACCGGAATATAAAATCCCGGTTTGAGCTATGTAGTTTGTGCTTGTGGATTTATTTGTGCCGCGAATTTGATGGTTATCAGGTATTTTTTATGAACCGGAATGAAATGAATATTTTCTGGTTCAACATCTCATTCCCTTGCCAGCTTTCTTTTATTCCGACAAACGAAGTCCTGAGACCTTATTGCAATGTGTATAATAATATATTATGTAGATCTATATAATTCATCATAAATTTTTAGATGATATTTTTTCTAAAATAGCGTCATAATCCCAGTTTGTTTTTACGTTTCCCAAGTAAATAATAATATAATGCAGTATAGACACTAAAACATTTACAAAAAAATTTAATTACCAAGAACGGCATAATTGTGATAACCTGTATACTAAGTATCTTTGATCAATGTTTTACTTGAACTGCACTACATAAAATCATATAAGTATGTTTATTAATCTCATATTAAATATTTTCCGGTTTTGACAACCCTAACGCAATCGTCTGGTGGTTAACTATGTGAGGTTGCTTGTTTGTTAGTTTGAAAGTGTTTTGTGGGGAAATGAAGGTGGGTGATCCAATATCTGGGAGCTAAATGATATTATATATTCTATATTATAATGAATATGTCAGGAAGTGATTTCTTGGTGTTTTTTTATTAAGCAAGCCAGTTTTTTCATATTCTTTTATAGTATACTAGGTTTTGCCCGCGGCTTCGCTCGCACGAAAGGTTTTTTCCTGGATAAAGGTCCCGCTATACATTTTCCCGGACCATTATCGAATCCAACTGAAGACACACAAATATTTCATTAAAATCGGTCCAGCCGTTTAAGAGGAGTTCAGTGACATACACACGCACAAAAGAATTGTATATATAAAGATTTTACTGCAATTAACACTGTATTGAAAACGAAACAACAATCCCTACATTGAAACAGCGAGCGGTTACGGCTGAGCGCGCCCGGGGTTCGATGCCCGCGCGTCTCCATCCTAAACCAATAGTGCTTGTGTTCGGTTCATTTGACGCTGATAAACATTGCTTTGTCGAAACATTTTGATTCATGTTATTAGTCGATTGTTAGCCTGTTTCACAACTTCTGGTTACGCTACTCGTCACATTCATGTATAAGCCGACCAAATACAAAGGACACATCTATGCTCCCAAATATATGGTAATAAAATGAGTATCTACATTAGCTATTTAGTGCGATAACTGTCAAATAAAATTTAATTGAATCTTGTGAAATAGGCCCAAGTGTAATTTGTTATACCGTTACGTTTGTAACCTCGAAGTTAGGCAGAGATGCATCGGATACTGTTTTATCGTCTCTTTTATGAGAGAGAAGAGTGTGAAAGCTCATTTGTTTTCAAGTTTAAAAGACATTATAGTTAGATTAAATTTCTGCACAGTATGAGAACTAACATAATGCTAAGTTGACAACCGCAGCCGGTAACTCAAGTATGTTTTTAGAATAGAAAAGTTAGCCAATATGAAAAAATAGTCATAGATATTTCTGTTCCATGATATAACAGAAGGCGACTAAATAGACACTTAAATAAAACGAAACTCAACTCTTTACAATTTATACTGTTAAAAGTCTGTCGTTAAAAATTGAACTACATCCCAAGTTAGGCGTTAAGTTTCGGCTTAACAGAGGCTCGTTCACTGCGGTTTAATAAACTGCTCCTGTTCTCGTACTTGTAACCGCTGTGTTAAATCGATTATAGTCATAGTTCCCGATATGACTTACGACAAACCTAATAAAGGTTTTATATACGTATAAAATCTTTATTAGAGTTGTAACACTGGGGTAAAATATATGTCTTATGGCATTAATCAACGCAGTACATAAGGTGTAAAAATATACCGTTAAATTAAAATAAATGACTGAGCGATGCTACTATTTACGTGATCCTTGGCCTAATGGCAGCATCCATGAACTATGAAAAGCGGCGATATCCTAGTTGGGAGTGAAACGGACTGCCGAGACGAATGTCTGCAGGTTCAAAACCCAAGGGCACACACCTCTGACTTTTCTAAAAAAGTTATGTGTGTATTCTTTGTGAACTATCGCTCGCCTTAACGGTGAAGGAAAACATGGTGGGGAAACCTGCATATCTGAGAAAGTTCTGTGAATTTCGAAGGTATATGAAGTCTGCCAACCCGCTCTAGGCCAGCGTGGTGGACTACTTCTTTCGGACGTATTTAATTAATTACTAGCTTTTGCCCGCGGCTCCGCCCGCGTGAATGAGTTTTCCCGGTATAAAAGTCCCGCTTTATGTTAATCCAGGACATAATCTACCCGTGTGCCAAATTTCATCGAAATCGAAAAGTTATTAAATTACTAAAATGGCTATTAAAAATAGGGGTTGATCGTAGAAGGTTGAAAATTTAGGGTTGTATGTATTTTTTAATGCCCTATTATAGAAAAATAAAAACAAAAATTTTTGTCCAAAACTTACAAAAAAATGTTAAGGGTGAACAACCCTTATCACTTAGGAGGATGAAAAATAGATAACAACCTATTCTCAGACCTACCAAGTGTGAATATAAAATTTCACTAAAATCGGTTCAGCCGTTTCGGAGGAGTACGGGAACGAACATTGTGACACGAGAATTTTATATATAAGAAGATAATCATCTTCACCACAAAATTAACATGTCTATGTACAAAATAATAGTATTCCCCTTGAATCATTTATAATGAAACCGCTTGTTTCGTAACCGTAGTTTAATGTTAAATGTAACAACAATAGTCTATCCTTAAATTCGCGTGATGGTGGTATGTGTGTGAGAGCGAAGGCGATTCAAATTCGCACACATTTGCCGCCAACTAAACGGGCCATTCCCGGTAGCCAACGGGAGGCCGCGCGCCCGCGCCATCGAACGGATGGAATAGTAACCAAGGTCGGTGCATCTATGGCGGCACGATCCCCGGCGCGCTTCATAATTAATTGAATAAACTATGTAAGTTGGGCTGTCTGAACACCCAAAATCCGTACACCGTGTGGACTAATTGTGTGTAGTGCCCTGGATATATAGTGACGGAGTTCAGCAGCACACCAAGGCGGTTTCCTGAAGTCGCGTGGCAGTGGCAGATGTGAGTACTTGTGCATATTTCCATCGTCACGCGAAGTTTTGATTTTGTCCCTATGTACCATCACGGTACACCGCTAGTTCCGCACTATGTTTAATGAAAATATTAAAATGAGCCGGCGATCATCTCCGGCCGATTTGTATGCATAACGACGGGTTTGACACTCGATAGCGCGCCGTGTCCCAAGCTAGGAGACTAGCGATTAGCTACCGGCTTATGGGATAAAGTCTTCTCGGGATAAAAAGCAGCTTATAGTACTCAGAGTTAGTGTGTACTGGTGGTAAGCCTCTCGCACGCGAAGGGTCGACTGGTACCATCGCAATGTCTATTTCTACCGCCAAGCAGCAGTGCGCATGGTCTGTTCCGGTTTGAAGGACATTGTAGCCAGCGTAATAACTGGGTATTATTAGGCTTAACATTTTATGTCTCTGGGGACAAGTGCAGTGAAGTCCAGTACTTTGTAATTCAAAGTTCAGTATGGTGTTGCTATTGTTTATGCGTGGTCGTATTGCTTACCGTCAGGCGAGCGGCATGCTCATCTCGTCATTTTACAGAAATAAATTTAAATAATCTTAGTATTGGTGAAGGAATTTTGAAAATTGCATCAGTAATAAGAGATATTGTCGCCTTCATCATAATTCAAACTTTCCCTTTATCTACACTAATATTATAAACAGGAAATATTCTTATTTTGGAATGTTTGTAACGATTAAACTCAAAACTACTGGACCGATTTAAAAAAATCTTTCACCAATATAGAGCTACATTTGATCTCGGGAAAATATAAATCGGGACTTTTATCTCGGACAAATCATTCACGCGAGCAGAGCCGCGAGTTACATAATTTCATAAAGAAGATAAATTCAATCAACAATAACATATAATCCTGATCCCATACCGACATAGCAACTCAACTACGAGAGACTTCCTCACACTCAAACTCTCATTTTTCGTGAGGCGTACATTGAACCCCCAACCTCTCGTTTCGAAACCGGCTTATTGTGCGCTGTAAACTTTACGTAAACTGATTATATAATATGGTCTTTTAACATCCAGCTAAAAAAAATAAAACATTTAAATAAAAAAACTAAGTAATAACACAAACATTTGTCCCAATAAAACAAACGTTTTACTAATAGAACCTGAGGTGGCGCCAACAAGTCCTCAGACTCCTTGAGTTAATGGCATAAGACATTAATATTCCAGATAAAAAGCCACAAAAAACCAAGATTTGTAACTTTATTTTAGTTACTAGACATTGTCTGACCTATTTCAGTAAAGGTCAGACTTCAGACATCGTCTGGCCCCATAAAAATATAGAACTTGACATCTCCACTAAAATGCTTTGTAATTTTTTGTCTAATTCTTACTTCACTAGCTTTTGCTTAAAGCAGCGCCGCGTCTTTAAAGTTTTTCCCTTAACAAAGTTCCTATGGTAACAACTGCCTAGGTGGTGTAGTTGTATTTGGTGCATGGTACGAATACCGTGTCGAGGTCTTGGGTATGAATCCCGGGTCGGGCAAAGTGATATTGGGTTTTTCTGCTTAGTATCAGCCCGGAGCCAGGAATTTGTGCCCGATATGGCGATAGGCTTGAACCCTATCACATCATGGTACGGAATTCATCAAGCGAAAACTAGGCGTCCTAGATGCATTGCTTACCCCTTCGAGGATAAAGGCATGTTGTGTATTTGTTGTTTTAGGTACTTATCTAATACAGGATTTTTTTTTCTGTAAAGTACCTACCTACGTTATACATAAAATCTAGAAACTAAATTCATTAAACATTTTGTACGTGATTGGCTCACAAACCTACAAGCATATTCATATTTAATAGTAGGATGAAAAATTGTTGAAATATGTTAAACAATAGTCTAGACATTTATTTTCTTGCCATTTCGAAGTCTTGCCAACTTCTTTACTAATCAAACGTAGTCAGACGTAACGCAGACGGTCTAAGCTTCTTATCTTTGAGAGCCATATACTGCCTGCTGTCATTCCGATTTAATACTTATTAATTTATATTTAGAAGTTTTAATAAATATACAACTGCTGTTCATTTTCTTTACAAACCTCTTTCGAACATTAATTTTCCTTGTATGGGATCACGCCTCTCATTTTTAGGGTACGTACGTATTACACCTACTTACACCAGATAGAACAAATGTAATAAAAACAAGAAAAAAACCATACTCCGGATAGATACTGAGAAGAATAACCCGATATTACTTTACCCAACCTGTAAGTCGAACCTGAGACCGCAGACAACATTGTACCGTAAAAAAAAATAGTTTAATATTATATATTCGAAAATTTGTGAACATGCACTGGTGGTAGGTCTCACATATGTAAGAGTCCGTCTGGGTGGGTACCATCGCAATATCTATTTCTACTGCCAAGCAGCAGTGTGCTTGCACTATTGTGTTTCGGTTTGAAGGACATTGTAGCTAGTGCAGTGTAACTACTGGACATAATGAGACTTAAAATAAAAATAAATAAAAAATAATATACTTCATTCATTACGAACATAGTTACACAAGTATGGTAAGTCAAGATACTGTGGCGGCATAATTAGCAACACCGCCACCTATCAACATGGCTGGGAACTACCTCAGTAAATTGTCAACTAGATGACCGGGTATCGATAATTAGCAGATGACGCCCAAAATCTACAACAGATGGCATTGAACGATCCAGAATTGCGATAGCAATATTCGCGCGAAGCGCGGTATATATACCACCTCCGAGTAGGATCCATCGGAGGGGCCGCGGCCGGTCAGGCGCAACATCTGCCTGATTGGAAATCTTCCCCTTCCATAGAGGAACGCAACCATCTGTTCCTCTACAGCGGCGACGACCTTACGCCGCCAAAGTGGTGACCCCCGACGCTGAACATCATCGCACCGTCATCATCGAGTCCAGCCGCACCTGCATCATCGTCGCAGCGCATCGCATCGCATCGCATCACATCGCATCGCCATCTGCCACTTCCTTTCCAGCCAGCCAGTCGTCACTTCGCCCAGCCAGTTAGCGTTCTCGCCATCAAGTTACCACATGCATGCTGCCTATGCATGTCTGGTACCTTCAGCACTCCTGCACGGTCTTCGGCTCCAACGTCACGGCATAACTGCGCTACAGTCGGACCTTCTTCAGGCAGCTTTCGCCGGTTGTCGCGGTACAGCCACGTGACGCACCGAAGTCATCGCAGAGACGCAACACTCAGCTTCGCTTCAAAGGAGCTGACTACCCGCGCACAGCCCTGACTCACTAGGGCCAATTGCGCACGGTTCCGACTCACTGGGACCACTTCACCCCGACTCACTGGGGCAACAGCAACACCCCGACTCACTGGGGCAACTGCAACACCCCGACTCACTGGGGCAACGGCAACACCCCGACTCACTGGGGCATCAACTACACCCCGACTCACTGGGGCATCAACTCTCTGGCACTGGCGCAAGCATTTACGACTGAACTTTCGACCTCCGGTCTCCGGGGGGGAGTGATGTGGCGGCATAATTAGCAACACCGCCACCTATCAACATGGCTGGGAACTACCTCAGTAAATTGTCAACTAGATGACCGGGTATCGATAATTAGCAGATGACGCCCAAAATCTACAACAGATGGCATTGAACGATCCAGAATTGCGATAGCAATATTCGCGCGAAGCGCGGTATATATACCACCTCCGAGTAGGATCCATCGGAGGGGCCGCGGCCGGTCAGGCGCAACATCTGCCTGATTGGAAATCTTCCCCTTCCATAGAGGAACGCAACCATCTGTTCCTCTACAGCGGCGACGACCTTACGCCGCCAAAATACATTAAACTGATTATAATAATTATTATTGATACAGAAGGTCACTTATATAACTACCGACATTTTTATTGGGAGTAAAATCAATGATGACAAATAAAAAGCCAGCCTTAACATCTTATGTCTCAGGATGACGAGTGCAGTGGTATGCTACACAGTACTTTGTAACTCAAGGTTCTGGATGGTGTTGCTACTGTTTATCGATGGTCGTGTCGCTTACCATCAGGCGAACGGCATGCTCGTCTCGTCATTCATGCAATAAAAAAAATATGAAAAAAAACATGTCCTGCCCGTATAGGCTAGTGGGAATTTGATTTCTTCAAAAGAGTTTCACGTAGACGGAGCCGGGAGGAAAATTTTGTGTAATATAAACAAAATAAATAACTAGCACTGTAATAAAGCAGCGCGGAACGCTCAGAGTTTACGCAAATTACAACCAACTGTAATTACAGCCTTAACGTTGAACAAAAGATTACCCTGCGTTTTGTTCTGTTTATAACAAACTATTGTAAGTAAAATATTATGTCGATTATTGTATTTATGTCACTTTACCTTGCTGGTTTTAAAAGTAATGATGTCAGGAAGAGAAATATCTTTTTAGTAATAATTGAATGATGGACTGCCTCGGTGGCGTATTTGTATTACGGTACGACTGCAATGCTGGGGGGTCTCGGGTTCGATCCCCGGGTCGGGCAGTGATATGGGATCAGTATCAGCTCGGAGCCTGGAATTTGTGCCTGATATGGCGACAGGCTCGCCCCCTATCACATCATGGGACGGAATACGCACGGCGGAAAGTGGGTACACTAGTTGCGCCTCTGCCTACCTCTCCGGGAATACACGGCGTGAGTATGCGTTGAATGATGGAATGAGAAGTTAGATTTGATTTTAAGTGATACACTTTTAAAAAACAGTTTACTCAAGCCCTGGACGAACCTTAGAATAATAATCATCTTAAACGAGAACATCAATTCGGACCGCTTAAATACGAAATAATTGAATAGGCTACGCTGCGCAGTCAACTTATTCCACCAGAGGCACTGAACAAAATGGCTGAAAGAAACTGTTCATAATTTGTTTTCATTTTGTTATAGTGGCACGGCAAAGTTTTCTCACTGCATCTGATGGTAAGTGAAGAGAAGCCCAAAAACATGTCGATCGGCAAGAGATAAACATCCCCGGACGGTCGGCACAGTTATGCCTTCTTAATTGCTTCTTCATTCCGCTTGGAGGACTCCAAGTTGTAGTAAGGAGGAAACATGGGCAAACAGTTCCACAACTCAAATGATAGGACCCTTTAAAATTTTATCCGTGGTGCTTTACATCTGGCTTTTTCAGTTGTAAAAGTCTCAATAATCAACGTTAAAAATACCTTTTGTGTTCATTATTTTGTCTCCCGCTTTGCTATGGAGGGAAGTGGAAAATATATTTCTAACTCCTCCCTATTCTTCTATTTGATTAACTTCGTTGCGGGTTAAGACTAATTAGTGCTCCCAGAGACTCGCCGAGCTTCACCGCTCGGTGTCATAAAATGCGTGCCACTGCCGATCCTGGCTTACAGGAGTTGCAGTGGCGGGTATGAGGGCGGGATAGTCTCGAAAACAGTTCCACAACTTTCATTTATTGATTAAAATTAATTTACATTCCTATAAAAGTAACAGTTGCTCAAAGTACGCTCTAAGTAACAAAGTATTATTCAAATGACGAAAGCTTCCAACTTGCACCGTGTTATAGTAATAAAATGCAAACTCTAATCAAAATATAGTTAGCACCAAATAGCAAAGCAGAGCCTTCAGGTGCTAGACGACGCTTGCATTATTTATGAGCGCTCGATAGATCATCAAGATTCGCTCGAGACAACGCTATGAGACTGCTCTTATAAAATTTCATTCCAGGAACAAATTCCTGTCGTGGAAAATTAATCAGGTAAGATTTTGTAATCAGAAATTATTGGTAGGTAATCATAATTTGGAAGAAAATATTGTGAATAAACCAAAGAATTCACTATAAGAAATTGCAGGGTATGTGAAGTTTTTTTATTGTTTCGCGGAGAAAGTGCATTACCACTACCGCCCGGCCTTCGTGGGGGGCGACCGAGCGGTTATGTTGGGTTCACCGTGCCTTACGACCCGGCGGTGAGCCGCCCGGAGAGATGGAAAACGTCGGGCGACCGCCGGGCCGAGTCCCTAACCTATGTACAACGCACGGCATACCAACTAAAACTCCGCGGTGGCCATCTTCGGTGCATTAGGGACGGCTGCGTGAGGCCTACCTGCCACGCTGCCGTCCATCACGGGGGTCGCAACAATGTGCTGAAAGATACACAAAACTAAGGACGGACAGCCCCCTGCCGCCCGCCCGCGACCCCCGGTGGCCCCTATTAGTCACCTTTTACGACAGGCAGGGAATACCATGGTGGAATTCTCCAAACGCCCCCAATCCACAGGGCGGGCGACGCCGGTCAGTCGTCCACCCGGCGCCTACTTCGTCTCCTCTGGTGGCGGGAGGAATCTTCGCGCTCCCGATCCCTCTCGGCACTCTCCTTCTGCAAGATGACCACCTCGCAGAAGTGAGCCACCGCACGCCAGGCCTCCCGACTGCCGACCATGGAAGCGACCACGGCTGGCAGGGTATGTGAAGTCTGCCCGAACTAGACCATCGTAGTGGACTAAGGCCTTGACCCTCTCAATAGAAAAACAGGCCCGAGCTCAGCAGTGGGCAGTGTATAATACAGGGCTAGTATTATTAATCACCATTGTCTTGTATTATTCGAGTCAGATGTGAAATCCATACAACATTATCTACGCTTTAAAATGGATTTGGTTTAGTTTTTAAGACGAGCTACCTGCCTGACATCAACTGTCTCTAGGGATAAATTCCAAGCAAATAATTTCAGAAAATCCACACAAAGTGTAGCCGAGCTAGTAATCAAACCCAGAAAATATAGAAAATCTTGACACTCTGCACTCTCACAATCTCTCGTACACAAACTTAAATTTGTTTGCCCTTTATTTACAAAGCAAACACATGCATGAACATTTACGCAAAAAATAATCGAAACACACTTTCAATTAACTGTAACGTAATGGATTATCATCTCGATGGTCGCCATTCGACCGGAAGCGGATGTAATAAGTCCGCCCGGCGGACCGGAAACTATTACAGCTAACCCTCGCCGCGACTTTGTCACCGCACGGTCTATGGGACCGGATTTGCCATACAGGGCTTGTGAGACCAATCTTATTTTCAAGGTTATTAAGTTTTGAGGTAACGACGAAGAAAAACATGGTGAGGCGAGACCGTAAGACGAGAGGTTTGTAAAAAAAAGATATGTCTACTATTCTGCATGGCCTGTGAAGGAAAGGTATTACCAATTATTACAATAAATATTAAAAGCATTAAACAATGATGACTGTCTCGGTGGCGTAGTTGAATTGCGCGCGCAGTAAGACCACCGTTCTGAGGCCCCGGGTTCTAACGCTGGGTTGGGCAAAGAGATTTCCTGAGTTTTTCTGCTCAGTATCAGCCTGGAGTCTAGAATTTGTACCAACATCGCGATACGCTCGCCCTCTCTCATATCGGGACGAAACACAATTGGCAAATATTGGGTGTATTGGTCCATATCTGCCTACCCCTTTGGGGAAAAGGCGCGATATGTGTTTTGTTTTTAACAGTGTTTTGTAATCCTAAAATTTAATGCAGGGTTTGTTGATACAATTATGCTTTATAGAAGAAAAAAAAAGAGAATATTCAACGTATTGATTTTTCACTTATTAATTTAAGAAACACAAAATCTCAGTACAGGCCTAGTTAATCTATTCTTCAAAAGCTACCTACCTATCTATACTGAGAAACTAAAAACAGAAAGACACTATTAATTTATCATCATCTATTTGACTGTAGTACGTCTCCCGTATACGACAATCCCACTGGGTACGCAATGATTATTTCTACCACCAAGCAGCAGTGAGCATACACTGTTATGTTCCGGTTTGAAGGACATTTTAGCCAGCGTAATTATTGGGCATTATGAGACTAACATCTAATGTCTCAGGGTGACCAGCGCAGTAGAATGCCACGCAGTACTTTGTAATTGAGAGCTCTGTATGGTGTTGCTAATATTTATGCATCGTATCGCTTACAACGAGCCTTACATTCGACTCGTCATTCAATTGCAATAAAAAACAGTTTAACCATCTCATTGACTATAACCAATGGCTAGCATCCAATAGAAGTATCTTTAATAGAAACTGAACCTATTTTCCGATCACACACGTAAGTGAAAACCATCTGATTAACAGCGGCGCATAAATTGTGCCGTTAAAATGAATAATGGGGGTCATCGGGTGGGACCCTCGTCACTGGCGAATTGAGGCCGTGTGCTTTCCTTTTCGTTGCCTATGAGTAAAAAAACTTGTTTTTTCTTGCTATGACAAACAGGTCGGTATAATTGTGTCAACTAGCGAGAGGCAATCTCTTGTTATTCCACACTCTACCTGGACTCCACTGCGCTTACCATCAGTGTTGCGGTCCGTCAAGCTGGCGGGCCGAAATAGGCCCGCTGCCGCACTGAGCGGATTTTTTTCATTGTCAGTGCGTGGGGGGCTGAAAAAGGCCTGCCGCGATATTTTTGATGCATAATATCCACAATTTTACGACAAGCTGAAATATATATTTTTCACTGTCGATCTCTTACAAAAGCCTAAGATAATCGTTCCGCACCAGCAAGAAAGATATAGTTTTCACCGTGCGTACCAGCCGTAGGCACCGCGGCGGGCGGATATGGGCCTGTTCCGCAGTGAAGGTGTTAATTATTGAGACATTAACCTCTTATTCGTGTATTTTTGCATACTAATCGTCGTCCAGTGGTGAAAATTCGACCGTCGAATTTAATATTTTGTAACACATGTTATTATGCATAAAATTTATTTTTCTGCACTCCGTCACTATCCATGCAAACAATGTGCTTAAAAAGCGATTCAAGTTTTTTCTTCACCGAATGAAGATGGGTGCAATGTCAAACATGATGCGCATGCAACAACAAAAACGTTTGTATGTATGTAACAAGACCAACCCAAAAAATAAAATTGCAACATACTGCGTGGCACCTCGTCAGTCGTCACTCTAGGATTGTGAGATTTAGATATTAAATCTCTTCTAGTACGCTGACTGGAATCTCTTACAAATCAGAACATAACATATATTGTTTGGCAGCAGAAAAACATATATCCACAGTACTCAAATAACTTTAGCATAGAGTACCACCAACCATACATAAAATATTTCCGGTACTGCCAATATATTAAGAAACATGACCCTTATATACACAAATATAAACACAATTACTGAAAGGGGAAAAACACAGGCGTTCAGGGAGTCGGTCTAATCGATATTATTAATATGGGCGACCGAAATATTTGGTCCGCCTCCTTGGAATTATGAGTACGCATTCCTAATATGGACCTCTGAACCAGTACAGTATCGTATAGGAACGGGGTAATGGAAAAATGGGAAAATAGTTTAGGAATGCTATAGTGAAATTTGTTTGTTTTTGTTTAATAATAACATATATGGCTTGATAGAAAACTATCAACAATACGTATAAAACATAAAACCGCACAAGAGCGTGTTGGACTCGCGTACTGAGGACTCCGACAAACTTGTAGGTAAGGTATCTAAGTCTATAAGTTCAATAGTTCACCAATATTAATTAAATTTAAAAAGTTAGTAATAGGAAATTTGTTTTTTTTGTTTTTAAAGTACATGGTTATGGTTCAGATTGTTTCCTTTACATGTGCTGTAAGACCTTGCTTCTTGCCAAATTTCATGATGCTAGGTCAACGGGAAGTACTGTATAAGTTTTGATTCCCTTATGAAAACGCAATATATGCATATGACATAAATGGTTATATCTTTTGATCGCGTGAATTACAAGTTACATTTTTTCATAGCTGAAAGAATCCGTAAACCCGAGTAAGTATTTGATATAAATTTCAACTTGACACCTCTATGCGTACTTGAGAAAAACGGTCTTGACAGACAGACGGACCGACAGACAGACGGACAACAAAGTGATCCTAAAAGGGTTCCATTTTTCCCTTTTGAGGTACGGAACCCTAATAACGCGAATGAAATATTTTTAGATTTCATCTTCAATCCCAGTATTTTTTTTAATATTTGTTACAAACCGATACTACACAGAAGAAGCCACATGCAAAAACTAGTACAAAATAAATAAGAAAACTCTGTTGTCCTTTACAGCATAATTACATAACAAAACATGAAAGCCTTTGAAACGATCCAAACATATTTTCCAATAATTTAGTACACTTGAAACTAATAAAATAATCAAAGTGAATTGCTTATAGTCATTTAGTAACGTGTGGCGGGTCACGCACGGTCCCAAGTTCGATTACCGGCTCGATTAGCTGCACGCGTATTTATGTATCGATTTGTTAAGGCTTTGTAGGTATGTAGGTTTGGTTTTCATTTTGAGAATGAATATTGGGTTAATTTTTATAGAGATAAGGATATCGGAGGATAATATATTTTGTTTTGGTTTTAAAGATACCACACAGACATTACTCTTTTATCCCCGAAGGGGTAGATAGAGGTGCAACGGGAATCAATGGTTTTTTATCCTGTATTTATCTATTTATGCAACAACATAACGAGACCAATAAATCATTCAGAATAAAATGGTAAAGTCAATACTTGACTATAAACAATATAATAATACCACCCAGACTTCAAATTGTAAAGCACCATACTTTGTAATACATATTTATAAAGGACCTGAGGATTGACCTCGGAACCCCATGATAGGCAGGTGAATAATAGTTCCACAATTTATAATTTTCGATCAGAAATAAAGATGGTCTGAATTTTACAATTTATAATTTTCGATCAGAAATAAAGGTGGACTGAAAATTTTAAAATATTGTGATAGGTTTACCCCACATGTTACATTATGGGACATAAATAAGCGTCGAAAACCAAAAGAGGCATAGTTAGTTGCGCTCCTGCCTGCCCTTTAATGAAAGAAGGCGTAGGCATATGTGTGTTGAGTGCATACAACAATCAGGAAACAAAACGAACTGTTTATTTTCGTAACTATTGACACACTGTTTTACACTATTTGCAATTGCGCATTGTTTTTAAAATCCTGAAAACGATGGCTTAAAAATGCAAATGCTCTACATTCTGATCCAACGTCCAATATTTGCGAAACGAGAACCAACAATCACAAACCTATTTTGATCCAATGGTGATTGATTATTTGATGATTCAATTCGTAATATATGGGTATCATAATAATTACTTTCGCTACTTACCTTTACACAAAGACAGACACCGCACGGACTAGAGAGTATGGCTTCAGTATCGGATGGCGGGGTTCCCTTCCCCGTTTGGTAACAAGCCCTTAGTTGGATAATATCCTATTCATATTACGTACTTCAACGGTGTTGTGCTGTGGTAGAGTTACAAAATGATACCTGGTTATTATGTAATCTAAGCTCACACCTTTATCTACGAAAGGGTAGGTAGAGTAATTTTGCCAAATTAATTTTATTCCGGAATCTCGTAGGTAGGGAACCAATTGCCATATAAGTCCATGTGCATTATGCAACATTGTTGATTACACACATAAAAACAACTATAATTTTTGTTATGGTTGTCAAGTCATAAAAAATAATATTGTGAGCTTTGACATGAGAGAGAGAGAGTGCAGCATGGGAGGATTTTAGTAAGTAGGACGGTTTAGATCAATATGAAAAGCAGAAAACTATAAATGGGTTTCCACGTGTAAAAAAAACTCACAAATTAATATCAAATGAGACCCACAAAATGTCAAACAATCTCATTTCTAAACGAGCTTTGTCAAATCTTTAGGGGCTTAAATAGATTTTGAGGACCTACATGACAAATTGACTGATACAGTAAGGATGTATTGGGAGCAGACATCTTGACCTTATTAAGTTTGGAGACATGTAGAGCTGACACTTGAAGTTGTTATTGTGGGGGCAAGTTCTAAGACCCTTGTCATTTGTTTCGTGACAGTGTATTTGAGATATAAAATCTATATTAGAGCATACTTTGGTCTGAAGTAATGGAGAGCCAATTATCGCTATATTCACACGAAATCTAAGCCAGAGAGTCACTTTTTTATTTTACTGTCTGATCTGCAGTATTATTTAATCTATATATAATAATAATACCAACTCTGTATTATATACTGCCCACTGCTGAGCACGGTTATCCTCTACTACTGAGAGAGTTTAAGCCTAAGTCCACGACGCTGGCCTAGTACGGGTTGATAGACTTCAAATACGTTTGAAGAATTATCAGGTATGTAGGCTACCTCGCCGATGTTTTTATTTACCGTTTAAGCTCACGATAATCCCCGGGTCAGGCAAAATAACGTTGTAGTTTTGTAATCAGTATCAGCCTGGAGTATGAATTTTGTGCCCGATATGACGATAGGCACGCCTCCTACTACATCATGCGACGCAATAGGCACGACGAAATTGGGTGCATTAATTGCAACTTTGCCTACCCCTTCGGGGATAAAAACTGTGAGTGTGTGTGTGTGTACATAACTTCGAAAATTCAAAGGTGTATGCCTTGAGTTATGAACCTGTGGACATTGCTCTTGGCAGACCGTGTCATTACCAACTACGCTATCGTGCACATTATGATCTATTCTTGATGTTTAAACTTATACATCTGAAATATACTACAGCCAATAAAGTGGTTAATATAATAGTTTAATTTGCCGTCACGATTCGTATACCAAATAAAGCGTCCACAGTGTGTATCCAATTACTCGATGACTGTACCAACAAAATGTTTTTATGTTACGCCATAACTGCCTAAATAATTCAACACGCAATCTACCCGTGTAAAATTAAATGGAAGTGCATTTTGCAGATTGGCTCATTGGGGTCGGTATTTAAGTCGTGACACTGTGTGTGTCCATTCGATTCTTAGGTCAAGAAAATCGTTTTCTATTAGAAACTGGTACTAGGTCGTAAAATTACCTTCTATTACATCAAAGAATGAATATAAGTTTAGTGGTGACTGCCTCGGTGGCATAGATATATTACAATAGGACTGCAGCTGGGGTCACGAGTTTGAATCCCGGGTCGGGCAAAGTGATATTAGTTTATTCTGCCCAATACCAACCCGGAGTCCTTAATTTGGGCCCGATATGGCGATAGGCTCGCTACCTATCACATCATGGGACGGAAATCGCATGGAGCAAAGTGGGTGCCCTAGTTGCACCTCTGACTACTCCTTCGAAGATAGAGGCGTGATGTGTGTTAATTTTATTTGTACAAGTTCAAGGGTAGTAGTTAGGTCGTGCTAGAGTTATAGCTCCATATTGAATGGATTTATTGATTTATTGGAATGGACCCAAGATTTATTGATTGTTTTGAGCACATATACAAATTAATAATTGGAAGAAGCATTTTGTCAATTCATTTTCATTCATGCAACTTGCCACGATAATTGTAACACACGCCAAAACAATAATTGCAAGTACGCTGAAAATACTTATAAAAATGCTCCAATAACTTTGTGCTTAGCTGGTCTGTAAAAAAATATGAAAAAACTTGATCAATAAGTAATTAAAAAGATGTTTCTCGATAGGTTGAAAGACACAAAAGTAATCTGAAAATACATTGAGCATTCGATAGGTTGAAAAAGGGCAATTTCAGGTGCAATAAAGTCAATACACCCCAAATGAAGGCAAGCGTAATGCAATTCAACAAAAAAATTATAACAAGCGTTAGACGACGCATATTTGTACTTATGCTTTCGACGTTGAGACAACAACTAAATGGACTCAACGTTTTTATAAATTAAAGTCGTATACCAATACCAAATTTTAAATATTTGCATTGATAATTTATTATTTTTTTATTTTGTTAGAACAAAAATGTATCATGCAATATAGTCATAAAAAATGCATAAGTTCACACTTTTTACTAATCTCTATTGTATTCGGAATTGACAAATCTGAATAAAAGCTTTTTCAAAAAGAATGTATTCTTCGTTTACATTATTTTTTCCTTCTTTGAAAATGGTATACTTCCTGTACTTACATAAAATCTTCTTGTGTAAAAATGTTTCAGTAACAAGTGAAATATGGATTTCACTTGTTAATGAAACAGCTTTAGTATGAACCATAGCATAATAACTGTCTTTATTGTCCATAACAACAAGGTTTAATATTATCATTTATGAAACTTAAGCTCTAACACAAATTTCATAAAACGGTTTATATGACTCATTAAATACAATTGAAGCTGTAATGAGAGGTTTGTAATCCTATCCTGTACCTTTTTGGTCCTTTAGGGACCTTCCGGGTCTCAACTTTAAGCTCTGTTTGGAGTTATTGCAACTTATTGAAAACATTTTATAAACAAATCTGAGTTATTTTTTTCTGCAATCCCTGTATAGATAAAATATTAAATTCTATAAAATATTCTATAATCAAAAAATACATTTTAATTTAATTAAAACTATTTTACGGATTTTATCGCGGTTTTTTATATTATATTTTCTCCTGACGTTCAATAATAAATTTATACATTTTAAGTTTATAATAACATTAGTTCTAATATTTAAATTAAAATGACTTCGTAGTTTCTCTTAAATTCCAATCAACTGACAATTTTAGTCAATCAATTAATTAACCATCAATAATACTAATTGTTTACAAACAACTTACCAATCAAAATGAAAACCAATCAATCACACAAACATCACAATCCACTCAATTCTAGACACACACAAACTTCACGCACTCAAAGTTGACTCAAGTTAAAAAACCACTCGCGATACGATTACGAGTGAACACAAAAACAACCCTCACACGTCCGTCCGCCACGGCTGCGCGACGTAAACTGACTGTGATGGTAACATCACTGGCGGTTTTCCGGCAGAGTGGGACAACAGTAAGTAGGAGTGTAAACCTGGTTAATGAGAGAAAGAGACGGAGGAAGGATGCCGTGATGCGCTGCGGCGGTCATTGCCACACTTCGATGCAACCAAGGGCTGTAAAGTTAACCCCTTGAGCGAATGACTCTTGGATCCACCTGAACTGCACACGCGATGTCTTATGTGCTCCAACTTCAAACCTGCATTGTGTCATCTATTGTGGTCGGTGACAACTGCATCTATTGTATTGATGACAATTACATATTTACATACATAAGTTCATGCTATTCTGAATACAAACACTAATCGCCGAGATAAGTGACGTTCCATGTTATGATTTATGTAGAGTTAATTGCTTTATCGAGTACAAATTCATGGAAAACTTGCGAGGGTTTTTCAGATAAAAAGTCGCGCTTTTTTTAGTCCATTAAAAATGGCACCAATACCTCATCAGTTTTTTACTGTGAGGAAAAAGTAAATTACTGAACTAATGAAAAATTCTTTCATCACAGAAACTTTTTACCGCACTTAAAACTTTATAAACCATTCTATAGTGGGTGCTTTCTTAGTAGAACTTATGCAAAGTTTCAACAGAATATAGGTAATTTTAGGAAAACCAATTAGATTATGTTTTTATTTATTTATTTACCAACAGATACTACTTACAGGATCATTATCCCAATGCTATAGTATCGACAATATATTTACAGAGTAGGTGTATTATTATTCTTTACTGTTATAACATATTATCCATGTTCTATCCTTATGAATTCAGTCAAAGTACAATTGAATATAGCTACGAGGTTGAGAGTGCGACATAGTAGTTAAACACGAGTTTGCTACAATTGACAAGTAATTGATAATTTCTGGACAAAGAGTAATGCAATGAATTAAAATATACCTTACAGTTACTTTTGAAGAACCACGGGTGTAAAATACGCAGTGTAAACAAAGAATAACTTTTTTCAAATAAATCTACCAATCTGTCAATATTCTGTATACTAAAGAAATTACTGAAGTGACAAGATACCTGTGTCCATTTTTATTTTCGTTAAATTAATATAAAGTGACTAGTATTGCTCGCGGCTCCGCCTGCGTGAAAAAGTTTTTCTGGGATTTTTTTTGCATTGAATGACGAGACGAGCATGCCGTTTGCCTGATGGTAAGTCATACGACCACCCATAAACAGTAGTAACACCATCCAGCACCTTGACTTACAAAGTACTGTGTGGCATTCCACTGCGCTCGTCATCCTGAGACATAAGATGTTAAGGCTCATTATGTCCATTAGTTATACTGGCTACAATGTCCTTCAAACCGAAACACAACAGTGCATGCACACTGGTGCTTGGCGGTAGAAATAGATATTGCGGTGGTACCCACACAGACGGCCTCTCACATAATGAGAGACCTACCACCAGTAAAAAATATTAAAATATTTTCCTGGAATAAGAAGTAGCCTATAGCACTCAGGAGTAATATATCTTCCTATTAATATTTTTTTTTAAATCGGTTCTGTAGTTCCTGATATTAGCGCGTTCAAACCAACAAACTATTCAGCTTTATAATATTAGTATAGATTATGAACGTTCTATAGTTTATTTACTACTTCAAATTTAAACTCATAACTGGAGACCAAGTCTTTAGCAAATGTGTGCATGGTTCGTATAGCGTATGTATTCTAGTTGCCAGCTGGCTGGTATAAATTACCTGTAAACTCAAGTGATAGTAGCTTGAAATTGTTCAATAAATAGTGGATATAATACTGAATCCTGAATAACCAGCTTACAAACCACGATCCGTGTCCTTACGGTAAGATCTTTACAAATAAATGGAATTAAAGCTTAATTTTATCTGTCTATCCTCTGAACTGCCTCTGAAGTACAGACCATTACTTCAGATAAGACTAATAATTATCTAATAGTATTCTCGAGGGATGAAATAAATAAACCCACTGAAGGGTCGTTACGCTACGAATTCCGTAGCATGAGTGCTACGAGCTACGACGCTACGGAGCTACGCGCTACGAAGGAGTTCTTTGAAATCGCTCGGCGCTGTTTAATTTTTCAGTCGATTACGTTGCTTTCAGTTGTATGACGGGATCTATAGCTCGGTAGTTAACGAGATTGATGAGGGCTGGGGTGTTGAAGTTCGAATGTTGTTGAAAAATTACGTGAATTATTTTGGCATTTTCTGCAATTGAGGAGGGTAATTTGAATAAATCACTTGTTTACTTTTGTTTATGTTATAAGCAATTCGTTCATGTAAATACAAACACACACAATCACGCTTTTTAAAAAAGAATCTTTATTCATCACGTAGGCGAACATGTTGCACTTATGATAAGTCAAGATACATTAAATTAATAATAATTATTATTACAAAAAGTCACTTATATAACTACAGAAATTTATAGGGAGTAGAATCAATGAAAAATAAATAAAGAAGCCAAGCTCAGGCTGGCAGGAAAGCGGAGAGATAAAAAACGATGAATCATTTTTATTAAAAATAATGGGAGGAACGCGTCGCGATCCTCGCCGGTGAGGACAATACAGACCCTAACCAAGCTAACCTACCAGCCTTTCACTAGCTACCTTAGCGATGACTACCCGAAGAAGAAAGGCAGAAAGGAACTCCGGGCTTACTTTTTTGTCATCATTTGTCCATTGAATCTTTATATATTTTTATCCAAGTCTTTTGCATACAAAGTCAGATTAGTTATATAAGCTATTGCACACACATCACTGTTAAATCGGGATAAAATCCGATTAATGGAATTTAATTCAAATTCAAATTCAAATTCAAATCGTTTATTCAGTAATTAGGCCCCTAAGGGCACTTTTACACGTCATTTTTTTACAATATTTTATCATCTAAAGGATTCTACCAGTGCTTCGGAAAAGCCCACTGACCTGAGAAGAAGCACCAAGAAACTCAGCGTAGGTCTTTTAATGTTATATTTTTTATATATATATTTTACAAATTGCAAGTAACAATATAAATTCAATTATTACTTATGTCAAAAAAAAAAAAAAAAACAAAACAATATATAACATATAAACAATCAAATTATAAAACATGAGTGAATCCGAGCAACTTAATCCCAAGCATTTGTATCCTCCAGATAATCGCAAATACGATAGTAAGCTTTTTTACAGAGGCGGTCTTTTATAGTGATTTTAAATTTTTTTATTGGTAGTTTTACAATATGCTTAGGAAGTTTATTGAAGAAGCGTACACATTGACCAACAAAAGTATTACTAATTTTATGGAGACGAGTAGCATGTATCACATATTTATGTTTATTCCTAGTATTTATATTATGAATATCGCATATTTGATCAAAATGTGCGATATTTTTCCTCATATACAATAGATTTTCATAAATGTATTGCGATATTACGGTAAGAATGTTTATCTCTTTAAACTTTTCTCTAAGAGAAACACGGGGTCCAAGACAATAAATAGCTCTAATAGCTCTCTTTTGTAACACAAATACTGAATTAATATCTGCTGCATTTCCCCAAAGAAGAATCCCATACGACAAAATGCTATGAAAATAACTGAAATAAACAATTCTTGCCGTTTCTACATCAGTCAGACGCCTTATTTTTCTGACTGCATAAGCCGCTGAACTTAGTCTACCTGCTAACTTTGCTATATGCGGTCCCCACTGGAGTTTCGCGTCTAGTGTGATGCCCAAAAAGGTAGTAGACGCAACAGGATCCAACTCTTCACCATTTATTTGTACATTGGTTTTTACTATTTTTACATTGGGCATAGTAAATTTAATGCATTTAGTTTTTTTAGCATTTAATAATAAGTTGTTTAAATTAAACCAATGCACAACTTTACGGAGAGCATCGTTCACGTCGTCATAATTTAGTAACTTTCTTTTGATTTTAAATATTAATGATGTATCATCGGCGAACAATACAATCTCGTGATTATCCCTTACGTAGTAAGGTAAGTCATTTATATATACAAGAAATAGAAATGGTCCCAGAATTGAACCCTGCGGAACTCCCATGGTAACCGCAGCTCCTGTTGAGATTTTTCCATTAATATCAACCCTCTGAATTCTATTATTCAAATAAGATCTCAGAAGATTGAGAGCCGTGTTTCGCACGCCATAATGGTGTAATTTCCTGACTAGAGTGTCATGATTTACACAGTCAAATGCCTTAGACAAGTCGCAGAAGACGCCAAGAGCATCATGCGACTCCTCCCAGGCCTCAAATATATTTTTCAAGAGATCAACCCCAGCATCAATGGTGGACCGACCCCTCGTAAATCCAAACTGCTTCCTGTGAAGTAAGTTATTGTTGTCAAAATGTCTCAATAGCTGATTAAGAATAATTCTTTCGAATAACTTACTCAATGTGGGTAATACCGAGACAGGTCGGAAGTTCGAAGGATCCGCCATATCACCAGCCTTGAAGAGCGGTATAACCCTGCTTTGTTTCATCAAGTCAGGAAATACACCTGTTGCGACGCAACCATTAAAAACCGCAGCTAGGTGGGGTGCAATTACTTCAATAATAGACGATACGTTTTTAACTGAAATTCCCCATAGATCAGCGGTCTTTTTCTGGTTAATACATTTAAATGTCTTTAATATATCTTGCGCATTGATAGGTGTAAAATGAAAAAGTATGTCGCATTGAGGCACATTACCTTTAAGCAGCAACTCAGCTGACGTGGAAGAAGACTGAAGATGTTGGGTAGTCTGTAACGCTACGTCAGTGAAAAAATTTTCAAAGGCAGTTGCTACTTCCAGGTCTGCTGTTACATGTTCAGAATTAATATTAAGATTAAATTCCTGGTTGCGTGCCTTTTGCCTACCTGATTCTGTATGTATAATGTTCCAGGTGGTCTGAATCTTATTTGTAGCTGATTTAATTTTATTTCTTATATATAATGACTTGGCAGCGGAACAGGCTCTTTTAAAAATCTTAGAATATTTTTTTACATGTTCTTTGAAAGAGGGCCGTTGGTTGTAAGCTCTTTCCGAATATAAACTATATAGTTTATTTCTACTCTTAATAATACCAGCGGTTGCCCATTCGTTAAAAACAAGTCTATTATTAATTACTAATTTCTTACTAGTGAAGATTTTTTCAAATTCACACTTTATCAAATCAAAAAGGGAAGTATATAATTTGTCTGGATCATTTTGTAAGGGCAACCCAGGTAGACATATTATCATGTTTCTCTTAAAACGGTTCATGCGGCTTATATTACAAGGAACAAATTGAATATGTTTTCCTTGAACCTTGTTTTTATTACTAGTAAATGATATTAATTGGCCACAATGGTCAGAATCTATTAAATTTATTACTGCCTTGTATTTTATTGTATGGTTAGTAAAAATATTATCAATACATGTAGCACTAGTTGCAGTAATCCTAGTCGGCTCAAGGAATACATTATACAAGTTATAGGATTGAAAAAGATTAATAAAATTAACCTTTAGCTGCGACTCTTCCAATAAGTTAATATTAAAATCTCCACATACAATAATTATTTTATTTGCATTACAGATTTTATGCAAAATGTCTTCAAGTATGCTCAAAAACTCAATGTGGGATGCACATGGTGGTCTATATACACTCAAAATAACAAATTGCTCAAATTCAATACATGAAATCTCTGTTACTCGTTCAACAGACAGACTAACAATATCAACCCTTTCCTTAAATTTAATTGATTTTTTGACTATTATCAAGGAGCCGCCATGTATCATATTTACTCTGCTGAACGAGCTAGCAACCTGGTGATTATTGAAGTTGAACATAATCTGATGGCTTTTAAGCCAATGTTCAGTTAAGCATAAAATATCAATATTACTATTGTTCATGAACAACTCCAATTCTAATTCTTTATTAGCGAGACCTTGAATATTTTGATGCACCAAGTTAAAAACAGGTTTCTTGTGATGGACATTTACTTCTTGGTAATTTAAATGAATATAGCTAGAGGGTGGCTCTATTGTCTTAACATTTAATTTAAATACTTCAATGTCAAATTTTTCAGATTGCTATAACCTGAGTCATTATTATTAATTAACTGCTCAATAGGAGCAGTAGTACAAGTAGCCAAATTCTTGGCTGTTATAAAAAAATAATAAGATAGCGCATCAGCTATCTGTCTCTTATAATATATTGGCAGATAATATTTATCTTTAGTCAATGTATAGTTTTTACTAACATAATTGTTAGTGTCAATAATATGAATATTACTAATATTGCACGATACAGTGTGCATTGTCAAATTTAACTTATATCTAATCTGGTTTTCTTCCGCTGGCAAACTTTAACAAACACTAAACATCTAAAAATTCATAATAAAATAAGAGAACACAAATAAATAATTATAATTGAACGGTGTACAGCGTGTGTACGCCTATATTTACAAATATAATTTTTGTAGACTTATTTTTCAATTTTCTTTATCCCCGGAGGGGTAGGCAGGGGCGAATTTAGTGCACCCACTTTTCACTGTGCGTATTCCGTACCATGATTTGATAAGGGCGAGCCAATCGCCATATCGGGCACAAATTCTAGACTCCGGACTGATACTGAGTAGAAAAACTCAATATAATTTTGCTCGACCCGGGAATCGAACCCGAGACCTCAGCATTGTAGTCGTACCGTAATACAACTACGCCACCAGTTACCCGAGGAGTTGATGTAAATGTTCACATCACACGATAAGAAATATTTATAGTTTACTAGGTGTTGCTCGTGGCTTCCCCCCCGTGAATCGCCTTACCCGCTACAAAAGTCCCTAATACAGGGGAAGACGCCAGCGCCATCTATTTAAAAAATCAGATCATAAATTTCCGTTACTCCACATATGAGCATATTACCGAGATAAAAGTTGTCTGTATGTTAATTCAGGACATGGTCTATCCGTGTGCCAAATTTCATTAAAATTCGTTCAGTAGTTTCTGCGTTTAATTGTAACAACCGAAAAATATCCAAACATTATTACAAACATTCGCATTTATATAGACTTTACCTAAAAAAATACTTTCTATCAAGTATTAATTAATTAATCCCTTCCTAGCCGATTTCGGCCACGGCGGCCAATCTCAACGGAGATCAGCCAGATACGCAGGAGATATTATAGTGCACAAGTGTGTGCGCAATACACAGGTGCACTCGCTATTCCTTTACTCTCATAGTCCGGTGAGACGGCAATCCGACATGACCGGAGAGAGATCAGGCGCAGGACCAACAGCTTTACGTGCTTTCCGAGGCACGGGGGTATCACACCGCCAACTTCCTGACTCCGAGCTGCGACTGAGTAATTTTTAAGATGGAAAAACCCAGTCGCAATGTTTTTGGCCCGACCCAGGATTCGAACCCAGGACCTCAGCGCGCAAATTGTACTCGTAACGCGTACGCGATACAACTACGCCACCGAGGCAGTCAATGTTTATCAAGTACTCAAGTATTTAATCTACGGATATAAGCCGTAGATTAAATACTTGAGTACTTGATAAAAGAGGCTATTATTACTCCACGAATAACTAATTTCGCTAATATTATTGAACGATACCTGAAATTGCAGGTCACCGACATCACCGCAGAAATATAAAGTGGTTGTGATACCGGCTTACGAAATAACAATAATATAATTGAACCAATTGTTAAATTTTAATTCGTGTATTTCTGTTTATTACAATTTTGTATTACAAGCAGTCGGACAATACTAAGCCTTACGGCCTTCTTCACACACAGTTTATAAACCTATTTTAGTTATCGAATGTTTTGTTTTCGTCGAACGAATTATGGATTGAATTGGATGAAAGAAGACAAAACATTCGAAAACTAAAATATTTTTATAAACAGTTTAAGAATAAGGCCGTAAAAGTATAATTTTAATCTAAGCTTACAGTTCACATCTGATTCCCGAGAAGGTACAGGCAGAAATGCAACATAGCCACCCACGATTCGTTGAGTTTATTCTCGTCGTGTTCCGTTTATACGACTGCCTCGATTTGTGCTCTGAGGTCTCAAGTTGGAATCTCAGGTCAGGCAAAGTGATATTGGGTTACTTTTCAATATCAGACCGGAGTATGTAATTTGTGCCCGATATGGTAATAGGCTCGACTCCTACTACATCATGGGACAGAACACTCACAGCCAAAATTGGTTGCCCTAATTGCACTTCTGCCTACCCTCTCGGGGATAAACGAGTGATATGTGTGTTTGTTTTTGTTCCGTTTATGTAATAGGAGACAAGACTAGTACACATATTCCAATCGCAGCTTATTTATTATTGCACACAACAATTCACACTTATATTAGTTTGTCTACCAAAATGAACCTAAGAACTTGCAAACTTTTACAGTACTTAACAAGAATAATGACGCGGCAATATCATTAAATAGATAAATCGTCTAATGACGTTCTCAAACACAGCAGTACAAGAGATCGCCGCCGTATAAGCACAATTTGAGAAGGGCTCGTGAGGACAGCGGAAGCTCTTTTGATCGGCCATCCGTACAGACTGGACGTGTAGTGACGTCGCTGCTGTGGACGTTTTTTAAATAGTGGTCAACTCGAGTGATCCAACGCGAATAGTTTGTACCACGGAAAAGTACGGGAAAATATTTTAATGCTCTTAGTATTTATACTTTACATTTTAGTTCACAGTAAAAATAAAAAATATGTTATTAATAAAATACTGCTTTCTCGTGCAAAGACTGCTGTAGAGTTATATATTAAAAATATAAATTAAAAATCATTGCAAGACGAAATATAAAACACTATTTAACTCTGAGCTTGACGTCTGACAACGTAACACGATTTCATTACTTTTAACAACTCCACGCGACGTCATATTTCATCTTAAATTCAAAAATCACCTCTAATATTAACAAACTTACCAAAATATATTTCAGCCAAAAACAACCGTCCAAAAAAACATAAACACCCATCCCAACACTAGCAGACGTGACCCTATTAGCGAAGGCACCAACCCCCACCATTATCCCACGCGTGGAGCCTGCGTGGGATGGGTCCTTTTGTTTGACGCAACATTGAGCACGTTAATGCAGGCTGTATTTCTGCTTACTGATTGATGCGATTTAAGGGTTATGAGCTTTGGATATAGCCAGGGTAAAATTAAAAAGGGTGCGATGCTTTCATCTATATAGGAAACAGTAGAATGATATTTACGCGTGTGCGTCACGTAAAAATTACTGATATGATTCCACCGTTCGTTTTACTTTTGTGTTAAGTTAAACTTACTGACTAACTGCCTCGATGACATAGTTGTATTACGGTACGACTGCAATACTGAGGGCTCGGGTTCGATCCCCGGGTCGGGTAAAGTGATATTGGGTATTCAGTATCAGCCCGGAGTCTGGAATTTGTGCCCGAAGGGGGCGACCCCAATCACATCATGAGACGGAATACACACGGTGAAAAGTGGGTGCACTAGTTGCGCCTCTGCCTACTCCTTCGGGGACAAAAGGCGTGTCACGTGTGTGCTTGTGTGTGTGTGTGTGTGTGTCTGTGTGAAACTCTTATAAATATAGAAATCTAGTAGTGTAGTGATGTTAAGAGGGAGTAGATAATATAACAAATAAAATTCGTAAATATACAATATACATGTCGATGAGGATTTCACAGGGCCAATAAAACGTAGCGAATACTTCGCAATAGTCATAACTGACCTTTATTTCTTCAACTCATGATTTGTTTGTCACTCATCACTTTGTCAGGACTAGCATAGTAACCACTAAGTTAGGATAGCGACTCTTTGATATCTAGGTGAACACTGAACGACGAAAGACTGACCTCTTCAAATGGTGAGGGTCTTATTTATACTCGCAACTGTCACCCCCACTAACAATTTGACCTCTCGACCTGTTTTGTACGATTACTACTTTAAAACTACCCGACGCTCCGACACACAAATATCTCAATAATAGTACAAACAATATATTTTAATATTTTTATAATAATATGTATTCATGTTTTTTTTTTTGTATATGTATAAAAATGTAAAAAAAAGAAAAATTGAAAATAAAGAGGAATAATGATAGCTTTTTTGACCGCTAAAATTTAGACCACCAGTATGTTGTTAGGAAGCCCTGCGATTGATTGTGGCGACAGCATTATTGTTTGCATAATACATATTTTTAATGCATCTGGTACATTTATTAATCTAACTACTCAGTATCATTGAATAACGATTTGATTTTATTCTGTTTCATTTCAGCAATACTGCAAAAAAAATACTACATATATCCCGGAAATAACCATAAATAAGCCACCCTGTAAAAACACAAAGAAAATTATTAATCCTTTCCTACAAAAACAAAACTTTTGCAATCTACTCATAAAACGCTCAAACTTTAGTCTGACAACAGCCGTCCGAACTTACCGCTACTCTTTCAAATAAAGCTTAAGAAAGTTTCTATACGATTTTAAAAAGGAGGAGGGGGGGCATCTGTTTGTGGTGGGCCGTCAGTCGCACGCGTGACTTGTGGACTATATTGTAATTTATTTAAATGAGGAAATTAGGCATTCTCGGTGCGTAGAGCCGACGCAAGAGAATGCTAGAGACGGTATTAGGAGTTAGAACATTTTCGTTATATTTTATTTTTTTATGGTATAACAAAACGAGCATACGGTTCACCTGATGGTAAGTGATCACCGCCGCCCATGAACAATTTTTTTTTCAATTTTCACTGATACTATAAGGCTTTGATTAATTATATACCTAGATAGAGTGACGCGCTGCAATGAAACTAAAACAAACAGGCCAACTTTTCTTAAGCTAGTATGCGTGACAGCTGTGTCATACGCTATCGCTGCATCATTCTGCGTATCCTTGTGTGCGCACATAATGATACTAGTTATGACATGGTCTCTATTAAAACGGGGAGAAAATTATAACCATGAAAAATAAACAAAAATTAATTCACTCGTACTCGTTTAGTGAGGAACTGTTCGCCTCTATTATTTTCGACGCGTTTGAAACGTTCAGTGTCTATCTAGGCATATAATTAATCAAAGCTATAAGGAATGAAAGTAATATTATACCGCATAACTGCAAAAAAAGAGTCACACCACGTAAAAAAATATATTTTAGGAGGTCAGATATAGATGTGCACAAACAAATTCCTCTTTTAGCGTAATTATAGCTTTTTAATCTCTGGATGTTCGTTGCTTTGTGTTGGACTCTTTTTTGCCAATTTTTTATTTATAGAATGTAAGAAAATATTTATCCTTTTCTTGAGTAACTCACGCTAAATTTAAATTGGTTTTCATATTTTTCATCCAAAATGAGATCATATTACTTCTAGCTGTGGATCCTTATCTACTTTCCAATAAACGTCGTTAATGGGTGTTTTAAAAATAAGTATTTTTCAACTCCTTCCTTACGTTACATATTTCCAAAGTCCAAAAAACAGTTAAATACTCTTATAACTTTATTATTAACTTTCTCACAGGAGTAAGGTAATTTCATCTTTGCAAATCAAGATGCCATACTGCAGCTCTCAGTGCGATGACATATCACCGGTGTCGGGAGCAAGAGTTAACTGAAACGAGATCCGCGAGTCGAACTGTGTTCTCGTTTTACTACTAGTTACATTGCAATCATTATTGCCGACTGGCCTGACAATTTGGATGTAAATCTGTGGTAATTGCAATTATTATAGGCTAATAGTGCTGGTTATACTTAAATCTACCTTATTATATGATAGGAGTCGAGGTATGCTGCAAATTATTTAGTGAACAGCATTAATAAGACAGCTGGCTTCAAAAAAATTTTTTTTAGTAATCTGTTTAGTCCCTCACATTAGATAAAGTACTTCGACTACCTACTTTCGGGAGTACTAACCGCAACTTAAAATTAAAAACAACTGCATGGCAATTCACGATGCTTGTTATTCTGACTCATTACATTAAACAGGATCGAATATCATACAAAAAGGTACTTAGCACACAGATTGGCGGTAGAAGTAAACAATATTGCACCTCCTGCAAAGAAGTAGATACATAAGACTATATATTGTTATTTGAACATTATTTTAAACATATTATTCAGTCAAGCCTAACTGGTATTATGCTACTGCATACTCTCGCCTTAATCCAAGCGTCTCTATCCACCTGTTCAGGTCGTAAACGCTTGTCGCCTTCATGTTACCGTTGACTCGTTAACGTAAACTTAGCAGCGTAGAAACAGCTTACTGCCTGGGTAATAATTCATGCTTACGTATGTTCAGCAATGTTTCTTAACTGAAATTAAATTGCCGTTAGCAATTAAAACTTTTATGGAATTTTGATACACGAAAATAAATAAATTATGCCGTGTCAAAATCAGTGTCCAATATAGCGATGTATAAAAATAAAAGTGCTTTCCGTTAATAAGATTCCTTCTTTAGGTAGTTACTTACACACGGGCGTTCACATAGGCGGGGTCCTAGGATACCAAAATGACAGTGGCGTAGTGTGGGTTCTTGCCGCCCCTTGACACCAAAAAAAGCTCCTTTCAACAAATAATTCACGTATACACCCCACGAGACACAGTATGCAACACATATTATTATGCCTACGTTGGCCCATTCCCAGTTATCGTTATTATTCATGTTTTAACTAATCATTGCTTTTGCACTTTTTTCATTTGTCATATATTTTAAATCGGAGATAACATACTGATTAATTTATTAACTTAATCAGTCACATGGCAAGTTCAAGCAAAAAACGCCAACTTTCCGACAATTACAGTGTCATTCACCTATATTACAACAAGCCTACAAAATTCTCCTTAGCACAGAAAAACAAATAGATGCTGAAACCGTCCCGGCTCGGCCAAATGGAGAGATCGCGTGACACGCGCCCATTGCTCAATGGAGGGTCTTGTATACAGGACGTGGCTTCGAATCCTGTACTGTAATGGTGGGCATAAAACCTGTGTTGGACGGGTTTGGTGGAACGGTGTGAATTTTTTTATTTTGTTTTTACAGGAATCGGTTCTGATTTAACAGTTGTATTTTATTGATTATGGATTAAGAACTGTCTCAAAACCATGTGTGGTGTACATATAGTATTACAAATTAGATATTTTTTATTATTTATTTGTACACCACATTGTGCTTGCACTCGTAGCGATAAGAAATAACAAAGTGTTACATACCTGCAAACACTGCGGATTAGGCCCATAAATTTATCCAGACCTATCACATAAAAAGGGACTCAAAAAAATTAACTTTACAAACGTGACATCACCCTGTATAACCGCGCCCAAGCTAAATTGCAGGAGGTACGCGAGCTGATGACGTGCGACGGTTAAAAACGAATTATAAAGGAGCACCCTGTAGCCGGCCATTTGTCATGCGCGTGCTCCAAGACACAGGGTGTTGTTCATTAACGGGATCCATGGGAATTTGATTTATAGATGCGATTACAATCAATCATATGATAAGTGGATTATCAGATGTGGTCTGACGTAAGGATGGCTCATTGGTCTTGTGAGATCTGGGTTTTAGATGTCGATTTCCAGTTTGAATAAAGAATTGATGTTATTCGATCCAAACAATAATAATATGAAGAGTTTGTAGAATGAGATTGTAGACTTCAGACAGCTATTTTAATACTTTTCATGTTGTAAAACTGCATATACCCCTCTCCCTTCCACAAATTCCTTTTTAATTATTTGGAGGTATGCAACCCAATTAGGTTTCCTTTGATATCATTTCAGACTATAATAATTACATAATCAGGGGACCCTTCCTCGTTTACTGACCTTCTAGAAGTATTCGTGACCCTCCTAAATATTTAACTTTATCTAAAATAACTACAGAAATAAACTACAGTAACATTTACATTTAAATTTGACAAACATTTTGCCTACCTGGGCGTAGGTTCCATAAAACGTATAAACTTTTAAAAATCAAAGCACTGCCAACTGGCCCAACTTTGTGAACTACCTCGCATCTTTTTCATTTGCGCAAATTAAAAAAGTACATGTTTGGGAGAGGTTGGTTTTAAATTATAAACTGTACTGCAGTTCCGCTTCCACAGTTTTATTAACAGACTTTGTATAGTAACAGTTATTTAGTGTCTTGTGTTATGTTACAGAATGGAAGGTCTATTCAACAGATTCTTAACTATGACACATTAACGTATAAAGTTTTTTAGACGTCGATGTTATATTTTTTAAATGGCATGACGAGCAACATGCTCGTATGCAAGGCACTCTACAGCGCTCATCATCCTGAGACATGAAATATTGTCTCATAATTTTCAGTAGTTAAACACACTGGATACAATATCCTTTTGAAAACAACATACACAGTGTTGCTTGACGGCTTAATAGACATTACAGTGGCTCCTACCAAGATGAATACACACAAGCGACCTACCTTGAATAGACTAATAACCTTCAATAAAACTTGATGCAGTCTGACTCCTAAACTACAATGTAATCCAGATGTTATTCCAGCTGTATTGTTTTTATTTTTTTAAGACCGTTAAATTGCCTTATCGGCTAGTATCAGCTAAGTCATATTTAATTATAACTTGCATTGTTTTTGGGTGTTCATTACCTTATATTTGAGTTGACATGCTACTGGTAAAAATGTCAAGTCTGTTTATTCATTGATTTACGTAGACTATGAACTGTTCGTGGTTTATATTCCTAGGGCAATAAAATGATGTGATTTTCTTGACTTGTCTGAGATTGAAATTTGTATCTGATCTGACGATACAATTTTGTATTTTCCTGATTTTTCCTTCGATTTTGTATCTTATCTGGCGAGAGCATCCGCTCTACATCAGGAGACGGCAATAAACTCGGCAAAATGGGGGCACTAGTTGCGCCTCTGCCTACCACTACGTGAATAGCGACATGCGCTGATATTTGTTCAGCAACATCACCAAACAAGTTGCGCGCCATATTTAAAAATCATTTATTTTAATAGCATCAATAAGCTGTAAACTGTTTTAAAATAAAAAAAAGCTAAAACCCATTCGGTCAGTAAATCTCAATACAATCGAATCCCGAGGCTGGCGGGCGGCCAACGCGGATGTGTTACTACTGGATTGGTTATTGTAATATAAATAAATGCTTATAAGTTATAGTGATTTCTTTTCTTACTTCTTTTTGGTTACATCTAAGACTAGAGTCTGTTAAAACATTGTTAATTTTACTAAATTAATTTGTAAGTATGCGTGACATAAGTTTCAAACTTGATGAGCAAACCAATTGAGTTTTTATTCTGTTAATATTGTAACGAATACTGAATGAACTGTAACAATTACTTAAAAGTAAAATAAATAAATCGTGAGTCGTATAGGATGTTGAATAAGGTGATAAACAAATACTTATTTTATGTTACTCATATTGGAACATCACTATTATTAGATACAAAAAAATCCATTTACAAATAGTTAAATGCTAGCTTATATAAGATTATTTAGTTTAAAACCTAGAAAACCTAGAGGGACTTTTTTTATAACTGAGTCTGCAATTGCCTCATCTAATAGTAACTGATCACAATTGGTCTTAAACACCAACACAGCCAGAGGAGTCGTAGCCGTGTTTCCCAACTTTAAAGAAGAATGGGAATAAAAAAGGAATATTATAGAAGCAGTTTTAAACTTAAATATATTATTTTCAAACCAAGCTCCAATCCATGTGTTCACCATTCCGCGTGTATACCCCAGTCGAAGCTCAACCAACGTTGAAATTCTTACACTACCGCGAATGGCCAATGCGCTGCTTTACACTTCATTAACTATAAAAATGGACTTTAAACACGCTACATAGGGTGCTAAGTCGCTCGCCAACGCTTATAGTGGTTGGAAATTTTACGAAGTCAATCACAAGAATCGATTTAGTTGTCGATAGTTAGACGCAACAATGCAGATATTGTTTCGATTAAATTGCTTTCATGTTTTATTTGACGGCGCATTTTATCTTTGAATTGTTAATCGATTAGTTTTATTATATTGTTCATGTAGTAAACAATAAACGAAGTCGTAGCCTCCTGGGTTCGATGTGGAAAAATACTTTGTATGTATTTTTCACTGCGTTGTGACACCAACCAGAACTCTGAATTATAAAACCCATGTAATCTTGCAACTATGCATGCCAGACCACATGTTATTCGAAATGATAATGGCTACAATTTCCTCTTAAAAGAACACAACACTCTCTATGAAATATATCCACCATTTCATGTTTACTACATAAAATCAATGGCGCTTACAAATCACACTTATCCAGGCGGCTCAAACTACCCTCAACGCCCCATAACAATCGCGAATACAAGAATTTAATAACAGCCAATAGTGACAGTGCGGAGGGCCCCCTACCGCGCCTCCCCTGCGCCCCGCACGTCACTCAACATTCGTCACGCGAAGAGAACGCACGTCAAAACCGCTCCAATTACAATACAGCTGCACCGCGACGTTATTAGGTTTTCAGATTTATTATTTGGGTTTAATGGTTCAATTTTAATTGTAAGTTAGGTTTATTATTTTTTTATAAATATGATATTATCAATGTTGGTTCCTTAATAAAAATGTTAGCCGATACCTGCTATTCTTAAGAACGGTACTGTTAAACCGGTAAGGAAAAATCCGAAAGCCTATATCTATATCTAAGAAATTTCTATATAATTTCAAAGTTACGTAAAGAATACCTGTATTACGCCAGCACAGCGTACTTCATTTGAAGAGATCTGTATCCTGCAGTGATACAGTTTAATGTGATGTTATTTTTAATTCTATATCCCGTATTTTAGCTCACGCAAAATGTAAATAGACAAGGCTCTGAAAAATGCTCACGAGAAGTACATGTTTAAGAAATTAATTTTACCACTTTCCGACTAATAAACTAACTCCATTATATTGCCCCTCCAAAGAAACCCAAACACTTTCATATTTATCATTTACCGATCGAATCATAAAGACTAAACCAATCTCAAACTAACTTTGCATAATTTCAAGTATAAATTTTCAATAACCATTACAAAATCGATATTAAAGTTAAACAAACTCAACCGGTCCCTCAAAAGTAAAGCTTGATTATACGGATCTTTTGCGGGCAATTTCCTAATTGAAAATCTTCAGAATTCACTCTTGAAACGTTAAAATTTCATCATTTCTATTTATATTCATTTCGCTTTGAAATATAAGTTTCGGGACGTTATGTTCATTCCAAGACTTTTCTCGAGTAAACATTGAATATTTTAAAACATTATTATTTGGAGTGTTGCCAGGAGGTAGTCGTGGGAATTTCGCGTTGTTTCTGCTTTCGATACTAACGTGCAGTCACGTCTTTATAGCGAGGTAAGCAGAATTCAATGCGTTGACATTACACTGCAGGGCGACACTAGTAATAATAATTATTCCGTGTATTTATATCATGATGATTACCTGACATATTATACAACAGTCTTGTCTTTTAATCAATGACGTAATTGTCAAAGCGAAAATATTATGCTTTCAAGTCGCAAAACCCGATATGAAAGCCCTTAAAATAGAAGCCTTGTATTATATTCCGTCCCATTGCTGGGCATGGACCTCTTCTACTACCGCGAGGCCTTAGTCCACAATTCTTAGAGTATAATTTAGGTGATATTTATTTTCGTGTCTCCTTTAGTACCTAAGTCTACCCCTAATGCTATAGTATCAGATAAAACTAAAGAGGTTGATTTTTATTTAAACGCGTTAATCTTCAAAACTACAGCTCCAATTCTGAAAATTCGTTCAGTAAGAAAACTATATTTTATCTCAGTCACTGATGTATATCGTACTAGCTTTTTCCCGCAGCTTCAACCGCATGAAAGAGTGTTACCTTGATAAAAGTCCCGCTTTACATTTTCTCGGAATAAAAATTAGCCTAAAACCTTTCCAGGGTCTCAAACTGTCTCCATCCAAATTTCATCGAAATCCCTTGGGTAGTTTTTGTGTTTAACAAACTTTGCCATCCCATCCCGTCTTAGTGAACACCTACGTCCTAAAAGGAACCCCCATGCAAAATTTGAGACTCCTAGCACTTGTAGTTTCTGAGATTTCGTGATGAGTGTGTGAGTGAGTGAGTCAGTGACCTTTCGCTTTTATATATATATAGATAAAATGCATAAATAAATAAATATCTTTACAACTGATTGATGAGAAACATTCTATGTTGGAAAGATAGTGATCAACAAACGGTATAAAGTTGACCTACATTCACCGTATTTCCACGCTGAAGCGACGCTGGAGCGACACGGGGGCGACAAATCGTCGCATCTGTCACCCGTCACCGCAAACGCCTAAATAACCAGCGATAAAAAAAATCACATGCGATGAAAAAGTAGCGACGGCTTTGTGATGAGTGGAGCGTACGGAGAGAACATCGTGCATTCGATGCCGCACAAAAAATATCCGGTAATTTCAAAGTTACGTATGAATCATTCTATCGCTTGGACGGCGAGAAAAACATCTTTTATCATCATTCTCCTCAAGAATTAATTAATACCTACAGTCTAAAGATCTTACGGTCGGCAGAAGAGCAAGTGTAAAAAAATACCATGATGATTAAATAATCATATTTCAAATTAACACTGTACCGACTTGGGTCGGAATTTGAAATGAGAGAAGACTTTCAATCTATGCTAATCTCACCATTAAAAGCCTAACATAAACTTATAGTCTAATTTAGCCAACTAGTTTAACAAGTCCAACCCGTAAAGATGTTCCGAGAACCCTATAAAACATATTGCATACATATACGCAGGCTTGTTTTCACCGCATGAGGCGACTACAAGTCCAAGAATATACGAATATAACCGCTTTCCTCATGCTTAATGTATATGGAAGTAATCTGATTTACCAATTGATACGCAAAACGAGATCCTGGAAAATGTATCAAACAGTGCGTGCGCGGGGTGCGGGGTGCGGGGTGCGGGGCGCTTACTGTTTCAAAATGGAAATAAACGAAACAATCCTTTCAAGTCGCATCATATTATATACGCCGGTGGCAGATTTCGCACAATTCAATAAATAATCGGGCGCGTGAGATGTGTGGTACAAGTCAGGGACTTTCATTATATCCAACTAAATGATCATAATAATTTTCCCACTTTTTCGTACACGCCACATATAAACAATAGCAACATCCCTAATTCAATTGAAAGTATAATAATTTACAGTTGCACTGCGCTCATATTCCAGAAAATGTTAATGTTGTGTCATAAATACTACGTTATGATATTAAAAAACCTTCATTTCAAAAATCAACATCAGACGCTTGTTTAGAGAATTTGACATTCAATGTTAACCACCCAAATAAACTCTCGCATACAAGGAATTTACCTCCGAGGAGATTTTGAGCACTGCACATAACCTCGAAATTCTTATGGAGAATTCTCACGATGTCTTTCTTCACTGTTAAAGCGAACGATAATTATTTATAAACAATACACACATAACTTCGAAAAGTCAGAGTTGTGTTGGGTTTTGAACCTCCAGACATTGTCTCGGCAGACCGTTCTATTCCCAACTAGGCTATCGTCCACTTTGCTTTTTATTTATTAGGCAATAATATAACGTGTATCATATTTTTTTGTTCCTGCTATCTCTCATGACGTGAACTGCCAAAACTTTTCTATATAAATGTGTAGCGCGTGTCGGACCTGTATTCAATATCCGTCTGTCTGTCCGTCCGAGGATCGGCGCCAACTGCAAACGACGTACGGACGTTTGATTATTTTTCAAATACATAGCGATTTAGCTGTACCCGAAAAGTAAATGACATCCTTTTCATAGTAAATCGGTAATGGTGTTAAATAATAATGAATCCCTCAGTATCAATATCTACATACCTGAGAATTCTCCATAAGAATTTCGAGGGTATGTGAAGTCTGCCAACCCGCACTACGCCAGCGTGGTGGTCTAAGGCCTAACCCCTCTCAGTAGTAGAGAAGGCCCATGCTCAGCAGTGAGCAGTATATAATACAGGGCTGATTATGTTTTGGTGAACACTTTTATCATCCGTTAGTTTCTATGCGGAGATTAAACGGTATCTCGTTTCTAATTCCTTCTTCTCTCTGAATTTTCATTCCTTACAATACAATACGTTTTCATAAAAAAAAAACTGACATCGATGGTCTTATTAATCATCAGGCTTACCACCAGCTAAGAGTACTACGTAACTATAAAAAAATCACGCATGACGTCATTATACGTCAGAATAAAAAGTCTAAAATATATTTTAATACGCAAACGCGATGATTCAAATACGCGCACTCTAATAACACTATTCCCCGATGTTTTAGTGTAATTATTGAGGAAGCCATAATTACACCGCGTGCAGGATTTGTGTGGTTAGTACCGGAGTTATTTTAATAGCAAAAACCCATAAAGGATATTTTTCTTAAAGTGATGTCAAAAATTATCGTCGAAATAGCAAAAGGGAATTCACATTTGCGATTGGCTGCAAAGAGCTATTTCTGTGAGTTTTCCAATTCCAAAATTATTAGGGGTTGGATTTTGTATGTGTACAAATAGTGAAAGTTATTTTATTCCAAGTAATGCAGAAATTGCTCAAAAATGTATGGCTATAGTCCCCATCACATCATAGACGAGACGACTGCACAAATTGAACCTCTGCCTACCCACCACCGCCCCTTTATGATAAAAAGATGACGAATAAAGTATTCCCCTTATGACACGACAAACTGACAGCCGTACAACTGAAACATAATTATGCACCCCGCGATGGATGCAATTTTAAACATCGTGGTTTCTTCAGGGGCAAAAGAATATCTGAGTAGGGCCTGTTGGCGCAGTTTGGAAAATTATACGTAAGGCTGTTTGTTTTTAAATTGACTTTTAATCAGTTTTTGATCTTCTGTGTGATTACATATTGGACTTTGTGTTATAGTTATTTATAAGAGGAATGGGTGGATTCGATGAAATTATGTTTCATTTTGTTCTTTTCTTATAGAACAGGTTGAGAATAAGTGAACCACGTGATGATAAGTGACATCTAATTTTTATTAACACCTACAATTCCAGCAGACACATGCATGGCGTGAAAAATGGAATAGATATAACTAAAGAGGCGGGAATTATTGGGTCTCCGGATATGCCTAGTTTACAATTGAAAAGCAAGCGCAATCTGACGCAAAACATCGTTTTTATGTGAGGCGTCGGAACTATTATTTCGGCAGAGCCTGTGCATGCCACACATGTTGTAGACAAACAAGACTTCAATTTGACTCTATTTATTTACTGCCGACTACCAGTGGCGTGCCTAGTGTTTTGGATGAGGGCAAGCCAAAGCAGACCTAAAAAAAATTCGCACCTCCGATACATATAAAATGTGCAACTATAAGAAAGAAAAGCAATATCTAAAAATAAAAATGACTACCCGTACCGGGATTCGAACGAGGGCCTCAAAACAATGTTCGAACCGTGTACGCAATACAACTACGCCATCGAGTCGAGTAGTTACCTTTTCGAAATTAGGTACCTTTATTTAAAAACGATTTTGACCCAACGCGACTTCTAAACAAAGTTCCTGTAAAGATTAACTATTTACATAGATTTTATCTGTATCAAGTAATTTTAAAAAAAGTAAAAACACTACAATCATCATTATTACTGTCGACGCACAAGTTTTGTTTAGAAATTTTCAAATTTCGTCACAGCTACTGTATCTATTTAATTGGACGAGATAATCAGGTTACAATTCGCTGTTTACCGAAATTATGAAATGAAATGAATGCATTTAACATATGTTTTTGTGAATTGGAATTACTTTTGATAACACTGATTAATTATATCATTTTACTAGCCAGATCTATGTACCTACCTATTCCAAACACTTGTTTTGTTCGAGAAAAATATGAAACACCAACAATACAACTTAATACGTAGTCGTATAACGTATTAGAGCATCCAATAAGACAATAAGTTTTGTTGTATACTGATCTAAATACCTTTTATGATTCTTCAGACACATTTCGCGCCATTCGCCAGCTCGTTAAAAGTTGTTTTTTCCATCATAACCTAACAAATTTAACTTATTCTCGCCGATAAAAACTTTCACTCACTTTAAACTATTACAAGAAATATATTCACTCATCTTTATTGTGCTTAAAAGGTTAAAATAACTCAAAAACCACTTAATAAACACAAATACTTCACAATGTAGATCGCCGGCACAATCAAAACAAATAACTGATGTTGCCTAGTTGGAATCAAAATTACACCACAAAATTAATGCTAAAATTGTGGGAAAAACTTATCGATAAATAAAATTATAGTACAATACCTTAAATAATTATAATCAGATATATAATTTTAATTATGTTATCACTAAAATCTTTACATATTCATGATAAATAAAAATACACATTAAAATAAGCAAATTAATGCAACCATATTAGAGGTAATTCGTTTAATTGGCAACCCTGTATTTTATACAGTATCTATGAATGCATTAAGCCTGGATTATTTTCTAGTACTGATTGCTATAGAAACTTACTATAGCTATACGTATGTGGTATCAGTTTATCCATTAGTGTGAATGAGAAAAATGTGGCGGCGAAAAGCCAGGTAAAACCCAACGAGAGAGAGAGTGATAAGTATATTTTGTGCGCATCTAGCTGTTTTGTATAAAATATGAAATGAGTGTACGGCGCGGATGTGGTTGTGTGTGTGTAGGTGTAGTGGTGTGTCTTTAGGTGCGCTCGAGGCGAACCGGTTCAGCGAACCGTAGCGCGGGAATTTTAAAATTTTAAAGAAAATTATTTCGAAGCGTTTTGTTACCGTAAAATGTTGGTTATTGTTTCATATTCGATTTTGAGTACTTAGGTAAATAATTTTAGGGCAAGCCAGGCTTTTCGGCTTCTATGAAAGGACCGCCACTGCCGACTACATTGGTGGCGTGGTTGTATTGCGATACGTCTACCTCGCTGAGGTCTCGGGTTGGGATCCTGGGTCGAGCAAAGTGACATCAGGTTTTTCTATTCAGTACTAGCCCGGAGACATGGCGATAGGCTCATCCTCTATCACATCAACGAACGGAATGTGAGTGCACTAACTGCGCCTCTGTCAACCCCTGATGAATAAAAGCCGTGAGTGACTGTGTATGTATGTGTGTGTGTGTGTCTACAACTTAAAAATACACATCCATAATTCCGCCTAATACAAATTCAAACGGAACCTTAATATTTTTCAAATACATGACAAAATTCTCATCTGTAAATTAATTCATAAGCACACGACGTCTCCTAACGTTTTTGTTGTGACGTGTTTACGTCTTGGTAAATAATTCGTTTGATCTTAACAATTGACGTAAACAGACGGGAGACATGACGGCGCGTCACAGTTTAAATATTCATCGTGTGTGTACTGCTGATAATTTAGTTGGACTGGAAAGGACAAGATTGAAGCAGGTTCAATACAAACATCTCTATACGTCTGAATAAATGCTTTTAGTCACATATAATATGACCAAATACAAAAGCCAATACTGATAACTTAGTTGAAGTGGAAAGGACTATACTAGGACTACTATAATATAGAAGCAGGTTCGATATTAAAGACGACCCAATACAAGTCATTCCTGGTAGCTTACTTAGAATAGAAAGAACTAGGTCAAAGCAGGTTTGATACAACCACCTATTTCATAATATCTGAGTCAGTGATCTACTCGTCATATGAGATAACCAAACAAAAAAGGCACGCTATCTATTATACTCTAAATATAATAAATGGCAATCAAATTGGAACTATTTACATTGGCTAATTATTACAGTTAATATTTACTCAACTGTCATACTGGTCTTAAGGAACTTACATCTATCATTTACATGTATCAATGTAGCTAATTAGCTATGGACCTAGGATATGCTACGCTGAATTACCAGTGGAGGAGAATATCATAAAGAAGCATGTACTTGTTTACCTATAGCGTTGTTGGTCTAGTAGTTAAGCTGTTTAATTAGAGGATTCTTGATTTGATTCCTAGATAAGACAACTGAATTTCTTATAAGGATTTTTCGAATACCATAAACAAAATATGACAATTTCTAGGGCACTTGTGCTCTATTCTAACATAAATAGTTATTCATTGTCTTGCAAACTCTAGATAGTTTAAATTCATGAAAGATGTCTCAATGAATGATTCATTGTGGGGTGTTTTGCAGGGTAGATAATAATCCAGGCGCAAATGTCTGGAAGTAACAAGGAAATTTATTCCGCGCAAATAATGGGGATTATGAGTCAGTTAAAAACACGTCAATAGCCCCATCCCCTATCCACCTTTTAATGCAACTGGTTTAATGTCGCTCGCCTGATTAAAAGTAACTACATACCATTTTGCTGGTGGTAGGATATATCTGGTATCCGCCCGGATAGCGACCACCGTACATAAGATGTTAAGACCCGCCCTAGTGGCCCACGCAAGTGTGCCGCGTTCCGGAATCATCCTGTATATATCCAGTTCACACAGACTGGTGTAATCGTGGCACTCTATCTGAATCCCACTTTACTTACCATCAGGTGCGGTGGGGTCATATTGCCGAGCCAGTACAAAAAAAAATACTAATAGCAACACCATCGAGGACTTTGATTGTCGAAGTTCTGCGGAGTACTGCAGTACATTGGTCATGATGATCATCATCATCAGCCACATCAAGTCCACTATTGAACATAGGCCTCTCTTAAAGATTTCCAGACGGACCTGTCAAAAGCCTGCACCCAGCGTGTCCCTGCGACCTTTATCGTAAAGCATAAGATGATTTAATATAACTGCAAAATGGATAACACAGCAGTCGAAATAGAAAGTGTAGTGGTAGTTGGTACCCACCGAAACGGACGTACGCAGATGAAAAACCTACCCGCTCATGAAAGGACAACAATATCCCTAGCCACACCAATATCAATGTTAATTGGCCACCTACCTGACGTGCCTTTCTCCCCTCCCTGCCCTTACCTATAATACACCTAATATCAGACCAACATAAATACATACGTACAGTCACGCCTTTACATCCCCGAAGGGGTAGGCACAGGCGCAATTAGGTCATACACTTTTCGCCGTGCGTATTCGGTCCCATGATTTGATAGGGGGCGAGCCTATCGCCATATCGGGCACAGATTCCAAGCTCCGGGTTGATATTAAATAGATAACCCAATATCACTTTGTCCGAGCCGGAGATCGAACCCAAGACATCAGAATTGCAGTCGTATCGTAATACAACTACGCCACCAGGGCGTAGCAAATAATAAATAAATCAATCCTTCCAAAACCAATGAGTTATATATCAAATTCTGCAATAAACGACTTTTCCAAATCCAAAATGAAATAGAGCTGTCTGGTTTGGCTTTCATCTATCTACGGCCAATATTTTTTGGCCGTTGCGACCTCAGTGTTCAGGCGTCCACTATTCCGCGCTGTCACAGAACCGATTGCCTGCAATGACACGGATGTGGGAATTTAGGAGGTCATTCGTGGATGGATACGGCAATTATTTTTTTTACCCTGGTAAAATGTATTCCCTGATCTCGATAGATCTGCCGTCTTGTTATGCTATGTTAAGTTAGTGTAAGATACATTGATTTTTAAACGTAAAGCTTCTAATAAACTAATTGAAGTAATTGTATATCTCGCCGTGTGCCTAATGAAATTGAAATGCCTTAGGGGTTACTCAAAAATCATTTCTTTGCTCTGAACTAACTTACATAAGCTAACTTGTGCTCAAACTCTTATAGAAGCACAGGTTTGAACTGTTAACTTCTGGTCTGTAATATGCATTGGAACGGTTTTACCTCCTGCGGCATTGTTTCGCAGCTCGTTCACAATGCAGCGGCGCACCGTGCGAGCGCCGCGCCTAACCCTGTGACAGGAGGTAGCCCGAACCGCGCTATCCGACACGGTTCCGTAGATATTTGTATGCTTAAAAAATGTGTAAGGATTTACTTCGTTTTTTTGTCGTGGCACTGGACCTCATGGTCCATGGTCCATGCAGTCTAAGCATAAGATGCAAGCGCATTGACAAGTTCTTTCCGAAATTTTGTGTCGTGTGCCTAATGCAACATTTGATATCGTCTGCCCAACTTATAAGTGCGCATGTTAAAATATATGAGATACATACATACATATTATATACTGACGACATTTTACTTATAAACACATTTGTTTTGAGGACACAATTGACGCCTTGCAATTTTATCTCTATTAGTCTCTGCCCGTTACAAAGGACCTCAGTAAGCTTCCAAAGAATCTCTAAAAGCGCATAAAGTCCGCTGCCACAGAGCTGACTGGAATATGACGTCACTTGATTCCAATGGCCGTATGAAAAGACAAATTGAATAAGCGCGTGCCATCTCCATAGCTCATGCCCGGAAGCGTGACTGACGGCGTGTCTGTGAGACCGCAATGCGGATACAGAAATGCCTAAAAAATAACGTCGCATTCATATAATCCCTTTATTCCCGAAGAGATAGGTTTAAACACAAATTTAGTCCCTAGTGTAAACTGAACACAAATTTTAACATTGTGGAGTTTTTTGAGTTTTCCAATGAATTGATGATGGGTTATTTATTCACCACTAATTTTGTGTTTCACATCGGGATGTCGGAGAGGAGTGAGGTTTCGCTATTTAATTAGTAACACGCCGTCAATCTTATAGTTTTGTCGCATTGAAAAACTCATGCAGACTAGGATCTAATATTATAATGGGACGACAAGTCCGTTCCGGCATCAGTCAGGGCACATCCAGTAAAACAAACCGCCATTATCCTGAAAAATTAAATATCATTTAGTCAGCTTTATATTAGTGCACGATAGCCTAGTTGTGAATGAACGGTCTGCCGCGACAATGTCCAGAGGTTCAAAACCCAAGGCATACACCTCTGACTTTTCGAAGTTACGTGTGTATTGTGTATCAATTATCGTTCGCTTAAACGGTGAAGGAAAACATCGTGAGGAAACCTGCACATCTGAGAAGTTCTCTGAATTTCGAAAGTATGTGAAGTCTGCCAACCCGCACTAGGCCAACGTAGTAGACTAAGGCCTTAACCCTCGAAGCTGTAGAAGAGGCCCGTGCTCAGCAGTGGTCAGTATATAATACAGGGCTGGTATGGTATGGTATGGTGAAAGTCTACCAACCTGCACTAGGCCAGCGTGGTGGACTAAGGTCTTACCCCTCCCAGTATTAGTGGAGGCCGGTGCTCAGCAGTGTGTAGTATATGATACAGGGCTGATTGCATAGCAATTGCAGCTTTATATTTGGACTGCTGTGTATTTACCGTCTATTATAGTCTCTTTGTCGCGTAAAATAAACATTGGGTTTATCCTCATTCATTAAGCCACAACTAAAAGCTATCTAGATACCCTAGGGCTAATTGCTATCAAATTTATTCTAATTATCGCTTCAGCCACTTGGCGACTTGCCCGTTGCCGATACAGCGACTTGGCCAAGTACTGCTGGAAAAAACACTTTTATAGTAATTATTTCTTTTTCCTTTTAAACCAGGTCAAATACGTTTTAAATGTACGGCAGAGTAATTTCAACCTTAGTGGCGGAGGCTGATAGCAGCGACAAACAACTAAAGATTATGATTTATTGTGTTATGTATATTAGTGTTATTTGCTGGTGGTAGTCCCGCACTAGGCCAGCGAGGTGGACTAAGGCCTAACCCCTCTAAGTAGTAGAGGAGGCCTGCGCTCAGCAGTGGGCAGTATATAATACAAGGCTGATTGCATTTCATGGCATTGCTGGTGGTAGGATGTATTTTGTATCCGCCCGGATAGCGACCATCGTACATAAGGTGTAAAAACCTGCCATAGTGGCCCAAGAGTGTGCCGCGTTCCGGGATCAGCCTGTGTTTATCCGGTTCACACAGGCCGGCATAATTGTCTCGATTGGCGAGGGATAATTATCTCTCGTCAGTCGGCACTCTATCTGCACCCCACTTCACTTACCATCAGGTGCAGTGAAGTCACTTTACCGAGTCAGTATAAAAAAAAATTAAAACCTTTTCAAGCCACATTTGTATGCTACTTCAAACTCACCTGTTTATAGGTAAAAGAGCAGCAACACTAGTCTTTGATTGGACAATAACGAAAACAAATTTCAATTGCTCAAACTACTGACCCAAACCCACAAACTCGAAGACTAATTACTAATAAAGTTCCAAAAAAATATCTAAATTTATTCCAAATCCAATATTTAAGGTAAAACGTTCCCTAAAATGTAGAGTGTCCCGGGGGACAAGTAATTTTTCATATTTCCCAGTATTAATAATTGCGAGATCATATAATAAAGCAGGTAGATTTTAACGCAGATTACGCGTAATAACAGCGTAATAAATATCCCGAAGCCACTCCGGGCTGGCCCTCGAGTTAGTGCCCGAAAGAGGAAGGTGACCCAAGGACTAGGCGATCAGCGGGGTTTAAGATACAAACAAAAAATTCGACTGCCTCGGTGGCGTAGTTGTATTGCGTGCGCGTTACGAGTACGATTTTCGCGCTGAGGTCCTGGGTTCGAATCTTGGGTCGGGCCAAAAACATTGTGACTGGGTTTTTCCATCTTAAAAATTACTCAGTCGCCGCTCGGAGTCAGGAAGTTGGCGGTGTGATACCCCCGTGCCTCGGAAAGCACGTAAAGCCGGTCCTGCGCCTGCTCTCTCTCCGGTTATATCGGATTGCCGTCTCACTATGAGAGTGAAGGAACAGTGAGTGCACCTGTGTATTGCGCACACACTTGTGCACAATAATATCTCCTGCGCACCTGGCTGATCTCCATTGAGATTGGCCGCCGTGGCCGAAATCGGCTAGGAAGGGATTATTAAAGATACAAAAATTTAGACCTTCATTTATTGAGATTTGAGCATAGCTATTTGCAAGGAAATCAAAAATTAAATTGAAAAACTGTCGGAAAAGGAGGCAAGAGAACATAAGCCATACAACCATGAACTGTGATTACCATGTGACTGGTTAAAATCTTCAATAATAATTACATCTGCCATAAAAGCCATTATGTGAGGCCACTCACACCCTATTTTTCTGCATATTTCGGGAACAGTTCCTTTTGAACCATTTAAGTTTTTTTCCACTCCATTCAGAAATCAAACTAAAAAAGAGCACTAGTTTCGATGTTCGCGTACACCAGCGCTACAGCTTACCTCTTACGTCACCGGCTAACCTCCTCAGGCCGGGTCAACACGATAATTTACCTCGTAATTAGCACTCTTCGTATTCCAACAAAAATGTCCGTATTATTCCCACTGTTCGAGTAATCTTTTTTTATTTATTACAAACCGACCAGTTTGTCTAAATGAGGATCTCTTGACCCGTTTAATTTTGCTAATTTTGTTTCGTGCTATTTAATAGTGATTTAATGGCCTGCCTAAAATTGTGGCGAAATAAAATTTCGAGACGAAGAAGGTCCTACAACACTCAAACGTCGTTATAGATAATTTCATCCACGATGACGCGCGCTACCAATTTTTGAGTGGGAATTTCACGGGTTAAGAGGACTTTCATTATTCATCGTGGTGTGCGTGTGCACTCACAGGTATTTAGTGTATAATTACAGAACTAAACACAAACAAAAGGTTGCAAATTAGTGGGGCGCGCCATCGTGAATGACATTATCTATATTCGCTAACGCACAAACGATGTTAAGATCCACAATAGCATTATTAACTTCAGGTATTATGAAATAAGCTTTTGTTCACTGGACTGGAATAAATATTTGTCTTGACATACACAGTTGTATTTTTTTTTTTGCCCTCACACATGTGTGTGTGAGGGCAAAAAAACGCCTATTATCCCCGAAGGGGCAGGTAGAGGCGTAACTAAAGCACCTACTTTTCGCCGTACGTATTCCGTCCCATGATGTGATAGGGTGCGAGCCTATCTCCATATCGGGCACAAATTTCAGACTCCGGGCTGGAACTAAATAGAAAATCCAATATCACTTTGCCCAACCCGGGGATCGAACCCGAGACCTCAGCATTGCAATCGTACCGTAATACAACTACGCCACTGAGGCAGTCAATTTACTATTAAAGTTTTTTTTTATTATTTATTTCGTAGAATGAAGAGACGAGCTTGCCGTTCGCCTGATGGTAAGCGATACGACCACCCATAAACAGTAGCAATACTAGGCAGCACCTTGGCATACAAAGTACTGTGTGGCATTCCACTACGCTCGTCATACTGAGACATAAGATGTGAAGTCTCTTTATGTCCAGTAGTTACACTGTCACTGGCTACAATGTCCTTCAAACCGAAACACAACAGTGCATGCACACTGCTGCTTGGCGGTAGAAATAGACATTTCGGTGGTACCCACCCAGACGGACTCTTACATATGAGAGACCTACCACCAGTGAAAGTCAAGTTCTTTTTACCCAATATAATATAATTATATTAATTTGGACTACACACACTAGCAAAATTCAAAATTTTTCACCGTGTGCATTGTATATTGTGGTCAGTTTGCCGTACAAGAATAAAAAGAAACATAATATCACACACTCAAAACTGCAAAAATGTTGAAACTCAATTTGCCAGCACAAAGAAGTTTAGAAATACACTTTTAAATTATGTACGGGACGGAACATCACCGATACAGTTTGTTTTTAAAGTATAAATTATTTTAATGAACGTCGAGAACCTGGAATACTTCGCGGTTGTGTTGCTTACATTAAACTATTTGTAAGTAACTGAGGGGCGATATAGGTTTTATACAGCCAGTAACTGTCAGTAGCCTTTTGCTGGGTGATATTATTTGTAAAAATATTCCTGTAATGTAATACTCATACATAGCATTACGTCTTTTTCCTTGTTTTAGGAGAAGGCAGAGCTGTGAGACACCCAAATTACGCCAGCTATGTTAGGTCCCATGTAATAGGGGGCGGGCCTATTGCCTTTTATTGTAATGTAAAACGTACTATTGACGTTAAAGCGATAGACTCACCCCTATCACATCATGGAACGGAATTCATATAGATAGACATCCAAGGAGACCGGACCAAGGTCTTATTTCACGATTTTTTAAAAATATAATAATATATGACGAAAAAATAAAAAATCAAGCTGTTAAATGCACTCGTTAAGAAATTATTATCACATGAGTACTATACATTAGCTTTTTAATACGTTAACTGAAGGATAGCGTTAACATCATAATTATTAAATAGGAGAAAATATCACAATGTGAATGTAAAATATGCATGTTGCTGTATTGTGTGTCAAAGTTTTAAATAGACACGAACAATAAAACAGCGCTAATACAAAATTAATAGTGAATTAGAGGACCTGCTGCCGAACCTCAAGACATTGTGAGCTCTTTCTGCGTAGACCGGACCGCAAACAATGACTAACATCTTAAAATTGTATAATTGTAAATTGAAGGTAGATTTGTAACACTAAATTTTCGGACCACCAACACCACAGTCCGCCCCGTGACCACGAAGGGCTGCAAAGCCTTCGAAACGTCGGGAGAAAAATTAAATAAAAAACCGCTATAAAATCCGTTATAATAGTATAATTTCAATGTCTAACATTCGCGTAAACATAAGGAATCATTAATAGTAATTAAAGTAAGCTAATAGTGGAAATTAAATATCAACTGTTGCAATAAGCATCCGTTGTGAAATCGTTTATCACATGTTATCTTACTTCTTACTTTATTATATACTGTAGTATTATAAATGCGAAATTTTGTGAAAATGTTTGGCTGTTTAGATGTTTGTTAGAAGTAAACGCAGAAACTACTAAACGCATTTGGATGAAATTTGGCACACGGGTAGATCATGTCCTGGATTAACACATAGGGTACTTTTTGTCCGGGTAATTTACTCCCATGAGAAATAATGGATATTTTTAATCAGATTCTTTAAGTAGATAGCGCTGGCGTCTTAATCTATTTTACGGACTTTTGTAGCGGGAAAGGCTTTTCAGGCGGACGAACCCGCGAGCAACACCTAGTGGATAATAAATTAATAAGGATGTATTACACTTAGTAGCCTTTATAAACGAGAGGAACTATTTGCAGTATAGGTTGAATCCTTGGTGAGTTTCAAAAATTTACAGAATATATAAACCCTTTTAAGATTTTAGAATATGTTTGAGATTGTTTTGATATTGTTTTAGAAAGTTTTGGAATACCACACACACACACACACTCACGCCTTTTATCCCCGAAGGGGTAGGCAGATGCGCAACTAGTGCACCCACTTTTCGCCGTTATTCCGTCCCATGATGTGATAGAGGGCGAGCCTATCGCCATATCGGGCACAAATCCCAGACTCCGAGCTGATATTGAATAGAAAAACTCAATTTTGGAATGTTAATAAAAAAAAATTATTAAATTTACTGTCTTAATGCATATTATCTCGACGATAATGCGATTTAAAATCTAAGATCAATGCATTTGATTGAAAATTATAAGATACTATCTAGTGCAACAAATATAATCCACAGAAATAAATAGATAAAATAATTTATTCATTTAAATACAATTTACTTACATAAAGCAGATCAAACACAAATATCCAAACACTTAAAAACTAGTCTTGCCGAAGATGAAATTGCCGGGTGCGTTCACGTCCTCAGTAGAGAAGTACTCCTTGAAGAGGCGCTGAAACTCGGCCCAGGAGACGGAGGCCTTGCCCGATGCCATCTTCTGGAAAGCAGCAACAGCCTCGCTCTTGTCCAGTCCAAAGGAGGCATAGACAGAGGAGAACTCCTGACTGTCGATGGAGCCATCATTGCTGGCGTCCTCCAGTTGGAAAATGAATTTGCAGTAAACGCTCTGCCAGTCAGCAGGACTGCTGGAGTAGCTGTCCCACAGCGCAATCCACTCTTCCTTGGACACTTGGCCGTCGTTGTCCGTATCAGCTTTGCTTAATCCTTCCCACACTTGGTTGAGGGCGTCTTCTACTTCTTTGTATTTAGCATCACCGGCCTTCCAGCCTCTCAGCTGAGATATTCTTGAAATGGCCAGCTCGAAGTCCTTCTTATCAATGGTACCACTTCCATTGGTGTCGAAGAATGCGGTGAAGACGTGGAGGAGCTTCTTCTTTCTGAAGTCGGAGACCATGGTTGCTGATTCTAGTTTAACTGATGGCTTGTCGGCGGGCCAGTTAATTTATATAGTTAGCAATGTTGATAATGGTTATCAGTGATTTTCTCAGACGCGGTAAATAATGACGCAAGTCTGATATCAAACCTCGGCGACTGCATTGCAGATTTCTGCTAGGTGTGTGTCATTTTTACAATCGTCTGCATTGACCACGCAAACAGTCCGCGTTTAATGATTCTTACGTGTAGCTTTTTCCCGCAGCTACTCCCGTGTCAAATAACTTTCTGGAATAAAATTCAGATCTAAGTTAAAATAAATCTACCTAATACAAGTAAATGTGTTTAAAATTTCATTCAAAAGTAGTGGTTTACGCATTCACTCTTGACAAACATTCAAATAACAAACTGTCGCATTAATTTTAATATTAGGATTACGTTTCAAGACCACAAGTAAACAACTAGTGGGCTAATTTGATGAATTCATTTTTATAACTAGTCTAGCAATTATTTGCTTGGCGCTACAATACCGTCATTCCCTATACTAGTTGGAAGGTCTCCCGTGCATAATAGCATTGTCTATTTCGGTCGTCAAGCAGCAGACAATGTGGTAGTAGCATACCAGATGAACTCTCGTATTCGATAGCGCCACCACCAGTATCTAACAATATTTTCGGAGGTTCAACAAATCCCCTGTCTTTTCCAGTTCCCAAATCCCAACTGCAGTTGGCATATAGATTCGCAACAACTTGTCGATCCTAATGTCGGTGTTCGTAGATATTAATATGTGATCTATGAGTACTTTTGGTCTACCTTAATGGCTAAGGATCCTTATTATATAACACCACTCTTGTCATTAGTATTATAATTACAAAACCCGGACAAGTGCGAGTTAGACTCGCGTGCCGAGGGTTCCGAACAAACTTGTAAATAAGGTATCTGAGTATATAAGTTCAATTGTTGGGCAAAATTAATGAATAAGTTAATCAAGTTTAAAAAGTTTGTAAAGTAAGTTGTTCGCTTTTTTGTTATTAAAGTACATATTGACCGTTTTCAGATTTTCACCTTTGCATTTGCTGTAAGACCTTGCATCTTGTAAAATTTCATGATTCTAGGTCAACGAGAAGTACCCTATAGGTTTTGATTCCCTTGTGAAATTGCAAAATATGTGACATAAACGGTCATATCTTTTGATCGCGTTGACTTACAAGTTTTTTTTACGGATGAAAGAGACCGTTGACTTGAGTATTTGATATGAATTTCAACTTGATGCCTCTACGCGTTCCTGAGAGAAAGCGTCTTGACAGACAGACTCTTCCCTTTTTCCTTTTGGGGTTCTGAACCCTAAAAACTTAACACTTGACTGACAAAGCGGCAACGTATTGCCTAAACCGGAGACTATTTTAGAAACAAGGTATTTTGTACACCTTTTTGGGCTGAACGTTTTGAATAGGTTTTAAGGGCGTTTTCGGTATTTCACGGAAGTACAAATGACGCAATCTTGCACCACCAATTATAATCTGTCCCAAACAAGTTTTTTTTTTATTGCATTGAATGACGAAACGAGTGTGCCGTTCGCCTGATGGTAAGCGATACGACCACCCATAAACAGTAGCAACACCATCCAGCACCTTGACTGACAAAATACTGAGTGGCATTCCACTGCGCTCGTCATCCTGAAACATAAGATGTTAAGTCTCATTATGTCCAGTAGTTACACTGGCTCGACTGCTAGCTAGACTGCCTCGGTGGCGTGGTTGTATTGCGTACGCGTTACGAGTACGATTTGCGAGCTGAGGTCCTGGGTTCGAATCCCGGGTCGAGCCAAAAATATTGTGACTGGGTTTTCCCATCTTAAAAATTACTCAGTCGCAGCTCGGAGTCAGGAAGTTGGCGGTGTGATACCCCCCGTGCCTCGGAAAGCACGTAAAGCCGTTGGTCCTGCGCCTGATCTCTCTCCGGTCATGTCGGATTGCCGTCTCACCGGACTATGAGAGTGAAGGAATAGCGAGTGCACTTGTGTATTGCGCACACACTTGTGCACTTTAATATCTCCTACGTACCTGACTGATCTCCGTTGAGATTGGCCGCCGTGGCCGAAACTGGCTTGGAGGATTAGTTAGTAGTTACACTGGCTACAATGTCGTTCAAACCGAAACAACAACAGTGCATGCACACTGCTGCTTGGCGGTAGAAATAGACATAACAGTGGTACCAACCCAGACGGACTCTTACATATGAGAGACCTACCACCAGTTGATTATTTTTATAAAATGTAATTATTAGAATATATAATCAGCTTGCGCATAAACAGATACCATCTATTCATATATCACTTAATAATGAAATTAATTACTGATACTGGCTGCCTTGGTGGCGTAGTTGCATTACAGTACGACTGCATAGCTGAGGTCTCGGGTTCCATCCCCGGGTCGGGCAAAGTGATATTAGGTTTTTGCTACTCAGTATCATCCCGGATTCTGGAATTGTGACCGATATGGCAATAGGCTCGTCCCCTATTACATCATGGGACGGAATACGCACGGCAAAAAGTGGGCACACTAGTTGCGCCTCTGCCTACCCCTACAGGGATAAAAGGCGTGAGTGTGTGTGAATTGCGTTCACTTTTACATGGTTCAGCGCGCCGTCCTTTAGGCCGAAAAAATCCGAAGGTCCTACCTTGAGATATAATGTAAGTTCTTGCATTCGATATTTAAATCATAATTAGTTTTGAGTTATTATTGTTAATGCATGGGAGTGAGTCAAGATGATTGGCAAAATATGTGCGAAACAAATGCACTACCTTATTAATTTTAATAGTGTAATTATTGTCTATAGAGTTGTGAATCGTGATGTTTACTAATAACGAGCTAGTTGTTCGTCTTATTTGATTGTAGAAATCTAGAAAAACCTAAGTCTATGGTATCAAGTGCTATGGCAACAAGTAGTGTGTTCACTTGATAATGTGATAATTACAACATATTTGCTTTCATATTTTTATCTCCATACACAAACATACACGCATTTAATTCAACAAATAGAAATAATGTCATATTGATACGTGACTTGATAGAAGCATTTCAAGAATTATAGGGCGATTAACGAACAAGTGGTGACATGATAAGTTGTGTCTGTCGGTCATAAACACCCACAATTATCAAGAATTAAAATTGAAAGGAGGGAAATAAGAACTTAGAAAATAGGAATTTGTCTAGTATCATGAAACATACTAAATATCTGTTATCAGGGATGTGGGAAAGTATATTTTGATGTAGGAAAAATCCTTCAAAAACCACGAACCTGCCAGTAAGGAGGTGCAGTCAATTTTTCGTGCCCGGATAAAAAAAACATATATATATATATTTTCTCGGGACATCTATTTTTAAATTTATGATAATTAAAAAACTTTCTTGTTACATAGATCTACATTTTAAGGTGCCGTTTTAGACGTCTCGCATAGTTTATGACCCTGATACCAATGATGGTAGTATTCATTATACACAGAACACAGTAGTTGGGCTAGGACCCTCCCCTGTAACAGCGTGACAGATAGAAGACATCTGTCACGCTCGTCCGCACGCCTATGTCATACATAGACACAATAACTAGTAGATATGACTCAAATCAATTCAATTATTCAGTAATTAGGGCGATGTCTGGCTCATCATCATCATCATCATCAGCCACATGACGTCCACTGCTGAACATAGGCCTCCCCCAAAGATTTCTAGACAGACCTGTCAAAAGCGGCCTGCATCCAGCGTGTTCCTGCGACCTTTATCAAGTCGTCTGTCCACCTTGCAGGTGGACGGCCGACGTTGCGCTTACCAGTACGTGGTCTCCACTCGAGAACCTTTTTGCCCCATCTGCCGTCAGTTCTTCGAACTATGTGCCCTGCCCACTGCCACTTCAGCTTGCTAATCCGCTGGGCTAAGTCAGTAACTTTCGTTCTTTTACGGATCTCCTCATTTCTGATTCGATCGCGTAGAGAAACACCTAACATAGCCGTCTCCATAGCTCGCTGAGTGACCGAGAGCCGTCTTAGGTGGCCCATAGTCAGAGGTCACGTATGTCGTATGCCGTATGTCATCACTGGTAACACACATTGATTGAAGACTTTTGTCTTCAGGCACTAAGGTATTTTGGACGAGAATACCTTGCTTAGTTTCCCGAATGCTGTCCAACCGAGCTGGATTCGACGGTTGACCTCTTTCTCAAAGTTGGACTTGCCTAGTTGGACTACTTGACCTAAATAGACGTATTCGTCCACAACTGGCGTAATTGTTTTGAATTATTCTTTTTTAGGGAGCCGATAAGCAAGTCAGTCAAATACTGGTAAGTGGTCACCATCATCTATAGAATTAGATGTTTATGAACGTCGGTGTTCATTTATCATCATGTAACGCAAAGGCTCGTTGCTCCGTCTACTATTGAAAAAAATACTATCAAAATTGCTTTTTCAGAAATTAATACATACACTTTTACCGAACGAAAAACTTTAGAAAAATTGCGTAACTTTGACTCGAACCCAGAACATCGTATTTATTTTTAAAATCAACCTTTTCTTCCATACAGCTTATCTGACTAGATGACGTTTGAGGTATCTATGATGTGATCTAGACCTGGCTTTAGCTTAGTGATCGTCGGGTGACCTAATCTGCAAACTTGGGGATTAATTTGAAAGACAAAATTCCTATAACACATTGCCATAGTTAATCATCACTAAGCCATGGATTATAGTATTATAAAGTGCATGATAATTATAATGAGGTGACATGGCGCACAACTCACAACGAACTAAACGTCAGTCAATTTTAACACGAATAGTTGGTACCAAAGAGTTTAAGATTATATACAGCGGACATTAGGAAAATTTCCAAAGAAAAATGAACATCCACAATTATCTGTAACAACTGTAACTAATTATTATGAAGAACATTTTGTAACGGTGCAAAATGCATCTTTATCACTAGGATTTATTTTGATAGTATTATCTTTTTACTTGAGTCATTACTGGAGACTTCGTATCTCTGATAACGTATAATAATTCATATCGTACGAAAATAATCTGTTCAATGCAATAAATATCACTATTGCATCACAAGATAATCAAGTCGTAGAGTGTCCGACGGCGTGGAATAGCACCTTTTTTGTAAGTGGGTAAATGAGCGAGAGGGGCTTCTGATGGCAACTGAACAGTGTTGTTCAATGTTCATAAACATACACGATTTCAGAAGAAACCTCAATTTGTTATCGGCTTTTAGGTATAAATATGTCCTTTCTTGAATGGATACAACAAAATGTTTATAGATACAGTAAACATATATTATAATTCAGGAGACATTTTTTTTAATACGGCAGTGACTCCACTAAACCTGATGATAAGCGGAGGAGGGTCCAGATACAGTGTCGAGTCAACACAATGATGCCGGCCTGTTTCAAACCGAAAATACACAGGCTGATCCCGGAATCCGACACACTTATGTGGGCCACTATGGCACGTTTTACCTTGTGTACCGTGGTCCTACCACCAATAAACATGACTGACTGATGTCTGGTGGAGGGATAGCAACCACCGTAGACATGGTAAAACCCAACATATCTAGTGATCCATTCAAATGCCGAAAAACAAACCAACAATCCGTATAAATAATAATAATATTATCAGTCCTTTACCATAATTTGTGCTGTTGCTGTATGCAGCATGGTGATTCTGTAAGGCATATGCGATATCACACCGCAGACGCGCTGACGTCATATCGAGCTCTAAACACAAACGCGTCTCTTAGACACGCCACGGCATGAAATTGAAAAATAGTATTCTGTATGCCACACGACAGGTTCTCTATGCTTAATATTTTCTATTTGACGATGTGTTTATGCGTTCAGAAATTTTACATCGGCTCGAATCGGAAAGTACCGGTTTTTTAAATAATATATTTTATTTGTTTGCATTCGTGGTATATCTCAAATAAATCATTGCCAAACCTTATCTAGTACCATTTTCGTTTAATTTTAAAGCAAAGAAACAAGAAAAGAATACGGATTTATATTTTTAAGAAATTACTATAGATAGTGATTGTTTTTGAACGATTATCAAATGTCAATGTCATAACTTGATTTGACTTCAATGATTTGATTATTATAGCCAAAATATGAAAATGGAATCGAATTGATTTGTTCACTGCTGCCGAAGAATGCTCACGAATGCTTTTATATGAATAATAGTGAATGCTGTTGTGCTAATGCAGTTGGTGCGAAGTTGGCGCCAAAAACGCGTTTATATTGATAGGAGATTACTTGGGATTCTGCGGACTTCCAATCATTAAATTTGTGGCAAAATCGTTGAGGCATTAACTCAAATACTTTTATTAATTGTAGTAGAATGATGAGACGAGCTTGCCATTCGCCTGATGATAAGCATTGTGATCGCCCATTAATAGTTACAACACTATCCAGAACTTTAAATTACAAAGCACTGTGTAGGATCCCACTGCGGTCGTCATACTGAGATATAAGATGCTAAGTCTCATAATGGCAAGTAATTACACTGGATACAATTTCCTTCGAAATTAAACACAACAGTGCATACACACTGCTACTTAACAGTATAAATAGACATTGCAGTGGTAGCTATCCACTCTTGCATATAATAGACCTACTACCAACAAATATGTATTGTAATGTGTGTATATTACATAGTGCACAATCTTTTTGTATATGAATAGTCTTAACCCAGTAACTTTTACTTGTGGCTCAGACCACATTAGTCTTTATGGAATAAAAAGTGGTTTATTTCTCAACCCACAGCTTATTGTTTACATGAGTGTCATATTTCAAACATATTTAAGGTGAAATTGATTAATTTATAAGCATTCAAACTCCCAAATACAATTTTAATGTATAATATTATATTTCCTGTTGTTGAACTACAAAGAAAAAATAAAACAAAAGTAATGTGTAGTAAAATCTAAGTATATTTAATTTGTTCACAATATCTTGCATCACATTCACCATCCTGTAACAGATATAATATTAGTTTTACATTTGATGTTAACAATTTGCCTTGTATGCCGTTAGTCTCCTAAAATAAAAAAGGAAATTTTTGTACAAAGAAAACACTTTTTACTAGTAACCAAATATTTAAATCCCAATCATAAAATGACCCAAGGGCATAGGTAGATTCAAGACAAGTACATACTATTGTATGTACTTGTTAAATTATTGGGATTAGACCCCATCCTCACACCCGGCACTGAAACTTGTAAATTAGAATCAGCAGTGGCACACATTTTATGACACTAAGCGGTGAAGCTCGGCAAGTCTTAGGGAACACTAATGGGTCTTTAACAAGCAACAAAATGAAATAATCAAATAGAAGGATAGGGAGGAGCTAGAAATATTAATTATTCACTTCCCTCCATAGCCAAGCAGGAGACAACATAAAGAACTAAGAAAGTATTTTAACCTTAAGTATAGGGATGTTTACAACTAGAAAAGTCAGTTGTAAAGCACTACAGATGAAATGTTAATGAAAGAGTGCTATTATATTATTATAAGCTGTCAAGTTATTGGGAATACTTACATGACATTTTTGCTTTGCTCCGTTGGATCAAAATTTGAGATTTGACCTCCCTCGCCTCCTCAATTGAAAGCTGGATACGCCAATGATTAAGATTTAACACCTCTACCTATTATTATTTAGGTATAACCAAAATAATGTACTTATACTATACGTAAGTACAATTCCCTTTAATAATCTTTATCGTCATCAAACAATAGGTACAAAACTTTTAAATTCTTTTAATTGTAATTTTCACAAATTGGATAGACATATAATTAAATATTTAATCAATTTGATATTTGATATCGAAATAATAAAAATTAATGAATCCTAAATTGTCAAAATTCGGGTTGCCAGTATTAAAGCAACTTATTTTACACCGCTGGGTCACTGATTTACAGAAATTTGACTTTCAAATGACAAAAATATAAGCATGATTATTTATTTGATCACTTATGATTTATGTTCATTAGTTTTTGCTTAGGTTAATTATTTTGTTTAAGATTTCACGATATACAGTGGATACAATTTTCAAATGAATTATACAGCCTTTGTATCTAAATAATTAATTTGTCTAAACGTGCTTGAACGCGCTTGCCTGCCGCGCGTTCGTTTGACAATTTGTGACGTGCACGTCTCGCGCCTTCCCGCGTTCATGAAATGTCAAATTGGCATACAGAATGCCATTTAACGCTAATTACACGAAGCTGTCGTAACACAGCCGCGTTCGTGTTAACACTGTCATACAGAATCATGCCCCAGGTCTCTTATAGTCATGAGATGTTTTGCTAAATCAAGAACTAAACCCAAATTGGAGTCTTAGCTTTGGCTTTAATATTATGAGAGGTCGCCTGCAGGACCTCAACTCCCTCTAGATCTACAACGCACTAGCGACTGGCCACGGATGTTGTGTGGTCTGCCGTACCATCGCGCTTTACTTCGGCTATCGTCTCGGTCCTATTGCAGCCCACCACAATTGTCAGTGTTTCTACAAATATGCCCGCAATTCATCGCAACGAGGGCATGGAGAATGCGGCAACATTCAACCGGTGCGGTGGACGACAGGCCGCATGTTAGTTCGTTCATATTATGCGGTTTCATATAAAAAAGACATACAGCCAGGCAACGGCGCGCGAATTACGGCCAACCGATAGTGCGTTATAGGTCTTTTGTGCAAAACCTACTTAAAGTGTTGTGCGACCTGCGATTCAAACCTAAGACCCGCCAACAATATGTGGGATAAAACCTACGACCTCCGTTTTGGTAGTCCGATCCGCTCACCACTAGACTATTGCTACTTCGGGTAAATATGATAGCGATAAGGTAGATATAAGTTTTAAAATGAAACCATTCCAGTTTATTTACAGTTTATTTACCAAAAAATTATCAATTAGGTTAATAATAAAACAGACAAAGATTTACATAATAAATAGCCTACTATTTAGAGTACAGATAACGTCTATCTATTGTTAACAGAATTGCAATTCACAAATTATCAGGTAAACTATGCATGATGATTTCTTGAGGATATTTCTGGTTCTATTGGGTTGATATGTGAAATTAATGACCTTTATTTGGTATGATGTCTCAGAACTGTGCCTTGTAGTTTTTTTTTTATGATATAGGGGGCAAACGAGCATACTTATTAGTTACTTTATAGTTCAGTCCCGGCGCTGGTTGGTACTGTTTATCGGCAACCACTGTTAGTCAGGCAAACGTCCTGATCCTATCATTGAGTTAAACACATCGAGAATATTCTGATAAATCATTCCAAATATTATCAATGGCTGTGCTTGTGCAGACCGCACAAGTAACATCCGAAAATGAAATTACCGGGAGCCTCCTCGTCTTCGGTGATGAAATATTCTTTCCACAGTTTCTGGAATTCGGGCCACGTAATGGTCTCCTTACCTGCCGCCATCTTCTTGAAAGCGTCAACGCTTTCCTCTTTGTTGAGACCGAAAGAAGCGTGCACAGACGAGAATTCTTCGCAGTCAATGGAACCGTCATTGCTAGAGTCTTCGATCTGGAAGATGCAGAGGCAGAGGAGGTCCTGCCATTCCTTGCTGCTATCGGGGTTGTTTGCGAAGTCGTCCCAAAGTTCGACCCATTCTTCCTGGGTCACTTTTCCATCGTTGTCCTTGTCAGCGTGGGCCTGAAGACCGTTCCAGATTGCTAGCAAATTCTCCTCGAGAAGGCTGTAGGTGGTGTCTCCTTGTTTCCAGCCTCTGAAGGTAGCGATGGTGCCTGCAGCGACTTGGAAATCGTTCTTGTCCACATATCCGTTCCTATCGACGTCAAAGAACGCGTTGAAGATGTGGAGGAGCTTCTTCCTTCTAAAGTCTGACACCATTTTTACGTATCTACTGATTGTAGTACACGAACAAGCCGTCCGACCCTTTATATAGATTCAGCCTTCCTTGGTTATCAAGTTGTATTTAATCAGTTTCACACAATTAAGTCGTTTATCTTGTTTTCAAATCGGCTTGAAGTTAGCAACAAGTAATCTGGTATTATGGACAATCTATATGTTTTTCAGATAAGCGATATTATTTTTATAATTTGGTAAATTTTAGTTTCATCAAATTATGCTACAGCGTGAAATGGGACGCTGGACGACTTTTCTAAGAGTTTTCTGAACACACAAAAATAATTAGAACGATTGTATAAATTATAATACTTAAATGTTATTATAATTGATTAATATACTTCCCTTTAACCGGTACATATCTAATCATATTATATCAAAGACGAACAACTTATTTAGTAGGTCATCCCTTAATTAACGATTACGTTAAAATCCAAAGACATCAAGCTTACTTTGTACTCAACCGTGCAAAATAATAAAATGGTTCAATAACCAAACGATTATTTCACATCCCGGAAATATCCCGGGGGTTGAGTAAAGTGTTAATACATCAACCGCGGAAGCAGAGCAATACATCAGGGAGACAACTTTAAACAAAAGCGGGGATACATTGCTAGATGCCCTCCGTAGATTGATAGATTGTTCCTACACGCATGAAATGTTTACAATATCGCCAGTGTTTTTCTTTGTGTTATTGGACGTACCTATAAATATAATATGTAAAGTAGAAACGTACTTAGATTGGGCCTCGTGAGGTTCTGGGATCTATGCTCAGGAAGGAAAAAAATGGTTTTGAAAAATGAAGCTGAGCTGCTCCTATTTATCGTCGTGGCGATAGGCTATAGTATAGTACCAATGGTCCTACAATGATATACGTCTCTAAAACACAACCTGTACCTAAGTCAACATCATCATTATCAGCCACATGAAGTGCACTGCTGAACACAGGCCTCTCCTAATGATTTCCAGACGGACCTGTCAAAATTGGCCTGCATCCAGCGTGTTACCTGTAACCTTCATTAAGTCGTCTATCACCTTGCAGGTGGTCGTCCGACGCTGCACTTGCCGGTACGTGTTCTTAACTCGAGAACTTTTTGGCCCCATCTGCATTAGTTCTGCGAACTATGTAGCCTGCCCACTGCTACTTTAGCTTGCTAAACTACTGGGAAATGTCAGTGACTTTTGTTCTTCTACGGATCTCCTCATTTCTGATTTGATCGTGTAGAGAAACACCGCGCATAGCCCTTAATAGCTTGCTGAGTGACCGTGACCCGTACAGTCTACCTATGTCAGACGCCGTCAATTTGTTGCTGAGAAACACTACACTACTGTGGAACTGACAATTGCTGCAGTAACTTCAGAAACACTGTCAGTCATGAGACTGAAGTTTTGAATACTACTAAGTCGGTACGTAAATACTAGACCCTATAAATACCTACTATAAAACTAACATTATATATATTTATTTTTAAGATACATATTATAATAACAAACCGCATTGTGACATAAATTTTAAATCGACCTATCACGGCAACTTTTTTGTGGATGCAGAACCCGGTGTGTCTTTTCATTGAAAGAAAAGTAATAAAAAAGAAAGGGGGTGACTAAAGAAGAGCAGGTAATAACACATATCAGAGATTTTTAGAATTCTTTTCTGTTTGTCTCCTTGCTTTAAGCACACATCTCTAAAACTACTGAACGGATTTTCATGTCGTTTTCACAGGTGGACAGATTATGAGAAGAATATAGATATCAGAAAAAAGATTAAAAAGGAAATATCAAGTAAGTATGTAAAGTTTTCCAACGCTAATAGGCGAACCAAGTCCTTAACCGTCTCAGTAGTAGAGGAAGGCCAATCCTAGCACTGGGGTCAATAAATCTATACCAATATTATAAAGAGGAAAGATTTGTATGTAAGTATGTTTGTAACGAATAAACTCAAAAACTACTGAACGGATTTCGATGAAATTTGGCACACGGGTAGATCATGTCCTGGATTAACACATAGGCTACTTTTTATCCCGGGAAAATATTTTTATCTCGGAAAACCTTTTTCACGCAGGCGAAGCCGCGAGCAGAAGTCTAGTACTTAATAAAGCCACAATATTACACAAAGACACCGTAAGACCTACAGGATTTGCATTAAGCGCATATTGTAATATTGCCCAAGGCTTTAATATCTGTAATTATCTAATATCCATAAATAAAGTGGCTAGAGATTAAAAAAATGTGTTGAATTGTGTTCGAATGCCTCGGTGGCGTAGTTGTATGAATGTTTGTGTTGCAGCAGTGTGCATGCACTGTTGTGTTTCGGTTTGAAGGACATTGTAGCCAGTGTAACTACAGGACATAGTGAGACTTAACATCTTATGTTTCAGGATGACGAGCGCAGTGGAATGCCACACAGTAATTTGTAACTCAAGGTGCTGAATGGTGTTGCTATTGTTTATGGGTGGTCGTGTCGTTTACCATCAGGCGAACGGCATGCTGGTATCGTCATTCAATGCCATAAAAAAATGTAGGACTGGAGTGCTGAGGTCTCGGGTTCCATCCCCGGGTCGGGCAAAGTGATATTGAGTTTTTCTTTTCAGTATCAGCCCGGATTCTGGAATTGTGACCGACATGGCGATAGGCTCGTCCCCTATATCACATCACGGAACGGAATACGCACGGCAAAAAGTGGGTGCACTAGTGGCGCCTCTGCCTACCTCTACATGGATAAAAGGTGTGAGTGTGTGAATTGTGTTCACTGTAACGAGGTACCGTTCACTGCCATTGGGGCAAGCACCACGGATAAAAATTAATTTAATTTAATTTTTATCCGTGGTGCTTTACAACTGGCTTCTCTAGTTGTAAACGTCCCTATACTTGAGGTTAAAATGCCTCCTTAGTTCATTATTTTGTCTCCCGCTTTGTTATGGAGGGAAGTGGACAATTAATATTTCCAACTCCTCCCTATCTTTCTATTTGATTAATTTCGTTGCGGGATAAAGACAGACTAGTGTTCCCTGAGACTCGCCGAGCTTCACCGCTTGGTGTCATAAAATGCGTGCCATTATTGATCCTGGCTTACAGGAGTTGTAGTGGCGGGTGTGAGGGCGGGATAGTCTCTGCCATTGGGGCAGAAAAAATCCGGAGGCCTTGAGATATTATGTAAGTTCTAGCATTCGATATTTAAAACAGAATTAACTTTGTGGTTTTTATTATTAATGCACGGGAGTGAGTCAAGATGATTGGCAAAATATGTGCGAAACAAATGCACTACTGTAGCACCACTGCGCGGCGCTAGTGCGCCGCCGCCCGCGCTATCACTCGAAACCCCTCTCATCGCTCCGCACGCACACATCGACGCCCGCTTCAATATAAATAGCGAGCCCGACGCAGAGCAGTCAGTCAACGCTAGCGTTCCGCCGTATCCAGTACTGGAAAGGTGGTTCCCTCTAGCTGAGACGCACTCCCCGCGCTCCGCACCCCGCTCCGCTGTCGGACCGTCCGCTTCCTGGTCGTAGCTTTGTTTCGCCACACGCGTCACGAACTCGCCTGGAACGGAACCCCCCCTACGTGCCACGTACCTATAGTGCTTACTGTATGAATGTACAATTGTGTTACATAAATAAACACTTGGAGGAATATCGTGCTTTTCCTGTGCAAGACCACATCCAATCTACCTGACACCCCGTTACATCTGGTTCCCAACGTGAAGTCCCGTTACATCTGGCGCCCAACGTGGGGCCCGGAAGAAGACTGAAAGGCAAACTGGCGCTCAATATCATGATCCAGATCAAGAAAAAGCTTTTCAAGAACTGAAGAATCATCTCACGACAGCACCCGTACTTTAGCAAGCCGATGAGACGAAACCTTACGCCATGAAAACTGATGCAAGTAATTATGCACTTGGAGCTGTTCAAGTGCAGGGGGAGGGAAAAGATGAGCACCCCGTCGAATACGCTAGCAGGCTCATGACCTCTTCAGAGAACTGTGTGAAACGATTGATTAGCGACAATGGGCCACAATTCGTGAGTGCTGTTATGCAGCAATTAACCTATTGCCTTCGCATCAAGCATACCTTCACACCAGTGTACCACCCAGCGGCAAACCCAGTAGAAAGGAAGAACAGAGACATGAAGACGCAGTTGGCTATTTTAGTAGAAGATGATCATAGAAGCTGGGATGACAAACTACCTAGTATAAGATTTGCAATGAACACTGCAAATTGTCTCACCACGGGTTATAGTCCAGCCTATCTAACATTTGCTCGAGAACTTCGTACACCAGATGACAATGCTCATGATCTACGGCAGATCATATTGTCTGAAAACTTCGTGCCCGAAATAACACCGAAGTTACTACTGCTCGCCGATACACTACATAGAGTTCGTGATGTCAGAGAAAACAAAGAGGAGCTAAGGAAAGATACAGCTGACAGAGGCCGACGGAAGGACCCCGGCTACTCACCTGGTGATTACGTCCTAGCGACATCTCACCCAGTCAGCAATGCTACCCGAGGGATAAGCGCAAAATTCTGCCCTCGACGTGATGGGCCATATCTAATCCTAAAGCCACATGGTGTTTCCTCTTATGTTATTTCAGATCCCAACGCACCAGATCAACCACTTGGTGTGTATCACACATCTGCCTTGAGCCCATACCAAGGTAGTGTGAGCCAGCTTCCTCCGCCCGTGCGCCCATTGAAGAAGCGGGGGCGGCCGCCTAAGCCTAGGCCTTCTCCTGCTACATCTTCGCAGCACCCATGCAGACGAGGGCGGCCACGGAAGACCGAAGAGAAGAGCAACTGACTTCGCTGTCTACTCGTCGGGACGTCTTCGTATCCAGAGGGGGAGACTGTAGCACCACTGCGCGGCGCTAGTGCGCCGCCGCCCGCGCTATCACTCGAAACCCCTCTCATCGCTCCGCACGCACACATCGACGCCCGCTTCAATATAAATAGCGAGCCCGACGCAGAGCAGTCAGTCAACGCTAGCGTTCCGCCGTATCCAGTACTGGAAAGGTGGTTCCCTCTAGCTGAGACGCACTCCCCGCGCTCCGCACCCCGCTCCGCTGTCGGACCGTCCGCTTCCTGGTCGTAGCTTTGTTTCGCCACACGCGTCACGAACTCGCCTGGAACGGAACCCCCCCTACGTGCCACGTACCTATAGTGCTTACTGTATGAATGTACAATTGTGTTACATAAATAAACACTTGGAGGAATATCGTGCTTTTCCTGTGCAAGACCACATCCAATCTACCTGACACCCCGTTACACTACTTTATTAATTTTGATAGTATTTATAGAGTTGGGAATCGTGATGGTAACCAATAACGAGCTAGTTGTTCGTCTTATTTGATTATAGAAATCTATAAAATCGTAAGTCTATGGTATCAAGTGCTATGGAAACAAGTAGTGTGTTCGTATGTGCTTTCATATTTTGATCTCCATACACAAACATACACGCATTTAATTCAACAAACAGAAATATTATTATATTGATACGTGACTTGATAGAAGCATTTCAAGAAATAAAAGGCGACAAGCGAACAAGTGGTGTCTGCCAGTCATAAACACCCGCAGTTATTAAGAATTTAGATTGAAAGGAGAGAAATAAGAACTTAGAAAATCGGAATTTGTCTAGTACCAAAAAACAGACTAAATATCTGTTATCAGGGATCTGGGAATCAAACTCAAGTTTTTGTCAGCTGCACAGCCTAAAAAAATATTTTTTGACGCCGGACAGGTCCTTCAAAGACCCCGAACATTTCAGTTACAATATAGTTTCTGATGTTGTGAACTGTAATGATTGTAATCTGTTATGCATCTTCAATAAATAAATAAACACATATTTTTACATTTATGATAATTTAAAAAACATTCATGTTACGTAGATTTACATTTTAACTTTTCAATGTTCCATGTCAGTTTGACAGCTGTCTTTCAAATTTGTTATTAGAATCGTATGGGTAGGCGCGTAAAAAGATTTTGGCTTAATTGGCAAGTGACGTTTTGTTCCCCCATGAACCTTGTAATACAGATGGAGGTGCCGTTTGAGACGTTTCACGTGTATAGTAGTTTATAACCCTGATACCAATGATGGTAGTATTCAATATACACAGTAGTGGGGCTAGGACCCTCCCCTGTAACAGCGTGACAGATAGGAGACATCTGTCAAACTCGTCTGCACGCCTATCTGATACATAGACACAACAACTAGTAGATGTGACTCAAATCAAATCAATTATTCAGTAATTAGGGCGATGTCTGGCGTAATTGTTTTGAATTATTATTTTTTAGGGAATCGATGAGCAAGAAAGTCAAATGCTGGTAAGTGGTCACCATCGTCTATAAAATTAGATGTTTATGAACGTCGGTGTTCATTTATCATCATGTAACGAAAAGGCTGGTTGCTCGTCAGTTTACACGAATAGTGGTTTTGGTTGGTTTTGAGGATTGAATGACGAGACGAGCATGCCGTTCGTTTGATGGTAAGCAATACGACCACCTATAAACAGTAGCAACACCATCCAGCACCTTGAGTTACAAAGTACTGTGTGGCATTCAACTGCGCTCGCCTCGTCATCCTGAGACATAAGATGCTAAGTCTCATTATGTCCAGTAGTTACACTGGCTACAATGTCCTTCAAACCGAAACACAACAGTGCAAGCACACTGCTGCTTGGCACTATGGTCTCAGAAAATCTTTTTTTTTTATAGGTGGATGGCAAAATAACCCCATTACACCTGACGATAAGTGGAGTAGGGACTACAGATAGAGTGTTGACTGACAAAATATCCCTTGCCAGTCGACACAATTATGCCAGCCTATTGGAATCCGGATATTATACACAGGCTAACCTCGGAACGTTACACTTACGAGTGTAACTATGACAGGTTTTACACCTTGTCTACGGTGGTCGCTATCCGAGCGCATACAAATATGCTAACATCAACTGACAGCTTGCTTTTACATTCGGGTTTTGTCAGGGGAACGTCGTCAAATCATTATCTGCGGATAAAATAATTCGTAAATATAATTATTCAGAAATTGAGGGTATTTTCAAAGTAATACTCCACCGTATAACGACCAGAAATAGATGATGGGATGATATAACACATAATTATCTTAAAGATGTAATCTTTTTTGGTGTATAGTGCTGCATCTGTGCGTGCAAAATTAAATTTATATGCATTTTTCTAGTATATACAGGGTCATATTTACATTACGTTACTAAATGAAACCACATATTCGTCTTTACATCTGCTAACATCGTGCCAAAAATCATCCATGAATAACGAATACTTTCGCCGAAAATCCCGGTTGTAGTTTTCCAATCTTTTGATCATTACTATGTAGTTTAGTGCGAATATGGTGTGTGCGTTATTGTATTTCTGACTGAAAGTGTGATGTTGCTGCTGCGACGAATTCTCCTAGAGCAGTGATACTGGCATTAGGGTGTGTAAACTTAAAGTTACTTTTTATTGATATTTATTTTGTTCTAAACTTACACTTTTTTATTTTACGTCTATGGTTAAAATAACACTATGGAAAGCGTTATTTTCAACGAGATAAGTATGTGGTTTCATTTATTAACGCAATGTCAAAATGACCCTGGATACCATGCTTAGTACCATCCTCTAAAAGCCCTATCTATCCCTTCATAGTTCGGCACTAATGTTATAATACAAGGCCGGTAATGGCGGACAGGACGCTCGCTCGTTTCCCAAATCGTCCGCGATCATAGATTTTTTACTTCCAAACCACTTGGGGAGACGAGAACCTGATGCAGTGCTATTGATATCATATGAGATATTATGGAGATGGGATTCGAACCCGTGACCTCTTATTTCTCAGCCCGATGAATTCACTAGACCACGATTGGGCGAAACGGTCCGTGATAAATATTACTTAATGTTTGGTGATATCAACACTTTATCGATTTCTTTCACCAAGCAACAGTGTACTATAATTATAGAATTTGTGTCTTTGAATATTGAGCTACGAAAAGAACACTAAAACCAGTGATATTTCTAGGCATTAAGAATTGGATTAGGTACTATAAAACTGACAGTGACCTAATTTAAACTGCTAAACCAAACAACAGTAGATTGGTTGCTTCACCTTGCGTCTGCGCGGCGCCTACAATTACCTGTAACAACTGCAGCTAATTATTATCTAGACCATTTTGTAATAGTGCAAAATGCGTTTTTATCGCTAGGATTTAGTTTGATAGTATTATCTTTTTACGTGCGTCATTACTGGAGACTTCGTATCTCTGATAACGTATAATGATTCATATCGTACGAAAATAATCTGTAATCTGTTTAATGTAATAAACAAATGATATAAATCATCACAAGATTATCAAGTCGTAGTGTCCGGCGGCGTGGAATAGCACCTTTTTTGTAAGAGGGTAAATAAGCGACAGAGACGCCTGTTCATAAACATCACTATTTCAGAAGAATCCTCAGTGTGTTGCCGGCTTTTAAGGTTTTAATATGTTCTTTCTTGAATGGTTACAACAAAATGTCTATAAATACAGAAAAAATATTTAATTAAAATAATTCAGGAACCATTTTTTTAATACGGCAGTGACTCCACTAAACCTGATGATAAGTGGAGGAGGGTCCAGATACAGCGTCGAGTCAACACAATGATGCCGGCCTGTTTCAAACCGAAAATACACAGGCTGATCCCGGAACCCGACACACTTATGTGGGCCACTATGGCACGTTTTACCTTGTGTACCGTGGTCCTACCACCAATAAACATGGCTGACTGATGTCTGATGGAAGGATAGCAACCACCGTACACATGGTATAACCCATCATATCTAGTGATCCATTCCAACGCCGTGATAAAAAAAATACAACAGTCCGTATGAATAATAATAATATGATTAGTCCTTTAATATATTATGTCCTGTTCCTGTATCCAGGTCTCTTATATTCATGAGAAGGCTTGCTAAATCGAAAACTAAACCCAAATTGGAGTCTTAACTTTGGCTTAAGTATTATGAGAGGTTGCCTGCAGGACCTCTACTCCTTCTAGATCTACAACGCACTAGCGACTGGCCACGGACGTTGTGTGGTCTGCCGCATCATCGCGCTTTACTTTGGCTAACCGTATCATCTCGGTCCTATTGCTGCCTACCACAATGGTCATTGCTTCTACGAATATGAATAATATAATAATAATATGAAATCTATGCCCCCAGTTCGCCGCAATGAGGGCGTGGAGGGAATGCGACAACATTCAACCGGTGCGGTGGACGACAGGCCGCATGTTAGTTCGTTCATATTATGCGGTTTCATAATATAAAAAAGGACATACAGCCAGCCACAACAGCGCGCAGAATTACGCCCAGTGCGTTATAGATCTTTTGGGTAAAACCTACTTTAAAGTGTTGTGCGACCTGCGATACAAACCTAAGACCCGCCAGCAATATGTGGCATAGAACCTACGACCTCCATCTCGACAGTCCGATCCGCTCACTACTGTCGCTACTTCGGGTAGATGGAATAGCGATAAGGTAGATATAAGTTTAAAAATGAAACCAACCTATTTTCTTTACAGTTTATTTATCAAAAACTTATCAATTAGATTTAAAACAGACAGCAATATTACATAATAAATAGCGTACTATTTAGAGTACAGATAAAGTCTCTCTATTGTTAACAGAATTTCAATTCACAAATTATCAGGTAAACTATGCATGATGATTTCTTGAGGATATTTATGGTTGTATCGTATTGATATGTGAAATTATTGACCTTCATTTGGTATGATGTCTCAGAACTGTGCCTTGTAGTACTTTGTAGTTCAGTCCCGGCGCTCGTACTATTTATCGGTAAGCACTGCTAGTCAGGCAAACGTTCCTGATCCTATCATTGAGTTAAACACATCGAGAATATTCTTATAAATCATTCTAAATATTGTCAATGGCTGTGCTTGTGCAGACCTCACATGTAACATCCGAAAATGAAATTACCGGGAGCCTTCTTGTCTTCGGTGATGAAGTATTCCTTCCACAATTGCTGGAATTCGGGCCACGTGATGCTCTCCTTACCTGCCGCCATCTCCTTGAAGGCGGCAGTGGTTTCCTCTCGGTTGAGACCGAAAGACTCGTACACAGACGAGAATTCTTCACAGTCAATGGAGCCGTCGTTGCTAGAGTCTTCGATCTGGAAGATGCAGAGGCAGAGGAGGTCCTGCCATTCCTTGCTGCTATCGGGGTTCTTTGCGAAGTCGTCCCAAAGTTCGACCCATTCTTCCTGGGTCACTTTTCCATCGTTGTCCTTGTCAGCGTGGGCCTGAAGACCGTTCCAGATTGCTAGCAAATACTCCTCGAGAAGACTGTAGGTGGTGTCTCCTTGTTTCCAGCCTCTGAAGGTAGCGATGGTGCCTGCAGCGACTTGGAAATCGTTCTTGTCCACATAGCCGTTCCTGTCGACGTCAAAGAACGCGTTGAAGATGTGGAGGAGCTTCTTCCTTCTAAAGTCTGACACCATTTTTGCGTATCTACTGATTGTAGTACACGAACGAGCAGTCCGACTCTTTATATAGATTCAGCCTTGCTTGGTTATCAAGTTGTATCTAATCAGCTTTCGCAAAATTCATTTATCTTGTTTTCAAATCGGCTTGAAGTTAGCAACAAGTAATCTGGTATTACGGACAATCTATATGTTTTTTAAATTAATGTTAGTATTTTTATAATTTGGTAAATTTTAGTTTCATCAATTATGCTACAGCCTTAAATGGCATGACTTTTCTAAGAATATCTGTTTCCTGAAAATACGAAAATAATTCAGACGACTGTATAAATGAGAATAATTAAATGCTAATACGTTAATATCCAAAGACATCAAGCTTACTTCATACTTAACCGTGCAAAATAATAAAATAGTTCAATAACAAAACGATTATCTTATATCCGGGAAATATCCCGCGGGTTGAGTAAAGCGTTAATACATCAACCGCGGAAGCAGAGCAATACATCAGAGAGACAACTTTAAACAATAGCGGGGATACATTGCTAGATGCCCTCCGGCCATAGATTGTTCCTACACGCATGAAATGTTTACAATATCTCCAGTGTTTTTCTTTGTGTAATTGGAAGTGACTATAAATATAATATGTATAGTAGAAACGTACTTGGATTGGGCCTTTTGAGGTTCGGGATCTATGCTCAGGAACGAAAAAAATGGTTTTAAAAAAGGAAGCTGAGCTGTTCCTTATTGTCACCGTGGCGATGGACTATAGTATAGTACCAATGGTCCTTGTAAATGATATACGTATCTAAAACACAATCTGTACCTAAGTCAACATCATCATCAGGCACATGAAGTCCACTGCTGAACATAGACCTCTCCTAAAGATTTCCAGACGGACCTGTCAAAATCGGCCTGCATCCAGCGTGTACCTGCGATATTTATTAAGTCGTCTGTGACCTTACGATGGACGTCCGACGCTGCACTTGCCAGTACGTGTTCTTAACTCGATAACTTTTTGGCCCCATCTACGTTAGTTCTGCTAACTATGTAGCCTGCCCACTGCCACTTTAGCTTGCTAATCCACTGGGCAATGTCGGTGACTTTCGTTCTTCTACGGATCTCCTCGTTTCTGACTTGATCATGTAGAGAAACACCGAGCATAGCCCTTGATAGCTTGCTGAGTGACCGTGACCCGTACAGTCAGAAAAGTGTATGCTCGACCACCTTAAGGTTCTAAACAAGTCGCCTATCAGTAACATGCAACTTACAACTAAAGTAGACAATAAGAGTTATCTGCTGTTTCCTTTGTACATCTCCGAAACGATTGCACCTGCTTGGTAAAATATGAAAAATGGGCGTTTTAACTTGAGCAAGTGCACTAGCACTAAATTGGGCGATTGTACCTAAGTCAGATACTGTCAATTTGTTGCTGAGAAACACTACACTACTGTGGAACTGACAATTGCTGCAGTAACTTTAGACACACTGTAAGTCATGAGACTGAAGTCTATGAAAACTTTGAAATCGGTACGTAAAGACTAGACCCTATAAGTACCGATTATAAAACTAAAAGTACATTTATTTATTGTTATGATACATATTATAATACCAAACTGAATCTATACATACATATAAATAAAATTGGAGTGTCTGTTTGTAATATTGAAATAACCGTTTTTTACTACATGTATATGAATATATATACGGCACATACACCAAAATAACATTTTTTTCAATTTTTGTCTGTCTGTCTGTCTTTCTGTCTGTCTGTTTGTTCCGGCTAATCTCTGAAATGGATGGACCGATTTTGACGGGACTTTTATTGGCAGGTAGCTGATGTAATACGGAGTAACTTAGGTTACTTTTTATCCCGGGAAAATATAAAGCGGGACTTTTATCCCGGGAAAACTCATTCACGCGGGCGGAGCCGCGGGCAACAGCTAGTTATGACATAAATTTGAAATCGACCTATCACGGCAACTTTTTCAACCCATTCGGACATTACAAATTTTTGCACAAAATAAGTACACCAATTTGCCAAACAGTAATAAATAATATGTTTGAGCATTTCTGGCCAATTTTTGTGGATGCAAAACCCAGTGTTTCTGTTGTGAAAGAAAAGTAATAAAAAAGAAATGAAGAACTAAAGAAGAGTAGGTTAAAACACAAATCAGATATTTTTAGAATTCTTTTCTGTCTCTGTTTTAATGCACACATCTCCAACACTACTGAACCGATTTTCATGTGGTTTTCATAGATGGACAGATTATAATAGTGAGCAGAATACAGATATCAGAAAAAAACGTTCAAAAATAAAATATGAAGTAAGTATGTGAAACAGCGATAGCCTAGTTGGGAGTGGAACGGACTGCCAAGACGAATGTCCGCAGGTTCAAATCCAAGGGCATACACCTCTGACTTTGTTATGTGTGTATTTGTGAATTATCGCTCGCTTTGACGATGAAGGAAAACATCGTGAGGAAACCTGCATATCTGAGAAGTTCTCTATAGGAATTTCGAAGGTATGTGAAGTCTGCCAACCCGCACTAGGCCAGCGTGGTGGACCAAGGCCTAAATCCTCTCAGTTGTCGAGGAGGCCCGTGCTCAGCAGTGGGCAGTATATAATACAGGGCTGGTATGGTATGGTAAAGTATGTGAAGTTTTCCAAAGCTAATAGGCGAACTAAGTCCTAAACCGTCTCAGTAGTAGAGGAAGGCCAAACCTGGCACTGGGGTCAATAAATACCTAATAAAGCCACAATATTACACACAGACACCGCAAGACCTACAGGAATTGCATTTTACGCATATTGTAAAACCACAACTTATCAGGCAGAAAACTTTATGACTTGCTCGTGCAACTCTTGTATCGTGATTAGCAGGTGTATTACGAGAAGTTAATTCTGGTTAGATATCAAAATATGATTCCTGCCGCTGAGCGACAGCGTATTGATGTGCACTGAGAACATCGAAGCCAGAGTAATGACTGGGTATTATACTTGTAAGTAATTTGTAATTCGAAGCTGAGGTGTGTTATGTTTATAGAGATGCGGGCTGTGGCACTAAATACAGGTTACTAAATTGCGATAACAAGCTGTCACAATGGAGCTTATATTTCGGGGATTCTTTATTGCAGACGAAGCCGCGAGCAAAACCTACTTACCTAAGAAATTAACTTACTCTATCTTACTTTATAAATAACTGGAAATGTCTAAATAATTAATAGTAGGTATGTTAATAGTGGACTTGTAAATTGTATTCTTCTGGTTTGCACTGACTTGTCTTAACATCTACAATTTGCCTAAACTATAAATAAATGTACACAAAAACTTAATCTAGTTTATGCTGCATCTCTTGTTAAATTAAATGTTAATTGTTTTGATAATAGTAATAAATAAAAAAATTAAAAAAATAAACGAACATCATACCATATTACTACTATAAAAAATAAGAATAATTAATCTCAAAGCCTACAACAGACGTGGCCTGAGCGTGTTGAAGTGTGATGGGCCACTATCTTATCAACGCACGCAATCTATGCTGAAGCCCCTTGGAGTCTTTAATATCGCGTAAAAGCAGTGAGTCAATGATTTTGAAAAGATTATTACCATATCGGTCCCGTTTAGGATTGCCAATCGTCCTGTTTTCCCAGGACATGATCTGGTTTTTGTAGTGTCAAGGGATGTCTTGAATAGTTTTAAGGAGCGTCTTTTCAAGCACCCTGATATCGTTATGTACGTTAAAATTTCACTTAATTTAACCTATTTTCACTACATATTAATCTTAGTATTGCTGAGCTATTACTGCGTCTTGTTATTCAACTGTATTTTTCTGAATTTTATAATTAACAATCCTAGTTTTTGAAGTTTGTTGTTGGAAAGCCTAGTCCAATTGCATTCTTCGGTTGTATAATATCTAAGGGCTGTGTTAAATATTGAAAGAGAAAAATAAAAATTGTGTTTAGACTACAATCGTAAGTACTTACATTACTAATAATACACACGGCGAAAAGCCAGTGCTAAAGTTGCGCTTCTGCCTTCACCTTCGGGGATAAAAGGCGTACGTGTGTGTGTGTGTATAAGTCTGTATGTGAGTGTGTGCTAACTTAATACTAACACACACTTCTTAGAGGATCTCAGTAAAAGTCTAACTAGTAAAGGAGTTCCTTTACTTGTTTTTATAGAGGGGCAAAAGTTACGATATGGGAAGGTACCGGGTTTATTTTGTAAGAACCCGTCTGGACATTGCGTCTCGATACAAAACTGTTTACCTACATATCGATAAATATAGAGGTTTGTTTTCATAGGAAGAATTTAGTGGTCAACTTGTGGACGTTCAGTTGTGCCGATATATTTTAAATGGCTTATATATTACTAACCCTACATCATCATAAAAATAAACAAAGTATAAGGTAACTAGTAATTACTACTAATCACAAAAATTCTTCGACATGCCATATTTACAAAATATTTTTAATGTATAAAAAGTAACTTCATAGTTTTCGTTCTAGTAATATTGTGAACTAGCGTGGTTACAAAATTCTTCATAGTCGCAATCACCGAAGCTTTCGGCCGCGACTGTAATTGTTTTTCGATGGCTGCGCGAGATAGCCGATAGGATTTATGCGAATTTTTAAATATGTGCCCGCGGCAGATTATTCACTGAATCAAACCTTAGGTAATGAGTTTAGGTTCTATTGTTGCTCTTTCGCTATTTGTAGCTAGCGAGTAGCGAACCGTCTTAGCTTCCCCTCGGTAGCAGAACATATTTATATGCTTATATTTTTTTTCTTCCTTAGTATCTATTTTAGCGCGGTTCATTTCCTGGGATAAAAAGTAGGCTATGTCCTTCCTAGGGCGTCAAACTATCTCCATACCAAATAACTCGCTGCTCCGCCGTAGTGAAAAAGGATAAGGGATAAAAGTCCCGCTTTCTATTTTTCCGGGACAAAAAGAAGCCTAAACCGCCCCTGGGTTCTAAACTATCTCCATATCCAATTTCATTGAAATCCGTTTGGTAGTTTTTGAGTTTAATAGCTCATAATTAAGTTTATAATATGGAACGAAGTTCCTAATTCTAGATCATGATTCCTGTCGATGTTCATGGGAAAAGTTTATTTTTCCTAATAGAAAGGGAAAGATGAAAGCCTACAGCCTATGACAAATGTTATGTTCAATTCCTAAAAAGGTGAGTTTCATCCCATTCCTCATAAATAATACCTATAGGTCCATGAGATACCTTTTCATGCAAAAAAATCGCTGGAGAAAAATGTAGATACGTATCCACATCTCTTTATAAAATAATTATTAATGATATAAAAATATTTACATCATTTCATCCAAATTACATTGTCATAAGTAAAATTCGCTTTGTAAACTTGAGACACCATTTTCAACACAGTTTGGCCGTAAAAGCTACACCAAGGCATTACAATAGCCGTTGTTTTTATGTGTTCGTGCCTGTCCGCCAGTAACGAGCCAATAATTGCACTTTTATTACTGCGCCGTAAATTATCGCGCATCAGTATTGCTCGTAATGGCGAGTTGTTTATGGGGTATATTGAACTAAAGGACTGAAGGAATTCAGGGGCTGTGGAATTTACAGTGACCAAGACCATCGATATTTTTGTAACATCTAGCGATAGGAATACTTAGGCATATGAATGTACCAATACAGTCTCTGGTATAAGTTCTATCACGTCATATTCTCATGCTTTTAACGACTTCTACAAGTATGCTGTTGATGTACTACATGGAAGTTGGAACACATTCGATTATCCAATGAGACAAAATATGTTGGCAAATATTTTCTTGAGTGTGGGTTTTATGGGAGCAATTCTTTTCCAAGGTACCAATGTCTACAAACTGTTTTGATTGTGGTTTCGATCTAAGTATACCTAGATTCTGCATTATATTTATCCACATATATTACAACATAAAACAACACAAAACAAGCAAATAAAAACATATTTAACGAGCAATCTTCAACAGAATAACATAAACAGTAAACCAAGAGTGAATTGAAATTTCATATGAAACTCTTACAATAGGCATACAAATGTGTGCGAGTGGCCGCGAGTACCGTCGATAGAAACGTACGGTAAACTTACCGCATCTTTCATTTCGTGTTTGTTTTCACAATGATTTAGTTTGGTCTAGAAAAGCCTATTAAAATTAGCTGGTTGACTGCCCTGCTTTTTTGTACTGAACGACAAAGAGAAGGTTCAATTTAATATCTACCAAAGAGAGTAATCGTGTAGATCAGTCGTTCCCAATGTTGCCAGGACCGCGATCTACCTAACAAACTTTCAAATTCTGGACTAACCTGTTGGCTGTCGTGAAGTAATTTTAATACATTTTTCGAAAATTTTAATAACTTTTCTCGTCTATCATACGCCGTCCGGCTGTTGGCCTGGTCTGTTGATGTATTGTTCTATTTCTTAGGGCTTAGGTTCTATTTCTTAATAATCCCTAGCGACCCATAGTTTGGTAATCGATGGTGTAGAGTAGGTATAGACAAAATTAGTTACTCCTCTATTTCTTTGGTTAATTAATTACAAACCTACCTAATCTAAAGCTAAAGAATTTTGCCTTTTTTAGTTTCAACGCGCTATTTCCTGAAACTGGTGGACCGATTCTGAAAATTCTCGAACTAACAGAAAGCTACGGTATACCTACCCGAGTGCTACAGGATACTTTAGTTCCAGATACAGACTTTCACGGAAATCTCATTTATAGTATTTTAGTTAAATAGCAAAGTTTCGTCGCATATATAAGTATACATTCCTATAGATTCAAAAACATTACCTTTCCTCTTAAAGGCGAGTAAAAAGCTATTTCTTCATAACAAAGTTACCAGCATTTTCTGTACAAACCACACAAAACTGCAACGTACGTGCTTTACGACGCTCGCAATCTTGTTGGGAACGTGTTAAAATCAATTGCCGCGGCATCGGCAAGCGTGTCGCATCTTGCACGCTAGCTCCGTGCTTTTATATTATTTTTAATCCGTCACACAATGGTCTGGAGGCACGCCGCGACCCGACCGCGTTGCACACGGCTAATCCGAGAATATGGGTATTGGCTCCATTGTCTTACGATAAGGATTTATTAAAGTAACAATGACGTGACAAGTCACACGCTTGATGGTCACAACATCCACTCCTATGAAATACCAATAGAAAGAATTATTGAGCGCTTCATGGTGTTAAGCTGTGTTGGGTCATGAACAAAAGGTTACTAAGGTGAACTAACAAAAACTTCTAAAGAGAAAAACAATACTAAACTGTCAGGCTCATGATCCTAGCTCAATAAGTCGCGCGTCATAGCTATCAGGAACTAAAAGGGTAGGGTCTTTCAATCACACTAACATTCTTAGGACGGGAATCGAACTCGACCTCCACCAAAATAAGTTACCTAAAAACACGAAATCCCTTATGGCATTTTGAGTGTATACAGACCAATTACTATAATAAGTTCTGCAATAAACACAATTTAAAACACTAATATTCGTAGGTAACATGCTTTTTTGTGTAACAAGGTGACAACCAAAAAACGGTCCTCACGTAATGTAATAGGTACAAATGTCCCGAATTAAATTTTCAGAACGATGGCATCACTTTAGCAAATACCGCCCCCTAGGCTGCTGCCGCCATTAGGCCGGGGGCTATAAGGCCTATGGACAAATCCAACCCTGGTCTTAAGTTATTACCTAGGTAATATAATCTGATCGTGCAATGGAGACGGGTTCTGTTTCGCGCCCGATCCCCGCGTCTTGTTCGCGATGCATCTGAGCGGAACAATGCATATCCCATCGACGTGTATCGCCGCTTTACATCGCGCACCTTGTTCTATTACAATACTAGCTCACATGCCTGCCTTGGGAGACGGCGAACGGAGCAGGTTGTACCTACATTAAACTAAATATGAAGTAAGCTGAAGTTAATATCTTTATATTAGGTAGGTGGTTTTTGTATTCGACTAAATAAGAGATCAATGCCAATGGTATCAGGCGCTTTTTTATTATCTCTCTAAAAAACATGACCCCGAACCTTGAATTACAAAGGAAGCTCTCGAAAATATGGGGGTTAAATAAAAACTCGTGAGAAACAAATAAGTACAAAAGGTACACATAGACATGCCAATAAAAGAACATACTTTTGTGCTAATAATAAGCTTAATTATCTGGACCATTATTCTCAACTGTTTTGCATGAATGTGGATGTTTTTTTATAAATTTCAGTCATTAAATTTAAAATGCTGCTCTAAGTTAAATTCCATCTCCCATAAGTAGTCTGCATAATTATGATAACTGTCAAATAATGGTTGTACATAGGTATTACAACCATACTTCAATAAAAAAAACTTAAATGTAATGTATTTCTGCTTACTTACGCGATCCCCTCTGCCTGAAAAAATGCTCCCCACAAAGTGTTTAAAATATAAACGCGCTATTATCGGCATTTCAAGGCGTGCGCTTTCAAACGATAATTGCTGGAAACAGCCGTGAGTCGCAAATGCTGACGTCTGGAGCATTTGCGTGAGTGCTGCAGCGGCTGGATTGTAATCGCAGCTATTTTAATATAAATATTACTAAGCTCTTGAGTGTGTAGGTTCTTTCGTTGCATTAACTCAGTATATACCTCATAAAAGTAACAACTAACAAATGAATGCAACGTTTTGAAATTCTACCTTTTTTTATTCAGAAAAGCGTGCAAGCTCAGACCTACATAGCATCATGTCTTATTTCCTTTACAAGGGAGTACCTCTTCCTACCCCAGAAATGTGGGTGTGTTACAACTTACAACGCACCCACATTTCGCCAGCTATGTTTTGAAATTCTACCTCCCATGTAATAGCAGCGGGCCTATTGCTATATAACAGGCACATTTCTAGACTCCGGGCTGTTATTAAGTAGAAAAACCCAATGTCACTTTGCCCGACCCAGCTTTCGAACCCGATACCGCAGCGCGATATTCGTACAACGCACGCATCACAACCATGGACTACACCACCGAGGCAGACCCAGCGAGATAAATGTAATATCGAATCAGATTGAAAGTTAAACGTCGATCATCTATATTTACGGATAACAATTGTTGGGTTGCGAGGGGGGTGTAAAAGCCCCTGCAGACCTAAGGACGCCCTCGGCGTCAGCAGCAGTATTAAACCTATACTAACCACTAACCACTATAAGTAACCACCCATCCATACTGGTGCCACACACTGTACTAATATGTACTAAAGACGCTACGATAGCCCCTACTGCGCGACTGTGACCCCTCGATGATCCCTATTAGCCGCCTCTTACGACAGGTAGGGGATGCCGTGGTGGGATTATCCAAACACCCCACAGGTCCGACGTGGTACCTACTACCTACACCTAATGATATTCCCCTGTTTAGGCAAGGCAGAAGTGGCGTAGCGTGGGTTTACGCCCGGGGCCGACCGAAAATTTACCGCAGTTTATTTCAGTAACGACCTAAGCCGGCGGGAGGCTCCGGGCGAGAACAAAGCTCCCGGTTTAAACTTTACTTAAAAACGCGGCAACGCCAGCCCCCTCCCGCCTCTCCTAGCTACGCCACTGGAAGGCAGACTATTCTCACAGTTGAGGAACCATATAACAATGCGATTTACTTGTCTTGTACTTTTACATCTATACTAATATTTATAAAGCTGTAGTTTGTTTGTTTGTTTGAACGCGCTAATCTCAGGAACTACTGGACCGATTTTGAAAATTCTTTCACTAATAGGAAGCTACATTACTCCTGAGTGCTATAGGCTACTTTTTATCCCGGAAAAACTTTTCCACGCTGGCGGAGCCGCGCGCAATGCTAGTTCAGAATAAAAAAATTGTATGCATGAAATAAAACTGCTTAATAATTTCTAAAAAATATATTTAATTTAATTTATTATACATTATTTATGCAAGTATTACAATATTATCTATAATATATTAGTTCTCGAGGGATCTTACCATACCTATTACAACAGCGTCAGCGAAAAACTGAAGTGTAGCGTTGACAAAAAAGTTTAGCTCCTTTTTATATACTTTTTTCTCTTGGAAATGTAATAACATTATTAAAAAAGAATGTGAAATTAAAATAATAGTACTTTATCTTAAAGATACTGTACTTTAATATAATAAATGCCTCGATATGCGTAGTCTATATATTCGATATACATAAGCTTACGCCTGTATCTTTGAAGAGTAGGCGTAGAGGACTCGGCAAGTTTTCATCCGACTCTTGATATAGGAGTCATAAAATTTTATAATATTCGAAATACACTACTAGTAAGGTCAACATAAAAAATTAGATGAATTTCACCAACAATTTTAGATAATATATTAATAATTTTATTTCATTAACTACACATCATTTAACATACAGTTTTGTTACTTAAATCTAAGTTGATTGAAGTATATGATTTTATGTTTCGGATATTTTGTTCAGCTTTTTTGTCTGACTGTGTATCCAGTAATTTTCCCGATAGTGATGAGTCGATAACCATAGTTAATAAAATTATAATTGAAGTATACAAAATGCTAAATCGAATTTGATGTAATTTTCACTAATATCTTTTTATCAAAGATAGTATTTCCATGCAAACCTGGAGTAGATAATTTTATAAATGTATAAAAGTTATTCTAGTATAAGCCCGTAATTAACAATCCATAGACTTTATTTTAATTGCATTAAGGTTTATTATGAAACTTTATAACATTCCTAAACTTATTGATATATTCATTTCGGGCACGAGTGTAGGTTCTAGGGCTTCCAAGAGTTCTTTATACAAATAAATTATACTTGTTTCAAGCTAAAATCATACCGATTAACTCGAATAACAATTTTAAACCTTAAACCGAGTGTTTATTTACAGCCCTTCACAATAAACATTCCCAATAGCTTTTTTCGATCCATCGCAAAAATAGACCAATCAGAACAAAGCTTTTTGACATTACTTTTTTATTGATTTATTCTCGGGATCGGATCGGAAGATAAGGATTGTTTATTGAAGATGGCGATCATTGTAAGTTTTTGTATGTAAAAAAGCTATACAAAAGGGTCTGCTTTATCGTAATATCAGTTTGTTGAACATTTGCTAAGCAATTTGTAATATTTGGTATTACATGCATAGTGTTTAAGGGTGACAAGTGCAGTGTGACATGTACTGTCATTCTTTTTGTAAGTCAAAGTAGTGTTGCTAGTTTTTACAATCAGGCGCAGGCAAGCGACTTGTTTGTCTGGTTATTGCATACAAAAAAACGATTTTTAATGGAGGGTAAATTAACATGGAAGACTGTAGAAGTCATCAAGTGTAATTTAGATTATATAAATAGAAGCTAGAGACTGTATTCAATGATTATTATCTTATTGTTAGTTATTGGGATTATTTTTTATTAAACATACTGTAGAGGTTATGTAGGGATTACAATTTAATGTACGATACATTAAATACGTACATTTTGTAATAAAACGTTATTAAGAATGGTTATATTTTTATCGATATTATAAAGTTAAGAGATTATGAATACGATTTTCGTATCAAGATAGATGTCTGTATAAAAAGGTTATATTCGGCTGTGGGTGCTGTGGAAATTCGCTTCGCGAAAAAAAACTTCTATTTTAGAGTTTAGACTACGTACATTGTAAATAGGTTATGCGAGCTTATATTTAACCTAACAATGCATTAATAATACAAGTGTTTTTGTTGCAAACGCAGATTATTTTTCCGGTACTTTTGAAAGGTTTAACATAGAAAACTATTTATAATACAACACAACGCATAAATCGTATCGAAAAAAAAAATCAAAAATTTTTTTTTTTCTCTTTTACTCTCCACGGCTACACTTCAGTAAGTATATAGTAGTAGTTGCGGTCGCGAGGTCGCCGCTGCTGCTCGCATCATCGGTGCAACTGAGCCGCGAGCTGCAACAGCGCCTTGAGCCCCGGCAGGAACGCCGCGGCGGCCGCGAAGTCCGTGCCCGAGGCGAGCGCCGCCACCGTCTGCGCCGCCGCCGGCAGCTGTCCCGCCTGGATCAGCTGCGAGCACCCGTGCAGCGCCGCCAGCGTGGCTTCCGACAGCTGTGGGCAGTGTGGGGAGTGGAACAATCCGAGTAACACACGCAACGCATCTCAGTGCCCGAAATTATATTATTTTGACTACACTGCTCCATCGTCAAGTCACACTGTAGAGTAGCTCACTTAAGCTTACCAAGCTACCTGCTTACAAAATAAAATCATACACTTACCCTGTACTCCCTCAACAGATCGTAAAGTGTCTCCAGCCTCTTCTGCACATCCTCTAGTTTCCTCTTCATTTGCTGCGAAAAAACGACGATTATTTTTACTAAACCTTAATAAAAATCAAAAACAGCCTAATAAAGTCTGAAAAAGATAACTAATAAGAGATTTCATTGTAATAAACAAAACCAACTGGTCCTTCGAGCCGGATGTTTATAAAAAATGCTATTTAAAGTAATTCATATTATTATATTTTAAACAGAGTGGTATATATCTACACTAATATTATAAATCTAAAGAGTATGTTTGTTTGTTTCAAAGGAATTAAAGGAATTAAATGAAGCAATATTTATTGCAAAAAACATGCATATATCTACCGCATTAACTGCGTTGCTGGCGCAGTCTGCCCGCAGCGAGTCGAACACCTGCTGCAGCACGAGATGCTCCTCCGGTAGCGGCGGCTTCTGCACCGGCGCCGGCTCCGGGGGCGCGGCCGCCTCCGTCTGCCGACATACAAACAAAGATTAGCAAACCAACCAAATTATATTGTATCCATTTTCATTTGGACTACAAAACCGCTGAGATATTGAGACCTACGGGTTAATTGAAATTGGCACGAGTTTTCCATCGAAAAATACACACGAGGGTTTCCGGTGAAAATTTTACCGGGTATAGCAATAAACTCGTCACCTATCATGGACTAAAAAAAATATTACACACACTCACGCCTTTTATCCCCGAAGGGGTAGGCATAGGCGCAACTAGTGCACCCCTTTTTCGCCATGCGTATTCCGTCCCATGATGTGATAGGGGGCGAGCCTATCGCCATATCGGGCACAAATGCCAGACTGCGGGCTGATACCAAATTGAAATAAATATATTATAATGCAATATTAAGTTGTTACCAGAAACAGCAAGGAGTGGTTTTCGATGTGTATATAAGAATTGACACTTATGAGCAATAGTATCGAACTGCTATACTAGTATTCTCACAAATGCATACCAGCATGCGAAGATTCACTCTTCAAATAAATAAATTCAAAGTACTGTAATTTTTGTAATTAAAACTCACATGCTGCTGATACGCGGGCTGCATCGCAGGCGGGTACTGTTGATACTGCTGCTCCTGGTACTGCTGGCCGGGGTATTGTCCAGGGTACTGCTGCCCGGGGTACTGTTGCGGTGGGTACTGTCCCGGGTACTGCGCAGGCGCAGGCGCGAGTGGCACGTGTTGCGGAGGCTCCACGCCGAACAGTGGGTGCGTGATCGGCGCTTGGGAGTTGGGTGCTTCTTGTTTAGGCTGCAATTATTTAATTATATTGATGACGGTTTTCTAAATAAAATAGGATATTTTTAACATACAAATGTATGCGACGAGCAAACTCGTCGAATGTTGCGCCATACGCTCGTCATACTCAGACAAAAAATGATGAGTCATAATAAGATGTCATTCAAAATCTGAGAAATAGTTACGGTGAGTTGCCAACCCATCCAGGTTCTTGATAAGTACAAATTTGAAATGGTTCAATGCGTCGCTAAAGCTTTTCACTTATAGTAGTCACTCCTGCATGACGATTTTAAAGGATAAAGGTTTTTGACTTATTGCATGAGCACACTCCACACACATGGATGTCTTCGCTTGTCTTCTTTTCCAAAAAGTTAGTAAATCAGTATACAACAAAAATCAAACAAGAAGGGCAAACAAAAGAATGAAACAACTGTTTTAATACATCAAACTAAATGAACACAATAAATGAACTACGTGAAAAATTCTTTCTAAAAATAAATCATCAAACTTATTGACAACTCACTCAACACTTCATAAAGCAAAGTTTGTGTTTAAAAAAAATACAACCAACTCGATAAACTCTCCACATCACTACCACACTCGTCACACTAAAATATCGATAAAAACTATCGTCAAGTCGAGCACATCGACCGTGTACCTCGCTCGACTGCCGCCTGTGGCGAATCATATTGGACCACTTGCGGGTACCCGCGTGCAGGGCCGACATGTCCTCGGTACCTAGGTACTGGATCTGGATATTCAATTCGCAATTTTGGGTACTTTTGTAGCTGTATGATTGTACAAAAATATTTAATAAATACATAAACTACATATATAAGTAAATAGGTTTTAGAAAGTATATATAATAATTTAACGTTTAACATATTATCTCTACAAAGGATATGCGCTGTACTAAAAGTAAAATAGAAAAAAAAAACAAAAATGCTTTTAATTTAAACAATAAATGTGTTACCTTTGGCTTAGACGTAACCATCGGTGGGTCGTTCCATCCAGCAGGGGCCGGCCTAGAGTGCGGCAGGGGTTCAGCCGCCTGCTGGGTCCCGTAGTACCCCCCATTCACTGTAGCATTCATCGGCGCAGGATTTAATGGGTTCATTGGATTTAACGGTGCGGGATTTAACGGATTCATTGGATTTAACGGGGTGGGATTCGGGTTCATAGAGTTGGCTGGGTTGATTGGTGCGAAAGTGTTGGGAACGCCTGGAACACTCGCACTGTTGTACTGGTCGGGTAAGGGGCTGTTGTAGCCGCCGTATGGTTGGGCCTGGTTGTTGAACCCGTATTGGTTGTACATAGGGGCCGCTGCCACTGAAGGATCCACTTTGTATTTGGAACGGCTGGGCAGACCACCTAGAATAGTGAAAAAATAGATTTTTGGGTACTTAATATTCACTTATATTTTTTAGGTCTTAGGATTTTCTAATCTCAAAAGAAATTTAGAACAAACACATTGGAAAATAACGCAATGATAAGTTCAAAGCCATTTTTTAAAAATACAGAATTAGACTTACCATGAGGCCCAACGCTGGCCGGCCTCGCTGGCTGCTGTGGCGGTTGAGGTAGTTGCGGTTGCAGCGGTTGCAGCGGTTGCAGTGGCTGCAGCGGCTGTGTTGGCGGCGGTTGCGGTTGCTGTTGGTGCGGTTGGTATTGACGCTGCTGGTACGGCACGCCCGGCACGGAGCCTTGCTGCCACGGTGGCTGTTCGAATGGGGCTGCTGGAGAAATTCCAGTAGCGTTAATTTGTTCAGCTTATACTAGTAACAAAATTCATGTGAATAACTAAATTTAAAGGCATATTATTGGAACGAAGTTCCTTATCGCGCGTTGTGAAAGGGCGCTAGACGGAAAAAAATCTCACGAAAAGTTGTCACGACACTTTTTGCTATTATCTTACTAATATGAACCTTAAATACAATGCGTAGAAGCTATAATTCTTGAAACGAGTATATTTTTATTTATTAAAGTCATTAAAACCATTTCCTACTAATCTAATATGAACCTTAAATACATTGCGTAGAAGCTATTTCCCCAGCGTTGGCACGGCACGAGTACAAAAGAATCGAACGTAACATTCTTTTTTCAAATTTTGTTGATTTATTCTACTTAACTACTACTGACATTTATCAATAACAAGACTAAACGTGCTTTGCTCGCGTTTAAAAATCTACTTTATGTGGTAAGCGTAAGATCGAATTTGTGTTTAGTCAATCAAAATTTGTGATAAAAATGCTATGCAATAGCTTTACCGCGGCAGTCTCCGAGTGCCACACGTATTTATTTGTTTTTTTCTCTATAAACTTATGTATTGGAACGGAAATAGGAAAATATTTATATATATACACACTCTGTTATATAAATAAAATTTTATTACAATTCCTTCACTAATTAATCGAAAGGAACTTCGTTCCATCCGGGTGTCCCTTGACACCTCTAATTTTTTTATGTAATAAAAAGGGGGGTTCCCTCTTAAGTTGCTTAATGCATAAACACTGTCGTTACTTATACCTGTCTGCCCTAGAACGGGGGTATGTTTGATGTGTCTCACCTGGCGTGTTGAAGGGATTGGCGTCGTTGTGGAGATGTCCGCGCTTCTGCGAGTGCGAGCTGACGGTCCGCGCGCGGCTCGGGAGCGGCTGCTGCGGCTGATGCTGGGGGGAGGGGGGAGGGGGGAGATTCAGTTATTGCACGGATCCTGTGTCTCAGCTATTTAATGACAACAAACTTGTGTAGTTTTTCATTCCTATGAATATGTAGTTCGACCGATGGTAGAATTAGTCCTCAATTATTTTTTTTCTATAATAGTGAACTACCGGTAGACGAAACACATTAGTTAGATGCGTAATGAGTAACCTGTTGTCCTGTCTGCTTCATGTTGAGCGCCCCCTCGAGCCTGTCCCGCAGCGGGTGAGTGGGGAGGTCCGCCAGCGCGAGCAGGGCGCTGTGCAGGCAGCCTTGCGCCGCGAGACGACTTGCGTATTCACACACCGCCGGGTCACCGCCTTCCGACTGTTATATTCAGGATATTTTTAAATAATTTTATAGTTCTTAATGTAAGCTTACACAAGCAAAATATGAATAAATACTTTCTCTTCAAAACAACTTATATTCACATTAGGGTATTTTTTTATTATTTAATTTATGCTAACTTAATCGTTTAAATATATCAAAATGATGCTGTATGGTTTTTCATTCTTATCAGTTATATGGAAGAGATATTCGGCTGGGGTGGTAGTAACATCTGATAGAAAAACCTTGTGTTACCACGGTCAAAAACATTACAGAGCAAGTCATGAGTTTTGTCACTTTGTGACTGTAAAACCTTAGGTTTAATTGACTGAGATTCGATATGTAAATGTTTAGTTTGGTGTGGTTTAATGTTTGCATGTGTACCTGCAGCGCGCGTCCCCTGAGCGCGGCGGCTCTCCGCAGCAGCAGCGCCAGCGCGGCGCGCTGTCCGCGACCCCTCCCTCCCTTCGCGGCCCGAGTGGGGCTGGCCCCACACACGTAGCACAGCGTCGCAGCCGCCGACAACGCTGGGTCTGATTCTTGGGACAGCTTGTCACCCAGCATTTCTGCACAAATATAACATCTTATTCCATCTTCATATTTAAGCAGAAATAAACTATGTCCACAATTCATGAACTATAGGAGATGAGCTCATTATCATTAATCAGATATAAATCCAGACGCCATGCTAATAATGAACAGAAAACTCTTATGTTTATAAAAATCAACGAACCACAGTAATGTTCGAGCGTCTCGCCATCACAGTGCGTGAGCAGGGTGGCCAGGGTGTCCTTCCAGCAGGACGGCGCCGCGCCCTGCACCAGCTGGTCCCACCGCGACTGCAGCAGACTGCCGGCCAGCAGCGACACCGGGTCACCACTGGTGGCGTTCAGGTGGTACTTCTGTACTTTGTACACCAGCTCTTGGCTTCCTGCAAAAGTAAGGAGTTTTAAGCAAGCAGTAATTATGAATTTTACCAGTTATTATAGGCCTTGTTTTATTGAGGGTGATCTAAATGTCAACAATGAAAATTGCTGCTTACAAGAGGGATTTAATACGTATACAAATAACGGACGATTCACATGCGCTTGCGCATATAGGTTTACAATGGGGCAGTTTCTTTATAATCTTAATTATTTTATAAGGCTGTAAAAATTAATTTCCATTGAACCTTGGAGCCATTCTCCTCCATAGGGATTTTTTATCATGGTAACCATTAAATATCCCTATATCAAATCAAATCAAATCATTTATTAAGTAATTAGGCCCCTAAGGGCACTTTTACACGTCATTTTTTACAATGTTATTATCATCTAAAAGATTCTACCAGTGCTTCGGAAAAGCCCACTGACCTGAGAAGAAGCACCAAGAAACTCAGCGTAGGTCTTTTAATGTTCATATTTTTTTTTTATATATGTATTTTACAAATTGCTAGTAACAATAAATATTCAATTTCAAAGATGGATATGAAATGCGAAAATTAACGGAGAGTACCTAAGTCAAATAACCAGCTACATGTTTATTAAGTAAACAATAGAGTCAACCATCAAACAGAGCAGACCAGTCCACGCAAGCAGCACCCGTTCACGAATATGACGCATGTGCCAGCCATCGGCCTCCTCAACCATGTTGCAGGGAAGTGACCGACCCGGCACACGACGCCGCCGCAAGCACAGACGTTAAAGCGAGCAAGACTACTCAGATTGTGGCTAACCAAGATAAATTAGATGCAACAAAGGAGTATATCAAATGACTAACGTAGTATGTAAAAAATATACTCTTAGGACTATCCGGGAAAGTCGCACATATCCATCTCTCACAAATCACTTATCCTAAATACAATAGATCTTATCCTTGCGTAGCGAGCAACTATTCCCATGGATTTTTGTCATCAAAATACGCGTCAACAGTATAGTAACTTTTTTTTAATAACTTGTTTTTTATAAATTGCTTAAATTTGTTCAAAGGTAAATTTAAGACAGTTGGTGGTATTATATTATAAATTTGTATACCCAATCCCACAAACGAACAGCGTACCCTGTGCAATCGATGACCTGGCACTGTTAATTTATCTTTATTTCTAGTGTTAATATTATGATGATCACTATTTTTACTAAAATATTCAATATTTTGTTTTACATACATAATATTAGCTAAAATGTATTGTGATGCAACTGTCAAGATGCCTATTTCTTTAAAGCGTTCCCTAAGAGAAACTCGTGCCCCTAAGTTATAAATAGCTCTTATGGCTCTTTTTTGTAGGATAAAAATTGTTTCAATGTCAGCGGCTCTGCCCCAAAGCAAAATTCCATAGGACATAACACTATGAAAATAACTAAAATAGACAAGCCTAGCAGTGTTGACATTGGTCAATTGTCTCACTTTGCGTATTGCAAACGCGGCTGAGCTGAGTTTCCCCGCCAAGCAAGAAATTTGAGTGTTCCATTGAAGTTTGGGGTCCAATGTTATTCCCAAGAATACTGTGGAATCGACTGGTTTCAAAGGTTCATTGTTTAAAAATAAATCCAACGGTTGATTTTGGACGTTAGGCAACGTGACGACGTGAACGTATAAGTTAGTAAATATATATTTTGTTCATAATCTTACCGAGTGACGCGATGATCATCGCGTCGGAGACTCGTCCCGCGTCCAGACACAGCTCCACCGCCTCCTCGAGGTTGCCGCACACCAGCGCGCGGCAGATCAGGGTCGTTATATCTGAACACAATGATAGCAATCAACAACGTCGTACCAACGTACAATGTACCTATGTGAATAATCACAACTTATTTATTAATTGAACTTTACTATTAGTCTCAAAAACGTATTAAAGAAAGCTTTAACATGTCTCAAGACGACTTTAGACCAGTACTGGCTCGCGAGGATCATTACCATTTTTTTTAGTCAATATGCTGAATAAATAATGTGAAATTTAGACCCACCTTCACCGTTGGGTATCGTCACGTTGTTGGCTGACGAAGTGATTTCGATGTTCGCTAGCTTCCTCTCGATCAGTGTGTGCGCGTCCTGAAAAGAGAACCTGTAAAGCTATATGATCTCTGAAGAATTCCTAATAAAAATACAAAAAAAACGAGAAGCTAAAGCACCACATACAACATTAAAATAAATTTACCCAACCAATAAATTTAAAATTAACAATTTTAATGATAGGTTTTTTTTATTACTTTCCAATATTTTTCGTATAGGCGTCGGTACAAGGTGTTCACAAAAAGTTTCCGACAAATGACAGCTGTCACAATGACAGTGCCATGTGTCAAACTCACCGACAGGTCCGTGCTGGTGTCTGTGGACAGCTCCGCTTCCGTCTCAGTGGACTCGCCCTGCGTCGTGAGGTCCAAGCGAGGCGTTAGTGACAAATTAGTACACAAAACGGGCGTATAGTAAGAAACCAAGTGATAAATATTGAAGTATAAGAAAAGTAAGATTTTACATAGGAAAAGCACTATAAACACACTCAATATAAACGGTCTGAGAACGATAAACCCAACACCTCTTATACCCGTGTTCCCAAACATTACTATGAAGACGCACAGCGTGCCCGAACGCATAGTGTTGCCAATTTCATAGTTTTCTTTGGCTCTGTTTAGTTTTTTAATCTGACACCCAACTGAAATGAAGTTACGCATACTCACGCCTTTTATCCCCGAAGGGGTAGCCAGAGGCGCAACTAGTTCACCCACTTTTCGCCGTGTTTATTCTGTCCCATGATGTGATAGGGGGCGAGCCTATCGCCATATCGGACACAAATTCCAAACTCCGGGCTGATACTGATTAGAAAAACCCAATAATAACTTTGCCTGACTGACTGTAATACAACTACGCCACCGAGGCAGTATGTATGTATCTAAATATTAGCCAATCACAGCACCCCTACACCTACGCACTGCAGTGGTTGTCATGCGGAATGCACTGAGAAACAGACTTATTGTCACATTGCTCCATCCTTAGCCCAGTAACGTTTGTGAGTACAGGCCTCAGCACACTGTATAAAACAGTCTACACACAACCTTTATGAATACAGAGTGTTCAATGATCCAAATAACTCAATGGTCAAGTAAATAATATAAAATCTTGCGTAATAATTAATACCTATTTTTTATATTGCTAGAACCACACTTTATTTCTCTATGGCATAAATGGTTAGCATTATTGTCTCACAGAAAACAATACAGTTGCAGGTTACTGTTGAATTACGATTGGCAGAGGCTCAAAATTATTTGGAAAGGCTTTTATATCATTAACTTAACCACATTAAAATAATTCATAATGATATTGACATCATTAGAGTATGTACAAAGCACAGCATCACACCATGTGGTATTACCGCCCCACCACCATAGCTACCACAATTATATTATAGCCTAGCCGTCCCACTTTCCTAGCACACGTTAAAGCAAGGTTAGATTGAAGGCTGGCGCGAATATTTCTACTAATCGATCGACTTAAAGATTGAGTGTTCCCTTACCCTGCTGAGAGCCGCGAGGTCTGGCTGCTGTCCATCGCCTGCGTTAACTACTGCACTCTTGAACTTCGATGGGATTTCGTCTTGTTTGAATCCTATAACAATACATATATTGTAGTATTCCCAGAGTTCTTTTTTTTTTGTGGGCGCATAATTAGTCCTACAAAGTTATTTTTGAAGTTATACTTCTTTTGGCGCATTAGGGAAAAATTATGAGAGTAATTTTTACGATGCGCGCTCACACCGTCCCGAAAAACCGACACCCTGAAGTTAGCTATAGTCAACATTTTAGTTTTAAATTTTGAACGTAGAATAAGGCGAAAGATAATTTTTTTAAAAAGATTTTTATCTTGTTACGCCAAAGTATAACTTCTAACGCGTGTACATAAGTATACACACGCTTTTTTTTTAATGGGCACATCAATGTGACCACCGCACCTCATGGTTGGCGGAGAGAAGTCCAGAGAGTGTCGATTGACAAGCGATGACTATCCCGCGCCAGTCAACACAATCATGCCGGCCTTATCATCGAACACGACGCTTACGTGTACCGCTATGTTGGGTTCAACTCTTTGTGTACGATAGTTGCTAATCGTTATCTGAGCGGATACAAGCATCCTACCAACAGTAAATATTACTAAAATGTAATAAACTCGCAAAATTCTATTCTTTATAATATTAGTATAGATGGTAATATCTCACCCAACAAATTGAGCACCTCAGTGCGGAATGTGGGTAAGAAATTGGCTCTCAGGAAGAACCACACGTATCGCTCGTTTTGATCCATAGCCGCGTCACCTTTTTGCCGGCAGTATCTGCAAGCATACAGCTGTTTAAAAGGGTTTCACAAGACGTACAAAGAAATATCCTAATCTGTAGACTACGTCAATTCAAGGAGGTATAACACAAATCAAAATATAATTGGATTATTTTGAATAACCTTAATCTGGTTCGAAGGACCAAAACTTGTAAATAGTATACTCACTCGGCTAGTTTCTCTGTAGACCCTGGCTCTTGGCTGATACTTGATCCCAAGACCGAGTCTAACTCGGCCGCTTGCTCTACTATCTCTGGCTCACTTACCACCTAGAAAACAAGATAAAGGTATATGTAATGTTTTTCGATTGAACTAATTTCGTTGCAATATTCACTATTATGTATTATAAACAAAACTCTAAAACACTAAATTCAACGCAGCTATATTCATTTTTAAATCTAGTTATAACTATTTACCTGGCTAATGTAGACAAGTTTTTGTGGGCTGACTTCTTGCGGACATTTCTCGAATGTCACCAATTTGCCGCCAAACTGCAAAGGAAATTAAATTATCTTATATCTTTATACGAGCAATTCTTGTATATATATAATCTGAATCTCGGAAACTGCTCCAACGATTTTCATGAAATTTAGTATGCAGGGGTTTTCGGGAGCGATAAATCGATGTAGCTAGGATTCATTTTTAGAAAATGTCGTTTAATCCGTGTTTTCAGTAATTCAACTTAAACATTAACTGAAAAATACGACTTCCTGACATCTATTGACGAGTAATAAAACTACTCTAGTAGATGGCGTTGTTAAGCACATAAACTAACTGCTTTAACGATAGTACAACACTAAAAGTACTCCAGTAGATGGCGTTGTTAAGCAACACAAAACCAATGAGTGTTTGGTTTGAGGTTAGACCAAGAAAATCAATTGTTTAATTATAAAAATATTATTAATATTTCATCGGTATGTAATTCGTGTTTAAAATAATGTTTTTTTTTTATATGATCACGCAAAGTGATCCTACTGCACCTGGTGGTAAGCGGAGTGGGGTCCAAATACGACTATCGACTGACAAGAGATGACTGACCCTCACCAGTCGATATAATTATCCCTGCCTTTTAAAGTGTACTGAAACTGCTTGTATACCCACAGCAAACTTAGCGGCGGAAGGTCGTTTGAGCCACGCGGGCGGTCCCGGCGGCTGGTGGGGAGCGGCGGCGGCGGGCGCGGGCGCGCGCGACACCACCGGCAGCTGGCTGAACGACGCCGCGCCGCCGAACGACTCCACTATGCTGCTCGTCGCCGCCGGACTCTGCCGGAAACATAAAACAATTTAATCACACCATACTTAGAGCCTGTTTTACAACTTCTGAGTAAATGCTATTCGTCACATAAATGTATAAGCCGACCAAATACAAAAACCACACTCTAATTTATGCTCCTAAATCAATGGTAATACAAGGAGTACTATCTACATTACTTATCTAATACGATAACTGTCAAATAAAATTTCCTTTCTTTATGAATGGACAATATCTAAGTCCGCCCAGTGACCCTCAAGGATGCAGAGTATCCGAAACATAGGGAGAAAAATAAAACCGACTTCGAAACCACTACAAACAAAAAATAATTTAACTTTATGTATGCATATTTGGAGTCGGTGCCTAATTTATTTGATTTATAGTGGTTTTCGAGTTAGTTTGATTTTTTGTTAAAAAGTTTTCATTATTCCTTTTTGTTAGTTAATTATGGAATGGTGTAAACAATACATCATAGATATACGATGGCAACATTCGCGGGTCATCTGCTGTTAGTTATTGAATAGTTCCGTTGTCTATCTCCGAATTTTGATAAAATCGCGGACATTTGCATTGAATGACGAGACGAGCATGCCGTTCGCCTGATGGTAAGCGATACGACCACCCATAAACAGCAGCAACACCATCCAGCACCTTGAGTTACAAAGTACTGTGTGGCATTCCACTGCGCTCGTCATCCTGAGACATAAGATGTTAAGTCTCATTATGTCCAGTAGTTACACATACAAATACATACATACATACTGTTGGAAAGCAGAACCTCCTTTTTTTGAAGTTAAAAACCACGATATAATCGGAACTAGTCTTATTACAAGGTTTTATTTAAGCGGGTGGAATCTTGTAAGTCAATTTTGAACCAGTTACCCTCAACCAATTGTATTGAAATTTTGCATACACGTTTCGTTTGGGTGACAATGCATTGTTAGCTAAGTGAAGTCATTCTGAATCCAATACGGCGGACGGCCCAAGATGATGGATTAGTTATTTTTTACGCACTCCTATAATATGGGTATCAAAATATGAAAGCGTTTGCTGAGAATAACTTGAAAAATAACTAAAAAGTAAAAATATATCAAAAATAAAAAATAAACTTTGATTTTTTTATAATTTAGTTTTTTTTTGTAACACGCCTGTGCGCTCTCAACGCGTCGGGCCCATGGAAGACCAGCGCCGTGACTCGCTCGCGGGTTGTGCTGAATGGTACCCGTTTCGCACTCACACCATGACGTTTAGGACGATACACTAATACTTTTGCAATTTTTTATATTTTTTGTTTTTTTTTATTTCTTTGTTATTTATTTTATGTGTTGGTGTTGGTGTGTTACATTCTTTTTATTTCTTATTTATTTGTACATAATTTCTTTATATTGTTTGTTTGTGTGTTTTTAATTTGTTTGTGTCATGGTGTTGTGTGTGAATAAATGTTTTTGTATTTGTATAAAAACAAGCTTTTATTTAAATGCTCTAAAAAGAAAAAAAATAAACTTTAAATTGAATCAAACTTTGTTTAATACTATGTAGACTTATATAATTAATCAAAGTATGTAGAGATAAAAGCTTGTCGCGAGATTTACTTTGTCAAGGTCAAGTTACATAATTATTGTATTATCTACACAAGTAAATCTCGCGACAAGCATTTATCTCTACATAGTATTAAACAAAATCTGATAAAATTTAAAGTTATTATTTTTCTTTTTAGAGCATTTAAATAAAAGCTTGTCTTTAAGGTTTTTTTTTACTTTTTTTAACTGTCAATTCGGTTAAAAATACAACATGTGATAGAATTTGCATTTATTGGTTCACTTTTTCCCAAAAATTTTATGCATTGATATTCATAACTTTACTGTTGACTAAATTTATCACAAAGAAGAGTGTAGTTGCCGCTCAATGGATCAATAGTCTGTATAACCTTTTCCATGTTGATTTTTGTGTCGATGTTTTTTCGAACTAGAAGGATATATTTTTTACCATCCTTTAGTATATGCCGCGTAAAGTAAATGTCGTCTATCACTTTAAACAACCAGATATGCGCGAAATGTTTCCCTGGAGCACCGCATATACAATCTTCTTTTTTATTGTTTCTGCAACCTCGTCACCACCGCTGATCGATATAGGAATTAATTTTGCAGTGAAATTTTGTCCGGCCTCGTGGAAGAGAAGCATTGGGACGTGTCTGCCTTTACAGTGACATACGGTGTCAGATTTCTCAGTGAGGAATTCATAGCAGTTGGGGAAGCGAATATCCGATTGTAGCGACGACAGCCATCTTTCCAAGAATTTGGTCGATTTCGCTCGCGCACGACACCATGGCGAGCGTTAGTAAAATGACAAACTTAACCATAGCACACACGATAGATTTGCACGAAGAACGGAGAATAAGTGTAATATTAGGAGTTGGATTTTGACATAAATAACCTTTGACATGCGATAACATATTTTAAAAGTGATTAGATACACAGTTCTTGCGGTTGTCGAGTATGAACGGAATCGCGCGCGGAGCAAGGAGTGTTCCGTACCGTCAGAAGTTTTCACGAGTGACTGATAGTGAATTGCAAAATGGATTTGGTTCACAAATAGACAGACACGGTTTATCATACTGCGACTTTGCTTTCACGAAAAGGGAGCACGATATCCTAGGAATTTATCCTAGGAAGAATTTCATAAAACCACGAGTAAACTTAGTATATTTTTTACATCTACATTTGTTTTAGTGTACATTATTACAAAATGGCCGAATCTATTCAAGGAGTTTATTATCGTATGTAAACAGAGTTAGATTATTATGAAATCTTACACATTGCAATCAGGAGGTTTTTTTATTACAATAGTTAGTTATTGTTGTGGCCCGTTTCTGAAGTACTATTGACGGCAGTTTATCTAGCCGTTAGCGCTATTGGTTCGATAACCCATGAAATTGCGTTTCTGAACCAAGCACTGCAATATAAACTCAGCTTAATCTTACTTTAACTTAACTGTCCAATTTTTGCCGTTTATCTGTTCCATAACTATTTGACGTGTCATTTTGTCACAAACGACGGCAACTTGTTAGATATTATTTACAATATAGAGGAACATAATTGATACGGCCAATCACAACAGTTTCAGTAGTGTTATAAATTCTCAAATTCTAAATAAAACGACATAAAACACAAATGAGCAAACTAGAGCTAGCATGACATAAGACATTTTGTTGAACTGTTTGACTTTTTTTAAATTCGGCAATGATGTCATTCATCAGCCAGTGACAAATGACAAATTACCACAAAATAAAATTAAAATAATGTTTAGGCGTTGATCTATGTTAAAATAAATTATTTTTGTATATAAAATAATTATTACTTCGATTTTTTGTAATAAAATTCATTTTAACGTCAACTGCTAAGAAAGAGCCCTCTAGTAGCAAAATAAGGAACTGGTTGTCGGCTTCATAGTTATCGAATGCTTCATTATATGTTCAGAAAAACACAGTGAAAGTCAACCGACATTTATCTTAAGTTTAACTTTAATGGATCAATAGTTATTGAAAGTTTAACTGGGAGATTCAGAAATCGGGCATTAGTCGTTCATTTTGATTTTCCGATAAAATTCCACGATTATCCTTTCATAACTTTTAAATTGGTAAAGTCATTACACAGAAATAATTACGAGTGTGTACTGAAACTTAAATAACAAATATAGTGCTACGGTTTAAATTATTTACTTTGAAGATCTTTGTTTTATTTCTTTGAGTATGAAATGTGTAATTTTTTTTAAATATCTAACTCATTGTTCAAATCTGTTTATAAGATATTTTTTAAATTTACTGCAGTGTTTTTAATTGCATCAAAAGATTCGACTTTTTAAGTAATTGTTTACGTTTGGTTACCAAGTGATTTAAAACTTTCACAACACTACGCTCATAAACTGCAAAATACAACATTGTAAAACCGTCGCGTTGATATGACTCAAGATTATATTCTTTATTTCAGTATATTTTTACAATATTAATTCAAATATGTTACATAAGTATGATACTCTTTGTTATAATGTATGGATAACATGATAAGTATTTTTAATTATGTAGTTGACTTTGAATTTTTTGGGTAGACGTTCTCACAAAGTAATCGCGTCGCGAAAAATTTGAATTGTCTGACCTATAGTAGCATTTTCTTAGAAGTTGTAAAACATGCCCCTAGTCTTCCAAACTCATCAACAGCCGTTATTTGCGTATACGGATAATCACAAATATAATCCAGAATAATACAATAGAAATTAGTCGGCGGTCTTAGAAACTAATATATATTATAATGTAATAAAGGTTTGATGGTCATAATTTATCTACCGGTACGCTTTAATGGAATATTGAAGCGACTACTTTATTAAACTACTGAAGCCGTTTATCTCAGCTTATATTTGTTTAAATAAGACGGTTGTTTGATAAGGTTCGTTTAAGATGAAGTTCCAAGAAATTAGGTCCATTTAAATTAATTATGGATGGCTTTCTCGGTAGTAGACTAACTATTTTTCGTCCGATATCACTGTCTTAATTTGTCGCTTAGCAGCTATGTAAGCACTTTTTTATAGTGACAAAGGGTCCATATAATTTTCTTACCTGCCTCTACAAAGTTGTCAAGTATATTGGGTATTCTACCAGGAGTATTACATTAAGTGTCGGTTTCCCTTTTGAAAATAATTACCTCCTAAGTGTTGCGTTATTTTGAAAATATGAATATCCAGCGTCGCAGGGTATTATGTGACTTATTACCTAATGTTGACGATAATAGAATTAAATTACCTATATGATATTGATTGCATGACATAAGGTGCTGGATGGTATTGCTACTGTTTATGGGTGGTCGTATCGCTTACCATCCGGCGAACGGCATGCTCGTCTCATCATTCAATGCTATAAAATTCAATTCCACAAAAAAAAACCTTTTTTGAAGTCGGTTAAAAATGAATTTATATTAAAAATGAATTTATATTTTTATTCATAATATTAATTGCATGCAGCATGCAAGCTAGCACTACTGAGGGTCGCTCGTTCTACATTCAAAGTGTACATGATGTCATCTTACAAAACTTCCTGTTCAAAACAATCCAAAAGTAAAGCAAGAAAGGTGTTAAATAAGTAATAGTTTGGAACTTGCTCTAGCTAACGGTATATAATTAAAATAGAGTCAAGAATGCTCCTAAATAGCTTATGAAAATTTGGAAGTTTTCCCTCTGTTCCGGCACGAGCTAAAGAAAATTTGGACACAATTTATAAGCAAGAATCATTTTTGAAAACTGAGCATGTATCATCATACAGTGTAAGCATAATTTAACTACATACCAGACTCACGGCTAGTATTTAGGATAAAATTAATAACACAAGACATCGAAACAGACGCTAACTTTCAAGGAGATAATTTGTCAATTTTGACATTTACGATTTAGACCATCGTTAAACTAGGGGTCGCCGAGGTTTAGCTTTAGACTATCAAATAGTCTATGGTTTATCGCTAAACCACTTTTTGTAATATCATTTTCGTATAAACCATAGTTTAAAGAGATTTAAATCTGGGTTTATAGCTTAGATTAACATTTTTGTTTTGAGCATAGCACAAAAGATCCCGTACTTATTAACGTATTATACTCCCTGTAACTCTATTTAGACTTTCAATGACACGCGGTCAGTACCTATGCATAAAAATACTTATACTACGTTATAAGTTGATGTAATACATATATGTGAGCTCACAACATCAGGCCTCGCGCCGCCCAGCAGACAGTGCACGGCGACGTGTTGGTCGCACGACGCCGCCGACAGCAGGTTCGGGTCCCGCGGGCACCACGACACGTCGAACACCCACTGCTGCTGCTGCTGCTGCTGCTCGCTGATCTCAGACAATATCTCACCACCCTGGAAAAACAACATCATCTACAATACAGGCTACAGGCTACAGGCTGTCTCAAAAAATATATTTCATTTATTAATACAGACATTTACCTGCTTCCTAACAATTAGGGGAAATCTTTTTCAGCGCTCTAGATATGGCTGGGAGTACAATGGAATGACCATAGACACGACATTATTTGTAATTTCAATGGATTCATTGTCATATTTTTTTTAAATTTAAGATGAAAAAAAAAGTGTTAGTGTCAATTTCTTCTACCATTACTTGGCACAGCTAAGTATTAAAAAAACTTGTTGAAGTTTTAAGTATCGTTTATAATATGATGTCTATATAATATGCTACTGCGGATTCAGTAAAAAATACTCACCGGTTTAGTATTATTAGGGTTCCAACACAGCACTCTGCCATCCTTCCCACCGGAGAGCAACATATCAGGGTCCTGTCTGCACCATGACACTGCCATCACGCCTTTATGATGACCTTCCAGCGTGGCCAATGGTGATGCTGCCAACCTAGAAAATATATAGTGATAACCCAATGGTATGTTGTATGCAAGAGGCTGTCTGGGTTGGTTCATCGCTTTGTCTATTTCTGCCATCGCACAGCTAGTTTGCAATATAGACTGACACAACCAGGCCACCTGCTTTCTTTCTCATATATTGACACAATATACAGGTATAATGGATTACTACAGAGAGACGAGTTAACCAGAGAGCTGTTCCATTTAAAATCTTTATTGTGACTGACTATACGTACAAATGTTACATCTCCTACAAACTATGAAGGTTCATCTATTATGTATTATACTAATACTGTCTAACCTCTACTACTGAGAGGGTTTCGGCCTTAGTCCACCACGCTGGCCTAGTGCGGATTGGCAGACTTCACATTCCTTCGAAATTCTTATCGAGAATTCTCAGGTATGTAGATTTCCTCACGATGATTCCTTCACCGTTAGAGCGATCGATAATTGATAAACAATACACACATAACATCGAAAAGTCAGCGGTGTGTGCCTTGAGGTTTTGAACCTCCGGACATTGTCTCGGCAGACCGTTCCATTCCCAACTAGGCTATCGTCCACTTACTGGGCTATCGTCCACTTTGGCTTGTAGAATATGTGCTCACCTCAAATCCCATAGTTGTATGACGGGCACCTGGTCGTCCTCCGAGGCGATGCAGACCTGCGTCGCGACTGATGGGTGCCACGCTAACGCTCGCCACCTTGTCCGGGATTGTGAGTCACTGGGGAACAAGATGTTTTAATTAGTGTCTTATTTTAATTAGCGATTATTCAAATATAACATAAGCTGCTCAGTCCTCACTTTATTCTCAAAGATGAAGACAGGAGCTACTAATGAACAACTTATTTTCAAATTAATAAATAAAATATTTAATTGCCAAATTAGGAATCAAGCTCAGAAACTCAAGGTGTACGCTGCCACAAGGCCCATCAGTGAATAAAAACAAAATATCAAATACCTTAATTTCATTATAGGCTCATTTTTCCTCAAATCCCACACAACGCATCTCGTCGCAAATGTGGAACCCAATATGTGTTGTACCTGCAACAAAAACATTTCAGCTTTACTGGTGGTAGGTCTCATATTATTATGTAAGAGTCCGTCTGGGTGGGTACCACCGCAATTGTTTATTGTTTGTTTATTAAAAATTTTGACTAACAAAGACTTAAAAATTACACAAAAATACATACTATCACAAGAATCCTTATTAAATATAAATAATTACCAGGGGTTCCCAAACTAGGCGATGCCTGTATCTTGGGAAACCAACATTCGAGTTATACAATATTGAGAAACTTTAGTTGTTAAGTTAGTGTACAGAATAAGCTACTGCTGAAATAAAATATTAAAAAAAAAACAAAAAACAAAATAATAATAATTAATAAATAATTAAATAAGTAAAAATTGCAATGTCTATTTCTACTGCCAAGCAGCAGTGTGCATGCAGTGTTGTGTTTCGGTTTGAAGGACATTGTAGCCAGTGTAACTACTGGACATAATGAGATTTAACATCTTATGTCTGAGGATGACGAGCGCAGTGTGATGCCACACAGTACTTTGTAATCTCAATCTGCAAACTGACCTGTTGGTTCCAAGCGAGACCCTGCACATGGTCATAGGGCTGGTTCCTGGTGCCGGGCGCCATCGGCTGGCTTGTGTTATTGAGGTCCCAGATGAAGATCTCACTGTCGGACGCGCCGGACGCGAGCAGGTTCTTCTGGTACGGGTTGATGTCCAGCGCTGATACATGTCCTGGAAAATTTAAATAGCATCAGCCTTGTCCTAAAGCTGGGCAAAGGCTTCCACAATTTTTAATGGGGTTTGAACTCTGGACTATAATCGTACTATGCTGCATTTGCATACAAGGTGACGAGTCACCAATAATTTGTCTGTTAGATGGCTCATGGCAGAATAAATCACAGGAAATGCAATAGTTGTTAATCCAAAATAGTTTTTTATAGACAGTTTTTTATAGGCATTACATTAAAGACCTTTTGTTATGGTTGGTATACATGTCTTAGTACAAGTAATGAAAATGTGACGCTCATGCATAAGTAATTATTATTATACTTCGTCCAACCATTTATTTTAATTTTGACATAAGTACGTCTATGAAATTCGTAAGTTATTAAGAAGCCATCATAAACAAAAGAAGTTACTACTTCATGAACTTTATATTTTCTTTTCAATATTAAAAACTTGTTTTTCACCTCCAATATTAATTATTATCGATCAACATTTGCTTACAATTATTTACACTGTTTTTTTTTTTTTTTTTTTGTTGTGGACATTACGGTCAGTAGCCTGACGCGAGTCGGCTTTTCTGACCACACCGGACTTTCGGGCGAACGCTTTAGACGCTCCAACCCTTTACATTTAAACGACCACGCTGAGGGCACCCCCTAAGTGGGGTACGAGTTAGTGCTTTAAACATGGTATATTTTAACACTTAAAATATACATTTAAGCGCCTGAGTATGATTATAAAACATACGAAATGTTGAGCAAACATATCAATGTGTTTAATCAACCAAAACTTCTTTATAAATTAAATTGATTAAATAATAAACGGAATCGGGAACACATTAGGACATCACCGATTAATTAGTACTCGAGCTTTCAAAAGTAAAATAAATGATTGGATAAAGTATTCATACAAATGTACTACCTATAAAACATATAGTTATGTAAATAAGTTACATTCTCTCCTACAAATAAAAAAAAATAAAACTGTAACCTAATTAAACAATGGACAACTGATAATGTATACATTATCAATGGACAGTAAAGAACATCATTCAGTATGTTATTTCATACTAGGTAATAAGCAGCCAGTAATCAGTTTCATATTTCCACTGTATAACAATAATAACATACTGAACAATTAAAACTTAAATTATTGTCGCATGCTTAGATATTTGTTAGAAGTAAACTCAGAAACTGCTGAATGGTTTTGATGAAATTTCGTACACAAATGGGCCATATCCTAGATATTTATAAGTTATATGTAAACATATAGAACACAGTGGCATATATATTCCTCAAAAGATCAGTCAAACAAGCAGTGCCCTGAGCTCTACACATAATGTCTAGTACAGTATTATTTACCATTATGTTTCGTGCTACTGCCGAGCAGACAATCACTGGCATTATTAAGCAGTTTGTCTGCACTGTAGAACTGTAGCAGTCCTCCGTCACATCCACCAACAATCACTTCCGCTCCAGACCATACCAGTTTTTGAAACCTAAAATTTTATATCATTAATCTTACTGCTTAATAATAATGTGCCAGTCTAAAACCAATGCAATGACATGTTAAAACCAGGATATGCATGCAGTACGCCATGAAATACAAGTGATAAACTCTCACAGCCGTTAAACTCCAATAATACTACAAGCTACTTATAAATGTTACAAAAGGTATTCGCTTATTTGTTTCCTCAAATGGAGTAATTGCAACATTTTTGATAACCTATACATATGATGAAGCAGTAGAGCCCGGTATGTGTACAGTCGGCAGCATAAGTAGATGAACAAATTCAAAATTTCAAAATGCCTACATACTTTTGTGTTCTTACTAATCTTATTTTTTTCTTCACAAAAATAAAATAAAACGTATTTACTTTTCTTCAAACAAAGAAAAAAATATTTCAGTTTAACTTAATGGGTATATAGGCGATTTGAAATTTTGATTTTGTACAGATATTTATGCTGCTGACTGTACATTAAAAGAATAAAACAGTAAGGAGATGACTAAAGAAAAGTAATAGAATCACCGATTTTTAGAATTATTTTCTGTTTGTTTGTTAGCACACATCTCTGAAAGTACTTAACGGATTTTGATGAAATTAAGTGCAGAGATAGTTTGAGACCCCTGAAAGGGCATAGACTTTTTATCCTGCAAAACTCTTTCATACTGGCAAAGCCGCGAGCAGAAGCTAGTGCTTAATAAGACTCCAATTATTGGGACTGAGACAATCACAATTATTACTGAGGTAGTTGCAGCGAATTGTACTGGTACCAATTAAGATGATAATTATCCCCATATTGTCTTGTAGTACATCCATCATATGTATTAAGTAGATAATGAATATTTATTTGAAGAAATGAGACCCAATTTACTATTTAAATTTAAATATTGGGACCTTTCTTTGAATGAGCCAAATGGAGAACATTTTACATAGAATATTAAGAAGTGTCTCATGTCTTAATTAGCTGAATACCTCGTAACTAATGACAGTATTTAATAGGCTTCACAAAACTAAATCCCTCACAAACCTATTTTGGCACAGATAGATTGGCTTGGTCAATACTATTTAAAATTTGCTATCCAATTTTACATTCCTCATCACCCTCTAATATATTTGATATATGTAAGTTTTATTTGTATAAACATATCATCAAATATTCTCTTGTATGCAATTATGAACACATTACATAAATATTCTACTAAAATATGAATATCATAATTCGGTCATAAGAATATTAATAGCAAATATATAATTTTAACCATCAGTGGTAGGTATCGAAAAGAACAACCGATTTGACCCCATTTTTATCCCCATCATAGCAACTAGCATAAACATTTAAAATGTATAACAAATACTCACTTATGTTGAGTTTGTAGCGAAGATTTCAGCTCTAAATCGAATCCAGGGTCTTCCAAATTCAAACTGTACAGTTCCAAATGCGAGCTGGAACTAAACGACGCGTCGACTTGCTGCGCGGCCGAGCCGGCCGCCAGCGTTATGGGATAGTGCTCCGCCGGCGACCAGCACACATTCACCGTCCTCTTCAACTCTTTTATCCTCATCTTCACGACACTATCTCACTAAAACAACACACTAAATCACTGAAAAACTTGATATATTCCCAAAATTATGTCACAATTTTGGAACGCTTCCCACAAATTATATTCCTTTTTCTCTAACAATAGGACTCGTGTAAGAGATAAAGAAAGGATTGAAATTGTATTTTATACACAAACTAGCAGTATTTCAATAAAAGAATATAAAATTTACCATATAAACACCAACTTGGCAGTTCCAACGTGGCTGACGTAAATATATCGGTTTGGCAGCTGCGGGTGCGTTCCAAACCTCGCATAATTAAGCGACACGTCATTTAATTGAAATAAATAATATAACGTACTAGCTTTTGCGCGCGGCTCCGCCCGCGTTGAAAAGTTTTTCCGGGATAAGAAGTAGCCTATAGCACTCAGGAGTAATGTAGCTTCCTATTAGTGAAAGAATTTTCAAAATCGGTCTAGCAGTTCCTGAGATTAGCGCGTTCAAACAAACAAACTCTTCAGCTTTATATATTAAGTAAGTGTAGATTCTTTTATTATTTGTAGTTTTCTACCAAAAAGGTGCAATGAAATATAATAGTGGTTTAAACATAATGGACCTCGACGTCGCGTCGGTAAAACCACCGATCAACGAATATTATAATACCTACTATGGAAACCATTGATGAAATTAAAAGAATTACGTAAGACCAGGCAGTATGGTCGAAAGACTATAGCCTGTCCTCTGGACGAACAAAAAAAAAAAAAATAATAATAATAGTGGTTTTTGGAAACAATAATTTTGTACATAATTCCTTTTATCGCCGTCATAAAGCAAGACAATTAATTAGATAATAATGCTATATTATAAATGTTTTAGTAGTGGTTTTAAACCATCACATGATGAGTTGATAATAAATTATTAAATACAGCGATGAAAGGTCGTTCAATGGGCACTAAAATTAGAAAAACAATTTAATGCAAACATGTTTATTTGTCCCCATGACAACACAAACACTAGTTTATTGTATTTGTCGCTTAATTTTACTTACATTTCACTTAATTTTAATATGCTTAGTTTCGTTCGTATCAAAATGTAGAAGTCAGTGGAAGATTAATAATAATACTGGCACAAATGTTCTTAGATTTCTTCTGGCATAATTTAAAAAGTATTAGGTATACCTACAATGACATTATATTATTCAGTCAAAGAATTTATGTCAGAAAACACATACAAATAAAATACGAAGAGAAAATATAATTGATTTAAAACGGGTAAGATCTTGCAAAAATTATTTCCTTAAATATTTTTATTATGAGAATTAAGTAACTCATTGCTAAATACACTCAGGAACTAATTCATCATGCCCATTGTGATGAGCAAGGATGAATGGACGCGCATCACCAGGTGGGCTGGCACAAACCGGGAGGACTCCGAGGTGGTGCGTCGGCGCGAGTATGTCAGATACCTGGACGCCACCAGCAAGGAAATGACTAAACACTGGCCTAACTCCGTGGAGGTGCATGGTTCATTATCTTCTAAGTTGTTACATTGGCCATAACATTCATATTAATAAAAAAAAATATGTAAGAAAAACAAAAAACCCAACTGCGTCAATGTCTGCCATCTTTATTAAATTCATTGAAGAACTGAAAGGATAGAAACAAGATTTTAATTTGAATATTTTATTTTGGTTTTGAATACCTAATCTTAGTTGACAGTGTTAACAAACGCAGTCGGAGGCATCTGCGCACTCCGAGATTTTGTTGCTCTACCATTATCAGCAGCCAAATTATGAGAAGTGAGCGTGTTATGCCTCCGACAGCGTTTGTGAACACGGTCAACTAAGATTATTCATATAATATATATAAATGTACACACGTAATCACCGTTAAAAAATCTTTATTTTGATACCACATCATCATCAGCCACATGACGTCCACTGCTGAACATAGGCCTCCCCCAAAGATTTCCAGACGGACCACCACTCACATAAAAATACGACAAGCCGTTTAGGCTGTAGGACATGCCAAAGAAATATACAAACATACATACATACATACATACATAGACACATTCGAAAAACATAACCCTCCTTCTTTCGCAGTCGGGTAAAAACGACACACACTCACGCCATTTATCCCCGAAGAGGTAGGCAGAGGCGCAACTAGTGCATCCACTTATCGCCGTGCGTATTCCGCATGATGTGATAGAGGCGAGCCTATCGCCACATCGGGCACAAATTCCAGACTTCGGGCTGATACTGAGTAGAAAAACCCAATATCACTGCCCGACCCGGGGATCGAACCCGAGACCTCAGCATTGCAGTCGTACCGTAATACAACTACGCCACCGAGGCAGTCATATTAAAAACGAATTCCTTTATAATGCTTTTTTCTTCTAGCCGTAAAGTAAGATAAGTAGGTACTTATAATACGTGTAATGCTATACCTATTCAAGTCCCGGTCACACTATATTCCGCTTGAGTTTTTGTAAGGATACCTAATAGGTATTGCATGCGACTTGCTTCTTTGAACAATCGTTTTCAGGCACATAGCCAAACATAAAAATGTTACGTGTAAAAACATAAATCAGCCAAATACTGAGTCACAAATGCTAATATTTTCACTGTTACGAAGGTGTAGGTACCTATTTATAAACAATATAAAAGAAACAAAGGAAAAAATAAAACAATTCCCTTCGTGTTGTGATATATTATTTCAGAACGTCAACAAACGCAACGAGGCGCTGCGCCGCGAGAGGATCGCCGAGGCCGAGAAGGCGAACACTAGGTTCTACAAACGCTACGTGAAACAGCAAAAGGAGCAGCAACAGCGGCTGATGCACGGCGCCAGGGACATGGTATTTAAGAACAAGGACGCGCCCAAAATGTTACTCAGGTAGGCAATATTCGCATCTCCTTGAAGATAAAGAAAGAGTTAGGACTTGCGACTGATGCACACTGCAGTGTGGGTATGGTATGAACAAGCAAACGTCTAAAATATTGCTGAAATAGACATCCAACTAATAATATTTTTGTAGGAATAGAAATGTTTAATGTACCTTCTACCTACTGTCATAATAATACCTAATTTTTAATCTGCCTTGGTAGGTACTAGAATAGAATGGATACTCTTAACTGAAATAAACTAATAAACTGAAGAAAAATAGTGCATAATTGACTGCTCAATGGTGTAATTTATTTGAGTCGTAATTAATAACGACTATATCTAATTTAGTAATAGACTATATTTAGTGGACGATAGCCTAGTTGGGAATGGAACGGTCTGCCGAGACAATGTCCGGCGGTTCAAAACCCAAGGCACACACCTCTGATTTTTCGAAGTTATGTGTGTATTGTTTATCAATTATCGTTCGCTTTAACGGTGAAGGAAAACATCGTGAGGAAACCTACATACCTGAGAATTCTCGATAAGAATTTCGAGGGTATGTGAAGTCTGCCAATCCGCACTAGGCCAGCGTGGTGGACTAAGGCCTAACCCCTCTCAGTAGTAGAGGAGGCCCGTGCTCAGCAGTGGGCAGTATTTAATACAGGGCTGGTATTATTATTATTATTATTATTATATCTAATTTAGTAAACACCCCGCAGTGCCGTTATAGAAACAGTGATCCAGAAAGAGCGCATGGAACAGCTGAAATTTCTGGAAGAGCAGAGGCGTCTGCAAGCAGAACGAAAGAGGAGAGACGACGACGACATAATCCAGAAAGCAAACGAATGGAACCAACTGATGGCGGATCGGAAAAAGAAACGATTTCAAGTCAACAAGGAACATCAGAAGGAGATAGTTGATCAGTGAGTTTAGATAATTTGGTTTATATAATAGTAGATTCTGTTTTTTGAATCAACCTAGATGTTGACATAGAAGTCAATGCGTTCTTCGCAATAAATTGCTGTAAGGAGTGAACCTATAGTAATTATGACCAGTAAAATATGGGTATGATTTATTTGAAAGTATCTATTGACAGAGCCAACGAGATCGCGGAGCGTAACAGGATGGAGTACGAGACGGAACTGAACCTGCAGATGATCGACAACATCAAAGCTAACGAACAGATGGATGCTATTAAAGAATTTGAAGCTTATTTTGTGAGTACTTCTAACTGGATATTGAATTTCAAAAGTACACAAATATGAAATTCAGGAGTATAGTTATTAAATTCAAATCATTCTTTACGTTTTGATCGCGTGTAATTTCCATTCGTTATACATGAAAATATAATTACTAAAACGATTCTAAAATGTATCAAAATTTTTGATACTCTAGAAAGCAGCAGAAAAATCCCGTATCTGGTCCGATATGGAAAGGTCTAAGCAGGAAAACGAGCAGCGACGTCAGGAGCAAGAGACCCGGGACCGCATGGATGACCGGCTGATGGACGTGTTACTCAGGTCCAAAGCCAGGATCGACAGGCGACGGAAACAGACCGAGATCGACGTAAGTTCTTCTTCTTTTATAAATTCTTTAGGTAAGTTACTTGCTGAATACGTGTCCGAAAAAAGCTGCGGCGTCAATCTTCTTTGATGGTTTTAACATCTGCCAACATATTATGAAAAGTGGATACAAAATCTGTATTTTTTTCAAAATGCTGTAGTTTTGCACTGATACCTTATATGCAAGTTTGCAAATGTCTAATGGCCGATTTAAATAAACAATCCCAATCTAATTCTTCGACTCGATCCTGTAAATAAACCAATCAAAATAAGTAATTTGTACACACACACACACTCACGCCTTTTATCCCCGAAGGGGTAGGCAGAGGCGCAACTAGTGCACCCACTTTTCGCCATGCGTATTCCGTCCCATGATGTGATAGGGAGCGAGCCTATCGCCATATCGGGCACAAATTCTAGACTCCGGGCTGATACTGAATTTAAAAAATCCAATATTCCCATTGCAGTCATACCGTAATACAACTACGCTACCGAGGCAGTCAGCCAAGTAATTTGTAATCATGTCAAAAAACCTTTATCCTGGTCCATTTTCTCGAGCGGTCTATAAAAGCAATTGAGATCTTTTACTAAAAACGGCGGAAAGACATTCGACATCCTTAGCTATCTATGCTAAAAAATACTGAGAAAGGTTTATCTTCAATATACCCACAGCTAAAGAACGAGAAACTGCGCGTACTAGAGAAGATCAGTCAGAAGCTGGAGTCAGGTGACGCAGCCCGCGAGGAGAAAGAACAAGCTATACTGCTGAAGGCTATCGAAGAGAAGGAAGCCATGTGAGTGGTACTTATACAATAGAATACCTGGATCAGAGAAATAGAAATAGAGGGCTCGATGTCTTTGATGTTGCTCGTATAAATAATCGGAACTATGTACAAATTTACTTGCCGCATGGTGTCGCGCTCGTCGTCCCTATAAATGTCTTCTAAACTACTGGTTCATAAACATATAAAAATACTGTAAGTAAGGGAGGAAGGGGGTTTGGCAGGAAGGATTGGTCAACATTTTTAGACAATGCAGCCCAAACATAAAACGTAACAGATGCAAATAAGTCATCTAATTTGGCTGTCCTACTTAGGCTAGTCATAACACCGATGACATCACACTATGCTACTCAAAATACGTACCTACTATTCAACAATTTTTTCCAACATGTGGATTGCTTACGTCATGCGTCATTCTATGGGTAAGTTTAAATGAACTGAAACAAATATAATTTTGTGCATATCGTGGATTTTTGCATACATAAAAGTAAGCCCCAGATGTTAGGTATGTTCTTTCACTACAAATATTTCTTGACCTTGAAGAATACAAATAAAATTTGCGTTAAAGTTCGCTAGATACTCGTAAATATTTATTGTGAGTGCTCCCGATATTACCGTGGGCAATCCTCAAAACTTTGGCTCTGGAAAGATACGATTTTCATAGCCTAATAACCCTCT